>OY728159.1:1342962072-1344212072 GCA_963277665.1 Viscum album | reverse complement strand
AAAACTCACCGATAGCTAAGAATATGAACAAGTCATAGATAGTTAAATAATAAATGAGTAACTAATCGTTGTGACGTGAAACCGCTAGAAATTTTGCACCGGTGAGTGATGACTCACCGATAGATGGAATGATGATCAGTCAGAGTGGAACAAAATAAAATAAATAGTTCAGTGAGTTGAGAGGATTGGTCAGTCACATCATTGGTGCGAGGTGAGAAATTGTTAGTTAAAATAAAAGATGAGTCACCGATAGTTAAAAACGAGAGACCGATGCTATTTCAAAAAAAAAATTGAGTCATGGCTCACCGATAGTTATAAAAAAACATCAGTGTGATGGGGGATCAGTAAGTCAAGAGGATCAGTGACTCAAGGGGATCAATGCATCGTGGCATCGGTGAGTCGCGACATTGGTGAGTTAGGACAGCAGTGCATTGAATCATCGATAGAAAAAATTGAAAAGTTAACAATAAAAAATTAAATTATAGCAGATAATAAAATGAATAAAACATTAATTAATTAAAATCGAAGAAAAATTAACTATATTTTTAAAAACTAAATAATTAATTGTAACTAAAATCTAACTAAATTATTTAACAAACTAAAAAACTAAAATTACATAAATTATTAACTAACAATATAAATATTAAAATTAATTGTTCAAGTATCTAAATAAAAGAAAACACAAACAAATAATTAACTGTAATCATAAAAATAAAGAAATGAAAATTAACTGAAGATATTAAACAACAATGTTAACTAATTAAATAAAAAATAAAAACTAAAAATTAAGAACACACTATTTTAGTAAACATTAACTTGAATTTTTAACTTATTTATATAAGAGAATAATTAAACATTTAATAAATAAAGAGTTAATTTATTTTAATAAATCAAATTTAAAAGATAATGTTTTAAAATAAAAACTAAATTAGATTAAAGAAAATAAAATACAATTAATTAAATAATAAACTTTTTAAATTATTAAATAGTTAACCATATTATAGTTATTAAATGAAAAAGTATGTTAATATAATTAGAATAATTACAGTGACTAAAATAACAATTTAGAAGTTTAAGAATAAAAATTTAATTATAAAAAGTTATTAATTAATAGATTTAGTGATTGAAATACAAAAGTGACATTATTTATTAAAAAGTGTCCAAATTAAATAATTATATTGATAAAAATTAAATTAAAGATGTTGCAAAACTATGTAAAAATAGAGCCACATAAATAGTGAATATTGAAAAAGTCATTTTTTATATGTGTTTCAATAATATATACACATGTATCCTAAACACATGTAAGATAATTACATTATTTAATCGATGTGTGTAAAAAGTAAAACTTCAATATATATATATATATCACAAATGAAAATAAAAAATAAATATATAGCTAATGGAAATTTTACATAAACACATTTTTTTCATTTATGAATTAAAATTATAGACTTGGAATTAATACAATTATAACATATGAAATCAAAATATTTATATAATTAGAAAGACCTTAAATAAAATACTCATAAAGTTTAGAGATAGCACCCATATATATATATTTGATAAATATATAAGGATTTGAAAATTAGTAATAAATTTTTTTGCATCTAAATAAATCTTTTTGTAGTAGAATTAATTTAAATAAGGGTTTGATAAAAATATATTTCCTAAAAAAAACTTATATTTAATGTTGAATTGATAAATAAAAATTAATCATTATTATCTGAACCCAAGGAATAAAATATAAATCTACCTTACCTTATATATTATGTTAAATAAGTAGTCATATATGTAAATATATATACATATTTATAAACATATATATGTATATACACTAATATATATATATATATATGTACATCTTTGTTAAATAATGATTATTTTTTAATAAAAATAAAACCTAATAAAGGTAATCTTTTAGATTAATAAATTTGTGAAAACTAAATAATTATCCATTATATAAATTATAGATCTATTAAAATAGGATTTTCAAAAATCCATGAAATAAAGTTTATGTTACCTTACAAAAAATTAGTGTTGAATGCAAGTGATTTAATACTCTTTTATTGGGACTCTCTTCATCTATTAACTCATACTCATAGAGATAAATGACAGGAGAATATGGTTCTTACCTTACTAGACTCTTATTACTGAAACAATTCAGAAGGAACAAAGGCAAGAAACTGACTTATACCTCACTAAAAAACAAAAAAAAAGAGAATATGTGAGACCACTATTTAAAGACACAACATCAGTGTATATTTATAATATTATACTAATCATTAATTTTTAAATGTTTTTCAATTTGAAGAGGGTGTAAATCAATAGTAGACCAGTGTATCACATAGAATTTTCATAAATATGAATATTTAGTTTCTGAGATGATGTTATACAAATTAAATTTATCTTCTATTATGTTTTTCTCCATGAAAAAGACTGATAAAAACTGATTATGCAAGAAGAAGAATCCAACAGAAGAAGGAAAATTAGTTTTCCATTTATTTAATCTTTTATTTTGACTGGTCCAATGTTCCTCTTAAATCATCTATTTATATCCACACAAACATGGAAAAATGACTACACCTTATGACGATGGGATGAAAAATAGACCAATATAACAACCACAAAAATGGTTTTAATGAGTTTTGGATACCAAAAATTAAATTCATGAAAACAACTTGTACATTCAGAAAAATAGAATGAGGTTGAAGACATTGACGATAAAGAATGGATCACCATCTAATCAATGGTTTAGATCTGGTATTCAAACTTTCGACCACACACGAACCCTAGATCTGAACTCGAACCCAATATCCAATAGTCAATGATTTGAGATCTGGGCCCTGGACCGGTCCTTGCCTCTCAACCTCACTCTCGAGATCAAGACACCCTTCAACTCAATTTTATCCACTCAGCTCGATCTCCCAAGGGAGAAAACATCAAAGCAAAATTTTTTGAAAACCCGATTTCTCTCCTCTCTCTCTTAATCATTCCATTCATATTTTAATAACAAATTATTTATAGTAAAAAAATAAAAAATTTATATAATAATATATTTTTTTTAATAGAATTTTTCATATTATATTTATAATTTCACTATTTAATAATAAAATATATTTATAATTCAAAAAAATACTTATAAATATATTTATTATAATACATTTTTACAAAATAAGTTATCTTTAATTCTTATTATTATTCAAATATTTAAATATAACCTTATCAAAAAAATTAAAGGTTATTTATAAATGAATATTTAATTATAAAAGTTGTATAAAATTTGGTGCATATGTTATTTAAAATTAATAATTTAAGAAATTTTAATTCCATTTGATTTTGTTATAATGTCAAATTATAATTCCATTAATCTATTTATTATGAAAATGTTTTATATGTTCATATTATTTCATGTGAATAATAAATGAAACATTACTATATCAAACCATTATTATTATTATTATTATTATTCCATTTTTATCTTGTCGATAAAATTACATTGTAAGAATATTATTTATAATTTTTTCATTTATATCTAATATTAATTTAGTGTTTTAGTCATTAATTCAATTATTTCTTCAATAATATAATTCATTGAATAAAATAAATAATTCATTTATTATAACTCAGGTTGTTATATAATATGACAGAGACATAATTCATCATTCAAATATATTAACAAGGTTTATATATCTAAACATCTACAACTTATCCACATTGATTTATTTAGACTATCAAGAGTAAAAAATTTTGATGGATGATCTTAAATTTATTATTTTAGTGTATGTTTTTTTGATATTTTCAAGGGTTTATTTTATAAAATGTAAAAGTGGTTTTATTGGACTCCTTATGTAATAATCATGTTTTAATGATCACAAATCCTATTTATTCTATAAACATTGTTAACTCTGTGTAATCTATCTCACATCAAATGAATAGTTATTTAGTAAAAACCATCAATAGCTCTTATGTGTTATACACTCAGTTTGGTTACTATAAAATATCTTTTGATTCACCTTATAATTATTTATCTACCAAATGATTGAGTTTAATCCATCTCATAAATATTAATTCTTAGGTTTGAATATAGATATGATCTTAAGTCTAAGACATCGTGAACAAGCAGACATCGTGAACAAGCATACAACATGAACAAGAAGACACCATGAACAAGCAGGCACTGTGAACAAGAAGTCACCATGAACAAGATGAAATCGTGAACAAGAAGACACAGTGACCATGAGACACAGTGACCATGAGACACCGTGACCATGAGACACCGTGACCATGAGACACCATGCCATCCAAACACTATGAACAAGGCATTGTGACCAATTTAGACCCTATGTGATGGAGACACCATTTCCATGACATACGATGACAACATTTCCTAATATTTTTTGTCGCCTTTCAATTTAATCATAAATGGTCAAATTTGAAGATTTTAAAAGCACTAACATAATTAATGTTTCCTTATAGACATATCATTTGATTGTATGAGGTACGAGGTGTAGAATACATGAAACCTATCGGCTCTAACACATGGAATCTGAGATAAAAGAGTAGTGCATCCCAGAAAAGAAAGTGTTTAGAACAATACTAAAAATAAGAACAAGCTAGTGGCCGTGTGCACAACAACGAAGAATACACTTAGAAAATTCTTAAAGATAGAATCACCTCATGATACTCGACGCTGCTGAAGAACACGCGATGCATACTGGAATCCGGAGAACATCTTCACACTATCAAACATAACGAAGAAAACAAGTCGGATCTATCTGACTAGCGACACTCTGTTTTCTAGACAAGGACCCGAGTTCTGCATCTCCTTCATCTCAAGAATTACAGTGCTACAAAGACTAACACTAAAATAATTTCTAAACCTATCTCATTATTTCTGCTCTATTTTGTATCATATTATTAACATTAAACCGGTGTGTGTTTTTTATATTACACACTTTGTCTCCTTCATAAAACATAAGGATACAAGATATCCATACTCAAACATCTAGTTACACTTGTGTATACCCACGGATAAGTGTGGAAGAAGTACCTGTGTGGCCTGGATGTTTGTTCCCATGAAGAACTATGGAAGAGGTCCATGTGTGACCTAGATAGTCTTGTATACAGTTGTTTAAACCCAATCCAGGGTGTGGATCAAGTTTATTTATATAAACTACTTAGTAGCAGGTGATCACCAACTAGAGTGGATTTGGTCTCAGCTTGAGACTAAACAACTTTTTTCATATCCGTAGTGCTACTAAATTTAGTCTTCTCTATTTTTACTTCTTTACTGCATAACTCAGATATCGCAAAATTCAATTTGATATATAGTCTTAGAAAGATTTTATAATTTTTTTTCTTAGCAAAATAGCATCAAATGTTATATTAATAATTAATATTATTATTACTGAGAATTAATCATTCCTCTATGATGTTATTTAAACAGTCAAAAATTCATAACCGTATAACCTTGATTAACTGGGCAGTCTTTAATCCTTTGGGGAAACCTTTTTGAAATACTTTTTAAACCATAAATTTTTATAAATACTCAATTCACCCACTCTAGAGTAATCTACTCTTACCAACATTTGGTATCAGAGGATGTTTATTAAGCGTCTTTATTAACCTACCCCAACTGTGATTGTAGTTGTACTTTAAAGTTCTATAAATTTATGTTATTTCTAAATTTCTATCTCTTTAAAAGTATTTTTTATTATGGATAATAGATTGGATGGTGATAAAACCAACAAACCACCATTTTTTAATTGAACCAACTATGATCAATGGAAAATCAAAATGAAAATGCATTTAGAATGTATTGGTTTTGAAATTTGGTCTTCCATTATAGATGAATATAAGATTCCTAGTACTAATTTAATCACATGGGATGAGCCTATAAAAAATGCCTAAAATAAAAATTGAAATTCTATGAATTCTTTATACTACTCTTTTGGAGATGAAGAATTCCATAGAATTTTTGCCTGTAAAAATGCCCATGAAATATGGGATACCCTTTCGGTTTTACATGAAGGAACATCTAGTGTAAAAGAAATGAGAGTTAGTACTTATACTATTAAATATGATAAATTTAAAATTAAACCTAATAATCCTATATCTGACATGTATCATAGGTTCAATGAGATTGTCAATACAATGATTTCTTTTAGAAGTGAAGTCACTGCCAAGGAATATATTATAAAAATTTTCAAATGTCTTCCTCACAGATGGATGGGAAGCTCTGTCTCTATTAGATAATCTTGCAGCATCATCTAGCTACCTGTAAAAGAACTCATTGGGAAACTGATGATTTATGAAGAAGATCTGAAAGTAAAAAAGGATGAGGAGGATGAACCAAAAATGAAATCTATTGCATTCAAGACCTCCACCTCTAAGCACAAAGACAAATAGAAATTGGAAGCTTCTGTAGAATGTTCCAGTAGTGAACAATCATCACCCGATAGTGATGAGGAGATGGCACAATTTTCCAGAAGAATAAAAATATTTTACAAGAAGGATAAATTTTTCCAAAAGACATACTTCAAGGGAAAATATGACCAAAAAGGAATTTAGAAGATGTATTGGAAAAGAAGTGACAAGGATAATGATATTTACTGCTTTGATTTTAAGCGCAAAGGACATATCAAGGCTGACAGTCCAAAGATCATGTACAAAAAGAGATATGAGGACAAGGAAAGGATGTATAAAAAGGAAATTAAAGAAACCTTGAGTTCCTCAGAGGAAAATACATTTCACTTAGAAACATCACATTATGAACGGGGTAATAAAGCCAATATGTGTTTTATGACAAAAACATCTGAGGTAACATTGGACTCTCCTGTACATAATTCATACTATTCTGGAGATGAGAGTGACTGTGAAAATATGACTAATAAAGAAATGTTTGAATATTGTTACATGCTTTATGAAACTTGAAATGAAATAAAATACAAATATAAATCATTGATGAAACAACATGCTCTTACTGTGACTGTTAAATCTGAAATCACAACTGAAAATGAGAAAAATGCTCAACTACTCAAAGAGAATAATGAATTAAAAATGCCTAATGAACAACTGAAGAATGACTTAGAAAAGTTTGCCAATTGGGAAAATACCCATACTCAAATTCTAGGAAAAAAAATTTCCCCTAAATAAAACACTGGAATTGGTTATCAACATGGAATAAGAAACCTTGGTAAAACAAATTTTGTCTCTAAATCTAGGGCATACAGTTTAACTTTCAGTTCTGGACACAAATCATCAAATTCAAGTTATGATACACTATCTATTGTTTCAATTTTTCCTGGACCAAATAGAGTTTATTTTTCAAATACCTTACTTAATTCTTATAAGAAACCTATCAGACATATATGGGTTCCTAAAGAACTTATTACTAATATTACTGGACCCAAATGAGTATGGGTGCCAAAATCTGTTTTTTCTTGATCATTTTGTAGGAAATATTCTTAAAGTGCTCCTCTTAAAGTCTCTGGTACATGGATAGTGGAATTTAAAGTCACATGATAGGAGACTACTCATGCTTCAAAAACCTGATAAAAATAGATGGAGGACATGTCACATTTGTTGATAATGCCAATGGAAAGATTATTGGCCTCATCCCAATAGGTAACTCTAATTCAGTAGTGATATCTAAAGTACTATTTTTTGATGGATTAAAATACAATATTCTTAGTATTTCACAATTATGTGATGATGGATTTCATGTTAGATTTGAAAATCATGCTTGCAATGTCTTTAATTATAATGAAGAATTAATATTTTCTACATTAAGAAATGAAAATGTTCACTCTGTTAACAAAGATTCCTTAGCTTTTCAAAATTCTTCATGCTTAAGTGTATTTCATAAATATTCTTCGCTCTGGTATAGGAAACTAGGACAGTGTAATGTTCACTCCCTTATAATTATAACTTTAAAAAACTCTATTAAATACTTACCCAAACATGAGTTTCCAAATGAAAAAGTGTGTAATCCCTGTCAAAAGAGAAAACGACACAAAATATACTTCAAAACAAAGAACAAAGTGTCAACTTCTCAACCTCTCGAACTGGTTTACATGGATTTGTTTGGACCATCGAATGTTTCTAATTTAATTGGGAAGCACAATTTTTACGTTCTTATAGATGTCTTTTCTATATATACTTGGACATTCTTTATGGATCAAAAGAGTGAATCCTACTCTTATTTTACTAAATATTCCAAGTGTGTATAAAATCATAGTGGAAATAGAATTAAATTCTTATGAATTTATCATGGTTGGGAGTCTGGAAATCAAGAGTTTGAATCCTTATGCTCACAAAATGGACATAGTCATAATTTCTTTTCCCCTAGAACACCTTAACAAAATGTAGCTGTATAAAGAACAAATAGAACCCTACAAGAGGTTTCTAGAACAATGCTTCGTGAATATGACCTACCTATTTATTTTTGGGCTGAAGCTATCAATACAACATGATACATAATCAATAGAGTGTTAATCAGACCCATTCTTATGAGGAATCCTTGGGAGTTGTGGAACAATAGAAAACCCATGGTTAACTAATTCAATTTTTTTGGCAAAAAAGTCTATATTCTTAATACAAAGGACAATATTGACAAATTTTCATCCAAGAGTGAAGAAGGTGTCTTTTTAGGATATTCCATGCCTAGTAATGCCTATAGAGTGTTCAATTAAATAACTAAATGTGTGGAAGAATCTGTCCAGGTAAATTTTGATGAAATAGATCTGCATGAGCCTAAAACCATTCTAGAGAACCTGGAGGATGATCTATCAAATCTAAACATTAATCCAAAATTCTCAAACCATTCTGTGAAAGAATCTTTGAAAACTTCCATTTCTGAAAATTCCTTAGACTCAAGTTACAATGAACCTGAACCTGTTGATGAACCTGGAATCACTAGTCTCTCATTTTCTAGAGCTATTAGAAGTCTTAAGCACCATCCTTTAGATGTTATTGTTGGAGACCTAGACAAAGGAACACAAACTAGATCTTCTCTTAAAAATTATGTTGAACATCAAGTCTTCTTGTCACTACTTGAACCTAAAATAATTAATAATGATATTAATGATGAATTTTGTGCGATGTCTATGTAAGAAAAACGTATTCATTTTGAAATGAACAAAGTTTGGAAACATGTGTAAATACCTAAAAACACATTCACCGTAGGCATTAAATGGGTGTTTAGAAATAAGGTACATGAAGCTGGTAGCACAGTTAGAAATAAGGATAGGTTGGTTGCACGATTCTATAATCAAGAAGAAGGAATTGACTACAAAGAAACCTTTTCACCAGTAGCTAGACCTGAAGACATCATAATATTGCTTGTTTATGCTACATAACTGAATTTCAAACTATATAAAATGAACATTAAGAGTGCATTCTTAAATAGATATATTGCTGAGGATGCCTTTGTTGAACAACCCCCTGGTTTTAAAAACACCCATTTTCCAAATAATATTTTTAAACTGTCAAATGCTTTATATGGTTTAAAACAAGCTCCAAGATCATTGTATTATTGGTTGAGTACATTTCATATTTCCAAAGGTTTTACAAATGGAATAGCTAATTCTACCTTTTTTATATAATGAATTTCTAATGATGTTTTAGTTGTTCAAATCAATGCAGGCGACATTTTGTTTGGATCTTCAAGAAATTATTTATGTGTTGATTTTTCTAAAATGATGCAAAATGAAGTTGAAATGAGTTTAATGGGTGAGTTAAAATCCATTATTGGATTTCAAAATTTTCAAAATAATGATGGTATTATTTTAACTCAATGTAAATATACTAGAGATCTTTTAAAATATTTTGGATTGGATAACACCAAAATTAGTGACACTCCCATGAGAACCACTTGTATGTTGGATCTTGATGAAGATGGAAATTTTTTTGATCAATCCACTTATAGAGGAATGATTGAAAGTTTACTCTACATAACTTCTAGTCAACCTGACATTATGTTTATTGTGTGTATGTCTGCTCGTTTTCAAGAAAATCCTAAGGAATCTCATTTAAATGATGTAAAGAGAATTTTCAAATACCTCAAGGCTACGTAAAATCTAGGATTGTCATATCCTAGAGGACAATCATATGAATTATTTAGTAATTCTGATGCTGAATTCGGTGGTTTTAAATTAGATAGTAAAAGAACCTCTGGAACATGTCACTTTTTAGGCAAGTCACTAGTATCATGGTGTAGTAAGAAACAATTTTTTTTTGCATTATCGACTTCCAAAGCTGAATACATAGTTGTTGGTGGTTGTTGTGCACAAATCTTGTAGATGAAACACACATTACTAGACTATGGATATCAATTCTGGCATGTACCTATAAATTGAGACAACATAAGTTCTATTAACATCTTGTAAAATCCTGTTTCACATTCTAGGACAAAGCATATAAATTTAAGACATCACATTTTGAGATATCATTATCAAAAGGGAGATATAACTTTGGAATTAATTAGTACTGAGTATTAGCTTGCTAATATATTTACCAAACTATTAAATTCTAAAATAATAGACCGCATCAAAAATTAATTAGGAATGATAAATCTTAATTAAATGTCCCACTTATTAATATCTTACATTTTTATATATTACTATTTTATATATTACTATTTATGGTCTCACAGTTAGTATTTTCACATTTACTATCTCACCGTGAAGTTCATTCACTGTCTCACCGTGAAGTTCGTTCATGGTCTCACCCTAACTGTCTAACCGTAACGTTCACTATGTCACCGTAACATTTGTTCATTGCCTCACGGTAACGTGCATTTACTGCCTCACTATAAATACCTCACATGGTATCACTATAAAAATTATCTATGATTTTTATTTAAAAAGTAAAAAATGTATTGTGGTAATTATCCTTTTCACCTTTTTGTTTTCCCTCACTTTTACTTTTGTGAAGTTTGGTATTCCTAAATGATAAAAAAAAAGAAAATTCACTTGTCCTTCACTAGATCATTCTTCTACTCACTCATTTTGTAACCCTTATTCAATCCTTCAACCCCTTCTCTCTCTCTCGAAACTTTGGTGAATGCCCAGGATGATACACCCTTCATCATCGACTCCTAAGAAACGTATCTCAAAGAAGAAAAAAATCACACCCACGATAGAACCGGAAGGTCCCCTAAATCTAAATCTGGTGAATCGAGTTGTATTTCTTGAGAAGGAGATATTCCTTGAGTGACTTCTATCAAGTATGTATTTGGTCCTGAATGTCTTAAAAGAGAAAGGATGGATATACTGGTTTTTGAATACTAATAGCTCCATCTACCACAATCTTGTGGCTCAATTTTATCAGTATGTTCAATTTTCTTTTGATTTTGAAGATGATTATGCTGTTAGAAGCTGGATAAATGGACATAGATGCTTATTCTCTTCGAGGTTATGGGTTGCATGCCTTAGGATACCTCATGAAGGCATCTATGAGGACTATCAGAGAGGACCTCCACCTTCCAGTGAATTCTTTTTCATAGAAGATGCTCTGAAAAGCTTGACCAAAAATGGCACTAAGCGAAGAGCTATTGCTGCTATACTAGATGGAAAATCAAGACTTTTTTTAAGTTTATACAGAACCTGATTAGCCCAAGAAAAGGTGATTTTTCTTTTTTGAAATATCCGGATTTGTTTCTAATTCATCTTTAAAAAAATTGTCATACGATCAACCATTGTAAGTTTATCATACACCATATATGTGAGCTGATCAAAACCACATACAAGTCAAACTCCCTATTTTACTCTCATATTATCTTAGCCATGCTTCATGCCAATGGTATGGTTGGACCTAATGAGGAGATTATCAAGGCTTGTGATTACTACCTTTAAAAAATAACTATCAAGAGGAAGAAAATTAATTGGAACCCTTGGAAAAATGTATTAGTGGAAGACAATGAAAGAATTTATGAGAAATTAAATCCTATTGAAAATCCCTCAAAACCAAGAGATATTTCTGATCATGGTTTCGAACAAGATGAGGTTGTTGAGTATTTTAATGAAGAGGAAGAAGAGGCTTCTATTCCCCCCAGGGAAACTGTTTCTATTGAGAAAGACAATACTTTTGTCCATCATGTTGTAAGTGAAAAGGAAGTCCCTTATTCAATAGATGTTGTTAATATTGAAGGTCAACATGTGGATGAAACAACATCTGCTGTCAAAGAAACCAAGAAGTATGCTATGGAAAATCCCATATAAGAATAATTACATGTTATGCAAGGAGCTACCCTTGAGGAACTCCCAGTGAACCAATCTGTTCCGAAAGTCATTCCTTCAGGTGAAGAAAGGATGAAGCTAGAATTTCTGTTGGCTAGGACGGAAATGGGTGAGGAACCAAGATATGAATTTTTGGAAATAGTTAAAGCCCATGTTCCTCTCATTCCTGAGAAGGGTGAAACTATTGAGGGGGAGAAACCCCCAAATCTAAAATCTCTTGAAGTACCAAATATGGTTGATCCACACCCTATAGACACTTAGTATAACATCTCCAGTTTCTATGATGTGGATGACTCTTAGAAAGTTTCAGTAAAAGGCCTTGACCGTTGTACTATGTTCCAACTGAAATCAATCTCTAATCTTTCTCTTGAGAAGGAACCTAAGAATGCATCAATCCCTATTTCTAATCCTTCATCACAACAACCATCCATTGTGACCAATGATGATCTGAAGGAATTTAGAGCTACTCTTTTGTCTAGAGTTAAAAAACACCAGAATACCCAACCAGCTCCTGTAACGAATTTAAGTGAGAGAGATTCCTCACTATTGTTGGAAAAGATAATATGGAAGATTCAACCCAACATTCTTCAGGAGATTAAATAATTCAGATTTGAAAATAAACTACTTAGTGATGAAGTGAAGACTCTAAGAGGTATGATTGATGAAATAAAGAGAGATATGCATTCGAGATCAGAGCCTATATCTCATCACGTGGAACCTCTTGTTCCTCAAACCCCACAGAATGTTGTCTCTGAGATTCAACCGCATTTATCTTTCTTAGCTGAAAGGGTCGTAGAAAGGAACATGCAGATTGTGAAAGAGATGAGAGAGCTAGTTGTTAATCTTAACAAACTCACTGATGAGTATACGGGGTGTCTTAAAAAGGTTCTAAACCAACTGAAATCTCTCACCACTATTGTCAATGATTCTAAAGACTCTATTAAATCCTCTCAACCTTATTTAGACAATGATCTGCTTAGAATAGTGGTCAAAGACGATCTTCAGACTATGCTAAGTGGTTTCAATACAGATTCTCTCTCTGAAGTTATCAAGAATAGTGATAGAGTTCTAGAACTGCTGCAAATCCATTCTAAAATTGATAATGATGCTCAGAAAAATATTTCTAAAAATGTGGATTTCTAATTCAACAAAATATTCTCGAAGACTGACATGAAAAATCATTTCATGTATCTTGTGGAAAATCTGTGGATTCCTCCTTTTACTCAAGCTTTCAAGACACAAGTTCAAAAGCTCGTAGATCTTACTCGATTATTGGATAAGTTTGAGGAAAATAGGGATTATTTTTAGAAATCTATGAAATATGGTGGGGATATCATTGCAGATTCCATTAAGCTTCTGGTGCCCTACCTTCATGTATAGAATATAGACATTGTTGCTCCTGCGGCTACACCCCTATGACCTAAGTTGCCTACCATAACCTCTGCTCTAGCCTCCACTGATATGTATGACATTCAACCACTGATTCAAATCAAACATGTGATCCTTGATCAAAAATTTCCTTGGTATTCTAATTCCCCTACATTGGCTCCCTCTGTCTTTGAAGATCTTATTTTACCTTCCCTATCAACCAGATCCCTCCATTCTTCTACCTCAACTTCTGCTCCTATGGCTTCTACTTCTACTGATACTGCTAAAGGAAAAGAAAAGACCAGTCAGTAAACTAAGGACATTGTTAAATCTATTTTTATAGGAATATTGTTTCCTTTGTTTCACATTTTGTAATTCCTCTTTATTTATCTAATACATTATACACCTTTTCTTGTCTTTTTTGTCTTTCTTTTTTCTGCTACTTTTTGATAATCCCAAAAGGGGGAGAAATTTATGAAACATGTTTTTATGGGAGATATATATCATTCTATATATGTTATCTTCTCATTCTAATTGTTTTGTTAGAACAAATGTACATTCTAAATCTACATGGTTTGTGATCATTAAAAAGGGGGAGATAGTTGGACTCATCATGCACTAATCATGTTTTAATAATTACAAATTCTATTTATTCAATAATCTTTGTTAAATCTTGTAATATATCTCACATCAAATACACAGTTGTTTAGTAAAAACCATCCAAATTTCTTAAGTTTTATACACTCAGTTTGGTTATTATACACTATCTTTTGATTCACCTTATAATGAGTTCTCTACCAAAAAATTGAGTTTAATCCATCTCATAAATATTACTACATAAGTATGAATATAGATATGAGCTTAAGTCTATTAAACCATGAACAAGTAGACATTGTCAACAAGAAGACACCATGAACAAGCAGACACCATGAACAAGCAGACATCATGAACAAGCAGTCACCGTGAAAAAGTAGACACTGTGAACAAGCAGACACCGTGAATAAGCATACATCATGACCATGAGACATCGTGGCCATGAGACATCATGACCATGAGATACCCTAACATCCAGATAGCATGAAAAATACACCGTGAACAAGACACTATGACCAATCTAGACACCACGTGAAGAAGACACCATTTCCATGACATACTGTGACACTGTTTCCAAATATGTTTTTTCATATTTCAATTTAATATCCAACGTTCATATTTGAAGATTTTAAATACACTAACATAGTTAATGTTTATTTTTAGACATATCATTTGAAAGTACGAGCTACGAGGTGCATAATACTTGAAACTTGTCGGCTCCAACACATGCACTCCGATATAAAAGATTAGTGGAGCCCAAAAAAGAAATTATGTGGAATGATACTAAAAAAAGAACAAGACTGTGGCCTTGTGAATGACAACAAATAATAAACATAGAAAATTATTAAAGAAAGAATTTCCTCATGAAACTCGACACTGCAGGAGAACAGATGAAGCATACTGGAATCCCGAAAACATCTTCACACTGTCAAACATCATGATGAACACAAGCTGGAAATGTTTGAATTGAAACACTATGTTTTCCAGATGAGGACTTGAGTTCTGTATTTTCTTCATCTCAAGAAGTCCAAAACTACAAAGACTAACACTCAGAGCATTCCTATACCTATCTCAATATTTCTGCTCTGTTGTGTATCATATTATTAACTTTCGAGTAGTGTGTGTTTTTTTATATAATAAACCTTGTATGTTGCATCAAAATGAAGGATACAAGATATCCTTACTCAAACATCTATTTACACTTGTGTATACCCATAGATAAGTTTAGAAGAGTTCCATGTGTGGCCTGGCTATTTGTACACACAAAGAACTGTGGAAGAGGTCCCTATGAGACTTGGATAGTCCTGTGTACTACATTTTAACCCCGATCCAGGGTGTGGATCAAGATTATTTATATAAACTACTTGTTGGAAGGTGGTCACCAAGTGGGATGGATTAGGTCTCTTCATGAGACTAAACCACTTGTTTCATATCTGATGTAATGATAAATTTAGTCTTCTCTGTTTTTACTACTATACTGTATAACTCAGATATCACTAAATTCACTTTGATAGTTAGTCTTGGAAATAATTTATAATTTCTTTGTATTCATAAAATAGATTCAAAAGTAATATTAATTACTAATATTATTATTACTGATAATTAATCTATCTTCTAAGAATTTATTTAAACAGTCCAACTTTCACAACAGTATAACCTTGATTAACTGGTCTGTCTTTAATCTTTTGGGGAAACCTTTTTGAAATACAGTTGAAACCAAATTTTTTTATTCATACTCAATTCACCCTCCCCCCCCAACACCTCTTGTTTAATCTACTCTGACAAACATGTTTTTCCCCTATTTTTTGTAAAATTTGTAAAAATTATTTAAAATGAAAAATATTTTGAAATAATTTCATTGAAATGTGGTCAGGGTGGAGTGTTTGATACTCATTAATTTAATTATTAGTTTTAAAATATAGGTATTAAACATATCTCTTCTACCCCAAGAGCACCTCAATAAAATGTAATTATATAAATAATAAAGAAAACTATTAAATAAATGGAGAGAACTATGTTAAATAAATATAGTATTCCTATCTATTTTTGGGAGTAACATATCAAAACTACATTCCATATCATGAATTGAAATTTAATAATTCCCTATCATAAAAATACATAGTTTAATTTATGTAATAACATAAATCCTAAAGTTGGTTACATAAAACTTTTGTATGGAATGTATTTATCTTGAATACTAAGAAATACCTTGGAAAATTTGATACAAAATATGATAGAGGAATATTATCATTATATTATTCTACATCTAAATACTTTAGAGTGTATAATAAAAAGTCAAAGATATTCGATTAATATATTCATGTTAATTTTAATAATATTTATCCATTTGTTCATAATAAAAATAAAATAGATAAAGTTACAAATTATTTATACAACATCACACATGGATATCCTAATGATGAATTTTAAAATAAATTATAATATGATAGAATTTAGACTCTTTTATAAAAACATGAAACTTGTGGACCTAGAAACCTCTTACATTTATAACTAATGACCTTAAAGACTACCCTTTAGAAATTTTTATATGAGATCTATATAATGGATTTAGGACTAGGTAAAATATATAAAACAAATCAAAATCATCTTCCTTTATATCTCAATTAGAACCTAAAAAAATATAGGAAACATTAAAGTTGAATGTTGGATAATAACAATTCAACTGGATATTAACTATTTTAAAAGAAATAATGTATTGTAATTAGTTTATAGGAAATCAAGTCATCCATTAATAGGAACCAAATGGGTTTTTATAATTAATCAAGATGACCAATGTATAATTACTAAAAATAAATCTAGATTATTATCTAAAGGATATAATCAAAAAGAAGGTATAGATTGTGATGAAACCTTTTCACTAGTTTTCATATTATAATATATTGGAATATATTTAGATTATGCATCTTATATGAGTTTTAAATTATATCATATAGTGGTAAAATCCACATTTTTAATGGAAATTTGGTGGAAAAGTGTTTATTGACCAACCTCAAAATTTTAAAAATCCTCATCTACAAAATTCTATTTTTAAAGATACCAAATCTTATTATGGAGTTAAACAATCACTAAGTTATTAATATGAATGAATAATTTGTTTTCCATTTTAAAATTTATTTTCTTTAGGGTTGGAAAATACCACTCTATTTAAGATAATTGTTTGTTTTGATATTTAATTAGCAAAAATTTATGTATATGTTTTTATATTTTGTTCAACAAATTAAAAAAATTAAATTATTTTTTAAAACATATATAAATTAATTTGATATGATCATGGTTAGAGAATTAAATTTCTTTCATGGTTTTTAAATTTGTCAAAAATTTTATGGGAATATTTTAATTCAATGTAAATATATTATTGATTTATTTAAAAAAAATTAGTCATGAAAACAGTATGTTTTATTTAACTCCCATGTGTCCCAATATAGAAATTGATTTATATGAAGCTGGAAAACTATATGAAAATAAGTTATATAGAGGTATGTTTGGAATATTAGGATATCATACTAGTAATAGACAAGAAAATATGTTTTATATCTATTTGTTTAAAATATTTCAATCAAAACCAAAATAACCCCATCATACATTTGTTTGAATAATTTTTATATATGTAAAAGAAACTATATTTATATCTTTAATTTATCAAAAAAACATCTACTTTTAATATAATTATATATTCATATGATAAGTATAGTGGTATTTGGTAAGATAGAAATACTACCTCTTAAATTTTTCACTTTTTAGGGAAGTTCCAAGTATCATGGTATAATAAGAATGAAATTAAGTTTCATTGCTAACTGCTGAAGTAGAATATATTTCTCTGGGTAGTTGTTATGCATAGGTGTTCAGGATGAATCATACACTACTGGTCTTTGTAATAAATTATAATAATATTCATATTTTATATGAAAATAAAAGTGAAATTAATATTTCCAAAACTATTATGTGTCACTCAAGAAAAAATAATATTGATATAAGTCATAATTTTCTATGAGATCATATACTCAAATGGAACATAAATTTTGAATTCCTATGTACTCAATATCAACTTGCATATATTTTTATAAAACCATTTCCCATTGATATTTTTGAATTAATTAAGTTAGAGTAAGGTATATATAATTTTAAATGAAAATTGGAATTATTTAATTAATCTCATTATTTATATTAAATTAAAATTTAACAATAATAGTTTTAATTTATGTTATTTATTTTCTATTATTTAAATTATAAGTTTTTAATCCAGGTTAAAATATTAATTTTTTTATAATTATTTTTTTAAAAAAATACTATTTTATTATTCTTTTAAGAATATGTCCTTTAAAAATTGTATTTAAAAATTATTTATCTGAATATTTTGGATTATTTTGTCAAAAAAACTTAAATAAAAACATCATAAATTACCCATCACTCTTTTATAAACAATTGTGCACCCTTCTGTCCCTCTGAGCTCTCGATTTCTATTCAATCCCTATAATTTAAAGCTCAATACCTTAGATTTTATATTATGGTGAAGGAAAATAAAATAAATTAAGTTGTTTCAAGTAAATAAAAGAACCAATGATATTCAGGATCTGAATTTACATTATTTCAAGGCATGGTTGTGGATTTTTAGTGCCTATTGTAGAAAAATATAACATTAAGGTTTGATTTATGTTATCATGGTTTGTAATTTATTTTCATATCTAAAAGCATAGATTATGTTTTTTTAACAAGGAGAATAGGTTTATGAAAATTAAAAATTTAGCTTTATATACAATGATGATGTAGTTTTCATAAAGTTAAAAAATGTGGCTTTTAATTTCTACAGTTGAAATATGCAAAATTTTTCTAATGTCCCTAAGAAAGGGTTTTTCACATCAATCATTGATCAATTGGAGATGATTTGAATAAGTCTAATTATATTATATCCTTTAAATTTGGCTCTACCCTTGTGAGGTATATGGTTGTAAAAAATCATGAAACAGAATAAAAGATGTTTTTCATGTTTATTCAATGTGTTATAGTGCCGAGGATATACAATCTAGAGAAAATTATTTTCCCCAAAATGTATATACTTTTATTATTATTAATTGAAATCATGTTATATTTTTGTAGATATATTACAACTATTATGCTTTATTATTTTCACAAATTGGCTAGAATGTCCATCAATATGTATTAGAGGCTTTCTTCACAAATTTTCTATAAAAAGAATATGATCTGTGATGTGTATTCATATTTAATATGTTACAAAAAAAATTCTTTTTGTTCTAACCTTGAAAAAAATTGGTTTCTTTTATATCTCTACAAATTGAAATATGGTACCCATTGGTGATAATTATCAAGAATAATTTTGTGCTCGTTTTAAGTGGATCATAGAATCCATAAGTCTTCTATAGAAGTGCAGTTTCTTGCTAATTATCATTGTGAATCTAAAATATAATGTTTTTACAAGGAATCTAGTAGAAGGTATAGAATATATGTAACCAATACATCATCAGAAAGAGGTGTACCCTAAATATTTAGAACAACCTTCAAGAGAAGAAATTAGTACAACCCTTATTCACAGACATGGAAACAAAGAAGAGCATATGTTTCAGTAAGAAGAAGCTAAATGTGTAAAAGTAAACCAACTTATTTTTGTATAAATTGATCAAGTATAAGTGGATACAATTAGTTTTTATTGAATATAATAACTATATGTTTTAAATAATTATGTGAAAATAAAAACATGAATTCGATTTGAGAAAGAGGTTCATGGAGAATATTATGTTTATAAGAATACTTATTTTGGTTAGAAAATATAGACACCATTAGATAAAACTACTGATCTGATTGAAAATTAGATTATTTTTAATAGTATTTGGAAAAGAATATTAGTGTTGTTGGTGAGAAAATAATATTTTTTTTAAAAAAAAATCATCATAATCTAGTGATTTTACTGAAGGAAAGACCCTTCCTTTTGAATAAATAGGTAAACCATTAAAAAATAAAGAAGTAGAATCATCTAGTTCTCTAAATACACATATGGAATATGTTATTTGAAAATTTAATTTGTTAAAACATGTTAATAATCATTTTCAATGGGATTCAGAAGTTTCTAAAAGTGACTTTGATATAAATAGATAAAACCCAATTTCTAAAAGTGACTTTGATTCTTTATAGATATAAATAGATAAAAAAATTATAAAATTCTGACCATATTTTGTTTCAATGTCTAATTTCAAAGGAATGAGGATGTATCATTAATGTAAATTTGAATCTGTAATAAGTAATTCATGTCATACACAGGATTCTACTTGTAGTCATTTGACTTCTCCTGAATTAAAATGGATATTTCCATCTATTATCACAATTTTTTTTCTATAATAAATGATCGAATTAAATTCTTACATTGTGATAGTGTTTCTCTACAGAGTCGGTTGGATATGTAAAAGGATATTGTTAAATTATTAACACCTTATAAAATGGATATTAAAAACCTTTTTTATAAGTTTGGTGACATGATGTGGAATTTTCTGCAATCATTAGATACAATCAATGAATTTATAAAAGTTAATTTGGTTGAAAATATGAAAAGGTGTCTAAATAATAATGGTTAACAAAGAAATGGGAAGGAACCATGAATTAGAATTTTGGGTTACTAATAAAGGTACATATGTTTATTCATCATAAATTTTTGGATTTATTTTAATTATAAACTAAATTATAACCAGATCCCTCACCCTCACCTGATCTTGATTGATATAAATTTAATCAAAACATTTCAGGCGACCAGGGAAAAATTTTAATGAAATTATTTATTACACAATATTATATTCTTTTATTTTTTGTTTATTTTTCCAAACCTATTGATCGTTAAAGTACAATTTTCTATAATAATAACAAAACATGCCCTTCCAGTCTTAGAAAATAATAATTGTGTTAGATTCCATTTTTCATACATACTTTTTTATATCACAAAAAGGGGGAGAATTGTGGGTAAACAAAACATTATTATGACTATGATATTAAATGAGGATAAATTTTTGTAATGTCTGCATTTTTATAACTATACTATTAAATGTTGAGAAATTTGGAACATTTAAATATTTGTGTAAATAAATATATTCGGTTTGGAAAACATAAAATTTCTATAATATTATTTTTTTATTTACATTTTATAAAACATTAAATGAGAAATAAAAAATTTATTATATATCTAAAAAATTAATCTATTTGTGTTTAAATTTCATATATTTTTATAAGGGTATTGTTTTCATCAAAAAGGAGTATATTTTTGGGATTTTTTCCCAAAATAAAATTATTGGCATTCTCGTTGATTTTTATACCCATAACTCAAGTTATTTTTCACTAATGAAACTAATTAATTTTTTTTGGATTATATTTATTTATAATTTTTTTTCTAATGTTATTTGTTAAATTTTTATCTAATGTATTTTGGATATTTTTTTAAAGCATGGAGACACTATTTCTACTCTATTTTATAAGTGGAGTGTACGGTTTGTGACCCCAACATTTTGTAAGGAGTCTTACTTTTGTATACTATGATTAAAGTGAGTATTGATCATGTCCCCCATGATTAGCATAAAATCATGGATCAAGAACCATAATTTTGGTATCCAAACTACATTTGTGAAATAGACATATGTTATATTAAGCTGATCTTTTGAAGCTAATTATACGTGGTTAACTATAATTCTAAATATTCCATATGATTTTTAACCTATAATTGACTCAGTAAATTGTGTATTTTAAATTTGATATATTTTTTATGATTTATAAAATTTTAATTTCATAAAAAATTTCTAATTAAATTATTTTAAAAGACCAACTCGAATTCCCATATTCAATGGATTATAGCATTCCAATTTAAAAATAAAAGTTACGATTTTTTATGGTAATTAAAATTCAAATTCTAAACATGATTAGTAGTTTTATTATCAAAATTTATCTACAAATATTTTTATACTTTTTGGATAGAAATAAAATAGAATTTTCATTTTAAATACCAAGAGATGAATATTTATAATGATAAAGTTATTTTCATGCACAAAAACGTCTCAATTATTATAAATATCTACACTTTGGAGACATAAAATATTTGATCTTTTTCAATTTAATTGTCATGGTTTTCTTTTTTTCTTCAGTATTTTGTTACTATATTTCATTTAATATAATATTAAATTTGGATCTATTTGGATCTATTCATTATTGATGAACTTTTCCTTCAAAGAATAAGATCAATCTATTTTCAGTTGGTTCATCTTCCATGAGTTGAACAAATTTTTCAACAATCAATCAATCATGTACTATTGATGTTTTGACTATTTTTTATTAATTATAGTGAAGTATTGGTTTCTAATAATAATTTATGGACAATTATGTTCTATATAAAAGAACCATAAGTCCCTCTAAATTATTTTTTGTACAGTTTCGACTTATTGTACTCATTTTTATAGGTCTAAGAATAAGAAGACTTATATAATGAAAACTAACATGCTCATTGGAAAAGTGTTAGTGTAGTGGAATATATAATCATTTTACCTGAAACCACTATAAAAATTAGTGTGATCTTCTACATTATCTATCCCCTTCATTTTTTTAATGTAATGAATGGTTCATACCCATATAATAAATGAAGATGTTTAAACTTCGATACATTGATGATTTTTATTAGGACAGATTCTCCCCTGTCTTATTTGTCGTCATCTTATTTCAAGCTAAAAACACTACCCTGTAGTGTATATGGTTTTTTATATATATTGATGATTCCTTGAATTTTTTGGGATGTGTTATTATGTATAATTATTTGGTAATTTCTTGTGCATTACAATATTTAATTACTCATTTAGAAAACTATCCAAAATATGATCTATAGATAGGATAAAAAAACTTTTCTTTGAAAATTTGGTGACATCTTCTTTATGGTGAAAAGTATGATATTTATACTAAACATTATATATTAGAGTATATATTCACATACAAATATTTCAACATGGGAAGAAAGGGATTTTTTGAACTAGTCAAGGAATAAGACTTCTTAATACATTATCACACAAGGAAAGAAAAATAAGGTGGTTGATTCCTTGGGAATGACATATAATTCTATATTATCCATAATGATGATTTAAAAAGTCTCAATACTCATTTATTTTCAAAAAATGAATCATAAAACCATAAGATAAGGGTAAAAATAATATCATTCCAAAATATCAACTTAACAGTCTATTCGAGTGAAGATAAAAAATATTAGAAAGATTATGAACACTAATAAAGAAAATTAGTGAGTATACCAATTTTCAAATTTGATATTGGTAAAGTTATATGGTATGGATCTGAAATGTGTGTCTCATCAAAAAAAACATTTGAATAGGAAAATTTTGGATAATAAATATAGATCATCCTTCTATATCCATATAGTTAGCATGAATACATATTGAGATCTAATGAAAAAATTTATTGATAGATAACATGAAGAGGGAGAATACATAATATAAATATAGATGGTTGGTATGCCATGAAGTTAAGGTTGAATGACATAATTATAAGGGTAGTCTACAATCATTACCCAGACCAATATTTAAATTGGAAAATATCACCATGAGGTTTGTCAGTGGACTCTTAAAAATTTCTATGGTGCAGAATTCTATTTAAGTTATAGTCAATCAACTTACTGGGTTATCACAAATTTTTCAACAAATACTATTTTTCCCTTGACCAAAACACTATGATATACAAAATGGAATTCAAAAGGATGTATGGAGTACTACTATTCATTTTATATAATCATGATCTAAGTTTTACCTTGATATTCTGGATAATTCTTTTGAAATCATTGAAGAGATAGTTGATTTTTACCATAGATTATCACCCATAGACAAATGTATATTACTATAGGACTATTAAAACACTGGTGGACATGATAAGACATTATTATATAGAAATGAAGGTTTTTTTGGAACAAAAGATCCCCCTAATAGAGTTCTCATATAATAATAATTTCAACTCTATCATTAAGATTGAAATATGTTGGGATCTATATAGGAAGATATGTTGGAATATAAATGTTGGTATAATATTTGAGAAGGGGAACTAATTTAACCTAACATTGTCTAGAAAATGATGGAGAATTTTCAGACCATTTAGCATCAAATTAATGTAATACAAATTCAAAATAATATATTTGTAGATAACCATTTATGAGATATATATATTAATTTTAGTGTGAATTTCTTCCTCTAGATATCTCTATATATGCAAGAAGAAATGGATGCTCAGCCCTAGATATGTTGATCTGTTCAAAATCCATGAAAATATTGGGGTCATAGCCAATCACATAACACTCCCTTCATATCTCTCTCATGTTCATGATGTGTTCCATGTAACAATATTTTATGAATTATGTACTATACCCATTATATATACTAAAATAAAAATATATAAAACTGGAAAATGATCTCTCATATGAGGAAAAACCATTATAAATTCTAGATTGAAGAGATAAGTTGTAACAGAATATGACCACTCATCTAGTAAAAGTTCTATATAGGAATCATAAGTTTGAGGAATATGTGTGGGAACATTAGGATGTGATGATATAAAATTACCCTTTCTTATTTTCTCTATGGTAATATATTTTCAATGATGAAATCGTTTTTAAGGGGTAGAATTTAAAGACCTGAGTTATAGTAAAATAGTCCTCTTTAAATAAATACAATGTTTCAGAGATATCCCATACATAAAAAACAAAACAAAATTGAACATTGTATGGTATCTATATAATTGATTGATACAAAAAATGTTAATGAATTGAAATTATGTATATTGAAAATAAGAATAAAATAGAATGAGGATCAAATTAAAGATCGACTCAACTAGTGCAACTAAACAACTAATAAAATTATTTTTTAGAAAACTTCCTTTTCTCCAAGTATGATATATTATTTTGTTAAAACTATTCAAAATAATGATTTATAAGAAGTAAGGAAGTATAATAGATAATATATCAAAATTCATTTTCCTATAAAAACAATTTTCACTATATTTTATGATTTTATTTACATGTGAAATTTATAAATTTTAGAATAAAAATATAGAAATTTTAAATTCATTTATAGAATTATCATTTATTCTATGATTAATTTTTTATATTTTTTCCGTAGAAAAATATAATTTTAGGTGAATAGTTTAACATGCCATTTTTGATAACATTACGCCTTTTATGGAATTATTTGAATATATGTATGACTTAAAAATTTATATAAAAATGTATTTTTTTTATTTATAATTGGAATTTTACTTATTAAAATATTAATTATAATTTAATAACATATATTTTAAACATAATATATCATGTAATATATGTCTCAAAATTATTTCAATACATTATTTATTTATTATATTGAAATAAATTTTGAAATGTTTTTGAAATTGATACAATAAAATAAATTTTAAATTTATAATCAATTATTCCAAGTTATTTAATAATATTTTTTTTTAATTTTTAGGAATAATGAAAAAGTTAACTTAGATAAAAATTAGTTACCGTGGTAAAATCTAAAATGGTAAAAAGTAATAATTTATGTGGTAAAGGGATTGATACTTGTTCAAAACATGTGTAAAAAAGTTTGAGGCATTATCAATTTTATCTATTCCACAAGTCATTACCTTTAAAATTTTGGAGCCACTTTCCACTATAGTGACGTCCCTTTTTGGAAAAGACTTTGGTATTTAGAAAAACATCATTCCCTTTCCCTTATAAAATGGTATCTTATCTCCTTATTTATATTAAAATAAAAATCCTTTATTTTTTAATAAAATCTACCCAAAACACTCCTTAATGTTTTTATCCTCCTTAAACTGGATTTGGTATTCTAAAAATGACATCCCTCAAATGCATAAACCCCTTCGCAAAGAAGATAATCCAAGAAGGATGGTATATATTCCTAACCTCTTATTCCCATTTTTATTTCTTTTTATGAACTCGGTATTATTATAATCATATAATGCATAAAAAATTATAAAATAATTATCCATTGTATGATTATATTTTATAATAATTATTCTACAAAAAATATCCACCTTTTCCCTTTTCCATTAGGAAAAAAATGTAAAATGTGCATATGTGTGGACTACCGCCTCTATGAATTAAAAAGTTTTATTTCCTTCACCACCTTACCTAGATGGTCCAAAAATGTAATTTTATATATAATTATGATTTTTAGCTTATTTGGTATTCTATAGTAATAAATCATTTTACGTGTTTATCCTATTACTTAAAAAATTAAATCATCATACATATATACATGTGGGCGAGCGCCTCTATGTTATGATGCATTAAATTTTTCAGTACCTCCATTCATGTTTGGAAATAAGAATTATTTTAAGAGATAAGTATGATTTTTATTATATTAATGTGGATTTGTTACTGAAAATTGAATAAGCTATAAACGATACATATGGTAATAAGTCGTTATAAAAAATAACTGTTTTAAACAAATGAAATAAGAGGGAAAAAAATTTATTCATAATATATAACAATTTTGTATCAATTCATTCCTATCAAAATTCTTATAATTTTGATATATAACACTAATAAATATTAAATAGTATAATTATTCTACTTTTATAATGGTATTCAAACTAAATCACCTCATAATCATCTATTAATCATGGTATGTTCATGTATGGCCCAATTTGACCACCTACTTGAGTAATGTTATGAAATTTTATCATGGATGATTATGAAAATATAATTAATGGTTTTTATTATATAACTATGTAAATAAAGAGTATTTATTATTTTTTAATGGTTATATCAATATATAATTCATTAATCAAGAAACAAACTCTTCGTGGCTTAAAAAATGCGGAACTATACTTGTAGTTGACTTCTACTTATAGGATAAATGCTAAAGAACCCATGAAAGGACATTTATATATCATAAATAATTATAATTAAACCATTATCAAAATTTAAAAACCATATGACGATATAATTATAATGAATAATGAATATTGACATCACTACAATGAAACTAGTGAATATAGTCAAAACTATATACACCTAATAAGATAAAATAGGTAATTAATATAAACACAGATGAATAATTAAAAATATAATTACGAATTTAAATAATAATGATTATGGTTTTGAAATAGTTTATTAATATTTTAATCGTTATGATACATGAATTTATATAACATTTTTAGAAGTCAATATTCAAAGTAAGGGATAATGGTAAATCAAATATCTTTCTTTGAGTTATATGGTTTATTTTGAATATAGTCCTTCAACACTCTATTTATTATTAGGTTTCAATATCTATATGATGTTTGATTTTATTTTATTTTTTTTACGGATTTTGACTCTTTTTATTTAAATATTTCTACTTTATTGTTCTCTCATAAAAATTTATGACATTATCGAGAACGATCCTCCATCTCTTAGTTAGATATTTATTTCAAGTCAATGTTTTTACTTACCGTAAATGGTATCCTTTAATGTTTCTAAATACTATTATGTATCAATTTATTTGAACATAATACTTTCCTTTTACACTTTTATAGTATAATTTTTATTATCACTTTTTTCAATGGATGTTTTCAACCAAGGTATTTCAAAATATTGAAAATGGATTTTCTTTTAAAAATAAATTATATTAACAATGGATTACTTTATATTACTTATCTATGTAGATATATTTACATTATAATATGATTTATAGACCACATTAAAATATATTTCATGAAGTTCCTCTTTTGGTGATTGAATTTTTTCCAATTTTTTTCTTTGTGTGGTTATTTATGTGTTACCTTTTAAAATACTTCCTAAAACCCATTCGTATACCTTGGTATCAATAATTTTTTTATTATATTTCTTTTTATTTTGAAGAACATGCCTACTTAATATTTTATTTATTGTGTGAATCTATTTTTCTCTCTAATTAATTTTTAAGGCTTTATATCTCAGATGATAATGGTGAAACAAGCAGTGACTCTCAATCAAAAATTGGAAATATTTTGTGATACCTAATCCATTATGGGAAATGAGTTGTGATGCTTGATCCAATTTGTGAAATATGTTTTTATTAACGAATAAATTTTGTAGATAATTTTTGGTTCCTAATCCAAAATGTTGAGTTTTGATGCTTATTCGCATTCCAAAGTTCCTTGATATGTTAGTATGTTATACCCATGGCCCATGACTTATGTCTTATTTTCTCAAAAACATTACGGCGCACCATATGTTTTACCATATAGTATTACATGTTCATATTTTATAAAATATGAAATTGTTTTATGATTCCAAGTTCTATTAATTAAATATTCCTATCGATCTTATGTTTTACCATATGGTTATGACGTCACCCTAGGTAACATAATGATATGTTTACTATTCACTTAGAGAGACTTTTATCTCAACTATTTATTATATTTACAATTCTCTACTCATGTGGATGAGTATAATTTATTAGATTCTTATGGGAATATATAGTGTGATTAAATAATGGAAAAATGTCCAAAATAGTCATAAAATATGTCTCTTATGTAGCTAGTCTCCAATGACACTAATTCTATTGATTTTATGGATTATGAAATTATTATGTATTGTAATTTGTTAATTATAGAAATGATGTAAAAAATCCATATTTATCATGGCCTTTCATAAGACCCCTCCATTAATTAAGAGACCTCTCATTCCTCGTGGAACGAGGCACATAGACACAACTAGCCATTGTGGCATGACATAGACATCATGAAATGGCTTGCTGTAGTTGTTGAAATTAACCTACAAGGTCACTGCACCCCCATATTAATTGTTCACCTTAGAACTGAAAATACCTCCTAGACCTCAACATATGTCTAAAAACATTTTTTATATATGTTCTAATTCTCATAATTCTGATATCAGTTCTAATTCATGATACTTACCCTACTCTATGACAAATATTCAAAGTCCCTCTAAAAGTTAACAAAACTGAAATTCATGGGCCATTACATAAAATACGTTTATTACAAATGGAAAATGATTTCAGTTTTTTATTTTTTTAAGACTATTTTCAAAGAACACTTCAAATATTGACTTAATTTAGTAACCCATTTTTTAAGGTATAAGTTCTTCTAATATTGGTCTATGGGTTTCTTAGACTAAGTCAAAGTAAATATTTCAAAAAGGTATTGCATAATACAAGTTAGAATAATCAAAGAGAGTATTTTTTGTAAGGTTCCATATCCTTGTAGCCCATTACATTATATTTTTTTGGGATTGGAGGATCTTAGGAGAGGATTGAGGAGGAAGGAGGGAAGTTAGATGAAATATCAGCTACATAACAGAATTGTGGCATAGAATCTGGTGATATTCCATAGAGTTCTATAGGGAGATAAGGTTGTGAAATGGACTAAGAAATATAGTGTAGAGGCACAATATATATGTTTTTATGGTTTTAACAACTTTAATTACCCTATGAAATATGGGATAGGTTGTAGTAGAGAATCCTGGGAGGGATATATTAAAGGAACAACCTTTTGTGGGGTCACTACGCTATAGAGTTGAGTTGTGGACTGACCGCTTTCTTAGTAATTAAAAAATATAAAGTTTAGTGATTTAATTAGAGACATAGTCCTCAAAATAATTATAAGAACTATTTCATAGAGTACACCATGTTTCTAGAATTTTTATTTGACCATATGTAATGCATATCCATATCTTTCCTTATGTTATGATTTTTTCTATGTCATAAACATTGTCATTTGGTTTGTGTATGTGGTGGGAGGCTAAATTGTAGTATTCTATTTTCTAGTTTTATTATAAATACTTGAAACCCATTCACATTTTTATATATCTAAAATTTCTCTCGTGAACCCTAACTGATTGAAGTTTATATTTGATGTTTATTTGAAGCCCTTTAGATTTAGATTCTCCCCTAGATATCCATGTATATTATACTATGATTTAAGTTGATTTTTCCCTGTTTTTTCTAATAGATCTTCTCCATTCTGATTTTCCATCCATTTTTATATTTCCATTATATGGTTGTGGATATCCTTTCATTTTAAGGAGTTATTTTGATTCATATTGGTGTTGTTGATGTATAGTGTCCATAGAGAGATACATATTCCATGTAGGAGAGTTGATCAAATATATACATTGTTGTTATGTTATCATTCAAATCACATTGAAATAATTATGGAAGTGGATTCATTTCATTTTCAGTTTTTAAGTGAAATCATAATGCTATCATGCTTCATATCACTGGATAATGGTGGAATTGACCACAATGATGATTAAATTTGGATTAATGAAAATAATTTCTTTCAGTTATAATGATTTCTTTTGTTTCCCCCATGATAAAGATTTTTTTTTTTTAATATAGTGTGTTGTATTTTGTTTATTATATGGATAAAATGTATTTTATTCTATGTATTATAATTTTTGTCTTCTAATTAGATAAAGAACCAAAATAATGATCATAATAAACTATTGTTTGATAACAATCATGTTTTAATATCTTTTTATATATTTTTAGATAATTCCTTAGGTTTCACATTGTTGTAATGTGTTAAGAAATTAATTTTTAAATTAATGATTGTAATAAACATATTGTTTGAAAAGATTATTTTTTTGGACGTGAGTGAGCATGATTTATTAGGAAGGCTCAATGCCTCAGTTTTATGACCTAGATTCCTGGTTTATTATTTTTTTGTCTTTTTAACTTTAGTTATTAATCTAGAGGTGATCCCTATGATGTGATATAATAAATGAGTGGGATTACTGATGGTTTAATGAGATATGAGTTGGGATGCCCAGGTTCATTAGAGTATTTGGGGCCTATGATGGTGGGATACATGGTGATATGGTTATTAGTGTTTGATATGGAATCATTATTTATGGAATTGGTTAAACATGGTCTTTACATTAATTTTCTAAAAGATGTGATGCTTTCTTATTAATGAATCTATTTTATTGGACGGATGGTGAGTTGTCTTATAGCTTGAATGGCTCGAAGGCCTTCTTTTATTATTTTTATTATGGATAATCCCCCCTTAAGGGTTGAAGGGGAACCCGTAAATGACCCGTAGTACATGGAATTATGGAATGATAGTAAAGGATGAACATTTAACCCATGGGGTATGTTCCATTAGATAATTTTGGATGAATATAACTCCTGAGGTGTAATTGAATTATTGGATATACCCATATGGCTTGGTTTTTAGTATATTAATTAATGTAAACATAAATGTTGAAAATAAAAAATTAAATATTTTATGTTGAATTGTTTATGTTATTATTGTATATCTAGTCCTCTATGGTGGTGTCTTGGTTTTCGAGTGATAATGGTTGTATTTGGGGTTAATTGTAGTTAATTTTACTTAGTGTGGATTGTGAGTGATCTATATTCCCATGTTATGGGATTTAATATTCTACCCAACTCAAATTAGTAGGAATGTTGACTTTGGTGGAATATAGAAGGTCTTTTCACCATCATGCAAATCGCCAGGAATAAATAGAACACTACCCCCTCTTTCCCACCTATATATATTCATAAAAGTTTGTAATGTATTTTTTTTATTTCACAGACATGTATCTCTAGATGTAGTATTCTTATGGATTATTGAAGGAATGTTGTATATGGGTTTTGATGGCTTGATGTATAATACATGATGTATGGGCTAGGTTGGAACTGATAAACTACATAGATTTTATATTGTGGTGGGATGTTGATGATATCATATTGTTATGTATATGGTGGATATTATGTTTTGAAGATGAGGTTGTGTGATTAATAGGTATCATGTTACATTATAGTTTTCCTAGTGTCTTTATAAAGGTTTATATTTGGATAGAGATTGATGAGGATGTACACCATTGGGGAAGACTAGAAAAACAATTGTTATGTGGTATTAGGGTACTATAATTTGATATTATGTGAGATATTATATGATTAATTTTATGTTATACTTGGTTAGATATCTATAGGGGGAATAGAAACTTACTATATTTTTTGGGTGTGAGTTAGTTTGGATTGTTTATTCACAAAGAATTTATATGATTTCTTCAGACTTTGTACGGTAGGATTTGGGGATGATTCTGCTGACTATACCAATTGTAAACACTTTATGTATTTATAAAAAAAAAATTAGGTCTATGGGATGTGGTTAGAGATTTGGATTGATATTACTTACTCGAAGTGTTATTCAAGAGATCTCTATGTTTCAACATCCCGTCTGATGATTTTCCTTTTAGTACAAAACGTTTTATTTATAGATGAGGAGTTCTATAAAATCTAATGCATTTTGGGATTGTCATTATTTATCTTATGACGTAATTCTTTGGTTATCTTATTTATCTCTAGTTACTCATTCTTCTTAGTGGATAATGCCTCTCATCTGTGAGTATGATATGACCTTTGTTATTATCACCAACTTGTGGCCTACTAGTGGAGGGCATCGAGTTTCATTATATCTGTTATCTCAAACCAATCAAATAAGCAGTAACATATTGGGGAGGGGTCATGACATTTTAGTATTGAACATTAGGTTGACAAATATGGTGGAGTTTGGGGGTAGGCACTGGTGAGTACTGCATGGGTTGGTATAGAAATAGTGTGACCAGAGCCTAGTAAGTGACATAAACTGGGGATACTAGCTAGAAAATGATTATTCAAGGTCCACTATAATATGATGTGGGTAATATTAATTTAACTAATCCTAATAAGTGAAGTTTTACTGTTGTAGTGTACATACCAAGGAAAGGACCATGCATCACTATATTTTTCTCCTTTTTTTTTGAAATTATTAGATGTTATGATTTGATCAAACATTGATTAATTAATATTAAATAATCCATATTTATGGTTTAGGAGTCATTACTAGTTTTTATTTTTTGAAATGGCTCTATGTAAGTGTCCTTGTTAGGTTCATGCCGAACATATTCAGCAAGTTCTGCCAACATATTTCCACAATGTTGAGTTAGAATATGATGACACATTAAGGATCAAATCATAGAGTTTGAGCATCATAGTATACAGAAGTATGAGGAAAATTTTTTGACGCATTGAAAATGGATTGGTTGGAGGAGGTATAGATAACCATAACATTAATCAGTGTTAAGTGTGATCACTCTGTTTCTTTAGAGGTGACAATGATATGTGGGTCATCTAAGCCGTGGTGGTTCGTGTTCCTCAATGATCTTGATGAGTCATTTGTTTCATGGGGGGACTTTTGGGATAAGATCCAACCATATTTTCATTCTTCGACCACAAATATGAAAACTCATTAGAATATTATTACCCTTCGACATGGTAGATCTAACATGAATTAGTTCATGACACATTTGAAGACAATTATATTATATGATATAAACTTATTTTCATATAAGGAGGCTAGGAAGAGGAATTTCAAGGAATATTTGAGTCTAGAGATCCAACACCATACTACCCAATTTATTCCATCGATATATATATAGGATCTAGTATGAGAATATTTTAAGGATACAATGATAACTAGAACATTGTTTTTAGAAGAGGGGAGTTATCTAGAATCCTTTCATGGAAGTTTTGTGGATAAATATTCTTAATTGTTTGGATAGAATATTTTTTTTGACAGTCGGGGGTAGGTCTTAGCCCTCATCATCACTTTTCACTAGGGGTGGAGGCTATTATACCATTTCCAAAGGATAAAATTATTCTTTTTTCTGATTATGTCATTGTCATTTGTCATTGTTCCTAACCTTTTTGAGAAATCAATTTATGGAACATGTTCTAGTTTAGGTTCATCCATTGCAGCAATTTAATGTGAGGAAGTAGTAGTAGGGTGCTCTAGTTCAAGATCAAAATAGGGGAGATGGGGTCAGTAGAGGATAGCCCCATAATTTTATTCATGCTTAGAGAGTAGTAAGTGGTCATGTAGGTGTCCTGCATCTGGGAAAAAAAGGATAAGGAGTATGACATGGTTTTCTACAAGCTCAAGAGTCTCTACCATCAGTTTATTTAGACATTATTTGATGTATTGTTTTCTAGTATTCTACTTTGGTGCATGAATTTTTTCATCTAAGAGCTACAAACACTTTCATATATCTTACCCAAGTCTATGATTTAGGCTCTTGAGGTGGAGATACTTTGAGTTACATTGGAATTAACTAACCTATTTAGATCTTGATCATATTAATATAAAGTATATAGAGATTGTGAGATAGTTTGGAGGTAGAATTTCGCTTTGGGAGTCTTCATATGTTTATGGATATATCAATAAAACATAAAACTTGGCATAGACTTATTAAAATTGATACATGCTATCAAGGAATTTCTTTGGTAGATATTTTGCTTTATGATGCTGAAAAATATTCCTTCAGGTATGTTAGTGACCGAGATGCACATATGGGTGAGATGAATATTAAATTTCCAACTTTAATGATTAATTATTAAATGTGATTTATTTAAATTTTAAACTAGTGGTGTTTCATAGGGTTTGGAAGAGTACCTTGATGACTTTAATGGAGAGTTTTTGGTGTTAATCCATTGAAAATAGATCATGTTTGGGATAGACCTATAGTTGATCACTTATCCAATATTGATGTCTCCATATAGGATGGCGCCCTATGATTTTTGGGAGTGAAAGATATATAATGATGATCTCCTGAAACAAGGTCTTTTTTGGCTAAGCCTGTCACCTTGGGGTGCATTGATTGTATTTTTAATGAAGGTAAAATATAGTATTTGTCAATGTATGTATTATAGTCACATGAGTTAGGTGAAAATAATGAATAGATATCTTTCTCCATGGGTTGAGGATTTATTAAATCAGTGAAAAGGATATGTTTGTTTCTCAGAGATCAATCATTGATCAAGATATCATTATATTCTAGTTAATTATGAGTGTGTTCTAAATAATTCTTTTTGATATCGTAATGGTTAATATGAGTTCATTTAAATGTTTTTCACTATTAATAGTTCTCCATTTAAGTTCATGGGATTGATAAAAGTGGTATTATAAGATTTTCTAGAATGGTTTGTGATGGTTTTTGTCTATGAAATATATAACGACCCAAAGTTTCATTAATGGAAATCTTTCTTGATCTGGTTAAATGTATCTTTACGTAAAATGTTTATATAAAATGTCATCTTCTTTGGTTTTATGTTAAGAATTGTGACCGTTGGTTTTATATCCATTGAACAGTGATCAGATGATTAGTATAAATATAGGGCTTTAACAAATCCAATTTACTCAGACAAAGGAAGTGATGGCCTCATCCAGTAGAATTTCTCTATACGAAGCCCATTTGTCGAAGGTCGGAAAAGAGGTGGCGTCTTTGGGCTTCAGTCTTGACCAAGCCCAAGCTGAGCTTCATCATGTCAAGCTCGAACGCGACCATCTGCAGGTTAAGTGGATGTTGATAGAAATTACCAGTCGAGCGATGTTATCCGAGCCTCCCCAAGAGTTTGTCACCATCGCACACCTTACCCTTAGGTCTTATGCGTCTGTTTTAAGGGGTTATGTAACAAATCTCTATTACTATGTTCATGTACATTATTTTTTTATATAATAATGAATATACTTTCTTGTCATTATTGATACATTGTAAATAGTTTTTAAAGTACAAATAGTGTTTTTAGTTATTATTTAATTAAGAATTATATTTTATTAAATTAAGGTATTTTTGAATTAAATAATATTTTAATAAATATTATTATTATTAAATTAATTTTTATTTAATATAAATGATCTAATAATTTTATGAATGCAATTATAATTTATATTATGGTTTGAAATCCATTCCTGTCAAAACCCGTGAATTTTCGATAAATGCCTGTTTTTTTTTAAAAGTGAAAATTAACATATTTATAAAATTATTTAGATAAAATACATTTTCTTTCTGGAATCAAGACGTCGAAATTATCCAATGGTGAATTTTTCATAATTTTCTGAGATAGTCAAATTCTTGTGTAAAAATTAAATACTGTTTAAATATATAATGTGTTTTATGACATCATAATGACCCAATAGTGAAGTAATATAATAATATAAGCTTTATGTTTGGACAATATATGTTTTAAAATTAAAATAATGTGATTTGGGTTTGTTTGACTTACTTTTCAAAGCATTAATGGACCCTTCAAGGCTTATTAAACACCTTGTCTTTTTAAATTATTTTCCATGGGAGTGTGACTCACCTCCACATAATCAACCCTATTATATTAAGAAGTTTGGACTTTGGCATTATAAAATATTGTTTTACTCTTCCCTTTTCCAAAAACCATGGGCAAAACCATGGTATGGTTTGTGGTTTGGACTAATTTAATATAAGGGGTCCCAAACCTAAATAACAATGATTTCCCTCACCATTCCTATATAAACCCACCCAAGCTCCCACTTCCTCCTCACTAAAAGACTTTGGAGTTCGTCCAACCTCTTCCCTACTCTCTCTAGAATCCTCTCAAGGTGCCCCAAGCTCCCACGAAGCCTCTCTCAATCCTTTGGAAACACACTTCCAAGTAAGGGTTTTTCTTCCTTTCTCATTTTTGTCCAATTTTATTTAAGTTGTTTTTTACATTTAATTTCAATTATGATTGTTGGGGTATGGTTTTCACCTCCCTCATACTGCCCTATTTATGTTTGAATGATGGGAGACCCCTTTCTCTCTCACTAAATGCCTCCCATGTACACCTGTTACTATGCTGAAATTCCGAAAGGAACTTCTCTCTCCTCTATTACATTCAAGAAATACTTTTGTATCATGAATCTAAATTACATTAAAATTGTTGGGACATATATCAATATTACCTCCTTACTATCCATTACATGTAAATATGATGAGGAACCCCTTTCTCTCTCATAAACCATTTTTATGAATTCTTATGTCACGTCGTTACACTGCCGAAATCGCACCGATTTTCTAAGCCAATGCCATTGTATAGTGAATACCATACCCATTTCTCCATCAAGGGTATTCACCATTATGCATATTTACTTATTGATTATAAAGTTTCATTTATGAATTCCACATTCCCTTATCGTGGAATAAATTATTATGTTTCATGAATCCATGTTTTATGATCCATGTGGAACACTTATGCATGAAATGAAATGTTTAAGAAGGGTGCGCCATTATAGTGCTCCAATGCATTGGGTAAAGTATAGTATCATGATAGGTCATGTGAAATGAGTGTTGACTCATTCTAATTCAATTGCAATGATTGTTTACTCATGCTTCATGTGCAATGAGGATTTACTCATGCTCTATGTTCAATGAGCCTTGGCTCATGCTAATTCCATGTTAAGTGTTGTTGCCACATTTCCATGTTATGATTATCATGATTTATCATTCCTTTATGTTCATGTTTCTCTTGTTCTATATTGATATGCCTATTGTCTAACATGTATTTTAATCCTCATGTATTCCATGTTTATTCCCTTACTGGGATTTATAGCTAACCCTTTTCTATGCATGTCCTTAGGTTATCCCATGCAATGCTAAGTACGAGGTAATGTTGTGGTCATGTAAAGGAAGTTTTCAATAAAGATGTTTTATTTCATGTTTTAAGTTGTTATGTAATGATCCTAATCCCCAAAGACACTATACCTCTAGATCTTTCATGTTGTATCAAGTGAATAGTTTATATAATAAATCATGTGTAAGTTTGTAATAAAAGCAGGGTTGTCATCGTTGGTATCAGAGGATAGGTTTAGTTATTTTTGGGATTAGGATTAGAAAACCCTAGTAAAGCCTTAGAGATAAGACTAATTATAATAAAAACATCTCCAAGTTTTGGTAAGTACTGAGTAAGTGTTTTATCAAGAAAATACATCCCTATCTGGATACGAGCAGGTAGAGGCGACTCTGGCACAGATGTATCCTAGGGGTAAAACCTGAAAACACCACATTGAGCTAGACTTGAACGGGAATTGGTGCATGACAACAGGCCTTGCTGCACTCTTGGTTACGACACTACCGGGGGATATGTTTTGATAAATTCACAATCTTAGTATGAACCCTTATTAAGGGAATTAAAAAATGCCCCTAAGAATATATGTTAGAAATTAGATCACGAAAAGCCTAGATTGAAGCCTATAGACTCATGAGTTAAGGAAATAAATGTTTATTTAAAAGTCATCAACTTTTGTCTTTGGATTACCCTTTATGTGTTACCCCCTAACTTTCCTTTTATTCCAGACAATGGACCGTAAAAGGAGGACTCGGGCTAACAACCGATGTGAAGATCAGTGTGATGACTGTATTAATGAGATGCCCAATCCAATGGGAGCGGGAATCACGAACTTTTTCACGCTACTCTCTCAGCTAACTGAAGCTTTGAATAGAAAAATGTGTCAAGAGGGATGTTCAACCCCCCCCCCCCCCCCCAATAAAGAACAATTCACTATCGAGAGCTTCATGAGACAAAGGTCTCCTATTTTTAGTAGATCATCAGATCCCACGATCGATGACCAATGGATCAACTCCATTGAAAAGATCTTCTTCATCCATCAATGTTCTGAATAAGAGAAGGTTCTCCTAGAGGCTTATCGTATGGAGGGTGAAGCTAATCAATGGTGGATGTTGATAAAAAATATGAAGCCTGAGGAGGAGATCGATGTGTTGGAATGGAAGGATTTCCGGAAGATGTTTTTCAATAAATATTTTCCGCGCACCCTCCAGCTTAAGATGGAAAGGGACTTCCTTTCCCTAAAAAAAGAAGAAGAAGAATATGTTGGAGCATATGAGGCAAACATCAAAAGGCTTTCACGATATGCTTCCGGCTTTGTCGTTACCCCCAAATAAAAGGTTGAACGCTTCTTTGGTGGGCTGATGCCTAGCCTGCGGAAATCATTAGCGATCTGTGACTTTGACAACTATGAGGAAATTGTCCGATGTGCCCTCAAGGTTGAAATGGAGATCGGGGAATCACAAGGGTATCATGGGGACAAAAACCATAAGGTGGAATTCAATTCTGGCGGTCCGATGGATAAATCCAACGGTGCTAAGAAGATCGATCACCCCACTTTCCAAAAGTGTGGAAAGAAGAACCCTGGAAATTGCCTCAAGGGGAGGAGGAAATGCTATAGGTGTGGAAGAGAAGGACACCTAGCTATTAACTATCAGAAAGAGAGACCCGTAGCTGTGAAATAGGAGAATAATGCTCCATTCGAACCTCAATGCATTGTTCATTGCTACAATTACAATGAACTGGGCACTTTTCAAATCAGTTCCCTAAACCAAGGGGTTTCGGAGGCAACAAACAACCTCCAGGGAAACAAGGATGATATTTTTCCAACACTTCTTCTGAAGCGAACCCCGACAACGAAGTGGGGACAGGTACGCTAGTTATACATTCATGAATAGCGAGCGTACTTTTTGATTCAAGTTCTACTCATTATTTTATATCTCTAAAGTTTAGTAGAACAATCTCATAGCCACCACAAATCATGGAAGTGAAGATGTCGGTGAGTACGGAAAATGGGGAAATCGTTGCATCCCATGAATATAAGTCCTCCCCTGTTATAATCCGTGGATTTAATTTCCTGGAGAACATCATCATACTCCCTATGGTGGAATTTGATGCAATTCTTGGCATGGATTGGCTTTCCTTATATAGAGCCAGCATAATTTTTTGGGAGAGGGAGAGCACACTCTATATAGAGAATCGACCCCCGATTATTTTCATGTGTAAGGAGGAAGATGAATCTCCTTTATCTCCATCATCTCAAGTATGGATATTACTGCCCTAGGAGCACGCATATCTGGCTCAGATGATTGAGTCCAAGGATGAAACCATCCATGAATAAATGCCTATTATGAGGGAATTCGATGAAGTGTTTCCCAAGGAACTTCCTGGTCTTCCTCCTAGAAGGGATTTGGAATTCTCAATTGATCATATACCAAGGGCGCTACCAATATACAAGACTCCATATAGAATGGTTGTCAGGGATCTTGAAGAGCTGAAGAAACAACTACAGGAGAATCAGGATAAAGGGTTTATACGCCCAAGTACTTCACCAGGGGGTTCACCAGTCCTCTTCGTCAAGAAGAAGGATAGGTCAATGTGGCGTTGCATCGATTATCGTGAACATAAAAAAATCACGATAACGAACAAGTATCCTCTACCACAGATCGATGACTTGTTCGATCAGCTATGTGTAGCACAATACTTCTCCAAGGTAGATTTACAGTTGGGATATTATCAAGTAATGGTAAATAAGGAAGATGTCCCCAGGAATTCTTTTCGTACAAGATATAGGAACTATGAATTCATAGTAATGCCTTTCGGACTCACCAGTTCTCCAGCAATCTTCATGGACTTAATGAATAGAGTCTTTATAGATTACCTAGAAAAATTTTTCATAGTCTTTATAGATGATATTCTAATATACTCCAAAACCATGGAGGATCATGAGGAGAATTTAAGAATTGTACTAGAGACTTTGCGCAAGGTGAAGCACTATGAAAAGTATAGTAAGTGTGAGTTTTGGTTGAAGGAGGTCTCATTCTTGGGACATATCATCACAATCAATGGGATATCTGTGGATCCCTCCAAAACAGATGCAATTGAGGGATGACCAAGGCCTACATCAGTAACAGATATCCATAGATTCTTGAGGTTAGCTAGATATTATCGACGATTTGTGATAAATTTACCATGATTGTACAACCCTCTTACCAAGATAACTCAGAAGGGAGTAAAGTTTCCTTGGAGTGATGAATGCGAAGAAAGCTTCAAGGAGTTGAAAAGGAGGTTTATCACTGCTCCCATTCTCACTTTACCCATAAGTGGGAAATTGTTTGTGGTATTCAGTGATTCTTCAAAGAAGGTCTTACGTTGTGTGCTGATGCAAGATGATAAAGTGATATCCTATGCCTCAAGGCAGTTGAAAATCCATGAGAGAAACTATCCAACGCATGATCTGGAGTTGGCGGTGGTGATCTTTGTCTTGAAAATCTAGCGGCATTATCAATAAAAAATAAACTTATAGAAAAAAACAATATCAGTCACATATACTTGTTTACCTATTTTTTTGTCATAAAGTTAAATTGTCCTTTGAAATTTTTAATATCATTCTTCTTGTGGTAGTTTTTTTAAAATAGTTTAATAATTTTATAGAAATAATTATAAAAAATTCATAATGATATAAAATGTATAGATTAAAGGTATTTCATTGTTAACATTCCAAGATATACATGTTTTATGGCTGGTTTAGGGAGACGTCCAATGCTTTCTTTGTGTGTACGAAGATCTCATAATTTCCATCATGTAGAACCACCTCCCACTATCATCCCTCGTCATAAATATGTTGGGTTCTAAGACATAGAGATGTGTGAATTCATAAATTTTTACCATCATCAGATTACTATAGTCATAGATAGACGGAGGTCAGAGAAAAATACATTTCATTTTTCATAGGGGGAGATGAATATTATACACTAGGATGTTTCCATTATGTTGCACCTCCCTATCGGTGTTGTGTTTGTGATAGGTCAAGTAAGATCATATTGGTTTGATCTATTTCATGGATTAATGGGAATTGCAAACCATGATGATGGTAGGACATTTATCAGTAGTAGATTAATAATTCCTTGTATGGATTAGCACATTACTCATTTAGATGGTGATTCTGATGAAATCCTTATGATATGATTTTTAGGTGCATTCATTTCGAGGTAGATTGGTGGCATGATATTTGGTAATCATTCTACTATATTTGTACTTTTAATTTATATAACTTTATTAGACTAAATAGAGTAGGAAGATCGATATAGCTGGGAGTTTTCATGTCTCGCATATACATGGAGGGAGCTATGTGTGAATGTCACATTCATAGGATGAATATTATTTGATGTTTTATTCATTTATAGATTTTATATGATATCATATCCCTCACATTTCTCCACATGTACTTGCATTATTACCTGCTGATTTTTTAGTAGAGTCCCCACATGGTCGATGGTATGTTATTCCTTCCTTCTAATATCTAAATGAAATGTATAACTTTCTATTTTGAAATAAAACTATAACAAAGATATCTATAGTATTATTTGGGTACATCATTATTCTAGTATATCGATACATGATTCCCATGCGTACTAAATTGATATGGACACTCTTCGATCAGACAACATAAGCGGTTATTATTTATATAGTTAAATCATTATTATGTATTATACATGTAACATCCCATGTAAATAAAGAGTATGACATTTCCATATTTATTAATATTTTTGAATTAAATATTTATTTTACTTTAATGGGGATGCTATTCTTGATGGTGTACCCGATATGCAACAACGAGTATCTTTGAAATCTTACGTTGCACACAATGTTGTGTTATACTGAAAAATAATAATATAATATTATTATTTTAAATGGCAGTTAACACATAGACATTGTATTAGAAGGAATGAATAGAACTAACTAATATATAATTATACATGTTTGTTAAATGTTTTTACATTTATCCAATAAAATTTAGAGGCTTAAAATGTGAATGGATAAATTTGTAAGCATAAATACTCTAATATTCTTTAAAAGGTCGATTTACTGCCTTTTGATGGAGAACCCTTTTTAAATATAGTTTATGTCAATTTTCTATTTTCTATTTCACAAAATTAAATAATTCATTAGTATTGGGACATAAAAATTTACTTTTGATGAAATGTGCGCACTTTTTAGATAATGTTCATTTTTTAATGAATATTAAAAAATACTACATTTTAATTCAAAACTGTCTTTTAATCTAATTTTTTATATAGTTAGATTGTTATTTTAATTGGTTTTAAAGTGTAATTGGATTATATTTTTAACATTTAATCCAATTTTTGTCATTGTAAGTTATTTCACTCTTAATTTGGACATAAACAAAGGTAAATCTTTTTATAGTTATTATTTCTTAAGAACACATTTTTTGTTTTGACTATGAGAATTAATTTTAAAATAATTTCTTCCACTTTAGTGTTTTGAATTTTGAAAAATGGATTACATTTTTTTCATTAGGAGGTTAAAATTTTGTACATAGGTAACTTTTATTTGTAGGCATTATGAATATTTACTTTAGTAAATATTATATTTATAATGTTTAAAGGGTAAATCTTAAAAATAAGGGTGAAAAATAATATTATAATAATATTAAATAACACATAAACTTTTCATAATCCAATTATATGATACATTTCTGACTATGGGCATCCTTGGGTCTATTTTGGGACCCCATGGAGCCACATGAGAGTGAAAATTAAACTTTATATTAATTAATTTAAAGTAAGGACAGAAAACATAAACAAGAATCTATTTACAAAAACAATTTTTACATGGGGTAATATAAGTTATCTATTAGACTATAAATACTCATTTGAAATAAATAAAAGTTCATACATCATGGTATTTTATTTATAAATTTAATACATCAAATAAATAATTTTATTTACAGCACAACGATGATATAATGATTACCTTATTAATGAATTTTTTTAAATAAATGAGATTATAAAAGTTAAAATAAATTTATTTTGAAACTTTATATTCCATACACGAATTTTAAGGATTCTTATGACTTGTTATATTTGAATTATTGTTGTTTTTTCTAATGAGTAATGTTTTTATATATTTTTTAAATTTATTGATATGAATAGTATTTAAATTGACATAAATGATTTTTTAAATCAATCAATATTTTATTAAATGATATAATAATATAAAAAATATAATATTTGAAAAATTACTTAGATAAGATTTATAAATTCATTAATGAACAAATTTTTGTTATATTGTCATTTTACGGTAACTATATTAACTATATAGTATGAATATATAAGAGAAGATTGTAAAAGTTAAATAAGTTAACAAAGAGTTAGATAAAAAATATAAGGATTAAAAAGTATCCAAAACCTATAATATTTTTATTAGATTATTTTATTTCAACTTATATGCACATTATATTATAATTAAATATGTATTCTACCAATGGAAACCAAAAAATTAGTTTATAATAAAATAATATTTTAAAACATTCTTAAAGATCCCCACATACCTCTTATAAAATGCCAACAACTCTAACCCATCACACACACACCACTCAAGCCCCTTGGATTGTCCAAACTCTACTCCAAGTATCTCCCAACAACCTACTCTTCCATATATAAGCCTTACCTTAAAATGAAGGAACATCAATAAAGCATTTTGGTCAAAACCAAAGGGAGTTACACAATTTAAAGGTAATGTCTTCCCTCAAGTTCTCTTATTTTATTTCACTTCTTCACTCTCTTTGCTATTTTTATTCATTTTTTACCAAAAAAACACTAGTATCCTTAATATACTAGGTTGTTTTTATTTTGATGATTCAAAAAACACTGTCACACACCTCCATCTAATGGATACGAACATATGGTTTTAGTGTACATCAAACTACTGCTTCACAAAATAAAGATTGTTTGATTATCTCCTACCACCTATCATGGTGCCCATTATGATGGAACAGTAATTATATTTGATATTTATGATATTTATTTTATCTCTATTCTTCTGTAATTCTTTTTTATAACATACCTTTATTCTTTTCATGTTGTATATATACGATAATTTCATTTGAAGAAGTGTAGACTATCACCCCATCAAAGTGATATGACTCGTTCATACCAAACATGGAATGTATAAAAGATGGTGTTAATGAAATTAAGTAATGTATATAAAATATAATATTATACTAGAATAATAATATACCTATGTATCAGTTGGTCTCCATTCCTTTTAAAATGAAAAAAAATGAAATGGATGTAGCGTTCATGCGTACGTATGGCTTACCGTCTCCATGAACGGTGCATTTCATTTTCATATATTCAAATGATATAGACAATTATAAATACATATATATAGTATATATATGATATATATTTTATATAAATCATGAATATCATTCTGTAGATAATGGAATTTTGACAACATGGACAATTTATAATTATAACATGTTCATTTTTGACTCATGTTTCGAACATCAACAAAATGTCTGATATGAATTCCAATAATTAACTATTTATTATTGAAAGGTAATAAGTGATATAAAGGGAATAAGAAACTTGAATAAAGTTTCATAATTAAATAAAAATTAACTTATGTTTATAATATAGGAAATTAAAGAATGAACGGTTCAAGTCGGACACGAGGTAAGGGCCTCCATCTCAATCTCCTTTCATTAAGGCATGATTTGATATTATACACATACTTATTTTATACTGCATATAATAAATCCCTTGAAATTTTAATATCAATAAAAAGAAATAATTTATTTATGAAGCGTTTTACTAAATGACAAAAGGAATGGTTTAATGTTTGTGGCGACAATGACCTCTCCACCACCGTAATCGTTATTTGGAATCCTCTATAATCCTTAATGTTTTTAAAAGGAAAAGAAATACCTTATTCTATTTTATTAATGTTTTTTTATTGAAAATGGTTTTTGAAATTGATGATTATTTCAATATCTTTAAATGATATTTTGTGATTTCAAATGAAAAATTATTAGTGAAATGTTTATATTTTAAATATTTTATGTGTTATGATTTTAAAATGGTACTTGGACATTTCATGGGTGGTTACATGATAAACAAAATGATGGGTGGTTCTATGATAAACTAGGATGGTTGGTTATGTTATAACCTCCAATGCATTAGTTATGGAAGTCTTCTGTATGGATATTCCAATTAGTGATATGTGTGGAAGTAAACCGTATGGTTATTCAATTTAAGTATGTTTATTTCCCAAGTTATATTTATATGTTATTTATTCCTTCTATGGGTTTTATGGTAATATTTTATTTAAAAAAGGCAATGAAGTTATCTTTTATTCAGGGAAGAGTATTTACTAATTCATAAAGGTTAAAATTATTACTTAAGATAATGTATTCATGGTTTAATTTCTATTTTAAAAAACTAACAGTTTTCGTTCTTTTGAATATCCGTTACTGAGATTCTTATGCTCATCCCATGGTTTTTAAAATTTTTTTTCACAGGACTTAATGATGAATAGAGTCAAGGATGGGATCAAGGAAAATTCATTATTTATAAAATATGGAACTAGAACAGACGATTTTTCAAGATATTTTATGTAATTAAATAAATGGATACTAAGTATAAGGGTCAAATTTGTAATATTCAAATTGTTATGTATATGTTACGAACTAATTATCAAAATAATTAAACATGAAAAGATACTAAATGTGAATTATTAACATAATTCATGATTATGTAATGTTTATGGACATATCCTTATAATTGGTATCATAGGTCGGTTTAGAAAATATTAAGAGTTAGGATATTGTTAAATTAATATCCATAAATTAATTTATGGTAAGATTTAAATGATATATCTATTATAGATTACCATGTTTCTTCGCCTGATATATTTCTGTGTTTAGAATGGTTTTCCAAAGAGGAAATAGGTAAACTATGTTGGGAAGGCATAGAGAGGAGAATAACCTTCCAAATCAGCAACTTGAGATGGTCAGAATCAGAACTGAACAATTTTGTGTAGTGATGGCATAATTGACTTAGGCTATAAATGGTGGTTGTATCCATGCATGAGATTAGTCATATCAACACAGAGGAACATGTTATTAGTGGATCATTTCATGATGCAATGTCCCCCATCATTCAGAGAATCATCTGACCCTGTTCAAGCTGAAGGGTGGATGAATGAACTGGAAAATATTTTTGTTGCCATGGGTTGTATAGATAGTCAAAAGGTTAGTCTTTTTGTTTTCCATTTTGAAGGTTATTCCAATCAGTGGTGGTCGATGGTAAAAAAATATTAGAGAGAGTAAATATATTGATTCTCTTTGTTGGGAAAATTTCAAATGTATGTTTCTAGAGAAATATTTTCTTAAGATTATTCGACTTAGGATGGAAAAACAATTCATGTAATTGAGTCAGGAGGATGACTCAATAGCTGCTTATGAAGAAAAGTTCCCTCTACTAGCAAGGTATGCTCCAAATTTTATCTAAGATCATGATAGTAAGATAAATCGATTTTACACAGGGTTGATACTATGATATTGAATAGCATTATCATCTTGTGAATTAAAAAGATATTAGAAACTTGTTAGATGTGTTGAGAAGGTAGAAATGGAGTTTCTGATAATCAAGTGTTCCAAGAGTGAAAACAAAAGAAGAGCCTCAGTTGGAAGGAAAAGGGAAAGAATTCATCAGAGAAACCTGGATGTAAGAAAATTTAATATCAATCTTGTGAGATGTGAGGTAAAAAAAATCCTGGAGAATGTTTATCAATTTCTATTTAGTGCTTTCGGTGTGGTATGTCTGGTCATATTGCTCGTAACTATAAGGAAGACGATCAAGTAGGAAATGAAAAGCCAGTGGTCAGATATTTTAAGTGCAATGAAAATGGTCATTATGAAAATGAGTTTCCAATGAGGAATTCAATTGAGAGAAAGCAGCCTGACTACAAGCAGAAATGGGTGGTGATGTAATTTTCAACTACTTCAGCAAATGTTGTGCCATCGATTGAAGTTGTATCAGGTACACTGTTTGTTTATTTAGATTATTCCAAGGTGTTTTTTGACTCAAGACCTATAAATTATTTCATTTCTGAGAAATTTACTAGTAAATTGGGAATTCCAACTCAAGATATTAATCTTAAACTTATGGTAAAAACACCAGGTGGAAATGTTGAGACCAAAAGAAACAATAAGAACCTTCATATCCTTGTCTGCAGAGAGAACATACCTGCAATCCTTATAGTTTTTTTTCAAGTAGAGATTGATGTTATTTTGGAAGTGGATTGGATTCCCATTAATCATGCAATGATTGACTATCATGCATAAGTTGTCTCTTTTCAGAATGAATTTCAGTTTGTCTAGAAGAATGAACTGTTACTTTTGATAACATATCCAGAAGCTGAGAAACTAGTAAAATATGTAAATGAATTTTATATTGCACGTATTGTTGAAAACAAATGAACTATTTATATTAATGATGTTCGAGTAGAAAATGATTTCCTTGGTTATTTTCCTGATGATTTTCCTGGTATAATACATGATCGGGAAGATGAATTTACTATTGACTTAGTTCCTGATGCTAATCCAATTTCAAAACCCCATTATAGAATGGCTCAAATTGAACTTTTATGGTTAAAGAATCAGTTGAAATAGTTTTTAGATAACAGTTTCATTCGACCTGGCACATCACCATGGGGTGCTCCTAACATGTTTGTTAAAAAGAAAGATGTTTCAATGAGACTTTATGTGGATTATAGAGAATTGAACAACATCACTATTAAGAACATGTATCTGTTGCCTCATATCAATGATTTTTTTGGTCTGCTCAAGGGAGATCAGTATTTTTCGAAGATTGACTTGAGGTCAGGGTACCATCAGTTGAAAGTAGAAGAAGAATATATTTCAAAGACCACATTTCGTACTAGATATGGCCATTATGAATTTGTAGTTATGCATTTTGGGTTAACCAATCCACCTACTGTATTCAAGGATCTTATAAATAGAATTTTCTATGAGTTCATGGATAATTTGTGGTTTTCTATATGGATGATATTTTGTGTTATTCTAAAATTAAAGAGGCACACAAAAGTCATTTAACGGATGTCTTGTAAACCATAAAATAAAAGAGATTGTATGTAAAAATCATCAGGTGTGAGTTTTTGTTACATCAAATTTATTTCATGGGTCACATTGTTTCAAAAAATGGTATAACTGTTGATCCTGCTAAATTAAAAGTTTTTGAAGAATGGACAAGACCTACCAATATTACAGAGATTCATAGTTTTCTTGGTGTAGCAGGTTGTTACTGGAGTGTTGTGGAAAAAAATTCACAGTTATCCAGCACAATTTCTGCGTTAACTCGAAAAGGTTTTAAGTTAATTTGGACTAAAGAACATGATGATTGTTTTCAGAAATTGGAAAGAAGATTGATGAATGCTCCATTTTTGGCATTGCCTTCTAGAGATGGTGACTTTTTTATCTACAGTGATTATTTGTGGAAATGACTTGGTTGTGTCCTAATGCATAATGATCAGGTATTTTCTTATCATTCACATTAGTTGAAACCTCATGAGTTAATTTACCTTACACATGACTAGGAATTAGCTATTGTTGTTTTTGAATTAAGCATTTTGGAGGAATCCTCTGTATGGAGTTAAATGTGAAATATATACTGATCAAAAAAATTGAAGTATATATTTACTTTGAAGGAATTAAACATAAGACAAAGTAGATGGTTAGAATTAATCAAGTTTTATGAATACATGACCCATTACTATAGGGTAAATGAAAATAATGTGGCTGACAATTTGAGTCAAAAGAGTAATGCTACATTAACCATGTTACCTTTGCGACAAGATCCTTTGGTTTTTTATTTGATTAAATTTGTATTGGATGTTTCTAGTGTAGAAAATTCCACTATTTTGTTTTAAGATTAAATACAATCATCTCTAGAAGATAGAATAAAGCAAGTGCATAAAGATAACAAAGAGTTATAATAAAATATAGAATTAGTTTATAAAAGTAAGTTATTTGTGATTAATATTGATAGAGACAATGTTTTGTGGTTTAGAAAGAGAATATGTGTGCCTTATTATTCCAAATTAATGAAAGATTTGTTAGGTGAAACTCATAGTTCTATGTTTTCAGTTCATCTAGGAAGTACTAAGATGTACAAAGATATTTGGGAGTATTATTGGTGGGATTGAATGAAAAGAGATATTGCTGACTTTACTATGAAGTGTTTGACTTGTCAAACTGGTTAAAGTAGAGTGAAAGATACTGAATGGGATTCTTCGGCCTTTACTAATGCTAGTGTGGAAATGGGAAAATGAGTCTATAGACCTCTTTGGGGACTTACCAAGTACATCTCAGGGTAAAAATTAAATTTCAGTTATTATTGATTGATGGACTAAATTTTCTCAATTTATTCCTATTTGGGATATATTGTCTCTAGATCAACTTTCTTGGTTGTATGAAAAAGATATAGTCACATTTCATGAAGTTACCCTCTCTATTGTATTTGATCATGATCCCAAGTTCAATTCTAACTTTTTAAAAGGCCTTCAGAAGTCGTTGGGTGCTAAATTAAATTTTAGTACCTCTTTTCATCCACAATTAGATGGGAAGTTAGAATGAAAAATTCAAACATTAAAAGATATGTTACTGGCTTCTTCAATGGATTACCAAGTAAGTTGGGATGAACATCTTTCTGTTGTTGAATTTTACAATAATAACAGTTCTCATTCTAGTATATAGATGGCTCTGTTTAACACATTTTATATAAATAGATGTTGAACTCTAGCTTTTTGGGATGAAGTAGATAAAAGGATATTGATGGGACCAGAATTGGTAGAAGAGATGTCAGAGAATGATTAGTTGATTCAGAAGCACATGAGAACAGCTCCGAGAAGGAAATAAATTTAATTAGATAACCAAAGGAAGAATCTTTCTTTTGAGGTAGGTCAACATGACTTTCTCAAATTTTCTCCCTCGTAAAGTGTGATGCGTTTTGGCATAAAACAAAGTTTTGTCTGAGGTTCATTAACCGTATGAAATCATATAGTAAGTTGAATTAGTTCCATATAGAGTGGATTTACCACAAATTTTATCCCATGTAGTCATTAGTTTTCATGTTTCAATTTTGAGAAATTATATGCAAGATCCATCCCATGTTTTGAGTCCAGAGGTAGTTCATATGGGAGAAAATATTTCTTATGAGGAATAACCAGTCAAAATTCTTGAGCGAAGAGAATGGGTGTTGTGGAATAAGGTAATTCATTGGGTAAAGGTTTTTTTGAAGAAAACCATATGGTTGAAGAGAAAACATTGGAAACAGATAATAATATGAGGGATAAATACCCCCATTTATTTGATATGTGAAAAAATTGTGAGGACACAATTTTCCAAAGATAAAAAGGATGTAACATCCCCGGTAAATAAAGTGTAAGAAGTTTTCATATTTATTAATATTATTTAATTAAATATTAAATTTACTTTAAAGGGTATTATATGTTCAATTGTGTACCCCATATACAACAATGAGTTTCTTTGAAATCTTTTGTTACACACAATTTTGAGTTTTCTGAAAAGTAATAATATAAAATTATTATTTTAAATTGTAGTTAACACATAGAAGTTGTATTTCTGGGAATTAATATAACTAACTAAAATATAGTTATACATGTTTGTTAAATGTTTTTACATTTATCAAATAAATTTTGGAGGCTTAAAATTTGAATGAATCCAATTTTAAGAATAAATACTCTAATATTCTTTGATAGTTTGATTTACCACCTTTTGAAGGAAATCCATTTTTAAATATATATTTATGTCACTTTTATATGTTATATTGAAAAAAATTTATTATTTAGAATCGGTAAATCAAAATTTACTTTGGATGAAATTTTGGTATTTCTTGGATAATTTTCATTTTTTAATGAATAGTGAAAAATTCTGCATTTTAATTACAAACATCTTTTTAATCTAATTTATTTATTTAGTTATATTTTTATTTAAATTGTTTTTAATGTTTAATTGGATTATATTTTTATCATTTAATCCTATTTTGTTCATTGGAATTAATTTCACTCTTAATTTTGACATAAACAAAGGTAAATCTTTGGATATTTATTATTTCATAAAAAACACTTTTTTGTGTTGACAATAGGAATTAATTTTAAATTAATTTCTTCCACTTATGTGTTTTTTATTTGAAAAAATGGATTCCATATTTGGAATTAAAAGGTCCAAATTTTTCAAATTGGTAACTTTAATTTTTGGACATTATGAATAATTACTTCTGTAAATATTTTATTTACCATGGTTAAAGGGTAAATCTTGTAATAAGGGTGAAAAAAAAATATTATAATAATGTTAAATTACCCTTACACTTGTCCTAACCCTATTTTATGAAACCTTTAAGAACCGAATCATCCTTAGTCTGATTTTGGGACTCCATGGAGCCACATGGGAGTAATAATGACACATTATATTAATTAATTTAAAGGATAAAAAATACTAAACATGAATCGTTTTACTAAAATAATTTTTACATGGTGTTATATAAGTTATCTATTCGACTATAAATATTTATTGGAAAGATAAAAATATTTCCAATATCATTGTATTATTTTATAATTTCTATACAACATATAATTAAATAAATTTATGACAGAATGATAATGTAATGATTACCTCATTAATGAATGTTTTAAATAAATGAGATTATAATTGTTAAAATAAATTTATTTTGAAGCATTTTATTCCATCCATAAATTTTAGGGATTATTATGACTTTCTAAATTTAAATTATTGTAGGATTTTATAAATAATAAATTTGTTATTGATTTTATAGAAATCTTGATATAAATAGTATTTAAGTTGACATAAATGAGTATTTAAATTAATCAATATTTTATTAAATGATATAATAATTCTAAAAATCTAATATTCATCTAAATTACTTAAATAATGTTTATAATTTCATTAATTAGTCATTTGTGTTTATATTTTCATTTTATGGTAACTATATTAACTATATAGTGTGAGTATATAAGAGAACATGGTAAAAGTTAAATAAGTTAACAAAGGGTTAAATAAAAAAGATAAGGATTAAAAAATTATCGAAAAGATATCCAATTCTTATTGGATAATTTTATTTAGACATATATTCACATTATTTTTGAATTATAAACGTTTTGGACCTATTAAAACCGAAAATCAGTTTATAATAAAATAATATTTTCAAATATCCCAAAAGAGCCCATCCTCCCTCTTATAAATGGACACAACCTCTAAACCATTAAATACACCTCTAAATCCACCTGGATCATCCAAACTATGATCCAAGAATCTCCCAACATCCATCTATTCAACTTTGAATCCTTAACTTAGGCACAATTCACTTCAATAAAGCCTTTTGGTTTAAACCAAAGGGAGTTACCTGATTTAAAGGTGACGTCTTCCCTCAAGTTCTCTTCTTTTATTTTAATTCTTCACTCCCTATGCAATTTTTATTATTTTTTACAAAAAAACACTTAAACACTCAATATACTAGGTTTTTGTTATTATAAGGACTAAAACTACACTTACAAACACTTCCATTTAATGGATACGAACATATTGTTTCTGTGTATGGTGAGTTGCTGCCTCATGGAACGATGATAGTTCGATTATCTCCTACCACCTCTCATGGTTTCCATTATGATGGAACTATAATTATATAGGATATATAGGATATTTATTTTATCTCTATTTTTCTTTTATTCTCTTTTATAACATAATTTTATGCTTTTTATGTTATATATATATGATAATTTTATTTGAGGAAGTGCGTACTACCGGCCCCTCAAAGTGATATGACTCGTTAATACCATACATGGAACATATAATGGATGGTGTTAATGGACATAAATAACATATATAAAATATGATATTATAATGGAATAATAATATACCTATTTATCATTTGGTTTTCATTCTTTTTAAACTGAAAAAAATGGAAGTAGCGTTCAAGAGTTCATATGACTTACTGTCTCCAAGAACCATGCATTTCATTTTCATATATCCAAATGATATGGACTATTCTAAATATATATATAATGGATAGATATGATATATATTATATATAAATCATGAATATCATTCTAGAGATAATGGAATTTCTACCACATTGACTATTTATAATTATAACAAGTTCATTTTTTACTCAAGTTCCGAACATCGAAAAAATGTCCGATATGAACTCAAATAATTAACTATTTGTTACAGAAAGGTAAAAATTAATATAAAATAAATAATAAACATAAAAATTTTTCTGGTGAAAGTATAAATTAACCTATTTTTATTATTATGGAAATTAAGTAATGAACGGGTCAAGTGAGACACGAGGTAAGGGACTTTATCTCAATCTCCTTTCATTGAGGCATGTTTTGATAATATACACCTCTTTATTTGATATAGTATATAATAAACCCCTTTTAATTTTAATTCCATTCAAAGGAAATATTTTCTCTACAAAGAGTTTTTATTAATGGCAAAAGGAATTTTTTTTACATTTTCATCGACAATGACCTCTCCACTACCGTAATCGTTATTTGGCTTCCTCTATAAGCCTTAATGTTTTTAAAAGGAAAAGAACTGCCTTATTATATTTTTGGTGTTTTGGTATGGAAAATGGTTTTTGAAATGGATTGATTATTTCAATATCAAGAAATTATTTTTTGTGATTTCAAATGAAATTTTATTAGTGAAATGTTAATATTTTCAATATTTTATGTGTTATTATTTTATAATGGTACTTGGAAATTTGATGGGTGGTTACGTGATAAACCAAATAACGGGTGGTGTCGTGATAAACTAGGATGGGTGGTTACGTTATAAACTCTAATGCATTGGGTATGTAAGTCTTCCATATGGCTATTAGATTTAGTGATATGTGTGGAAGTCGACCATAAGTTTATTCTATTTAAGTATGTTTATGTCTCAAGTTACAAATATATGTTATATGTTCTTTTTATGGGATTTGTGGTAATATTTTTGTTACAAATGGGTAAAAATGATCTTTTATTTAGTGAAGAGTATTTACTACTTCATAATGGTGAAAAGTATTCCATATGATAATGTATACATGGTTTGTTTATTGTTTTTAAAAACTAGAAGATTTCATTTTTTATGTATCCCTTACTGAGCTTTTTATGCTCATACCATGTTTTTTTAAATGATTTTAACAGGACTTAAAGATGAATAGTGTCAAGGATGGGATCAAGGAAAAGTTGTGAAGTCTTAAATATAGAACTAGACATAAATATTTTTTCAAGAGTTTTTATTTTATGAAATGAAATGAATACTATGTAGAAGTTTCAACTTTATAATATTAAAATTGTGATGTATATGTTATGGCCTAATTATCTAAATCTCTAAACTTTAAAAGATCCTGAATGTGAATTATTAACTTAATTCAAGATTATATAATGTTTAAGTCCAGTTCCTTATAGTTGGTATTAGAGGTCGGTTTAGAAAACATTAGGCAATATGGTAATGTTAAATTAATATCCATAAATTAATTTATGGTAAGATTTAAATGATATAGCCTTTAAAGATTACCTTGTTGCTTCGCCTAATATAATTATGTATTCAAAATGGTTTTCCATAGAGGAAATATGGTAGCTATGATGGGAAGTCATACAGAGGAGAATAAATTTCTAAATCAGTAACCTAGGATGGTCGGAATCGAAGATGAATAGTTTGTTATAGTGATGGAATAGTTGACTCATGATTTAAATATTGGTGGTATCTATGCACGAGATCATCCATATCACCCACAGAGGAGCATTTTAGTAGTATAGCATTTAATGAGGAAACATTCCCCATCTTTCAAAGGATCATTGGACCATGTTCAAGATGATGGGGGGATTAAAGAACTGGAAAAGATTTTCGATGTCATGGGTTGTATAGACAATCAAAAGGATAGTCTTGTTGTTTACCATTTTGAAGGTGAAGCCGGTCAGTAGTGGTCAATGGTAAAAACTATCAGGGATAGTGAGGTGATTTATTCTCTTGGTTGAAATGATTTCAAATGTATGTTTCATGAGAAATATTTTTCTAGGGTGGTTAGACTAAGGATTGAATAACAATTCTTGTAATTGAGGTTGGAGGATGACTAAGTGGCTGCTTATGAAGAAAACATCACTCAGCCGTCAAGGTATTGTCCAAATTTCATCTAACATATTGATATTAATATAAATCAATTTTACTCAGGACTGAATCCATGATAACTAAGAGCATTAGCCTCTCGTGATTTCATAAGATATGAGAAATATGTTAGATGTGCTGAGAAAGTGGAAATGGAGATTTCTAATGATCATGTGTTCCAATAGTGAAAACAAAAGAGAGGCCCATTTGGAAAGCAAAGAGAAATAATTAATTAAATAATCCTTGAGCTATAAAAATTAAATATCCATCTTGTGAGAAGTGCGGTAAAATCAAATCCTAGAGAATGTTTATCAATGTTTGGAAAGAGATTCTAGTGTGGTAAGTCCGGTCCTATTACTTATAATATTATGTAAGATGATAAAGAAGAAAATGAAACCCCGACAGTAAGATTTTTTAAGTGTAATGAAATGGTTCATTATGAAAATTAGTGTCCAACTATGAACTCAACTGAGGGAAAGTAGCCCGACTACAAGAAGAAAGGGGGGGTGAAATCCATTTCAACTACTTCTATAGATGTTGGGACATCGATTTAAATAGTATCAAGTACACTATTTGTTTATTCAGATTAAGACAATGTGTTGTTTGATTCAGGGTCTACACATTATATCATATCTGAGAAATTTTCTAGTAAATTGCGAATTCCATCTCAAGATATTAATCATGAACTTATGGTAGAAACACAGGGATGACATTTTGAGATAAAAAGAAATTATAACAGCCTTCCCGTCCTTATGTGTGTAAATAATCTTCATGAAATCCTTATTGTTTTTCCTCTAGTATAGATTGATATTTTTTGGGAATAGACTAGATTTATGTTTATCATGAAAAGATTGACTACAGAGCTAAATAGGTTTTTTTCAGAAATAATTTTAGTTTGGGTACAATATAGATCCTTTACTTTTCATAACATATCAGAAAGATAAGAAACTAGTAAAAGATGGAAATTAATGTTACCTTTCACGTATTGTTGAAAACAAATGATCTTTTCATATTAATGATCTGCCAGTAGTAGATGAGTACCTTGATTCTTTTCCTGATGAGTTTCTTGGTATAATACCTCATTCAGAAATTTAATTTGTTGTTGACTTAGTTCCTGATGCTATGACTATTTCAAAACCACCTTATCTAATGGTTCAAAATGAACTTTTAGAGTTAAATAAGAAATTGAAAAAATTATTAAATAAAGGTTTCATTATACCTAGCACATCACTAAGGGGTGATCTTGTCTTCTTTGTTAAAATGAAAGATGGTTCAGTGAGACTTTTCATTGATTATAGAGCATTGAATAACATCACTATTAAGAATGGGTATCCTTTGCCTCATAACGATGATTTGTTTCATCATCTCCAAGGATATCAGTATTTTTCGATGATTTAATTGAGTTCGTGGTACCATCAGTTGAAATTAAAGAAAGAAGACATTTTGAAGACCATGTTTCGTACTAGATATGACCCTTATGAATTTGTAGTTATGCCTTTTGGATTAATCAATTAACCTTCTCTATTCATGGATCTTATGAATAGAATTTTCTATGAGTTCTTGGATATGTTTGTGGTTGAGTTTATTGATGGTAATTTTTTTTATTGTAAAATTAAAGTGGAACAGGATAATCATTTAAGTGTTTTCTTGAATACCTTAATAGAAAAAAGATTGTATGTGAAATTCAGAAAGTGTAAGTTTTGGTTACAAAAAATTTATTTCCATGGTCACATTGTTTCAAAAAATGGCGTAACTGTTTATCCAACTAAAACAAAAGTTGTTGAAGAATGGTCAAGACCTACCAATATCACAAGGATTCATAGTTTTCTTGGATTAGTAGGTTATTACAAGAGTTTTGGTTGAAAATTTTTCACGGTTATCTAGCCCAATGTCTATATTAACTAAAAAACGTGTTAAGTAAATTTGGAAACAATAATGGGATGATTGTTATCAAGAATTGAAAAGAAGATTGGTGAATTTTCCAGTTTTGGAACTGCCTTCCAGAGATAATGAATTTGTTATCTATAGTGATGCATCATTTAAATAACTTGGTTGGGTCCTAAGGATGAATGATTAGGTAGTTGTTTATTCATCATGTCAGTTGAAACCTCATGAGTTAAATTACCCTACACATGATTTGGAATTAGCTTCTGTTGTTTTTCATTAAAAATTTGGAGGCATCATCAGTATGGAGTAAAATGTGAAATATATACAGACCACAAAAGTTTTAAGTATATATTTACTCAGAAGGAACTAAACATGAGATATAGGAGATCATTAGAATTAATCAAGGATTCGGATGGCACGATCTATTACCATTCGGGAAAATAAAATTAAGTGGATGAAGGTTTGAGTTGAAAGAGTAATGTTACATTTACCATGTTATGTTTGGAATGATATCCTTTGGTTTTTTGACATGATGAATTTTTGATTGGAAGTTGTTGGGTCAGAAAATACCTCTATTTTGTTTCAAGTTTCAATAAAATCATCTCTAGAAGATAGAATAAAGAAATCATAAAATGATTACAGCTAGTAGTAGAAAAATGTAGAATTAGTTATGAAGGTTAGGTTACCTGAGTTTAATATTGACAGTGATTATGTTTTTATGTTTGGAAAGAGATTATTTGTTCATTATGATTCATAGTTAAAGAAAGAGTTGTTATGTGAAGCTCATAGTTCCCTATTTTCAGTTCATCTAGACAGTACAAATATGTACAGAGATCATCGGGAAAAAAATTGGTGGGATGGAATGAAAAAAGATATTGTTGACTTTAATGTGAATTGTTTGACTTGTCAATAGGTTAAAGCAGATTGACAATTACCGAAAAAGATGCTTCAACACTCACCAGTTCTAGAGCGGAAACGGGAAAATGTGTCTATGGACTTCATTGAGGGATTAACAAAGACATCTCGAGGTAATAATGAAATCTGGGTTATTGTTGATCGATTGACTAAATGTACTCCTCTCTTTCAATTTGATATAATTTGTCTCTACATCAAAATTCTCAGTTGTACGTGAAATAAATAGTTAGGTTGCATTGAGTTCATCTCTCCATTCTATTTGGTCGTGATCCCAAGTTCACTTCTATCATGTGGAAAGGCCTTCATATGTTTTTGGGTACCGAATTAAATTTTAGTACAAATTTTCATTCTTAATCAGATGGGCAGTCAGAATGAACAATTTAGAGCTTGGGAGATATGCTATGTGTTTTTTAAATTGATTACAAGGAATGTTAGGACCAACTTCTTTCTCTGGTTGAATTTTCTTATAATAATAGTTTTCATTCAATTGTACAGATGGATCTGTTTGAGGAATTTTATGGAAATAGATGTTGAACTCCAGCTTTTTGGGATGAAGTAGGTGAAATGAAGCTGATGGGACCAAAATTGCTAGAAGAGATGGCAGTGAAAGATCACTTGATTTAGAAGCACATGACGAAATATCATAAAAGGCAGAAAAGTTATGCAGATAACCAGAGGAAATATCTTTCTTTTGAGGTGTGTGATCATGTCTTTCACAATGTTTCTCCATGGAAAAGTGTGATACCTTTTGGGATGAAAGGAAAGTTGAGTCCAAGGTTCATTAGACCCCATGAAATCTTAGAGAAAGATGGATTAACTACTTATAGATTGGATTTACCTCCACATTTATCCCAGGAACATAATATATATCATTTTTGAATGTTTAAAAAGTATATTCCAGATCTATCTCATGTTTTGAGTCCAAACGTAGTTCAGTTGAAAGAAAATATTTCTTCTAAGGAACAACCAGTCTGGATTCTTGACCGAAGAGAGAAAGTGTTGAAGAATAAATTAATTCATCAGGTAAAGGTTTTGTTGAAAAACTATATGGTGTAAGTGGAAACGTGGGAATATGAAAATTATATGAGGGACAAATACCCCCAATTGTTTGAGAAGGGAAAAAAATTGCAAGCACACAATTTTCAAAAGGGGGGATGGATGTAACATACCTCGTAAATAAAGAGTAAGACGTTTCAATATTTATTAGTATTTGTGAATTAAATATTATTTTTACTTAATTGGGGATTCTATTTTTGATGGCGTACCTGATACGCAACAATGGGTTTCTTTGAAATCTTATGTTTCACACAATGTTCAGTTATACTAAAAAATAATAATATTATATTATTATTATAAATGGTAGTTAAAGAATAGTTGTTGTATTAGTGAGAATGAATAGAACTAACTAAAATATAATTATACATGTTTTTTAAATGTTTTTACATTTATCCAATAAAAGTTAGAGAATTAAAATTTGAATGAATCCAATTTTAAGTGTAATAACTGTAATATTCATTAGAAGGCCAATTTACCATATTTTTATAGAGAACCTTTTTTAAATATAGTTTTTTTCACTTGTATATGTTTTTTGGAAAAATAAAACCATTATTTAGAATAGAGACATCAAAATTTACTTTGGATGAAATTTTGGAATTTTTTTAATAATGTTCATTTAGAAATGAATAGTGATAAATACTGCATTTTAATTACTAACTGGGTTTTATTATAATTTATTTATATAGTTATATTGTGTTTTTAATTGGTTTTAATGTCTAATTGGAGTATATTGTTTCCATTTAATCCAATGTGGGTCATTGGATGTAATTTAATTCTTAATTTGGACATAAACAAAGGTAAATCTTTTAATAGTTATTATTTCTACAAAAACTCGCTTTTTTGTTTTGACAATGGGAATTAATTTTAAATGAATTTCTTTCATTTACGTGTTTTGAAATTGGAAAATTTGATTCCATATTTGGAATCATGATTTCTTAATTGTGTAAATATGTATCTTTATTTTTTAGACATTATGAATATTTACTTTAGTAAATATTTTATTTACCATGGTTAAAGGGTAAATCTTTTAAATAATGATGCAAAGTAATATTATAATAAGCCACATGGGAGTGATAAAGACACTTTATATTAATTAATTTAAAGTAAGTATAAACAAACATTAACATTAATCATTTTACTAAAACAATTTTTACATGGGGTTATATAAGTTATCTCTTCAACTATAAGTATTTATTTGAAATATAAAACTATTTCCTACATCATTTAATTTTATTTATAATTTTTATACATCATATAAATAAATTTTTTTATGACAAAATAATGATGTAATGATTACCGCATTAATGAATGTTTTAAATAAATGGGATTATAAATGTTAAATTAAATTTATTTCGAAACTTTTTATGTCATCCACTAATTTTAGGGATGCGTATGCCTTATTATCTTTGAATTATTTTAGGATTTATGAAATAGTAAATATGTTATTGATTTTATAAAAGTCTTGATATGAAGAGTATTTAAATTGACATAAATGAATGTTTAAATCAATCAATATTTTATTAAATGAAATAATAATTCTAAAAATCTAATATTTGGCCAAATTACTTAAAAAGGTTTATAAGTTCATAAATGAATCACTTTTGGTTATATTGTAATTTTATTGTAACTATTTTAACTATATAGTATGTATATATAAGAAAACCTAGTAAAAGTTAATTAAGTTAACAATGGGTTAAATAAATAAGATGAGGATTAAAAATTATCTAAAACCTATATAGTTCTTATTGGATGATTTTATTTTGACTTATATTCACATTATCTTTGAATTAAATATGTTTTGGACCTTTTAAAATTGAAAATAATTTTATAATAAAATAATATTTTTAAAATTTCTTAAAGATCCCATCCTATCTTTTATAAAAGACCACAACCTCTAACCCATTATAAACACCTCTAAATCCCCTTGTCTCATCCAAAATATTCTCCAATAAGCTCCCATAATCTCTCTCTTCATTATATAAGCCTTACCTTAGGCATAAGGATCTTCAATAACTCATTTTGGTTCAAACTAATGGAAGTTACTCGATTTAAATGTAAAGTCTTCTCTCATGTTCTCTTCTATTATTTTACTTCTTCACACCCTATGCTCTTTTTATTATTATATTACATAAAAACACTATTATCCTCAATATAATAGGTTTTTTAGAATGATTCAAAATACACTTACACACACATCTGTCTAATGGATACGAACATACTATTTTTATGTACGACGAACTGCTGCCTCACGAAATGATGATTGTTTGATTACCTCTTACCACCTCTCATGGTGGAAATTATGATTGAAATGTAATTATATAGGACATTTATGATATTAATTTTATCTATATTCATTTTTAATTCACTTTTATGACATAATTTTATGATTTTCATGTTGTATCTCTACGATAATTTCATTTAAGGAAGTACGGACTACTGCCCCCTCAAAGTGATATGACTCGTTCAAAACATACATGGAACATATAGAGTATAGTGTTAATAAACTTATGTAACATATATAGAATATGATATAATACTGGAATAATAAAATACCAATGTATCATTTTGTTTTTATTCTTTTAGAATGAAAAATATGAATTGGATGTAGCATTTATGTGTACATATGGCTTACCGTCTCCATGAACGGTGCATTTTATTTTCATATATCCAAAAGATATGAACTATTGTAAATACATATATAATATATATATATGATAGATATTATATATAAATCATTAATATCATTCAATAGATAATGTAATTTTTGACCACGTGGACAATTTATAATTATAACAAGTTCAGTATTGACTAATGTTTTGAACATCGACAAAATGTATGATATGACCTCAAATAATTAACTAATTGTTATTTAAAGGTAAAAAGTGTTATAAAATTAATACTAAACATGAATAATTTTCTCAAGAAATTAGAAATTAACTTATTTTTATTAATCAATAAAATTAGTAACGAATGTGTCAAGTCAGACACGAGGTAAGGGACTTCATCTCAATCTCATTTCATTGTGAAATGTTTTGAAAATATGCACCTTTTTCATTTATATGGTATATAATAAATCCCTTTTACATTTAATTTCATTTAAAGGGAATATTTTCTCTATGAAGCATTTTATTAAATGAAAAAAGGAATGTTTTTAATGATTGCGGCAACAATGACCTCTCCACCACCATAATTGTTGTTGGGCATCCTCTATATGCCTTATTGTTTTTTAAAAAAAATTCCCTTATTCTGGTTTTGGATGTTGTGGTATTGGAAATGGTTTTTGAAATGGATTTATTATTTCAATAACTTGAAATAATTTTTTAAAATTTCAAATGAAAGTTTATTAATGAAATGTTTATATTTGCAATATTGTATGTGTTATGATTTTAAAATGATACTTGGACATTTGACCGGTGGTTATGTGATAATCCAAATGAAGGGTGGTTTCATGATTAACCAAGAAAAGTGGTAACATTATAACCTTCAATGCATTTGTTGTAGACATCGGCTGTATGGCTATTCTATTTAGTGATATTTGTGGAAGTCGATCGTATGTTTATTCCATTTAATTATGTTTACATCCCAAGTTACGTTTATATATTATCTATTCTTTATATGGGTTTATGGTATTATTTTGGTTTAAAAGGGAAAAAATTACCATTTATTTAGTGATGAGTATTTACTACTTCATAATGATGAAAAGTATTACATATTCAAAAGTATTTGTGGTCTACTTATTGTTTTAAAAAAATAGAAGTTTTCATTATTTGTGTATGCCTTACCTATCTTTTTTATAATCATCCAATATTTTTTTAAATGTTTTTCATGGGATATAATGATGAATAGTGGTAAGTATGGGATCAAGGAAAATTCATGATGTCTAAAATATGGATCTAGACATGACATCTTTTTTCAAGAGTTTTTATTTTATAAAAAAAATTGATACTGAGTAGAAGTGTCAACTTTGTAATATTAAAATTGTTATGCATATGTTATGAGCTAATTCTCTAAATATCTAAACTTGAAAATATCCTCAATGTGAATTATTAACTTAATTCAAGATTATGTAATGTTTAAGGTCGATTCTTTATAGTTGGTACTAGAGGTCGGTTTAGAAAACTTTAGGAGTTAGGTTATTGTCAAATAAATATCCATAAATTAATTTATGGTAAAATTGATATGATATAGATTTTACAGAATACCATGTTGCTTCCCCTAAGATATTTCTGTGTTCAAAATGGTTTTTCACAGAGGAAACATGGAATATGTGTTGGGAAGGAATACATAGTACAATAAACTTCTAAATTAGCAACCTGAGATGGTCGGAATCAAAATTGAACAGTTTTTTGTAATGATGGACTAGTTGAATCAAACTATAAATGGTAGTGGTATCCATGCATGAGATAAACTAGATTAGCCACATAGGAACATGTCAGTAGTGGATAATTTCATGAGTCAACTTCCCCAATCATTTATAGGATCATCTAACATTGTTCAAGATAAAGGTTTGATGAAAGCACTAGAATATATTTTCAATGCCACGGGTTGTATAGATAATCAAAAGGTTAGTATTTCTGTTTTCTGTTTTGAAGGTGAAGATGATCAATGGTGGTTGATGCTGAATAATCTCAAGGATAGTAGAGGGATTAATTCTCATGGTTGGGATGAATTCAATGGTATGATTCTTGAAAAAATATTTTCCTATGGTGGTTCAACTTAGGTTGGAAAAAAAATTCTTCGAATTGAGGCAGGAGGATGACTCAGTGGGTTCTTATGAAGAAAAGTTCACTCGATTGGAAAGGTATGCTCCAAATTTTATCCGAGATCATGATAGTAAGATAAATCGATGTTACTCAGGACTGAAGCCATAATATATAAGAGCATTAGCCTCTCGTGAATTTAAAAAATATGAGAAACTAGTCAGATGTGGCAAGAAGGTAGAAATGGATTATTTTGATGATCATGTGTACTAAAAGATAATACAAAAAAGAGGCCTAGTTGGCAGGCAATGTGAAAAAATTCTTCAATAAAGCCTAGAGGTAAGAAAATTGAATAACCATCTTGTAAGAAGTGTGGTAAAAAGAATCCTAGAAAATGTTTATAAAAGTATAGAAAGTTCTTCTGGTGTGGTAAGTATGGTCATATTTCCTATAACTGTAAGGAAGATGATCAAGAAGGAAATAAAAAACCAACGTTGAGATGTTTTATGTGTAATGAAATGGTCATTATGCAAATTAGTGTCCAGTGAAGAACTCAACTGAGGGAAAGGAGTCTGACTATATATAGAAAGGGGTAGTGAACTCTTTTGCAACTACTTTAGTAGATGTTGGGTCATCGATTGAAGTAGTGTTCGGTACACTTGTTTATTCAGATTATGCCAATGTGTTGTTTGATTCAGGGTCTTCACATTCTTTCATTTTTGTGAAATTTTCTAGTAAATTGGGAATTAAATCTCAAGATATGAATCCTGAACATATGGTAAAAACACTAGGAGGAAATGTTGAGACAAAAATAAATTATAAGATTATTCTTGTCCTTCTATGTGGAAATAATATACCCGAAAACCTTATTATATTTCCTCTAGTATAGTTTGATGTTATTTTCAGCATAGATTGGATTTTCATTTATCATTAAAATATTGATTATAGATCAAAAGTGGTTTATTTTTAGAAATAATATCAGTTTCTGTATAATAATGAAACTTTACTTTTGATAATATATCAGGAAGCTGAGAAACTAGTAAAATATTGAAAGGAATTTTACCTTTCACGTATTGTTGAAAACAAAAGAACTTTTTAGATTGATGATGTGCCAGTAGTATATGAGTACCTTAATGTTTTCCCTTATGAGTTTCTTTTTATAATACCTGATTTGGATGTTTAATTTTCTGTTGAATTAGTTTTTTATGCAAATCCAATTTCTAAACACCCGTATCGAGTAGATCAAATTGAACATTTAGAGTTAAAGAATCAATTACAAGAGTTATTACATAAAGGTTTCATTTGACCTAACACATCAATATGGCGTGATCCTGTCTTGTTTCGTAAAAATAAAGATGGTGTAATGATACATTTCATTGATTATAGAGTATTTTATAATATCACTGTTAAGAACATGTATCATTTTCCTCATATCGATGATTTGTTTGATCAGATCTAGCGAGCTCAGTATTTTTCAAAGATTGACTTGAGGTTGGGGTACCATCAGTTGAAAAAAAGGAAGAAGAAATTGTAAAGACCATGTTTTTTACTAGATATGGCCCTTATGAATTTTTATTTATGCCTTTTGGGTTAACCAATGCACCTTCTGTATTCCTGGATCTTATGAATATAATTTTCTGTGAGTTCATGGATAAGATTGGGGTTGTGTTTGTTGATGATATTTTGGTTTATTTTAAATGTAATGAGGAATAGATAAGTCATTTATGGGTTCTCTTACAACCATTAAAAGAATGGATACTGTATAAGAAATTCAGTACGTGTGAGTTTTGGTTACAAAAAAATTATTTCCTTGGTCACATTGTTTCAAAAAAATTAATAACAGTTGATCCTACTAAAAAAAAGTTGTTGAAGAATGGATAAGACCTACCAATATCACATAGCATCATACTATTCTTGGTTAAGAAGGTTATTACTGGAGGTTTTTTGAAAACTATTCACAATAATCTAGCCCAATGACTATGTTTACTCGAAAAGGTGTTAAGTTTATTTGGACAAATGAATGTGATGATTGTTTTTAGGAATTGAAAAGAAGATTGGTGAGTGACCCGGTTTTGGAATTTCCATCCATTGATGGTGAATTAATATTCTATAGTGACTATTTATTGAAATTAATTGGTTGTATCCTAATGAAAGAATGATTAGGTAATTGCTTATGTTTCATGTTAGTTGAAACCTCATTAGTTAAATTACCCTACGCATGATTTGGAATTAGCTATTGTTGTTTTTTCTTTAAAAATTTGGATGCATAATCTATATGGAGTAAAATGTAGAATATATATTGACCAAAAAATTTTGAAGTTTATATTTACTCAAAAGGAATTAAACATGAGATAGAGGAGATGGTTAGAATTAATCAAGGATTATGATGGCACGATCCATTACCATCCGAGAAAGACAAATAAAGTGGTTGATGCTTTGTGTCAAAAGAGTAATGCTACATTAACCATGTTATATTTGTAACAAGATCATTTGGTTTTTGATATGATGAATTTTTGATCGGAAGTATTTGGGGTAGGAAATTCCTTTATTTTTCTTTAGGTTTAAATACAATCATCTCTAGCAGATAGAATACTGAAATCCTAGAAAGATAACAGTGAGTTGCAGAAAAATATAAATTTTGTTCAGAAGGGTATGTTTCCTGAGTTTAATGTCGATAGAGAATATGTTTTGAGGTTTGTAAAGAGATTATGCATGTCTTATTATTCATAATTAAAGAATGAGTTGTTATGTAAAACTCATAGTTCTCCGTTTTCAATTCATCCAGGTAGTACTAAGATGTACAATGATCTTAGGGGGTATTACTGGTGGGATGGAATGAAAAGACTTATTGCTGACCTTACTATGAATTGTTTGACGTTTCAATAGTTTAAAGCAGAGAAAAAATTACATAAAGGGATGCTTCATCCTTTACCAGTGCAAGAGTGGAAATTGGAAAATGTTTCCATGGACTTCTTTGTGGGATTACTAAATACATCTCAAGATAACAAAGAATTCTGTGTTATTGTTGATCGATTGACTGAATATGATCATTTTTTTCCTATTCGAGATACTTTGTCTGTAGATAAACTTTTTCGGTTGTATGTTAAAAAGACAGTCAGGTTTCAGGGAGTTCCCTTATCCATTGTATCTGATTGTGATCTCAGGATCACTTATAACTTTTGGAAAGGCCTTCAGATGTAATTGGGTACTGAATTAAATTTTATTACATCTTTTAATCCACAATTAGATGGACAGTCAGAACGAACAATTCAGACATTGGAAGATATGCTACCCGCTTCTTCAATGTATTACCAAGGATGTTGGGACCAACATATTTCTTTGATTGAATTTTCATATAATAACAGTTTTCATTCCAGTATAAAGATGGATCTTTTTGAGGAATTGTATGGAAAGAGATTTCAAACTCCATCTTTTAGGGATGAAGTTGTTGAAAGGAAGCTAATGGGATAGGAATTGGTAATAGATATGGCAAAGAAAGTTTAGTTCACTCATAATCACTTGAGAATAGCTCAAAGAAGGAAGAAAATTTATGCAGATAACCAGAGCAAGGATCTTTCTTTTGAGTTATGTGATCATGTCATTCTCAAATTTTCTCTAAGGAAAAGTGTGGTGCATTTTGGAAAGAATGGAAAGTTGAGTCTGAGGTTTATTGGACCATATGAAATCCTGAAAAAAGTTAGATCAGTTGCCTACAAAGTGACATTAAATCCAATTTTATCCCAGGTACCCAATTTTTTTCATCTTTCAATGTTGAGAAATTATATGCCAAATCCCTCACATGTTTTGTGTCCAGAGGTAGTTCAATTGGGAGAAAAGCTTTCGTATGAGGAACAACCAGTCCAGATTCTTGACCAAAGATAGAAAGTATTGAGGAATATGGTAATTCATTAGGTAATGGTTTTGTGGAAAAACCATATGGATGAAGAGGCAATGTGAGAATTTAAAAATTATATAAGGGATAAATACCTCTATTTATTTGATAAGTGAATCAAATAGCGAGGACGCAATTTCTAAAAGGGGGAAGGATGTAACATCCCAGGTAAATAAAGAGTAAAAAAATTTCATATTTATTAATATTTTTTGAATTAAATATTAATTTTACGTTAAATGTGATGTTATTTTCAATGGCGTACCATATACTTAATGACATGAAATCATACATCGCTCACAATGTTGAGTTATTCTGAAAAACAATAATATAATATTATTATTTTAAATGATAGTTGAAGTATAGACGTTGTATTAGAGAGAATGAATATAACTATATTAAATATAATTATACATGTTTTTGAATGTTTATACACTTATCCAATAAAATTTGGAGGCTTAAAATGTGATTGAATCCAATTTTAAGCATAAATACTCTAATATTTTTTGAATGGTCGATTTACCGCCTTTGGATGGTGAACCCTTTTTAAATATAGTTTTTTGTCACTTTTATATGTTATATTTGACAAAATAAAATTATTCTTTATAATAGGGACATAAAAATTTACTTTCGATGAAATTTTGGTAATTTTTTTGATAATGTTCATTTTTAATGAATAGTGAAAAATATTGCATTTTAATTCAAAACTGCCTTTTAATATAATTTATTTATATAGTTATATTGATAATTTTATTGGTTATAAAGTGAAATTAGATTTTATTTTTACCATTTAATCCAATTTTTGTAATTGGAAGTAATTTCACTCTTAATATGGATATAAACAAAGGTAAATCCTTTGAAAGTTATTATTTCCTAAAAACGCGTTTTTTGTTTTGACAATGGGAATTAATATTAAATTAGTTTCATCCACTTTTATGTTTTGAATTTGGAAAAATGGATTCCATATTTAGAATCAGGAGGTATAAATTGTGAAAATATGTAACTTATATTTTTACACATTATGAATATTTACTTCAGTAAATACTTTATTTACCATGGTTAAAATGAAAATCTTGTAAATAAGGGAGAAAAATAATATTATAATAATATTAAATTACCCTTAAACTTGTCCAAACTCTATTTTATGATACATTTTAGACCATTTTTATCCTTGGGTCTATTTTGGGACCCCATGGAGCCACATGGCAGTGATAATGACACTATATATTAATTAATTTAAAGTTAGGGAAAAAATAAACTTGAATTGTTTTACTAAAATAAAATTCAAATGGGGTTATATGAATTATCTCTCAAACTATAAATGTTTATTGTAAAGCTAAAAATATTTCATACATAATTATATATTATTTATAATTTTTGGACATCATATAAATAAATTTATTAATGAAACAATGATGATATAATGATTACCTCATTAATGAATGTATTAAATAAATGAGATTAGATATGTTAAAATAAATTTATTTTGAAAATTTTTATACCATAAAAGAATTTTAGAGATGATTATGGCTTGTTATCTTTGAATTATTTTAGTTTTTTTGAAATAATAAAGTTGTTATATATTTTTTAAAAGCCTTGATACGAATAGTATTTAAATTGACATAAATGGGTCTTTAAAAAATCATTATTTTATTAATGATATAATAATCCTAAAAATATATGATTCATCCATATCACATTGATAACGTTTATAATTTCATTAATGAACAACTTGTGGTTATATAGTCATTTTATATTAAATATATTAACTATATGTTTTGAATATATAAGAGAACATGGTAAAAGTTAAATATGTTAACAGAGGATTAAATTAAAAAGATAAGGATTAAAAATTATCCAAAACTAGTCCAATTCTTATTGAATGATTTTATATAGACGTATATGCACATCATCTTTGAATTAAATTTGTTTTGGACATACTGAAACAGAAAATCAATTTATAATAAAATTATAATTTCAATCTTTCGTGAAGAGCCCATCCTCCATCTTATAAAAGGCCACCTCCTCTAACCCATTACACACACCTCTAAAACGCCTTACATTATCCAAAAACTGCTCCACAAATATCCCAACATCCCTCTATTCCTCTTGGAAGAGTTAAATTAGGCATAAGGCACTTAAATAATTCCTTTTGGTTCAAACCAAAGGGATTTACTAGATTTAAAGGTAACGTCTTCCATCAATTTCTCTTCTTTTATTTTACTACTTCACTATCTATACTCCTTTTATTATTTGTTTACATAAAAACACTAGTATCATCAACATATTAGGTTTTTCTTTTGAAATTTTTTCAAAAATCACGTACACACACCTCCACTTAATTGATACAAACATACTATTTCTTTATATGTAAAATTTATTCCTCGCGAAATGTTGATTGTTCGATTATCTCATATCGCCTCTCATGGTGGCCATTATGATGGAACTATTATTATATATGATATTTAGGATATTTATTTTATCTATATTCTTCTTTAATTCATATTTATAACATAATTTTATGCTTTTAATGTTGTATATATATGATAATTTCATTAGAGGAAGTGCGTACTATTACCCCCTCAAAGGGATATGACTCGTTCATACCATACATGGAACATATAAACGATAATGTTAATAAACTTATTTAATGTATATAAAATATGATATTATACTGGAAAAATAATATACATATGTATCATTTGGTTTTAATTCCTTTTAAAATGAAAAAAAAATGAAATGGATGTAGCGTTAATGCGTACGTACGGGTTACCATCTCCATGAACAATGCATTTCATTTCCATATATCCAAATCACATATAATATTCTAAATAAATATAATATATATATATATATATATATATATATATTAAATATTATATATATATCATGAATATAATTTTGATATAATAGAATTTCGACCACATGGATAATTTATAAATATAACAAGTTCATTTTTGACTCAAGTTCCGAACATCGAAAAAATATCTGATATGAACTCAAATAATTAAATAATTGTTATTGAAAGGTAAAAAAGTGATATAAAAGAAATAATAAAGCTGAAAAGGTTTCTTAATAAAGTATAAATTAACTTGTGTTTATTATTCAAGAAATTAAGGAACGATCGGGTCATGTCATACATGAGGTAAGGGAATTTTTATCAATATCCTATCATTGAGGCATGTTTTTATAGTATACAATTCTTTATTTTGTGCGGTATATAATAATCCCCTTTGAATTTTATTTTCATTCAAAGGGAATATTTTTCTCTATGATGCAATTTACTAAATGAGAAGATAAATTTGTTTAACTTTTGTGGTGACAATGACCTCTCCACAACTGTAATTGTTATTTGGCTTCCTTTATAAGCCTTAATGTTTTTAAAAGGAAAAGAAATACCTTATTATCTTATTTGGAGTTTTGGTATAAAAAATGGTTTTTGAAATTGATTGATTATTTCCATATCTTGAATTTTTTTTTTGTGATTTCAAATGAAATTTTATTAGTAAATTTTTTATATTTGAAATATTTTATGTGTTATGATTTTATAATGGTACATGGAAATTTGACAGGTGGTTAGGTGATAAAATAAATGATAGGTGATGTCGTGATAAACCAGAATGGGTTGTTACATTATAACCTCTAATTCATTGGGTATGGATGTTGGTTGTATGGCTATTCCATTTAGTGATATCTGTGGAAGTTGACCGTATGGTTATTCCATTTATGTATGTTTATGTCTCAAGTTACCTTTATATTTTATCTATTCATTCTATGGGTTATGTGGTAATATTTTGGTTACACAAGGGTATGAAGTAAATTTTATTTAGTGAATAGTATTTACTAATTCATAACGGTGAAAATTATTATTTATGATAAATTTTTCATGGATTACTTGTTGTTTTGAAAAAATAGCAGTTTTCTTTATTTTTGTATCCCTTACTGAGCTTTTTATTCTCATCCCACATTTTTTTGAAATGTTTTTCACAGGGAATAAAGATGAATATTATCAAGCATGGGATCAAAGAAAATTAGTGATGTCTAAAATATGGAACTAGACATGACTCTATTTATCAAGAGTATTTATTTTATGAAAAAATGGATAATGAGTAGAAGTGTCTAATTTATAATATTCATATTGTTATGAATATGTTATGAATTAATTCTCCAAATCTCTAAACATGAAATGATCTTCAATTTGAATTATTAACTTAAATTACAATTATGTAATGTTTAAGGATGGGTCCTTATAATACATGTCTTAATTTATTAATATATTGTTCAATTTTTTAGACTTTAATGGTGAAATCTACTAAGGATGTCATCCAGAGTCTCCAACCATATTGTACAGAGATGATTTCTATCGCTTCCTACATTCCTTCTATGATTTGTTTTTATATTTTTAGTGGAATCAGGCTGATAGGGTTATAATGTAGTTCATATTCTATCAACACATTATAGCACCACAAAGTCTATTAGCTTCACTTCATTCCTTGTAAATTTCAAGGAAGTCAGACATTGAACGAAGGAGGTAACATGCATGATATATAGACCTATGAGACAAATGAAATGAGTCCCTATTATATTGGGAAGGCATAGTTGGTCTGCATTTATTTGATCAGCTATATTATGTGCCCTGGTAATGCATGTACATAGTTATATTTATTATGTGACGTTGATGGGGATATCATGACTTGGTAATAATTCATCCTTTCACTGATGAATTTTTTTTAACATTACTTAAAAACATAATTGGTTTTTCCAGATTCTTGTATCACCCATCTCATGGACATATCTGATCTGCTAGAGGGAGGTGCATTTGACCAGGAATATTTTTATAGATTTGTGACTAAGTTGATTCCTCTAATGGATGAGATTTATCATGGGGTTTTATTTTATCTTGAAGGTGATTCTGAGGCATCCAAGCCTGATATAGATGTGACAGGGGTGATGACCTTGTCATGGATACAAATGTGGAACAGGAAGAGGGTGATAATCATGATCACTTTGATGCTCCTATACCTCAGACTATATATGAGGCACACCCACAACTAGAGGCACAATCACATGAAAATCCTATTAGCATGTTATATTTTTTTTTCATATGAAGACATTTATTAGTCTATGATGAATTCATTATTAGCCTCTTCTCTATTGATATCTACAACATAGCAACTATCTTGTTCATTTTTTGGCGAGAGTTCCAGTCAGCAACCACTATCCTTAGAGGCATGACAGTGTACATGTGATTAGAACCAACATCCACCGACTTTCACTTTGGATGGTGTGAAAGTGGGTGTCATAATTTATATATAGGATAAATGTATACAAAAGTAGAGAAATATATAGACATAGTGTGGGAACATCTTAAATACACCAAGTTGTGGCATAGAGGAGAATTTAGGCCATAGACGTAGACCATATTGTTGAAACATGTTTTATGTTTTTGAAATAATTATTTATACAGTATTTAAAAACATACTAATATATTAACTAATGTGTCCTAAATCAATCAATTGATATAATTGAAAATTATTACTAATAATTTTGAAAAAATATAAAACATTGATATTAAAAACAACATTGGTAATATTAAAATTTACTATTTATTATTTATATTAATAATTCATAGTATTGGTATCCATATTATGTATAATAAAAAATATTTTAAATTTATTTTTAAATATTAATAATAATATTATTTTGAATTTAATTAATATTATTAATATTTAATAATTAATTTAAGATGATTATATGTTATAAATAATAAGGATTATAATAATAAGTCTTAATATAATATATAATCATCTTAAATTAATTATTAAATATTACTAATATTTTTATTTTCAATTCTATTAGTATTGTTAATATTAATAATAAATATTATTTTATTTAATTTATAAGTAATAAATTAGTAATACAACATAATCTATTAAGAATAATATAATTATTAATTAGTAAATATGCTTCTAAATACAAATTATTTTATTTACATTATTTTATAAAAAATATTATCTCTAATGCTATTAATAATATTAATAAAATATTAATAGATTTTTAATTAATAAAAAAAATTACAATTGATAACAAATAAATAATTTACATAATAAAAATATTGTGAATAATTATATCAACACAAAAATTAACAAATATATTTGAATAAAATCGTAAAAGAGAAATATAATTATTAACTAGTAAATATTCTTCTAAATAATTTTTTTTATTAACATTAGTATGAAATAAATATTATCTATTATACATGAATGGCTTCAAGACCTTCTTTTTTATTGATTTTTGATAACCCCCCTTTCAATGGATGAGGGGGAACCCTTACAAGTCCCATAGGTTTGGAGATTACAATTCTTGTAGGCTTGGAGACATTACAGGACCCATAGGTCTTATGTAAATCATACAGACTATGACTACATGAAACTACTCCTCCCCAGCATCTGCATCGTGATCAACACTCCACCTTTGAATGACTGTTCAGCTAGCTATCTTGTGCGGTGATGTACATGCCTAGTACCGATGGAAATGGCATATCCTCTAATTCTTCCAAATCAGTTAGCCCTGTTCTGGTGAATGCGTCTTTCTCTTAAATCCACCTATGGAGTTGGTTTCTTGTATAATATGTCTAGGAATCATCATATTTAGTGGCCTTGAAGGCCTTGAGGTGGATCAAAGTCATTTAGGTGTCCCATAGGACATAAAGGAGGCCCAAAAGGCTTACTGACCCAAAGGGCTGGGTGGCCTGAAGGCCTTAAGGACTCCAAGCCCAAACCTGTAAGAACCCGGTTCTTATTTTCGAGGTAGGTGTTTCTTATTTTCTCTTTCCCTTAAGTGTTTTTCAGTAAATAAGGAAAATGGGGGAAAATTTTTTGTTTTGTGACTACACTCCGTGTAATTTTCCACACATCGTGTACCTTGGCCGTGTGGAAGGAGTACACAGGGCTTGTAGGCCGGTCGGCGATAATGGGTGTAAAAACCGACAACACGCTGTGTAGTGGGTATGTACACGTCATGTAGTCAGTCGGTATGCGAACAGTAAGGCGGTGGCCAGCTGAGTGATAGTACAAGCCAAGTACTAAGGTATTACATGACGTGTACTCATATCGATAGATGAACAGTTCCACGCTGGCGAGAAGTCGCCTAAGGAATAGTTAAAAAATGAAAACTACACGTCATGTACCCAATAGTACATTTCGTGTAGTGTGTTTTTTTCGCTTAAAATGGTCAGTGGCCTCCCCTGTTCATAGATAAGGCTATGAACCGGAGGAGAACTCAGGAGGGATAGCTAGAAATTTATAGATCAGCCAATCAAACACCGAGAATCTGATTCTGCCTCCGTCGATCTCGCTTGAACCGCACCGGTGAGTTCTTCCTTCTCCTTGCGTAGCTCTTGCCAATTCATTCTCTAAAAAGTGTTATTTACCTTTGAACCGGATTTATTTTACCTCAGATCTATGTCATTCTCAGGCGTTTCGAGGACCGTAGTTCGTGTATATCGGTCAGGGCGATCGAGGTAGGTGGTCTAGTGTTTATTTCCAATTGTTGTGGTGAATTTGTATACCGTTGTGATACACGCCCATGAATAGGGTGTCGTATGGCTGAGGCATTGCATAATTAAATACCTATAATTCCATAGGTAGTTTAAAAAACATGTATAACTGTTGTTTGAGATCGCTTCTTGGATCCAGGACCACCCTAGGGGTACGTTCTTTAGTATAGTCGTTTGCCTAGGTTACTTGAGAGTATACCGTGTTTTTAGCATGTCTTAAATTACCTTGAGAGTAATTGTATATAAATTTATTGTTTATATGTTGAGCATGACCCGGTTACTTGTTTAGCCTGAGGGAAATGTTGTGATTAGCCTGTGGGTAGTGCTCTGTTTAGCCTGAGGGCACCTTCTTTCGTGCCTTTGGGATGTAGATTCTATTCCTGTGGGCGAAACCTCATATGCATGTGGGAATTATTCGATATGCCTGTGGGAAGATTCCTATTGGTTTAGATTATCTTTACCCGAGGGTAAGGGTTTACATCCTGACGACACTGTCTGTTTACTTAGAAATTCACTGTGGTGGTTTCTTTATATTGAATGATTAAATGAATATTAAAATGGCAATATGACTGGTAGAGTTAGTTACTTTTGAGTACTGCTTAGCCTATTGCATTTTATTACTGCACAATATTGTTGCACATTTACACTATCAGTTGGGAAACTATCTTTTGTGGGTGCCTACTGGGATTTATTTCTCACACCTTGTTTGGGTCATGTCTTTGTCCCAAACAGACTATATTGCTACAGGTGTGGATAAGGGTAAGGGTCCCTATATAGGTACTTGATTATTGCTCAGGTCTAGGGGAGCATGGGACGGAGCTCAGGCACGTGATGCTGCCGGCAGCACTGTTTTTTTTCAATTGTACCTGTACATTCAATTGAATTGTATTGTACTACTGTGTAACATGTTCTGGCTGTTTTCATAAAATAGTGACATACTGCATCTAGATATATCTATGACTACTGGTTCTTTTTTACTTCAGTTGACCTTTTTAGTTGTATACCACTTACTACTTCCACTGTTGTATGTTTTTCTTATATTATACTACAATACACTTTGAAAAATGATGGCATAGTTTCCCCACTATCAGACCAGGGCCCTCGCTGCTAGTCGGCAACCTCTGGCATTTGGGGAAATGTGCTTGATGTCACGTGAACAACTGGGTTCTGGGAACTTGTGGAGTGGTACTCGGATCTGGTACATTACAAAGTGGTATCAGAGGAGTTCTTTTCTTTGACTTATTATTTGGAGCCTTATTCATGGATAGGACAGAAATTGTAATTGGTAATAAGTTGTGCCCAAGAGTAGCTAACTCGTGTATAGGGAAAAGCCAATTTACCTCGTGTTGCAATTTTATTGACTTTGCAATTTATAGTTGACCTGATTTTCACCATTGGGTGAAGCGCTTGTAATTGTGCTATTTATATGTTATCTATGGGTTCCATTTAGTTACAACCCGATGAGATGAGGTTATACCATATCATGCATCATTAAGGCACATGCTAGAAATCCCATTCCATGCATAATTCCATACCATGTAGGTGCATTAGAAATTGCATGTTGTTGTGATAGTTGTTGTGCTATAAAATCATGCTGTTGTGATAGCTGCTTTGATAAATACCTGCAACGTGATTGGTTATTTTTGTGTGAGGTGTTGAAGAATGAACACCAAACTTTGGTCTTTGGAGATTATGGGCCCTCATTTACAGGAATTAGGTGGATCATTGACTTGTTTACCTATGTATGACATGTATAAGATTCCAACCATTAATTTGCGGGGTGTATGAGCCCTCACGAATCGGAATTTGGCACATAGATGTTGTTTTTCAGTATTTTCTGGGATCTGGAGTAGTTTTAGTGGCTTAATGTCTGGAAAAACTAGGATACATGCCGTGTAGTTCCTCGAACACATGTCGTGTGTTCTTCTGTTCAGGAAGAAATGAAAGATTTTTAAGTACACGCCATATACCCTCAGTACACACCGTGTAGTCTCTTCCTGTGTCATAGACCATGTGGGCAGGGACATGGGGTAGGGAAAGGCTTGGGAAAAATACACTGTGTACCAGATCAACACGCCTTGTAGTGTTGACCTGGAGTACGCCCATGTAACTAACAACACAGATGGAGGAGACCTTGAGACATACACGTCATGTCCACTGGGGAACACGACGTGTAGTCTGACCTGGGGACCCGGCCGTGAAGCTAACAAACATGGGTTGGTGTTACCTCTTCATGAACACGCCATGTACCTGAGGGACACGCCGTGTATTCCTTACCGATGGTAGACTGTGTGGGCTTGGCCGTGTGGCTGGGGAAACAGGGTGGTGTACACGCCTTGTGCGGGTGTAACACACCGTGTGGTGTCAGCCGAGTAGTCGGTCGTGTCACGAACGACACGGGCAGTTGGAAATTAAACCATACACACCGTTTAGATTCATACATGTCATGTAGTCTTGTTCAAGTGAGTCGTGTGGCTTATCCGTGTAGAAGGACTCGGGTATGGAAGAAGGATTTAAGTATAAGTTGTGTATTTAGAAAGCACACTGTGTGTTTGGGGTGTTACACGACCAATTTAAGATGGGGTACACACCCATGTAAATTAATTGTGAGAACACTTCATGTAGTTTTATTCACGTCGTGTCCTCATGTTTTGTAAATTTTGAAAACATTCATTCTTCATCTCCTTGTTTTTCGATCTTTGATAATTTTGATCTAAGGTGTGTGTTTGACCTTGTAGAGTCATGCAGCTAAGACGACTACACATTTTTCACCAAGATAGCAGAAACGATTATACTCCAGAGATGGTAGCCCATGGCCTACCAGCGGATCCTCCAATAGATCCAGATGTGGAGCCAGCCGTTATACCAGACAGAGGCACGGATGCACAGTTTCGTGAAGGCTTCATGCGGTTCATGGAGACCTTTTAGGGAGCACCGTCGGCGGCCACATCTATGGCTGAGATGACACATATCTTCCAGCAGTAGAATTCTCCTATGTTTTCAGGGGATGGAAAACCATAGGTTGTGGAGTCTTGGATGGATTCATTGCAGACTATTTTTGAGCATTTTGAGATGCCTCTAGGGCAGAGGGTCAGGTTCACGACTTATATGTTGCGTGATTCTGCCAAGAGGTGGTGGGATGTTACCACCCAGTCAGAGCATCACAGAGACATGGTGTGGGAAGATTTTTAGATATCTGTTTATGACTTCTTCTTCCCAGAGACACTGAGGGAAGATAGAGCTCAAGAGTTCATGAATCTATAGTAGGGAACTATGTCGGTGATGGATTATTCTATTCGTTTCACCAAGCTTCAGTATTTTTCACCTGTTCTGGTCGGTGATGAGACGTTGAGACCTAGACTCTTTGATGATGTTCCTCGATATGACATCCGTTGAATGTTTTCATGTTGCCTACTGTACATGATATTGTTAACTAGGAACTGATTACAGAGCAGAATCTATAGGAAGTCAGTGGTGTGGGCCAAGGCGGTTCAACACCAGTTTCTGGTACTATTTCTATTGGAAAGAGGAATAGACAGATGGACTTCTCTTATGGTGGTAGTACCAGCCAGAATAATTTTGCAGGTGTCTAGGTCATGTGCTACCAGTGTGGTAAAGAGGGGAACAAGAGACCGCAGTGTCCACATTACCCAGTGGAATGCCGAGCTTGCGGCAGGATGGGTCATCTGCAGTGCTTTTGCAGGGCGTTTCCACCAGTGGATAGTGAGAGGTGTTTTGTGCAGACTTCGCATGCGGGAGCAGGACCAGCAGCTTCTTACTAGTCGGGAAACTGAAATACGTCAGGGCGTGTAGCCAGGGATAGTGGTCATGGCCGTGGTAGCCAGACACCAGGATCTTAGAGGTAGCAGGGCGGGACAACTCAGGGTAGCCAGGCTGTGTCCCAGGGTCGTGGCACTGGGCAGGCATATGCAGTGTAACAAACCCAACAGGAGCAAGATCCCAGGACTTCTACTGTCAGAGGTACTATTTTAGTAGCTTTTATCTTATCTTCAGTACTTTTTGATACGGGTTCTACACATAGAGTTGTATCTCTGCCTATTGTGGAGATCCTTGGGCTCTATGTTTCTTCTTCTTCAGATTTATGAAGCTAGACACTCCGTTGGGGACTAGAACGACTGGTGTTAGTCAGTGCAAGGAGTTTCCCCTTGAGGTTTGTGGGTGTCACATCCTTTGGGACCTCTATGTCTTGGAGATGACGAGCTATGATGTCATTATTGGGATGGACTGGTTGGTTCCCTTTCGAGCCTTTGTAGACTGCTATCGTCGTAGGGTGCATTTCATGTCACCAGAGGATGGAGAGTTTCTATACAAAGGTGAGTGAGATGTTCAGGTGAGTCGAGCTGGACCAGAGCATCGTGGGAGAGGTGGAGTCATAGCCCAGATTTCGAGTTTATATTTGTATGATCAGGGGGTTTGTCAGAAGGACTTCCCTGCAGTGGTTGATCGTTTCAGGGATATTCTCCTGGATGACTTTTCAGGTCTACCTCTAGAGCGTGAGGTGGATTTCTCTATTGATCTTGTGCCAGGAGAGGCACCGGTATCCATTACTCCTTATAGGATGGCTACACCGGAGTTAGTGGATCTCAAGAGACAGTTAGAGGAGTTATAGTCAAAGGGTTTTATCCGACCCAGTACTTCTCCTTGGGGTTCTCCGGTTCTTTTTGCCAATAAGGTGGATGGTACACTCAGACTCTAGGTGGATTATCGGAAGCTGAACTAGTTGATGGTCAAGAACTGATATCCCTTACCAAGGATTGATGATCTTTTTGATCAACTTCGAGGTGCACGAGTGTTCTCAAAGATTTACTTGATATCCTGATAACATCAGCTGCACGTGAGACCATTAGACATACAGCTCACAGCCTTCAGGAGTAGGTGTGGTCTATATGTGTACTTGGTTATGTCGTTCGGACTCACAAACGCGCCAGTAGTTTTCATGGCTCTGATGAATCATGTGTTCCATCCTTATCTAGATTCTTTTGTGGTAGTATTCATTGATGATATCTTGGTGTACTGTCACACTCGACATGACCATGCCACCCATCTTGAGATCGTATTGAGTACACTAAGAGAGCATCGGCTATATGCTAAGCTCTCAAAGTGCCAATTTTGGATGGACCAGATTTATTTCCTGGGTCATATCATTTCAGAGGCAGGAGTTGCAGTAGACCCAGAGAAGGTGAGAGTAGTAGTTTCCTAGGAGCAGTCTAAGAATGTGTTTGAGATACAGAGTTTCTTGGGGTTGAATGGTTATTACAAGAATTTTATACAGAACGTATCCCACATAGTAGCATTGTTGATTGGTTTGACTAAGAAGGGTGTGGATTTTGTTTGGTTAGAAGCTTGCGAGACAGCCTTCCAGGAGCTGAAGGGAAAGTTAACATCAGCACCAATCCTGATATTCCTAGAGTAGGGAAAGAGCTATACAGTTTACTGTGATGCATTAGGTATTGGGCTGGGAGCTGTGATGATGTAGGGTGATCGAGTTTTTTCATACGTGTCTCGGTAGTTGAGGCCAAATGAGAGGAATTACCCGACACATGACCTCTAGTTGGCTACAGCTTTTCCTGCATTACGTTGTTGGAGAAATTATCTCTTGGGAGAGCATTGCATGGTTTTCTGCGACCACAAAAGTCTCAAGTATATCTTCACTCAGGGTTACTTGAATCTGAGGCAGTGAAGGTGGGTCGAATACCTTCAGTCCTTCGATTTTGAGCATTCCTATACACCTGGTAAGGGTAATGCAGTTGGTGATGCACTGAGAAGGAAGACTTGGAGACAGGCAATTCATGAGGCCAGTGGTGAGTGGAAGCTTATGGATTTGTTCTCTGAGATGCATTTGGAGGTGCATGACAGTCAGGGGAAAACCTATCTTTCATCTTTATTTGTGACTTATACCCTCCTGGATAGAGTGAGGATGAGACATATATCAGATTCATAAGGCCTAGTCCTATGGGAGTCGGTGGAAAGTGAGGACCCTCCCCCTGGATGGACGATAGGCGATGATGAGGTACTGTGTTTCCATGGAAGAGTATGGGTTCCAGTGGATATACACGAGGAGATGATGTGGGAGTTTAATGCTTCAGCTTGGGCAGTTCATCCTAAAGTTACCAAGATGTACTGTGACTTGAGACGTTAGTACTGGTGGCTGGGTATGAAGAGTAAAGTAGATGGTTTTGTTACGAGAAGATCTACCTGTTAGCAGGTGAAGGCGAAGCATCAGAGGCCATCCGGACTGTTACAGTGGTTACCCATTCTAGAGTGGAAATGGGATGATGTCGCGATGGACTTTGTGACTAGGTTGTTAAGGTCACTTCTAGGTAATGATGCTTTGTGGGTTGTTGTGGATAGACTCATAAGGTATCTCACTTTTTGTCGATCAAGGATACCTTCACTGTTGACGAGCTTAGAAAGCTGTATATCCGAGAGGTTTTGATTATTCATGGGGTCCCTAATTCTATCGTTTTAGATAGGGACGCCTGTTTTACGTCTCATTTCTGGAAGAGTATTTAGAGGGCATTAGGTACACATGTGCTTCTGAGCATAGCTTACCACCCTTAGACCGATGGTTAGTCAGATCACACGATACAAGTTCTAGAGGACATGCTGCGTGCATGTGTCCTAGACTTTGGGGGCTCCTGGGAGAAGCATATACCCCTATTCGAGTTTTCCTATAAGAATATTTTTCAGGAAACTATTGAGATGGAACCTTACATGGCTTTATATGGTAGGCCATGTCGATCACCTTTGTGCTGAATGGAGGCAGGAGAGGCAGCTTTACTGGGACCACGTCTCATGGAGGAAACATCTGAGCAGGTCCATTTGATTCAGAAGTGGATGGAAACTGCACGGTCTCGTCAGAAATCTTATGCTGATCTCCACAGATGACCCTTAGAGTTCATGGTCGGGGATCAGGTTTTCTTGCATGTTTCACTGAGGTTGGGACATAGGCAGATCATAAGACAGTGTAAACTTTCACCGGGTTTGTGGAGCCATTTGAGATTCTGGAGAGAGTCGGGCCGGTTGCCTATCGATTAAAGTTTCCACAAAGGTACTAGGCTAGGCACAATGTCTTCCATGTATCTGAGTTTTGTTGCTATCATTTAGACCCGTCTCACATCTTCCATCCAGATGAGGTTGAGCTTTAGATAGATGCATCCTTTGAGGAGCATCTGATTCGTATTGTTGATAGGAGAACAGAGGTTCTCTGAGGCCGGTCAGTTCCTCTCGTATGGGTGTTATGGCATCATTTCTGAGTGCAGGACGAATCCTAGGAGCGGGAGACCGAATTACGTGCTCAGTGGCCAGTGTTGTTCAGAGCATTATCATCGCCACCCTTGGAAGGGTAATTTGGGGACGAATTGTTTTACGGGGGGAAGTTTGTAAAAACCCAGTTCTTATTTATGAGGTATGAGTTTCTTCTTTTACCTTTTACTTAAGTTTTTTTTGTGAAAATACAGAAAATGGGGGAAATTCCTATGTTTTTTGACTACATGCCATGTAGTTTTCCACACGCCTTGTACCTTGGCCGTCTGGAAGGAGAACATAGGGCGTGTAGGCCGGTCAGCGATAATGGGTGTAAAAACCGACTACACGCCATGTATTGGGTATGTACACGTCATGTAGTCAGTCGGCAGGCGAACAGTAAGGCGGTGGCCAGCTGAGCGACAGTACACGACATGTACTAAGGTATTACACGTCATGTACTCATGTCGACAAATGAATAGTGCCACGCTGGCGAGAAGCCGCCGAAGGAACAGTTAAAAAATGAAAACTACATGCCTTGTACCCAATAGTACATGACCTGTAGTCAGTTTGTTTTGCATAAAATGGGCAGTATCCACCCCTGTTCATAGGGAAGGCTTAGAACCGGAGGAGAACTCGGGAGGGATGGCCAGAACTTTGGAGATCACCCAATCAAACACCAGAAATCTGATTCTTCCTCCGTCGATATTGTTGGAACCACACGGGTGAGTTCTTCCTTCTCCTTGCGTAGCTCTTTCCAATTCTTCCTCTAAAGATAGTTATTTACATTTTAATGGGATTTCGTTTACCTCATATCTACATCGTTCTCGAGCGTTTCGAGGAGTGTCATTCATGTATATCGGTCAGGGGCGATTGAGGTAGGTGGTCTAGTGTTTATTTCCAACTGCTGTGGTGAATTTGTGTACCGTTGTGATACGCGCCCATGAATCGGGTTTCGTATGGATGAGGCCTTGCATAATTAAATACCTATAATTGCATAAGTATTTTAAAAAACATGTATAACTGTTTTTTGGGATCACTGTTTGGATCCAGGACCACCCCAGGGGTGCGTTCCTCTGTTTAGCCGTTTGGCCAGGTTACCCGAGGGTATACCATGTTTTTAGCATGTCTTAAATTACCTTGAGAGGAATTGTATATAAATTGCTTGTTTATATGTTGGGAATGGCCCGGTAACTTGTTTAACCTGAGGGAAATGTTGTGATTAGACACGGGGCAGGGATCTGTTTAGACTAAGGGTAACTTCTTTCATGCATGTGGGTAGTAGATTCTGTGCTTGTGGGCGACACCTAATACGCCTATGGTAATTATTTTCTATGCCTGTGTGCAGATTCCTATTGGTTTAGATTATCTTTACCTGAGGGTAAGGGATTAAATCCTGAGGACACTGACTGTTTAATTAGAAATTCACTGTGGTGGTTTCCTTATATTGAATGATTAAACGAATATTAAAATGGAAATAGGACTGGTAGAGTTAGTTACTGTTGATTACTACTTAGCCTATTGCATTTTATTACTGCACACTTTTGTTGCACATTAACACTATCAGTTGGGCACAAATCTTTGGAGGGTGCCTACTGGGATTCATTTCTCACACCATGTTTGGGTAATATATTTGGCCCAAACAGACTATATTGTTGTAGGTGTGGATAAAGGCAAAGGTCCCTATATAGGTAATTGATTATTACTAAGGTGTAGGGGAGCATCGGACCGAGCTCAGGCTCACGATGTTGCCAGCTGCTCTCTCTTTTTCTGTTGTACCTGTACATTCCAATGTATTGTCTTGTACTGCTGTGTAACATGTTCGGGTTGTTTTCATAAAATAGTGACATACTGTGTCTTGATATATATATATATGACTGCTTGTTCTTTTTTACTTTAGTTTCACTTTTTAGTTGTATATTGTTTACTTCTTCCGCTGTTGTATGTTGTACTTGTATTCCGCTGCGCTGCCCTTTGAAAAATGAGGGCATAGATTCTCCACTATCAGACATGGGCCATCGCTGCTAGTCGGCAGCCTCTGTCGTTTGGGGAAATGCGCTTGAAGTCACGTGACCAACCAGGTTCGGGGCACCCGTGGAGTGGTACCCAGATCCAGGATGTTAAAAAACCATTGGCCCAAGGTGAATAGTTCTTGCAACTATAGTACTGAACAATACCTGCTACAGTAACTACTATAGTGTGTGCACAGTACCACTACAGTGCCTACCAGAGTGCCTGCTACAGTACTACTATAGTACCTGTTATAGTTCATAATTAATAAAATTATTACATATTAATGTATTACAAATAATAATATCAACAATGATTTTAAAAAAAATATATAATTAAAATCTTATAAATATATTTTTATTTTGTGTTAATTAAAAAAATATAATATTATTTATTAATAATTAATAAAATTTATTATTCATAAATATATTATTTATTAACAAACTGATAATATTTTATATCAATATTTATATGTAATATTGATATAAATTTATATTAATAATAAATATTATATCAAATTATTAATAATATATATAAGGAGGTTTGAAAAGGTTTCACATCTCTTTGGGTGAGAGGATGAACCATGAACCCCATTCATGCTTCTTTCTCTAACACACATCTTAGGACACATTTTTTAAAATACTCTATACCATATCCTTTAAATAAAAACCCATTTAAAACACCATTAATATGTAATGGAGATGATGGTTTTCAACCACAAGTGAATTGGTGTCATAGTTGAACTGATCTCGAATGTGATGTCCATAGAGCCTCATGATGACGTGGAATTGGACCCAAGGATCGGCGGATAGTGGTGAAAATATTGAAAAACTGGTCGATAAAACATCCTCTCATATATTGACTTCTTAACCATGCGACAGATCCAAAATTTTCTCACCAACCAAGCGGTGCAACCCATGAGTCTCTAGATCTTGATTTCAAAGAACATGATCATAGAGGAGGGGTTGATATGGGAGAAAATCAGCCTCGGGCTCCACACATACAACTAAATAAGCATCGGCTCTGAAACTACTTCTAGTGTAAGACCAGTACCAGTGCGTTAGATTGATTTATTGATTACTACAGATAGAAAATGACTTATGTATCATTTTCCTAACTCATCAAAATAATCCAAACATGTTTTATCTATTTTTATTATGTTACTTATTCTTTTTACTTAAATAAATGTTAATTTTAAATAAAAAAACACACATGTAGTTTTTGTGGTCAGATGATACATCATATTGACGTGAAGTTGATTCCTACACATTATAAATGACTTTTGAATCTTTTAACTAAAGTATCAAATGAATCTGAATTTGTTTTATCAGTTTTCAGAATGTCACATATTTTTACTAATATTAGTGTCAATATTAAATAAATAAGCACTCTGGGAAATATATTGGTCACACCGTGCGTCGTATTGAGGTGAGGCTGATTCCAACACATCAAAAATTCCTTATGTATTTTTTCACAAATGTATCAATACAATCCAAATATTTTTTCTCATTTTTGAGTATGTCATTTTAGTTTTTCCTTAAAATTTCATTTGAAACATTAAACACACACTTTGAGTCATATAGGTTGCATCATGTGTCTGTTAGATATGACATTAATTCATACTTGTCCCAACTGACTTATGAATCATCTTGTTGAGTTATCATGAAAATAAAATAATGTTTTATTGAATTTTAGTGAGTGGAAAATTTGGAACAAAAAATTCAATTTTAAATTCATAACAAACATTTTGAGTCATACTGGCCACATTGTATGTCGGATTGAGGTTCGGTTGATTTCTACACATCAAAAATTACATATAGATCATTTTAATAAATTATAAAAACAATGAGAATGTTTTTCTTAGTTTTGAGTTTGTAAATTATTATTTTTAAATAATTAATGTCAACATTAAATAAATATACACACTATTAGTTAGACTGGTCACATCTTGCACTGGATTATGGTGTTCCTAATTACTACATGGAAAAAATTATATATGGATCATTTTACTAATGTTTCAAAATAATCCAAATGTGTTTTCTTTATTTTCATCATGTCACCTATTATTTTTACTAAAATTAATGTCCATTTTAAAAAAAATTAGACACATGGATTTATACCGGTCACACCAAATTTTGGATTGAGGTTTGACTGATTACTAAACATCAAAGATGACTTGCGGATAACTATACTAAAAAATCAAAATAATCAAAATGTTTTTTCTCAATTTTGACTATGTCACTCATGTTTCTTTGATAAAATGACATGTGAAACTAGAATCATTCGCATTTAACTATGCCATATTGCATTGTGTATTATTTTGACATGATACTAGTTACTAAATTTCATAACATAATTATTAATCTTTTTGAAAATTCATCAAGATAATGAGAGTGTATTTTTTTTGTTTTCATTGAGTGACACACATTTGGAACTGAAATGAAAATTTTAAACTGATAACAGAAACATTGAGTTATATCAGTCATATTGTGCATCAGATTGAGGTTTAATTGACACCTAAATGTTAAAAACGAATTATGGAACATTTTACAAATAAATCAAAACAATATGAGGGTTTTTTCTTAGTTTTGATTAGGTCACTTGATCTATTTACTAAAACTTGTGTCAATTTTAAATAAAAAGACACAGTTGATGTTATAACGATCACATTTTGCCTCGGATTGACGAGTGTATGATTCCTAAAAATCAAAAAATACTTATGGATAACTATACTAAAGTATCAAAACATATGAATTTTTTTGAGTAGTTTTCAGTATGTCATTTGTTCGTTTTATTAAAATTAATGTCATTTATAAATAAAAAGACACACATGGAATTATACTAGTCACACTATGCAATAGATTGAGGTGTATTTGATTCCTACATGTAAAAAATCCATATGAATCATTTTACAATTGTATAAAAATAATCTTAATTCTTTTTCTAGGTTTTTTGTATGTCACATTTTCTATTAAAATATCATTTGAAACTGGAAACACGCACTTTGAGTCATATCGGTCACATTATTTCTCATTTTGACATGATACAACTTTTTACACATCCAAAATTAATCATGAATAATTTTAATAAATTATCATGACATTAAAAAATTGTTTTTTTGGATTCCAGTGAGTGACTCACGTTTTGAAGCAAAATGATTGTTTTAAAATCCAAACTGACACATTGAGTCATATCGGTCGCATAGTGCATCAGATTTAGGTAATGTTGATTGATATACATCACAAATGACTTATTAAATGTTATACTTAAATATCAGAAAAAGAATCTTGAATTCTATCCATTTTTAGTATGTCATTATTTTACTAAAATTAATGACAATTTTATATAAAAAGACACACTTTTAATTAAACAGGTCACACTATTTTTCAAATTGAGGTGTGGTTTATTCTTAAACCTCAATAATGAATGATGGATCATTTAATAAAGTATAAAACAATAATAATTTGTTTTATTGGTTTTCATTTTGTCACATTTTATTTTTACTAAAATTAATGTCAATTTTAAATTAAAAAAACACTTGGCATCATATGGTCACAATATGCATCATATTGAGGTTCAATTAGTTCATAAACCTTAAAAAAACTCATACATCATTATGTTAAAGTTTTAAAATAAATATATTGATTTTTATTGATTTTTAGTATGTCAATTATTCTTTTTATTCAAATTACTACCAAATTTAAATAATAATATACAATTGGAGTCATATCTGTTACCCCATGCGTCGGATTGAGGTGCAGTTGATTCCTATATGTCAAAAATGATTTACAAGTCGTTTTCCTAAAGTATCAAAACAATATGAATGTTTTTTCTTGGTTTTGAGTTTCTAAATATTCTTTTTTACTAACAATAATGTAAATTATATATAAAAAGGCACACTTGGAGTCATACCAGTCACACTAAACAATTTCCTTTATATTTCGAACTATTAATGCTGGATATTGATTTGATGTTATTAAATAAAAAACCTTTATATAATATTTTGGTTTTCAAAAATGAGAAATTATTTTTTTCTAATAACATCGAATCAATATTAATTGTTGGTAGTTCGACAAAAAAATAAATAGAAATCATAGTAACACAAGAATAAAGGAACCAGTTATCTATTTGTTTGGCTTATTCAAGATAGTTGAAATAAAAATTTGAATTCTAAAAATATCTATGAAAAAATCTAAATAAATATTAGATACAAATCATAAGGAAATTAACATAAATATAATAGATAAAATGATGATAAAATTAGTAAAATAAGTATAAGGGATTCACCTTTTCATGGTGGTTGTATTAATTCATGAACCATTTCATTGTTGACATTGTCTCAGTTGCAACCTCGAAGTGAAATATCTCACAAGCATAAAGAGCTTTGAAAAAATCACCCCAACATGTACAAATGTATCCACCTGTATGATAAATAAATTATTATTTGACTAATACTAAAAATAAATAAACTAAACATAAATAGAAAATTATTCATTACTTATATGGAAATCAAATCTTCATGATACATGGGTAAATTCTTCTATCAGTTATACATCTTATTAGTTTCTAAAAAAATATATCCATTATGGTGAATATGAGAATATTTAATAGTTATAGTAGTACTGTAAAAATATAAATACACAAATTATTAATAAATATTTGATATGAAATAGTAATTATCTTTGAAAATACCTCTTTATATATGCTAGTTTGTTGATTGAATATGATCTCTCCCATAAATTTCTAAACATAATAACAATAATATTTACTATTTTTTATTCAATCATAGAAGAAACATTGAGAAAATTATGTAATTTGTTTTTATATGTGTTTGGATTGTGATATTATATTATACATACCCTGATACATTTCCAACTATAGAACTTATCTAGATCCTTTTGTGAATTTATTGTCCTCATGCTATGATTTTCATGATACTTATACACCACTATATTATAATAGAATTATCAGAAACAAATTTAAAATATATAATGTTAATTTTAGTTCTAAAACATTAGATTTAGTGTATTACAAATTGAAAAAACGTCATCAGGTGTGTTTGGTTTTATTGGCATCTATATAGTGAATCTTAGAAATAAATATTTGTAGTATCCAAGTTGACCAAAATGAGAATCCAATGTTGCCTAAAAACATTAAATGTAATAAGTAATTAAATAAATTAAAATATATTTGGTATGATTAAATTGCAGAGTCTTACCCATGCAGATTTGGAATTAAGAATGTTTTTTCAACTATATGTTTTCATTCAAATGAATTGGACCGTATTTCCAATATTTCCCCAATTTTTTTATTCTATTTTTTTATTTGTATAAGTGACGTGAGAACTAATGAGGCAAAATATATTTTCCTGGGAAAATATGTTCAATTGATATTGATATATATTCCTATAGAAAATATTAAATTTATTTAGTATATTTAACATTTTATATTATCTATTGGAAGAAAATATTAAAAACATACCTCGTGTATACATTTATAGATGAGACTCCACGCCATTCATAGTTGAGGATTTCTTTTATATTCGGAAATGAAATTTAGTATTTCACATCCTATCCATACATTTTTTCTTAAAAATAAACTATGTGATTACTACCACTTTGTATATTTTTATCTACATGAACCTTGAATTTTAGTAAATGTAAAAATGGAATGGGCAGTGTAAAGGTTCTTTCTATAGATTCTTTGATCAGTTTGTTGATCCTTTAGATGGGTTTGATTTGATATTTCATTTCACCCCATTTTTTTAAATATTTAACTTTTAACATCTTACCCGTACATTCTTTCTTCAATGGAACCTAATAATTCTATCATATCTTTCATCCATTTATATTTTTTTCAAGTTAATTTATTTTCTAAAAGTATTTCTCATGAGCCAAGTGCTGAGCTAACTATTCCACTTGATAACATAGATATTCATATGGTCAAACAAACTATTGGAACATTCATATCATGGATGTCAGATCTTTTAAAATAACATATCAATAAAGAGGTATTCATATCATGGATGTCAGATCTTGTAAATCTCAAATCAGCACTTGGATCATGAGCTATATTCCACTTGGCTCATCTCTTTCATTTATTTATCATTTCTTCAATTTATTTTATTTTCTAAAAATATTTTTGTGGTGTATACCCATAACCCGAACATATGACGCGGCCATACTGTTCAAGAAGCGTCAGGGCCACAGATAATAGGTGGTCATATGGTATAGGTTTTATTGATTCATATGTCTAAGTAAAATAAATATTATAGGAAGATAAGTAATTATTATTATTATAATGAGAGTTTAAAGAAAAATCAATTTATTGTGTCATACTTAAACATGCTTCCCACACTTTTTGTGTTTTCATCTATTAGTATCCTATATTTATTTACATGTTCCTACTTCCATGGGACATGACATGGGATTGAAGTTACTTTCGATTTTGATTCATCAATCTGCACATAAATAGGGGAACATAATTTTTTTTGTTTCATGTCACAAGAAAATTATTATTATTGATTAAAAATGTTGGACTATTTATCACAAGTTAAGAGTACCCCATCCTTTATATATAGTAAGGGTACATTATTTTTCAACTAGTTTCTTATTTTCAATACTCAGTTGATGTTTCATAAATAAATTTTTTTAATCAAAGTGATGAATACACATATTTCCAAAAAATGTATTACCATCCACAATGTACCTGAAAAGATATCCCCTAAAAACATCCAAAAAACACATCCCACACTTCTTGTCTTATCATGTGTGCATACATAAGTGGTGGGTGTAGGTTTATTTTCCCCTCAACATCATTAAGATGAAATCTCATTAAAATTGTGGGAAATACTCTATAAATAATTCCCTAAAGCATTAATTAAAATTTCTCATGGGCATCTTCTACTATAAACGAACTCTAAAAGGGATTATTAAGAGTAAGTCAATGATTCATTATTTTAGTTTTTCTAGCAAAATAAATAAAGGATATCGTAATGTTATAGTAATATATTCCCAAATTAGTGTCTTAAGAATGGAGAAAACATGTTTCCATTAATTGAATTATATCACCATGTGTTGTTGAGTGATTATCCAAATGAAACTAACGAACATGGATTTCATGGGGTTAATAGGATGGCCATGATCATTCAATCCAAGCTCAAATTTGATGCCTTATCTTTTTTACTTAATAATTTTTTCTAACACCATATATATATGGTCATGCTTTTTTTTGTGACTTCATTTTTTGGTTATGTACTATTTTCTCAAGTTCTACATCATTAATATGTTGTTACTCTAGATTGGTAGCATCAACATGTGTAGAAAGTTGTTGTTCCTATGCACTGGGAGAATCAGTAGGTTAAGAAACCTATTGTTCTTCAATATTGGGAGCATCAACATATGGATAAGTCTTTAGCTACATAATTTTTTCAACATTTCATTTATATTGCATAAATGAATCAAAAAAATAATAGCATGAGGGAACACAATCTATTTTACAAAAAAAAAGAGTGTGATTGTTGAACTCTTTTTTATGTTTGAAGGGATTTGAGCCCTCTAACGATTAACCAAATACCTTACTTGTGGTATCATATGACATAAAAATACCCATATATATTGTGACCCCTCTTAAATGATGTATATGTACCAATGAAAGGGTCATCCTTAGTTGAATTTTCATCTGACCCATCAGTCTATTAGTTCAATAAAAAAACAATTGACAACTTTCAATTTTTTGTATCTTGAAAATAAAATACTTGTATTGGATGTGATGGCATTATAAAAAGTTCATATTTGTACCCATCCTTAGTTAAATCCACTTTCATTAATCCCAATTCTTCAATTTTAACATCACTCAAGTTATCAACACATTTTCATTGAAAATTCAGAACTAGGAATGTTTGATAATTCCACACCCATATTTGATGGATGATGACAAAGTATGACATATTTTCAAAAGATATATTTTTTCTTAGTATAAACAACATACATCGTATCTACCATAAGTTTAAGTAAAATATATTGCATTGTTATTCTATCTTCAAGCTCATTTCTTCAAAATAAATAACCATTAATTACATAACCATGTAAAATAATAATGTATGAGCCCATTTAAGATAATTGTAACACTAATAGGGGGTGGGTGAATTAGTGATACTTTTTTTAGGTTTATTTACAATTCATACAACCTTTTCCACCAATTAAATATTACACTCCATATTGAAAACAACTCAAACACACATCCTCAAGAAGAAAAGTATTTACAAGGTTCATTATTTAGTAAAAATTGCTACGTCCTTGAAATTGATTGTACATGATCCAATACCACACAATCTACTAGAAAAAAATCATTTATGTTGATTAAAATAGGGAGGACATTACATTTCACTCGTGTAGCACTTTTAAGGAAATCCAATAGTGTGTGTGCTCCCTATTAGAACATATAGGGTAAAACATTTTTCCCTACCAACACATATTACCTATGCTTTTTTTCAACATACAGAAATGGATTATTTTAAAAAAAATCAATTTCTTACCCAGAAGTTGGTAAGAAATTCAAGAACAATGATATAAAACATAGTATGCTTTCTCAGTATGATCATTCAAATCCGATTTTCAAATATGATTTCCCAATACGATGGATATAACTCTACCCAAATACGATTGAGACAATTTAGAACTCCGTCTTCCTTGGTCCAGATATCCCAATACAGAAATCCATATCATATTATCCCGACAGATATGATGACCAGCATAATACGATGACCAGAATAAAATGATAGATAGCAAGATATTATGATCACTAAATATGGTGATCAACTGAATACGATTATTAACTGAATAGTATGATCAACTGAATAATGATGATCTACTAAATAATGGTTCAATCTTGTCACTTATCCTTTCACTTTTCTCCATATAACCTTCTTATACAATGCTCAATATGGAAAAATTATTCTCTCCGTAGAATTTTATTAGTTCTCTCTCTTACTTTTAATATTCCATCCATCATTGAAAATATGAAGTACATTCTCTTTTTAAAGGAAACCCAAGCGTTGTTTTGGAGGGAATTGCCGAAACATTGATGCTCAACCAAATTCACCAAAATTTAAATTTCCCTTGAATTTTGGGTGAATTTATGACTTCTTTGATGCTTCTCAATTCTTCTTGAATATTCTCCATGACTTTAACTTCTCTTTAGACTCACTTTTAAAATTATAATTTGATTTCGATTTGAAACTCTGATTGGTCATAGGATTACATTTATATCTACCCATTTCAATTTTTTCAATATGATTGTAATATTTTGTAATTCCATTTAAATTATTTGAAAATAAAATGGGATTATTTTGAGACCAGGCTCTACAAAGGCACATAATTATTAGGCCTGGAGTGGCTGGAACGTATTTTTGAACTATTTTGGAAGTTAATTAAATAAACATGAAATAAAGTTTATCTAACATTCAACCATATGCCCAGATCAAAAATATGATGGCACCGTTGAACTCGAAGCATGGGTATTCGTCTAGGAAATTCCTATCACCGACCATCATGGGTGGAATGAAAAAGATAGTTTTTGAAAATTTTGGAAGAAAAATTAAATAACTTAAAAAATTATTTTATTAAATTTTCTTATTCATTACACAAGAACTCATCAACGATGATATGAAGCTACGAGGTGACACTGAATCCCATTAAGGAACCTCATTAATGAATATGTGTAAAGACACTGCAATACAGATGCATCTTCCTTGTATTATTAAATAGAGTATTCTAGGTTAATGAACAACCCTTGAATTTCTCTAGCGAACAATAAAGGAGACATCTCCAATGAAGAATGCTGACGAATCATGTGATGGAGATGACACCCCTAGATTTAAGATTCAGGACCAGATATTGATGGTTACTAAAGGATGATCATCCTTGAGAAATTTCCTTTCACAGGATGGGGTTTAAATCTATGTGATTATTGTTCCCCTATTATGCCCTTATAAATGAAGAACACGGATCAACTCACTAACTAGTTGATCTGCAAATGATTTATTCATACAGGATTAAGAATAGAGATTTTGGGTTAATATAGGGGATTAAAAATCATATTGATTGAATTATACTTCGTGACCCTACAGATAAAAAATGATATGGGAAAAAACCAACAAAGGCCCAGATTTTTCATTGGGTGTTCTTTGTGATCTCATCTCTCTCACTTACTATTCTTCTATGATGGACCCACGAGGCCGTGTTAGGCTTTCTTGGGAGGATCTGACCATGAATCGACACTCAGAGTTATGTAAAGGTATCTTTGGGGCCATAGTAATAAATGAAGTGACATAAGGTTTACAATAGTGCTTTTAGAAAAGAAATTGGACAACCACAATGACAGTGGGTACCTGCAAAAGGAGGGTCGCTGGTGGTGGTGCTGGCAGTAGAGGTTGCCTGCTCGATGGTCGGCAGCGACAGGGACCCCAGACAGTGTGGTTGTAGGTGGCGACGGTGTGGTGTAAGAGGCGACGAGGGCCACATATAGGGTGGTCATTGGTGGAGTTGGGGTGACGCGTCATAGCACAATGTATGGAGGACCTAGCCGGCCCAAGGCTGGCTGCGTGGCATTGGATACCACAACATAATGTCGTAGCAGAGGGGGATGTGGCTCTATCGAGCCGTGTCGGAGGAGGGGGATGTAGCTCCGTCGAGCTGCATCGGCAGAGCAGGGACACGACACCTGCCACATAACCAGGGGATCAGACCAGCTCACCCAGGGGCCCAGGCTAAAGCATAGGCCAGACCCAGCATCGGGTTGGGCTGGTGGAGTGAATCGGGCCTCTGGGTGGACTAGTTTTGAGGGGAACTGGCCTGCCATTGTGGGCTAGTCCTGATGGAAAATCGGGCTGCTGGTCGCCCCGGCTGGTCAAAACTGGTCTGACTGGGTCAGATCAAGCTAGAGGAATTAGACTCCATCCCTGGGCGACATGGCCGTCTAGACCCACAGCCAAACCGGGATGAGTCCACCAAGGCCCAATAGGCCCGACCATAAGACCATGCCGAACATGGTAGGACCATACCCAACCGGGTTGGGTCATGGAATTTGAACTGAGTCAGGTCATGTAGGACCCATGGGGTCTAGTTGGTCGGGTCAGCCTGACCATGTTGGACTGGGACCAGATGAAACTGGCCCTTGTTTACTAAAACACCAATATCTTTCAGACTGATGGTTTGATTGACATGATGTATGTGGCATTGGGACCCTTGTTACAAGACATTCCTTTGGGTATACTATAAATGAGACTTTGTGGAAGTTTATATGAGACTTATGGCTTGAAAATTATATTCTCTCTCAATTAAGTGTGCTAAAAGTTGGAATCTTATGGCTCATTGTGACGCGAAGGATATGAAGAGTAGGACCGAAGTGGTCCAGTAACGGAGCATACGTTAGTGGACTAATAGTAGATCATACCTCTATTATCTAGTGTCTGAGCAGACCCCAGTGGTCTAGTGGGAGAGTGGACCTCAGTAGTCTAGTGTCTGAGCATACTTCAGTGGTCTAGTAGAAGTTCATACCTCAATGGTTCAGTGGTCGTGCATACTTCAGTGGTTCAGTAAGAGAGTAGACATCAGTGGTCTAGTAGCGGAATATACCTTAGTGGTCCAGTAGCAGTGTGGACCTCCATGGTCTGGTAGACAAGTGGACCTCAGTTAATCATTGGGGATGAGTCCCTCTATAGTATAAGATGATTTAGGTTTATGACTAATAATATTACTTTCTATACTTTATGTTATAACTGGTGTGAGGTGTATTTTCTTTGTTGAATTTACTTTGTGGTATTTCCTTTGTCGTTTGGGGTTCCTACATATTTTTGTGTTACTCACCCCTATATAAGATTTACCCGCACGTGTTGTGTCCCATGCAGGTGATTGATGCTTTGACGGAAACCTTGGTAGTCTGGGACCAGGGGGTGCTTAGTGTGATGGGATGGACCAACGTACCTATATGTCTACAGATATCTACCCTTCACATACCCTTATGGTAGGTTCTCAAGATGATGGACCATGGTAGTTGTACATTCCATTGGGGTTTTGGTCTTGTAATTTGGTCCCTTTGTACTTTTAGATTTTACTATACTCTCAGTAGTTTTCTCTATGACATTCAAGGTTTTCTTTGTATTTACATTCCACGGTTTGATCTTTTTGTGTGTATACAAGTTTAATGGAAAATGCCTTTCATTTTGGGGATATTCCTACTCAGTGCTAGTCATCGGTCCCTATCCTATGGAAGGTAGGCTTGGGGTAGTCAAAATATAAGCCTTTGGGGATGGTTTGTGACAAAGTGGTATCATACGAGGTCGATTCTACCAGAAAAACTAAGATTCTGAAAATTTTTATAGGGAATTAGTGTTAATTATCTCAAGTTAGGAATTCAAGCCAATGAGTCTAGTGTTTTTTTGGTGGTCAATGTATCCATACACCAGCACCCTAAATTATACCTTTGGAATCGGTACGTGAAAACCCTGGTTTTAAGTGCCTTTTAATATTTTCTCACACTATTTCAATGTCTGAGTCAGCTCACTAGGTATAATCTATTAATCGTGATTCATCTTGATCTCTTTCAGGATGCCTCCACACAGACAGAAATCCCAGATTCTCGTGTGTGACCATGAGGATGGTCCACAGAGTAATAAGGATTTTTTACATGGATTGATTCATGAGAGGGTACCATTATTAAATTTCCCCCTGATACCACTGCTCGTTGGTCAGTATTTACTACTGGCACTACCTGTAGAGGAAGCACGCGGGATCAGTGCCAAATACGAGTTTTTGAGACAGAGACCTCCCAGGTTCAGCTGACAGATAGATCCTCATGAACCTAAGGATTGGATGGAGGTGGTGAAATGAGTCTTCCACATAGTGAGGATACCACATGACCAGATAACGGTTCTTGGAGCGAGCCTTCTGTAGGGATCGATAGGGAGATGGTGGAGTTTGACGATCCAGAAACATGAGGAGGCAACCCTCACTTGGTCTCACTTCGAGATAATTCTTTGGGAAGAGTTCTTAACTTTTATTTTGCACTCAGTTCACATATATGAGATACTTCACTTATAGCACGACAACATAACAATGGCTTAGTATTCCACGGGGTTCACATACCTCTCCCTTTACACTATGGATATGGTACGAGACCCTTTGTTCTGGGAACAAAACATTGAGAAGGGAATATGCTAGAAGTTTAGGGAGTTGATGATTTTACTCATCATCTCTACATAGGTTGGGGTGATATAGAAAACTCTACTAGTTGAGAGTTTCCTCGTTGAGTAGGCACTGACTGTGGGAGCAACCAAGGGGTGATGGGGGGTCGATTCAACTGTAGAGGGTATCTGAAAGATGATGTAGAGGCCCAAAAGGTCCATAGAATTCGGAGGAAAACCCCCGGACGTAGGGTCAAGGGTATGAGGCTCCCTAGGTTAGAGGGAGTCATCAGAGTAGCATAGTATGGTACAAGTACAGTGGGAAGAGGCACATGGCTGGAGATTTCCCAACTCACCACGCAGAGGACCAGCAGATAGTAGAGGGACCGATGGGGTGGCATTAGAGACCTGAAATGGGTGGTCCACAAACCGGTGGATGTGTAAAAGGTATAGGAAATGTGGTAAGAGGTGGGAATATGTTTGAGGTACTACCACCACCACACCAAAGTGGTTCATTAGGGGCTCCAAGAGCTGGCGGACAGGGGTGGGATCAGCTTTAGGAAATCAAGGCCTACAGTACCAACGTCCCATAGATGAAATGAGGTATAATTTTTTAACTCTTTACATTAGCTATAGTTCTTATAGACATAGGTTCTAGTCACTCTTTCCTTGTTGTGCACCTTGTTCAGAGCTCCGAGATTCTGATCGAACCATTGGCTCAATCCGTACAATTAAATACTTCTACAAGAGTAGATTCGACGACCACACCCTAGTGCCGACTATTTGAGGTTACTCTTGGAGGAGAGATCTTCAGTTGTTATCTCCTAGTAGTTGTTTTTAGGCATTTTTATGAAATTATAGGTATGGACTAGCTAAAAATAGTTCATGAGCAGATCGACTATTTTAGGCCCATAGTGTTGTGTGTCTATGGAGATGGGAATAGATTTTCCTTTGTCGACGAGAAGGGAAATAGATCAGTGCAGTTTGGACTCACACATAAGAGGGTGAAACCGATCACTCATCAGGTCAATAGAATGATCCTTGGTACAGTGGACGAGATGAGTCCATAGTTTCCTACACTGATAAATGATCATGGTGACACCTTTCCAGAGGATGTTCCCAAACTATATCCTCGTAGATAGGTAGACTTCTATATTTTTCTGTACCCCAGGATGGCACAGATATCTACATTTTCATATTGAATGGATCCATCAGATCTTTATGATATCAGGTTAAATTTAGAGGATTTGAAGAGGAAGGGGTTCCTAAGGCCCATCATTTCACCATAGGAAGCCCAATTGTTATTTTACAAGAAGGAAGACATAAGCTTGCTGTTTTACATGGACTTTTAGAACCTAACCAGGTGAATGTATAGAATATGTATACTTTACCAAGGATTGATGACCTCTTCAATCATTTGAAGGTTGTGAGATGGTTCTCGAAGATAGACATCAGATCAGGATTTCACTATCTTCATGTACAAGATGATGGCATCCTGAAGATGGCTTTCAGATGTCACTACTACAACTAAAAGTGCATAGTGTTTCTATTTGGCATAAAAATCGCCACAATAGTGTTCATGAGACTAATTAATAAGATATTCTAGTTCTAATTAGACAAGTTTACAGTGGTCTTCATTGATGAAATCTTAGTGTATTCAGTGTCTACGTAGGAGCACGCGATGCACCTGAGTATGGTTATGGACACACTCCTAGAGCACCATCTTTATGGAAATCTGTCAATGTGTGAGTTCTTGAAATTAAAGTTCCACATCCTAGGACATTTCATCTTAGAGTCTGGTGTTACATTGGATCCAACAATGATTGATGTGGTTTTTCCTTTGTAGCCTCCCAAAAGCGTTACTGAGGTGAGATGTTTCCTTGGGTTGGTTGGGTATTATCATAGGTTTCTATCAAACCTATCTAGAGTAGAAGCACCCATGAAGGCATTGATGAAGAAGGGAAACCATTTGTGAAGATAGAAAGATTCCAGCAAAGCTTTATGTAGCTGAGTTAGAGCTTGAAAAGTTCTCATATCATATGGTTGATAGAGGATGGAATTGACTACGTGGTGTTCTATGACACATTATGAACCAGGTTTGGTTGGACCACATGGAGGGGGAATCATTTATTTCTTATGGCTATGAAAATTGAGACTAAATGAGAAGAAATATGTGTCTTATGACCTTGAGTTAGAAGATATAATCTTCGCATTGAAGAAGTGGTGACACAACCGTATGGGAGAATGATTCATCGTCTACTCTAACCAGAAGAGTATAAAATATATCTTTTCATAGAAGGATTTTAATTTGAGATAGCAATGTTGTCGAGAGTTATCCAAGAATATGACTTCTAGTTAGTTGATACTCGTTGGAAGGGAAATGTGGTGGCAGATGCTCTAAGTAGGATATCGAATTCCTAACTACAGAACATGAACATGGAGCAGTTGGCATCACTTCTAATATCTATTGTGGATAGAGAGGATAAATATATTCTTTAGTCATTGGTAGTTTCCCATCCACTCTTATACTGTGTCAGGGAGTAGAAAAATGGAGATGCTAGATATGAGACTACATGTGCTCAGATGTCCATAGAGAATTTCCCTAACGGATATTCGAAAGGTGGAGAGAATGTCAGACTTTTTAGGGGACGCATGGTAGTACAAGTTTCATTGTGGGAGGACCTGTTGAGGTAGTTATATACATCACCTTTGAAATTACATCTAGGTGTGGTGAATATGTATTAGGACCTTCGATATTAGTACTGGTGGTCGGGATGTAGAAGGTAGTGGTAGAGATTGTCTTGAGATTCCTCACTTGACAAAAAATGAAGGATGAGCACCAGGTTCCAGCATGTTTGAAAAACCCCCTTGAATTATTAGAGTGGAAATGGGATGGGTTATTAATAGATTTTGTGATGGGATTACCATATACGTCTAGGGGAAATGATACCATCTAGGTGATCATTAAATAAATCACCAGGTCAGCCCACTTCCTACCCATTCGAGAGAAGGGTTCAGTAGAGTTCTTGGGACACCTCTACATGGAGAATATAGATTTACACCTAGGAGTCCCAGCTACAATAGTCTCATATCGTGATTCATGCTTTACATCCCGATTGTCGAAGGGATTATAGGAGTAATTTGGGACTTAGCTGCACTTGAGTACAACCTTTCACCCATCGATGGATGGTCAGACGGAGTGGACCATACAAACCTTGGAGGAAATAATTCGCGCTTGAATTCTTGATTTTTGTTGTAGTTGGGAGGACCACCAATAACTAGTGTAGTTTTAATAAATAATAGCTACCACTCCACCCTCGGTATGGCACCATTCGATGCACTGTATGAACGACCATGAAGGTTATCATTATGACGGAAAAATAAAGGGGAGTCAGCACTCATTGGTCTATAGATGGTACAGGATACCACTGAGAAGGTACAAGTCATCCGATAGAGGATTAATACTGCAATGATCTGAAAAAATTCCTATACTTATATGTGAAAGAGACCCTTGGAGTTTGAAGAAGGGGAACACATATTCCTCTGAGTATATCCTTAAAAAGGAATAAAAATATTTGGATGGCTGGTAAGTTATCTCTAAGGTTCATCATACCTTTCCTAATACTGTGTAGAGTGGGTGAGGTGGCACACCACATGGCTATACCTCTGCAGTTAGAGAGGGCGCACGATATCTCCCACGTATCCCAACTAAGGTGATACGTGCACGACCCTTCTCAAGTCGTTGACCGTGGTGAGATAGATTTTGATAATGGAAAAACATTCGAAGGGTACTCAGTGGAGTTAGAGGATTGATAAGAGAGGATCCTTCATTCATGGTCAATTACTCTTGTGCGTGTTCGTTGGTAGCACATGAATCTCCATGAAAGAACAAGGGAGCCGGAAGCTCATATTTGTGGCTAGTACCCCTTTTGTTTGATTATTCATTATTTTGGATTATGAAGGATTAAATCCATAAATGTGAGGGTAATTTAATGTCCCATAATTCCATGTAATATTAATGAAAATTTAATGGGATTATTTCAAGACCCGGCTCTGAGGAAGAACATAATTCTGAGGCCTAGAGTGACCTGAACTTATTTTTTAATTGTTTTAATTGTTCATTAAATAAACGTGTGAGAGATATTTAATAACCTTCAAATTTCTGGTTGGATAAAAAATATGAGGGAATCATTGAACACACAGTGTTGGGATTCTTCTAGGAAGGTCCTAACATCAACCGACATGGGTTGACCAAACAACATTGTTTTTGAACGTTTTTGAAGAAAAATAAAATAACAAAAAAGTTATTTATTATATTTTATTCTTCGTTACACTATGACTCATCTGTGATATGGTTCATTGATTAGGTGACTCTAAATCCCATTAATAATCCTCATCAATGTATCAACATGGTGACATGGTGAAACACAAACATCTTTCTTATTTAATTAAATGGGGAATTCAAGGTTGACGAACAACCCTAGAATTCATTTGGCGAGTGAAGGAGAAAACCTCTCCAATAAAGAATGGTAGAAATTTGGATGATGGTGTGAACACACCTGGAGAGTGGATTCTAGACCAATGATCAACTAATGAAGAGGGACAGTCATTGTTGATCCATCTACTTTCCCTTGTAGGGGTTTAAATATATGGGATTATTGTTCCTCTATTCATCCCTTATAAACAAAGAATGCGAATCAACTCACAAACTAGTTGATCCACGAATGATTTATACTTTCATGATTGGGAATAAATATTACAGTTTTATGTTGGGGATTAAATTTTTTTAGTGATTTAATTATGCTTCATGACCTCGCTGAAAATAATAGAGTTGGGCCAAAACAAAAAATGCCCAGATTGTTGATTGGATGTTCTTTGTGATTCACTCTGTCTCTCTAATTTTCCTTCACTGAAAGACTCACCAGGTCGCATCAGAATTTTCCAGGAGGTTCCGAACATGACCGGACCCCCAGAGTGATGGCAAGATAGTCTTGAGGCCATATCAATAATGGTGGTGATACGAGGATCACAATGGTGTTTTTGAAATTGAAATCAGATGACCCCACCAACAGTGGCGACTCATGGAAGGAGAGAAGACAGTGTGTATTGGTGTGGCCACCCAACAGTGGAGGTGGACAATTTTACATCTGGCAGGAGTTGCGACCCAAAGCAGCATGACCACAGATGGAGATGAGTGTTGTGTCTAGGGCAGGCCGCGATATAGAGGGGGAGATGTGGCATAGTGCCGCCTCACCAGCTGGCTGCACGCATTCGACGAACTGCATGTAGAGGCCCTGGGTGGCCCTAGGCTAGTCGCTTGGCATTAGAGTATACAACTCAATGTCACGGTTGAGGGGGATGCATCTCTATTGAGCCATGTTGGTGGAGTAGGGACACAACGCTCGCCGCATCATGGATGGATCAGACCGACCCGCCCAGTGAGCCGTATTGGAGAAATAGGTCGGACCAAGCATCGGGCCAGATTGGTGGATGGAACCACACCACTGGGTAGCATGGTTGGTCATATTTAGTCCGACCAAGTCATACAGGGATGGAGGAATTGGACTGGTTCATCGGGCGACCTAGTGGACTAGAGCCATAGCTGAACTGGGTGGGCCCCACCAAGGCCAAATGGGTCTAACCAATGGACCAAGTCAGACCGGGTAGGCCCATACCCAACCAGGTCATGTCGGTTGAACCAGGTCGAGTTTTTCGGGACCCCCCTGTCGGGTTGGTCGGGTCGGTCCGACCAAGTCGGGCTGGGCCCAGATGCAACTGGCCCCTGTTTACTAAAACACCAATATCTATCAGACGAGGTATCTGATTTCCATGTTGTCTATGGCTTTGGGACCCTTGTGATGATACAGTCCTCTAGGTATATTATAAGTGAGACATTGTGGAATTTAATCAATAGCAAATGGATTGTGGATTATATTCTCCCGAAATCAAGCGTGCTACAATCAAGAATCATATGGCTGGTTGTGATGTGAAGGATATAACATGTGGGGCATTGTTGGTCCAGTTGCGGAGAAGACCTTAGTGATCTAGTAGGAGAGAGTTCCTCGGTGGTCTAGTGGAGAAGCGGACCTCTGTGGACCAGTAGTAGAGCAGACCCCAGTGGTTCAATGGCCTATTGAACCTCAGTGGTCCAGTAGAATAGCAGACCTCAGTGGTTCAGTGGACGAGCGGACCACAGTGGTCCAACAGTAAAGAGGACCTCATTGATCTTGTAACAATATGGACCTCAGTGGTCTAAAAGTAGAGTGGACCTTGGTGGTATGGCAGAAAAGTATACCTTAATGACCAATTAGAGATATTTCCCTCAGTAGAAAAAGATAATTCAGTTTTATCACTGATAATATTACATTCAATACTTTATATTATACCTGGTGTGAGTTGTATTTTCTTTGTATAGATTACTTTGTGGTCTTTCCTTTGGGTTTTGGCGTCCCTATTGAGTTTTGTGTTACTCACCCATGCACGGGATTCACCCTCATGTGTCATGGCTTGTGCAGGTGATTGATGCTTTGACAGATACCATAGGGGTTTGGGACTAGGTGGTGCTCAGTGAGACGGGGTGGATGGGTGTACTACTAGAGCTAACCAAAAATACCCTTCACCTACCCTTTAGGTAGGGTATTGAATGGAAATATTGTGGAAGTAGTAGTTTCCCTTTTATTTTTGGGCTTATATTCGGGCCCCTTTGAACTTTCAGTTTTAACTATACTCTCAGTAGTTGTCTTAGTGATTTTTGTGGTTTACATTTTGTTTAATTTCTTCAGTTTGAGCTTTCTTCATGTGTACAAGATTAAATGAAAAATTCCATCCCTTTTGGGGATAGTCATAATCGGTGCTAGTATCCAGCCCCTAGCATGTGGAATTTAGACATGGGGTAGTCACGACACATGCCCTGGGGGATGGTTCATGACAATTATCAACAAGATGAATCAATTTCAACTTAGATATGATGAATCTTTATTTAATTGAGGAAACAAAACATTTTCATTTAATTTCATGCTCCTCTTAACAATTCATACAACCATATCCTTCAACTATTCCTTTGATCCACTTGATAAAAGATTTAGAAAACAAATCAGAGTTCAAATATCTCTTCTGAAATAAGAAATCTTCAATCATCGAGATTTTATATCTATTTATTTTGGTCTGATTTAAAACCAGTACCTTTAGTTTCTCATATTTGGAAAAAATCTCCTTAGCCATAAAATTCAAAACTATTCCTTCAAAAATTATTTTAACCATCATAAATAGTTTACTAGATTTTTCATCAGTCTCTATCATTAGTATTTTCCTCGAATTCGACTCAATTCATTTTCCATCATTTTTTTTGAAAAAAATATTTCCATAATACGACGGCATACAAAATTCGATGGATTGGTTTAGTGGATTTAATTATATAACATATTTTATTTTTTACAAACTTCTTCTTGTATAATGACATCCTTTATGACATTGAATACATCAAGAACCATGTATAGCCTAATCTAAATGTGATTTTCCTAATTACAATCATTATGATTTTGATTAGACTTAATATGATCTCCAATACCCTTTTCTCTTCCTATATAGATCTATTCAATTTAGATATGATTAGCTACTTTATATTCCCTCCCCCTTTTTTTCATCAATCTTGCATCACAATTTTTTCAAATACCTTTAATTTATGAGTAATCCAAGATCAAAAAATCATCGCCAATTTTTTTTAATCATATTCATGAAGACTAAAATTTTTCACTATTTTGTTTTACCCTTCCGAACCAGATTCTAGGTGAATTCGATGACCCTCTACTTCCATCAAGACACTTTTTCAATATGATCGGCCATTCATTCAGGATTTGTTGTTAATTTGATGAGCCTTTTCATCCATCCACATTCTTATGAATACGATGGATCTTTTCAACAATTCAGAGTATGATTCTCCAAATATAAAGCTCATTCCTAAATTCAAAAAATATGACATGATATTATTTTTATTTACGTAATTTTAAAAAAACTTGATCACGAACAATCTTCTTTTTTATTACGATGGTGAATAAAATTTCTAGAAGCTTATTACTTTTCATCAAAAACTTCTAGATCAGATGGAAAACATTCCTCAATCTAGATTTTCATCCATCATCAACATACTTTTTTTATTTATCTTAGTCATTGATTAATAATAAATACAACCAAGATAAAAATTTGGCCTTACAATCTCCCCCTTTTTATTTTTTTCAATACACACTTCAACAACATCAATCACATGAAAACAATAAGTAGTATTTTTTCATTTTTCACATTCTATTCTCTCCATTCCTTTATTTATCCTCCTATTTCTTTTATCGTCCCCCCTTATTGAAAAACAACTTAAAAGGGTCCATCAAGACATGATTTTCCAAGATTATATCATTTACAGGGGTTGTATCTTTTCATCTAAAAAAATTTATTTAACATAGTAATAACATGATTTTCTTAACAATGAACCTTTATCTCAACAAATCTAAGTCTATATGGTCGATACCAATTTTGAAGACAAGAGTGTATAATCATGGTGATCAACATTTTACATAACTCAACATTCATGTAATACCCTATTTAGGTTTCTTACATCATTATAATTATTGGGGTAATCCTTTAAAGAATTTGTTTAAGATAAATGTAACATGATCTCATCTCAACGAACATATCAGATAGCTTAGGTGTGTAAAAAAACTTTTCAAAAACAAATTTTTTTCAAAACCTTATTACTTTTTTGCATGAATAGTTGGAGACTCATAATTTCATTCTTATTTATTTCCACTCCATTAATTCCATTAATGTTAGAACAAGTATGAAAATATTTTGGGAATAAGAAGGAACTTCAATTATTCCTTAGAAACAAAAATCAGACTAGCATTCCTCCCTTAGGCTTCACTTATTTTTTAGATATTTCATTGGACATTGTTTATTCCTTCTTTTCATCCTTCTCGGGTTATGTAAAACCATTATTCATATCATCAGAGTCTTATAATAAGTATGTATAATTTTATTAATCATTAGTAACTACTGTATTACAATTTATTTGTACCATGTTTTCCATTCACGTCTTTTTCTCTAGAATGTTAGGTGAAAAGCTTTTGATAACATTCCCTTCATGCTCAAATACGCAATATTATGATACCATTTTTCAAAATTTATTATATATTCATATTTATTTTTCTAATAGTATTCTTTAATATATTTTTTCTTCCTCTAATTTCCTATCCAAGTCATCATGTTCTGTCTTGATAACCAAACACTATTTCTTTTCAGGCTCAACAAATCCTTTTTTCTTATCTTCAAAAACAATAAACTTTTGGGAATTGTTTGGAATCTTTTTTTGTGTTATTAACAAAAAAAGGACATCATTTTAAAAGGTTCAAAGGTTGTTCATTCGTTTCACACATAGTTTTTAGTGATTGGAACTTATTTACAATATTTACTTTATTATTCTCAGGTTAATTTGAAACAACCTTCTCAGACTTATTCTTTTGAGACAATTGGATCCCTCTATTACTTTTTATTACATATCCTATGGAATAATATAAATGTTATTGGATGAACTAACACCAATTTTTTATGTTTCTAAATCCACCATAATACCAACAGTATCTATAGAAATATTATGTTCCTCTGAAACTTTTATAATGACCTGAGTTGTAAGCATGTTTCTCAAGAACGTTCTTTTCTTTCGTACCTAAAACATGAACATTTATATTTTCAATTGAAATATCCTTTTCTATTTATATTTATTGAAATCAAAATTCTTGGTAACATTTCTGGATTCAGAATATTTAGAAACATTTTCAGACTAAGGGTATTTTGAGACATTTGAATTCCAAACTTTTTTCATATTGGCCACATACATTAAATTACTAGCATTCTTATTCATAGAAACAATTCCATATTTATTCACATCTTTTGAAGGTAATTTTTTTTAATTTATCAGGTTTTCCATTATGATAACATTCACCAGCTTTAGAGATATAATAATTTAAACATGTATTTCTCCTTTCAAATTTAGAATGTTTTTAACAAGTTCTTACTCTTATCCTTTTCTCTTTAGCTACACTTCCTGATTCCCATCATTATTATTTTTTTCCTCCAAATATTTCTTCAAACCCTCAATTTAATTCACCATAATAACCTTACTATCATGAAAAATATTGATTTTGTTTTGATAAGAATTTATCTCCCAACATCATCAAGTATACTAATATTTATCATACATTATTTAAAATATTCTTTCCAATGAAAATCAAGTTGAGTTTTTTTATCCTAACTACTGATTCCAAATACTTTATCTATCATTTTTGTAATAAATATACTTCCACCAACATACTCAACATATTATTCAAGAATCAGGTTCACTTTCTTCTTCTTCAAAACAACACCATTCACAGCTAAAAGAACGTTCCTCATTAACTGTTTCCATAAATGTGTTATATTAAAAATTATTTTTAACCTACTCACAATCATCAACATTAGACAAAAAAACTCCCCCTTTTGGATATGTTGAAATTCTAATCTTCCCTCTTGTAATATAATTTTCCTTTATCACCCTTTTTCTTCAAAGATCATCCTGGCCATCTTTATTGTTTTTCACATTCTTCTTCATCCAATTATTCTTCATTTTCTCTTTAAGGAAAATTGGAAATAAAATGAATAATGGATACAGATACAAAAAAATTAAGGGATGTTTCCCTTTATACCTTCTTTTACCTTTTTTTTACATTTTATGAAAACAAGGATAGAATTTCATTATGATTTGTACATACCTCGTTCTCAGGATCAGAATATCCATCTTATTCTTCATCAAGAATCTTATTTGGATCTTCATTCTTAGAAACCTTGAAATAAATTTCTCAATCAAATTCTGTTTTTCCTTTCATAAAATTATACCTTCTCATTTCGCAAGTAATGAGACTACTATGAAAATAATACAGAGATAATGTTTCTACATCACTATCTTCCAACAAGGAATCCTTAGAATCAAACTAATAGGAATATGTCTCAATATCTTTTCAACAATAAAAGATTATTATAAATTTTCACTAAGACATATAATAGTCTCGTAATGTCATTTACCCTAGTTAATACATTATCAATAGATTCATTCTCACATATCTTGAGTTCTTCATATTTAAATCTCCATATTTGTAAATTTTTATTTTATTTCCTTTGTAACTGTTTTTTAAGATTATCCCATATTAAATGGGAATTTGAAACTCCTTTATGCGTAGATACTCACTTAATAATATTCATAAGAGTAAATTATTTTTTTATCATCCATCTTTCTCATGTTTTTCCTTATGAGTATTTGAGAGAGGATCTTTCTCAATATATGGATGGAAACCATTTGTAGAAGATTATGAATCATCATACCTAAGACACATAAGATATTGAAACATTCTTCCTTTTTATATATGATAATTTATATCATTTAATATTGGAATCCACTTACTATTCACACAACTATGATTCTTCATCAAATAATTTTCAAAACATCATTAAATAATATGTGAAGGGAACCTTACCCTCTAATACCACTTATATGTGACAAAAATGGATAACTTTATCCCTGAGAGGGGGGTGGGTGAATCAATGATACTTTTTATTTTATGTTACTTTGTAATTGAATCAACCTTCACATCCTATTAAAATTTCATTCCATACTGAAAAATATTCAAACACACATCTGTAAGAACAAAAGTATTTCTAAGGATCGCTATTTAATTAGAATAGTTATGTCCTTGGTATGGTTTGGAAATGATCAAATATCACACAATCCACTAGAAAATAGTATTTTCTATATAATATAATGAGTAGGATATACCATCTCACCCATGTAGCACTTTATGGAAAATAAAATAGTGTTAATGGTCTCTATTAGCACAAATACGGTAAAACAATGTTTGTGTGACAACACAAGTAAACTATGCTTCTCAAAAATTTCCACAAATGGATTATTTTCAACACAATTCTTCAATTTCTTACATAGAAGCCGGTAAGAACAATAGGGAATTTTATATACAACTTAGTCAGATTGGTCAGTATGATCTTCCATATCTGATTCTGAAATCCAATATCCCAATATGATGGATAAAACTCTAATAGAATATGATTGAGACAATTCATAACTCCTTCCTCATTCCAGATATCCCAATATGAAAATCTCGATCCGATTATCCATCCTGATACGGTAACCAACCAAATATGATGACAACCAGAAAATAATAGATAGATGGATATAATGATCAATAAATAAGATGATCACTGAATATAGTGATCAACTAAATAAAATGATGAACTGAATAATGATGATCAATTGAAAAATGTTTCAATATTTTCTATTCTCTTTTCAGATCTCTCCATTGAAACTTCTTCAACAATGCTCGATATAGAAATCATCTTCTCACCCTATAAATTTAGAGCTTCTCTCTCTTCTCATGAATAGTACATCTTTCAGAGAATGTAAAAATTACTTTATCCTTTTATAGGAAACCCAAGAGAGGTTTTGGTGGGGATCCCTAAAACATTTATGCTCAATAAAAATCAGAAAAATCTTGACTTCCCTTGACTTTCGAAAGAATGTATGACTTTTTCAAAACTTCTTGATTCTTATATAATCATATCCATGACATGAAATTTTTCTAAGACTCTATTTTTTAAATTACACTCTAATTATGATTCTGAGCTCTTATTACTGGTACAATTACATTGTTGTCTACCCATTCAATATTTTTCAATATGATCAGCAATATTAATGGATATGAACTCAGATACATTGTTTCATGATGAAATTGAGGAGAAAACATCTTCTTTTAATTTCGTTCCCCCAATCAATAAATATATCCATAGCCTTCAAATATCTTCTAGAACCATCTGATATTAGAATTTAAAAAAAATTAGTGTCCATATATAATTTCTAAAAAGCATAAAGTTTAAAAACCATGGTTCTATATCTTTTTCCTTTTGGTATGGATAAAATTCAGTACCTTTGGTTACTCACATTTATCACAAATCTCCCCAGTCATAAAATTCCAAACTCTTCCTTAGTGAAATCATTCAACCATCTTAAATGGTTAAAAAAAATGTTGGTTGGTCTCTATCTTTATAATTTTCATCGGTTTCGACTCAATTTCTTTTCCATCAGTTTTTTAAAACATTTTTTCCCGAATACAATGGTATTCCCAATACAATCGACCAGTTTCATGGCATCAATTATACAACCTATTATATTTTTCACAATATTCTGTTTGTTTCATGACATCCTTCTTGACTTGGAATACATTGAGGACCTGATTTACCATCATCTGATTTTGATTGTCCTAATTATAATTATCATGATTACGATCAGATCGAATATGATCTCAATCACCATTTTCTCTTTATATCAATATTTGATCAATATGAATGTGATCGACTACATCATTTTCATTCCCCATTTATTTCATCAAGATTGTATCACAAATTTTCCATAAGACTTGTCATTTATGAGAAATCTTAGAAAATCAAAGCATCATCATAGTTGTTTAATCATAGTCAAGCATACTCTAATTTTCTACTATTACATTTGACCTTCTATACCAGATTCCGGGTGATTCTTATGACCCTTTACTTTTAGAAGGATACTTCCTCAGTACGATCAAACATTAATTCTGAATTCATTCTGAATCTGATGACACATTTCTTCCAGCAATCTTCTCCTAAATACAATTGACCTTTTAAATAATTTTGAGTCAGATTCTCTAAATATTATGGATAGTTCAAATTTCAACAAATACAAAGGGATTGGATTTATATTTTCTTCTTTATCAATAAAAACTGATGACCAATAAACTTTTTCCTAATTACGATGGTTAATATGATTTCCAAAATCATTTTTCTTTTACAGAAAAACATACAAATCCAATTGAAAACATTCATCAATATATATTTCCATCCATCATCAAAATAATTTCTTTATTTAGTATACTAGCTGATTGAAAAAAAATACCACCAAAACAAATCATGGTCCTAAAAAATACATTAACACTTGGCCCTGTAACTATCCATCAATGTCATTCTGAAATTGAATCCTTATTTTCATATGTCTCTTTAAAAATATGGTCTGGAAACCATAATATAAACTATTAATTATTATTATTTGGTATCTATCTATCAACATTTGATGGATTCAAATTCCTAATAATTTCCATGTGGGTTTCAGCATAGGAAAGTTCTAAACTATTGTTCAAAATATAATGGTGGGACTTATCATGATATGTAATATTTATTGTGACAACATCAATTTAATAAATTCATTTACCCACAAGATTCTCAATGTGTAGAGATTTCGGTATACTAATACTTTTCACACTAAATAGGCAATTAGTACAAAATTTAATGGATTTATCAACAATATATCTCTCCACAATAAAACCCTCTCACTGACTTATATTTTTGATATACCATTTCAAAATATTCATATTCCATTCAATGGGGTACATCCATCTATAATGTACAATACCATATATTTGAATCTCTCTCACCATGTAAACTATCAAGTGAACCATTATTTCATAGAATGCTAGTGGGTAGAACATTTCCAATTCACATAATATTATATCAATTTCCTTTTCCATTGATGAAAATTTTTCAAGGTCAATACGTTTTCTTCATATGTATTTGAAAAATAAACAGATCATGGTTAATATATGATAGACATTCTTAGGAAAAATCTAACATAAACATACATGAATTAGATTTTCTATAAAAACATGCCAGTCATGTTATTTTTGACCCTTTAATATGAAATCGTTCATTGACAGGATATTCTTGATAGTAGATGAATACCCCTTCGGAACCTTTACATCATTCAAGAGGCTAAAAAACAAAAATATCTCCCGACTAGAAAGAGTGTAAGCAACTGGAGGAATAAAAATTTGTTTTTCACCCTTCACTAGCACACAATCTTCCCATATACCCATGTCAATCATGTCAATACTAGACTTATTTCCATCCTTTTTATCGGGTGCATTTAGTTATGAACCAATTAGACTATCACATATATTTTTTTCAACAAGAATTATATTAATAAGATGATTGGAATACAAACAATTCTAATTTGGTAATTCAAAAAAAAAACTATTCTCTTTTTCCAACTTGGTTTCATAACGGTTTACAAAAATTGATTAATGATCAATCTAATATTCTACACGTTTTTATATGTATTTTAATTATTTAATCCCTCCAAATTTATAAGTTATATCTTATTTGAATCAATTTGGGTATATGGTGTGTTTTGGACTAAAATGTGAAAATTACATAATTCTTGAATTTTAGAATAATTTAAAACCTTTTGAATTTTCAGAATAATGTTAATTATTTTTTCAAATTTGAGGGATTATTTTTTATGATATTTTTATTTATTTTATCTATATTTTTCTTCTGAACCAAGAACTGATTCGAATGACTAGAGTCTCAAAAAATTAAATCAAATTTGAAAATTGATCGAGAGGAGAGAGTCGACCCCACCTTATGAAATAAGCATAATTCATGATTCACACTCAAATTGAGATGATTAAATATTTAATTTAAATATTATTAATTGAATCATTTCATCATTAAATTTGAAATATTTATATACTCATTATGGGATCCTTCGAATGGTCCACATTATTGAATGATTCAAGAAGAATTTTTCTAGAATAAAATTTCATAGTAATAGGGATGTATAGTTTTCTAAAATTGCAATATGGAGCTAAAATTTTCTAGAAGAATGGAAAATATATTTTAAAAAAAATTTCAATACAAAAAAATATATATTTTATTTGGTAAAATAAGGGGTTCCACACATAAACTTTTTAAATATATATTATAGAACCAAATTTTCAACTGTTGATTACCCATTATGTTCCATAACATATTAATTGTCATTTATGAAACCTTAAATCCTTTTAAATGCCTATAAATAAGGTGGAATTTTTTTTTGAAGAGGGTATTAGAATGATGTGGTAATCTCTGGATGGAAACCATGAGTTAGGGGTTATATTTTATTTTCCTTTAATTTTTTAATTTTTCCATATAACATGCATAAATATTTTTATTAATGTTTTTACCTTGGTTCATCCAACCCTTTTAAGGTTGTAAGATAAAAAGGGATTTAACCAGAAAGAAAACACTTTACATAAAATATGAATGCACGTTATGTGGGAAAATTAAAGAAAATATAATAATGTCCTAATGTGTGGCTGTCATCTATTGCTTCACTCATCTATCTGATATCCTCTTAAATCCACATCTAGCCTCTTATTTATTGTAATGTAAATGGTTTTGGGTTTTATAAATTACCATTAATATGTTCAAGAACATAATGGGTCATTAACGATTGAAAATTTGTTTCTAGAGCTTGACTTTGAAATGATTGCTCATGGAACCCCCTCATTTTGACTAAATTAGTGGGGATTTTTCTTCTATTAAGTTGTTCAAAATATAAATATTGAATTATTACAAAGAATTAGGCTCCATAATCTATGGTTTAAAAAATTATATACCAATCACTCTAATATTTTCTTCTGGTTGAATGCTTTTGGGATCTTTCATCAATGTTGAGCATTCAACGGGGCCATTAATGTGTGAATAACTCTTTAAAACATAATAGGGAAATGCTTAAATAAATCATATTTCAAATAAATTTATAATTCCATCCATTTTAGGTGTGTAGAATGATTTATTCCTCATTTATGAAGGTGGGGTCTACTATGTCTACCCAAACAATTTTTCAAATTGATTTTCTTTTTTCGGGCATCTAGATTTTCAAATAAGCTTTTGTCCAAAATACAGTGTAGGAGACAATAAATCAAGAAATAAAAAAATAATAATCACTAAATGTGATATAAAATAATATATTTTATTCCAAAAATAAAAATTTGGTTAATATATTTTAAAATTCAAAAACTATGTACTTTTCACAATTTAGGGCAAAACACACCACAAATTTAATATTGATGCAAATAAACTAAAATTGGTAAATTTTCGGGGTAAAAATAATTTAAATACATATTAAAATGTGGGAGAAATAGTTCTATCACTATTCAAAAGTATTGTCTGCATCTTTTACTTTCTCAATTAGTTTTTCACCTATTTGTTGAGACGGTGTTGTATGTTCTCCTGAACATCCATTGAATGTTTTCATCCAAGATCAGTACTTATTTCGCCAGGGTAGAAATACATGATATTATAGAAATAGAATATTTGATGAATGTTTCAACCAAATAGATTTTTTACCATGTCCCCAAATGGGACACCCTTGTGTTCCTTTAATGTTATACTCGGACAAATTTCTATAAGCATGAAACTCATTCATTGTCCCGTACAACATAACCCTAAAAATTAAATATTCATTTCTATTAGAATCATAGTAAGTAACACCTGAATACCAAAATTATTTTAAATATTTGATCATTGGGTTCAAAAATATATCAATATCATTACCAAGTTGTTTTGGTCCTGATATAAGGGTTGAAAACATTATGTATTTTGTTTTCATTCATAACCATCGTCGAAAGATATAATTTACACTACTGGAAAATGGACCTATCCCCATGGTTTTCCCCAAAACTGTGGGAATAGACCCCCCCCCATACCCACGTTTTCGGAAAACTGTGGGTATATGTGACTTTTCATGACCTATACCCATAGTTTTCCAAAATCGTGGGTATAGGGGGGGGGGGTCTATCCCCACAGTTTTCCAAAACCATGGGGATAGGTCTTGAAAAGTGACCTATACCCACGGTTTCCCAAAACCATGGGTATAGGGGTACATATCCCCACGATTTTGGGGGAAATCATGGGGATTGGTTTGGGATAAAATACCTATAACCACGGTTATAAAAAACTGTGGGTATAGGTCACTTTTGTGTGCGCGGGAATTTTTTTTTTCCGCGGGAGGGAATTTTTTTTGGATGGAACCCTATACCCACGGTTCTTCCCTCTATACCCACGGTTTTTATAAATATATTTAACAAAAAATATATATATATACATATAGGTGGTGTTAGGGTAGTGGTTAGATGCGGTGTCTGCAGCGAAGAGGTTGCAAGATCAAAACTCGGCAGCTGTATTATTTTAGGTCCTATACCCACGGTTTGGAAACCGTGGGTAAAAGCCGTTGACACCATAGCAAATGGATATGTTTAGGTGACACGGTGGCAGGTCACGTATACCCACGGTTTTGGAAAACCGTGGGTATAGGCTGGGGACTTATACCGACGTCGTTCCAGCCCACGGTTCCCAAAACCGTGGGTATAGGCTATTCCCACGATTTTGGGGGCTATACCCACGGTTTTGAACCATGGGTATAGGACGTTTTTCTAGTAGTGTTACCAACATAACTGACCATATACAATGAGGGTTTATCTGAAAACCAAAATTATTTACTCAATATATAGATAACGCAGATTGAATGTTTTTGAGATCATTTCCAAATTCAGGATACTAATTATCAATTCTCTTCCACTAAGGATAGTCTATCGGGTGACGAAGTTTCCCATCTTTATTTTTCACATATAAATTCTATTCCAGTTTCCTTGAAATCACCTAACTTCTATATAAGTTCCTAAACACTGGAATGATTTTGACATACCATAGAACATTCATATGACCCAATTCATCTTTCTTGTATCGAGATAAACCACACATTGGGAATTATTTAGTTGATTTGTGGTCCATGAGAAATAGTATACTTTCTTTTGGAATAGAATGTATTCTTTTAGAAGATCATACCCATCTAATCTAGTATTAATTTAGCATTATATGTTCACCAAGGGAGCTCATTATCTTCTGGGAGAATATCATTAAATAGATCGAGTAGTTTAGTAAAATTTTCGTCACTAAATCTGTTGCCTACTTTTAAATTATCAAAAATCAATACGACTACAAATGTATTATATTTAGTGAAACCAGCATACAATGGAATCATTTCACAAACCTTTAACATCTCAAATAGTTTTATACAATCACAAATTTCATATCCATTTATCATTTTCATTTACTCAATATGATCTTCATCATCATTCACTCTTGTAATCACATCCTCAATTTTTTATTCTTAATTTTCTATACATCTAATCATATCACATGATCCATAAAATGAAGTTATATCCATGTCCCTGGAAAAATTAACTTTTTACTCATGTTTATTCTAACATTTATAGCATAGATCAATTTCATGGAAGATCAAGTGATCTTCCAAATTTTATGGATAAATTAGTCTGGAATAAAAATTATATCACAAAATTCAAAGGGCATGAGAAGGGCCATATGCATGATCTTTTTCAAACATGATGAACTCTTTCACCCCATATTATTACTTGTTTTCTATAAGATTATAATAAATCCATTTTTTTCATATCTATCATATTTATTTCGGTAATATTAATATCTATCAAAATAAATACACAAAATATGTTCAATTGAAGAAATATCGCATGAATTTTTGGAATAAAAATGTTAATATTGAAGATTGGTTTATCATTTGACATGATAAAAAGCAAAAAATTATTGAAGGAAAAATATAAATATAATGGTGTATATTTCACTTTTTCAATCTATTTTTCACTTCAATTGAATGGTAGAGGATGCACAAAAATTATAGAGAATAATTTTGGATTAAATGAGTTTCTCTTTATTGATGGATTGAGGCACAATCCCTTGATAATTTCTCAATTTTTTAAAAATGTTAATGAACTTATTTCCTTAAAAACCTCCCATTTTATACTATAAACACATAATTTTTTTCTCATATTCAAAATATGCACCAACAATGAATCTACATCACCTTCAAAACTCCAAATGGATATCCAATTCTTTGAAACTAGATGATCAGAGGAACACAAATAGTTTGGGGGAATTAACGCATGGATGAATTCGTGGTTAGTTGTTTCATCCTTATAATATTTTTAGTGTGAATTAATACATATTATTATTCATTTCTGGATAATTTCGTATTAGTATTATCATGATGTTTTTTCACTCCAACTCTCATCTCATTTGGATTCATACTAGGAAACTCACCACATTGTCCATCTCACCCGTTATTATATTGGTTCATCCTAGATCTAAACCATACTAAAAACAAAATTGTGAATAATGTGTAATAAATAATAATATAATAAAAAAACTACATGAAAATTCAATCTCTTGATTTAATAATATTAGACACATTTTTTATCCAATAATACTTTTGTTTCAACTGTATATAGATTAAACATGAGTCCTCTTATATTTTCCTCAATACATTATAAGAATATATAGGTCCAACTCATCATATTATGATAAACAATTCATATGTGTTCCTTATGAAATTAATTATATATCCCATTATAAAAAACAACCCCTAGAAAAATGGGATATATAACATTTTCCAATGACATAGAGAATGAGATTGTTTTATACCAAAATCAAAATTTCCTTGAAGAGTTAAATCAAATTATAATTTATATGGATAAATCACGAATCAAAACTCATTATGAGTTATACCCTTTAGATATAGAGGGGGAAACTGAAATTAAATCATACAAAAATTCATAAAACATTTTTAACGTTTCCATAAAAATAAAATGTTAATAGTAACTTTTAAAAATCATTTTTTAGATCATGATTAGAAGAAATATAAAAAATTATAAGTGTATATATATTTTATGGAAATATAAATAATTTATAAATCTATAAAACTATATAAAAGTATATATATGTTATAAAAGTATACATGATTTATAGAAGTATATAGTTTTAAAAATTTATAAATGTATAAAATTATATATATAAATTTAATATTTATGAATGTAACAAAGTATAATAATTTATAATGAATAAAACTATAATTTTATATTAATTTATAAATATGTAAAACTATAAATTAATAGATAATTAATAAACTATTAAATGTAAATTTTATTTGTAGTATAATATACTATAAAATTTACAAGGGTTTGTAAATTTTAAAATGAATTAAAAATTAAATAATAAAAAATAAATAAATAATAATTATTAAATTATATTAGTATTGTAAAATATTTTATAAAATTTATAAAATAAAATAAATTTGAAAATTTATAGAACTATAAAATTATAAACATGAAACCCATTGAATATGTCAAAAGTCATTTGTATACTAAGAATTTTTATTGCTTCATATAATTTTAAAAAAAATGTTTGATAGAGGTTCCATAGACTAATTATTAATGTTTTTTCTTATTGAAGTCAAATAAAATTCTTTAATAGAAACCTTGTTGTTATTTAAAATTCTATGATAAAATTAAGCCTCAAAGACAAACGTCTTCTCACATGCCATAGGCCACGGTTGAAAACAAATGGGTATGACCAGATTTAAGAAGAACAAAACTAGATATAAAGTGGATATGGTCCCACATACTACTGTAAAAACAATAAAATATCACCAGAAGAAGAAAATAATCACCCATCAATCTATGATAATCAAAAGAAAACCATCACAACTAAGAACTCAACATGAACCACCAAATTAAAAAGGAGGTCAAACCAAGTTGATGGAACTCTGTATATAGCTAAGGTGAGAAGAAACAGTGACATCACATAGTGGTTCTACTAGTTTTGGGAATGTAGTTCATGTGTGTAGGATGTAATGTTCACAACATATATGAAATGGAGGCCAATAAAGAGGTGATGATGTGGGGTTTCCCTGGATTATGGTGCACAACATGCAAAGGGATGGAGGAAAGTGTTGTTGTGATGCACAGAGGTGGTTGAATAAAAAAAATATTGTTGTAGGAACTAAAAAGATAAATTTATACATACCTCAGGTTTATTAGTTGAGAATGTATAATAGATAAATTGGTGGAATAACTGGAATAGTTCTTATTCTATGAGTGTTTGAGGGATAAAAAGTGCAAGGGTTCTATTAGGGTTCAGTTTATAAGAACTCATAAGGATTTTATCATTGCTTTCCAAAAGCACTGATAAAGGTTAGTTTTATCTACACTAAAATATAATGATCTTCCAAAGGTCTAATATTAATAATTTTTATATTATAATATATATTTTTAAAATTATATATATAATAAATATAAATATATATTTAGAAAGTGATGGAGGAGTAGGAGAGGAACCCTACAACGATCAACAGAGAATGTAGTAGTTGCGACCATCCTCGGAGTCTCAACTTGTACTCATATGTTCCAAACCATTGAGTTGAATGACATGAGATGATATCCAAGGTTTATGATAGTGATATCACAATGGTTTTTCCAACACATTGGTCACTCAGGTGGTTCATTTTCTTTTCTTAAGGATCGAGTTGCTTAAATAATCATTATAAAATGATTTATTTCCAATATTTTAGCCTCCACTAGTGTTTTTTCTAAGTATGTGGTGCTATGTAAGTACTCTTTAATTTCTTGAATTTCATTGTTAAAGGGTCTGAAACTGTGGAAGGTATCTTATTCAGTTTCACAATTGGATTTTATTTGGGGTTTTTCCAACATCAAATGTATATCCCTAGGTCACAGATTCTCCCACGTTCTTTTCCCGTTCTCTAAATTAAAAGGGATCACTTATGGGATGGGATTGATTAACCTTAGACTGGTTTTTCTGAGAAGTCATTATTGGAACATGAATTTTATCCTGAAGTAGTTTAAATAATCATGTTCTCTAGTGTTGGTAAATTTTTATGGACTAAATTGATAATTATGGCACGCAGAAACCCTCTTTAATATAGCCTCAGTCGTTGGTTTTCCAATTTGAATGGATAATGAAACAGAAAAACTTAGTTTTCATCATGTAGGAAAATTTCTAGTTGATATTGATCTATTTTTTGTTCTAAATAACCATGTAGTTCTATCAACCCCTCAATATGAGGTTAGTCTGAGAATTGAGTATGAAATAACACAACCTTTCTGTAATTCATGTTGTGTCATTGATCAATGTACTTCAAATTATAGAAGTAATACTGTATGTTCAATTTTCCTCTAAATGGGTATGACTCTATTAATTATAGGAGATGGAAAAATTGTGATGTAATTCCCACTACTTAGAACAATGATACATAAAGCGTTGTTGTGAAACACATTTTTGAAAAATTGATGTAACAAGAAAATTTTCTCCAAAATCTTACTGATGAAAAGAAACCTATTATGTCACTTGAAATGGATGGGGATGAATTCTCCGATCACTCTGATGGTGGATTATAAATTCATATGACAATCCCCTTTTTCCTGGTACTGAATTTGGGCTTGTTTTTCTCATGATTTGTTGAATATTAATATAACAAAAACATCATGGGCAGACTACTAACTGATTCCCATCTATCTAAATCATTCAAGTAAGCCTTTAATTTTTGTTCTAAGGATGAAAAGACATAATATTAGTCTATTACAATAATGATACAAAGTATTTCTCAATTCAATATAATGTTGACTAAGAAATTTTTAATAAAAAAATCGAGGGCCTATAAGATAGAAAGGGAAAAGAGAATATTAAGGTTGGTATATATTTGAAATCCAAAAGAAAAAAGAGTTTATTTTGAATAGGTTCACATAAAAAAATGAACCATTGCACTTCTAGAGTTTGAATTTGGCACAACTAATGGCCAACCAATAGAGTTGGTTGTCACTTTGTCACTTATAGGAGGTTACAATTGAACATGAAAATGAGATACAACTTCATAATTCATCACTGAGATGTCAAGGACCCTATAGAAACGATGTGTGTGATCTGGATCAACCTCTAGTTTTAAATAATACAATTAACATCTTTTTCATCTCAATTTAGGGTCAATGAAGCTACTGTAGAATTGGTTCAAAATAATGTTTTGGAACCATCTCATGGAAAGTTATTGAAAATAGTTTTTTCTACTAAAGTATATCATAAGTGAGAGTATGCAATTAAAAATATCTCTATGGTGGTTCTTTTCATATAGGAGACTCATTCCGCACATGACTCGAGGCTAGTAAAAACTCCTAATATTGACATTCTTCAACCAGCTTTCAATTTGGGCACTCAATTTTTAAAGGGAAAGGGTTTAATAAATAAACCTATTATATCTCATTTGGTTAAGTTAAAAATGGATCCTATGGTGAGAACACATAACTATTTTGATCTACTAGAATTTGGAAGCAGTGAGGAGGATGCACATGAATATAATCATGTAGTTGGATAGAAAAAAATGAAACAATATATTGATGCTGAACTCTTAGATGATAGAGGAGGACCATGGGTGAAAGTGAAAATATGGGTAAAAGAGAGCTACCATCATGGAAGGGGTTAGAGTTCCCCACATCATAGCATGACCACCTGGTCATTTGTTGTATAAATTTTCACTATTTTTAGTACGGTATGTATTTTGGAATTATGTAATTCTTAAGCACCTTCATTTAACATTCTTATTTATTTATTCAATAAAATGGTTCGTTTGTTGCGGAATCGTCGGGAGACACAACGACAGAAAGGAGAAAACAAAATAAAGAAAGTAAAAATAAGGACACAGTGATTTATGTGGTTCGGGAAAATTCCTTATGTCCACGGCAGAGGCAGAATTCACTATATCAGGAGCAACAAATTATAGAGGTTTTTCAGTGATAACCCCAACCCGAAAATGGGCTATAAAATGAAGAAGATGATCACTATTCTGAAAAGGTAAGTCTGCGTTGCTACAGTGAACGGCGGCCAACTTTGTCAAAAGCGCTAAAATGGCTACCAGCTGGAAGTCAAAAGTGATACAGTGAAGTTGACTCTGAAGTCAAAAGTGCTATAGTGAATTTGACTCCGTGACAGTTGCGGGCCACAAGCATTCGACCCAACCGGATCAGGCAACACCTATCCAACATCATTTTGACTCGATATTTTTAATATATATATATATATATATATGTATATTATATTGTATTTATCATTATAATTAGAAAAAAAATATACATATTTATAATTATATATATAATAAATATATTTATACTTATTTATATATATAAATATTTGTACATGTTTATAAATAAATTTATATAATTATATTTATTTATTAAATTATATATATTATAAATATATGTATTATACTTTTTTAATTATATATATATATATGAAAAAGGTCTAGTCAGAAGCCAAAGCTCCTAGCCATTTATTTAAGATGAAGAAAAATATAATAGTAAAAAATGAAGACAAACATGGTCATACAAAGACAGGTCCTTATTTAGAAAGAGAAATGAACAAAAATAAACAAGATCATTACCATATTCATAATCTGAATCATCATCATCATCATCAACTATTTCCTACTACAACTATGGGTTTTCTTATTGAGGATCCCAAGAGTTCTCTCCATGGATATTTCCTGCTCTAAAGTGTGAGAAATATTTAATGCCTAGGAAGAGCTCTAGAAACCACATTCCTAGGAATGCTAGAGTAATCCCTCCCTGGCCTTCTTTTAGGAGGAATTGGAGCAAGACCTTCACTACTGACCATCTTTTCTTTCCTATGTACAACAACATCCTTAAAAGTGACCGGATCACCATTTCTCAAAGACCGAAAATGAGAAGTTTCAAGAAGAACAATCCTTTTTTCGTTAACACATACATCATTGGAAACATTTCCCCATTTACTATACATTCTTATGGAGTTGAAGACATTTTGAATCTCTTGGAGATAATCAGAGCACTTCTTAACATATGATTGACTGGTCCCATCATCCTGTGGAATATGTCATATAAAGTATGCATCTAAAGACTGAACAATGAAACCTTGCTCATTAATTGGAAAAGGCGAACACCCAATCACAACACCAATTTCCTAAAAAATATCATGCCCACTAGTGAACTGTGTGACAATAAAATTAGAACTACAAACCAGTTGAGAAGGTTCTGATGTAAAATCACTACATCTACAATTTAATTAATTATTACAAATAGAAGGCTAATTGATAACATTGTCAACCTAAATCTACTCCATCCCGTTACCTGCAACTTCTATCTAAATTATCTCATATTCTAATATAATAACTTATGAATTTCATGTCTGTCTTGATTCAACATTAGAGATTTATATTTGGACATTGGAGCCCATTAATATCGTGACTACTTGTACATATTTTTTGCAGGCCGCTTCCGAGGCAGTATAGGTACTGACATCCCCACCTATATGAAATCACATTACAATGATCACCACATCCCTTTGAAAGATCCCCCTTCCTGTATTTCTCATTTAGATGACCAAAAAATATTCATTTTGGAAAAAAAGGTTATTTCTCAAACTCAACACTAATATGTATATCATCATTTGGAGTAGTGATAATCACATTATTAATTAGAGTGGAACATAAATAAACATCAACCAACATTATCATGAAGTAAACATACCTAAAATGATTTATTTTCTTATCTAGAAGTATTGGAAACCCAATGGTAGTAGAAATATCATTCGATATCTTTGGATTCCATAAAACCTATTGAGTTTCTTAATCCTAATCCATACATAAGAAAAAAGAAACTTTTACAATCGAAACATTACAAACGTCATCCATTCATGATGATGATGAGTTCTTGGCTTCAAGAATAACGAACCAAAGGACCACGCACAAATTCAAGCTTCATCCGATAAAAATAGGCAATGAAAATAACCATTGTCTAATGAAATACACTTCCAATCTGAATACCTCCAAAGAATGGAAATCCTATGAACAAGATACCTTAGAATCCATAGAATAAGGCCTTTCGGAAGAACAACCTTACCAATTAATGAATTCCTACCCAAAATCAGATGCTCCACGAAGGCATCATGATCAGCTTCAACAAATGCTAATGATCCTTTTTTGAGGATCGTACTGTCAAATGGTTTCTTGAATTCAGCCAACATATGCTAAACAAAATAATCGTGTCGGTTAGAGCCATCACCTAAATTCCCTTCTGAAATAGAAACCCCATCAATTGAGACCGATGATCATAAATCGGCATCACAACCCGAGCACTAAGAAGATCCAATATATGAGCATCTTAATCACCAATAGAAACTGTATATACTATTCTCGTCAAAGGTCAACTCAAATCACCCACACCATTAAGCATTAGGACATTCTGAGCACCAGGCAGATCCAAACAGAGTGCAACATCATATTCATTTACAACTGTATAACCTGCCATATATTGACATAATCTATCCAATCTAGTTGACATCGCCAAACCGATCTGAACATTGTTCGCCTCCTCCAGATGAGATCCTCAAACATCCGTCATCTCCACGGTGATCGATCGAGACCCGACATCAGACGACCTCATCGGGAGCCTTCATTATCCATTAGATCTGAAGGCATCCGTCAACCCAGCACTAGATCTATGTGGATCTATTCTAAAACCTTCTATAACTCTTTCTTGAAAGCTATGAAGACCAACCAAAGGAGAAGTAGACCCGAGCAAATCATTTATGGTACATCCAGTATCCCGAGCAGTGCCTCTCAAAAGAAGTTTCTTCCCCAAAATTGGGGAATTGACAAGAAGAAGAAGATGAATGCCAACCCCCACGCAAATCGACATTGGAGAGCTCTCAAGTCCCCATCACTATCATATATATTTTAGGGTACTTATAATTGTATATAAATCAATTTATAAATATTTCTATATAATTATAAATATATATATTTATTTATTAAGATATAAATAAATATATATATATATTCATATATTTATATATAAATATTTATTTATCAATAGAGAAATATATTTATATAAAAAAAATAACTAATTTATTTATTTTAATTTTATAATTTTTTAAACATATATTAATTTATAATTACATATAGAATAAATATATTTATCAATATTTCTATATATTTTTAAATATGTGTATACATTTATATGTATATATATTTATATATTTATATATATTTTTAAAATTATAAATATAATAATTATATTTATTATAATTTTGTAATTACTGAATTATATACATAATTATAAATATAATTAAATATTTATATAATTATAAATATACATATTTATAAAATTTTAATAAAAGTATTTATATTAATTTTATAATTATATATATATATTAATTGATAAATGTTACTATATAATTGTAAATATATATATATATATATATATATATATATTTATTTATTTATTAAAGTATAAATATATATACTTTTAAAATTATAATTAATATATTTACTATAATTTTATAAAAATTTAAAAATTTATATATAATTATAATTATAAAAAAAATATATTTACAAAGAATTTATATATAATATAATTTTTTAAATTATAAATATATTAAATATATTTATTATTTAATTATAGTTATTTTAATTTTATAATTATTTATGAAATCATAAGATAATGGGTGTAACACGAATGAGAAGTATATATCATAAAAATGATTCATCATATAATGAAAGCATGGATAATACTTGTGTCAATGTATATATGAACTTTTCATGAGTTATGAATATATAACATATGCATGTGTCATCATAAGAATATGTAATCTAACATTTAAACTGATATAGAAACACAATCATGTCCACAAATAAATTTATGATCATAGCTAACGTCTTTACTAAAACATATCAATATATAAACATAAACATGTCCATGAATATCATCATTATCTGATGAGATATATATATATATATATATATATTTCTTGACTAAATTTTTTGGAAAAGAATATTCATTTCAATATATACATATATATATTTATGACTACTATTTAAAATAAATATATTTAAAATGTATTTTTATATATAATAATAAATATATAATTATTAATACACTAAATATATTTATTCTTTTGAAATATTTATGATAATTTTATAATTATTTTAGTATATATATATTTATAATTTTATAAATAATATTTTTTAAAAATTATATTTATTTATTTGAATTATTAAAAAATATATATTAATATATGACATTTTTGTTAATAATAAACATGTGTTTTTTAATAATGTATATATGTCAAAGATATTTTTTAACTTAAATATAATAATAATATTTATTATTATAAATATTTTTTAATAAAAACATTTATCATCAATTTAAATTATCACTCATAAAGTGAGGCTTTTATCAATGCTTTATATTTAATGTTGGAACAATATGACACATCCCATTTGCTAATTTGTGGTAGTGAAAAAGGAATCGCTTTTATTCACTTCAACAAAAATGAGTTTTCATAGTGCTGCCCTTTTAACAATGCTAAGAAAAGACTTGATAAAGGGAGTGCCTTTATCAATTCTAAAAAAAGCTAATAAAAGGTATTTTTAACAGCATTAAATAATGCTTTGTTAAAAGTATCCCTTTATCAGAACATTTTTATCAGAAATATAGGAACCCACATTAATAATGTTTTGTTAAGTGTTGTTAAATGTGCCCCCTTTATCAGGGGATTTTATCAGTAGTTTTGATACAGGGGTTCTTTATCGGTTCTTTTTTTACACGCACTGATAAAGGGTTTATTTCAAAATAAATCATTAAGAATAATGTATATATATATATATCTTGATATTGATATAAATATAACATATATTTTTTAAATATGTTTTAAATAAATATAAATAGACACTTACACTTAATATATAAAAAATTTAGTGAAAATAGGTTATTCAATATTTTAAAAAAATTATTAATTAATAATTCTCTAATTATCATCAAGTAATAATCATATAATAACAATATGAAGACACAAAAAATCAAAAAAATAATAAAAGGCCTAAGATTAGTTGAAAATGTAACTCAAACATCAAATGACCTTATGTTTTGATCCATGTGTCCATTTGAGCTCTACCACATAACAAATTGAATCTTGTGGCGAGCTCAATATTTTTGTTACACAATGGTACTTTGTTCCCAATTTTTTAGGTCAAAAAATTCCAAAATGCCTCCAAAACTATATTTTTAGTCCAGATGCCCAAATTTTTTAACGTTCGATGGAATTCTAGCCTCATATTATGGGGAATTTTTTAACATTTTTATTAGGGATTTAATTTATTCCTAGGGATTACATTCATATTAATATTATGGATTTGAGATTTTATCATTTTTCGTAATGTATTGTAATTTATAATCAAATATATAAAAATATATACATATTTTTTATATATTAACAAATAAAAATTTATTTTTTATAAATAAATAATTAAACATATTTACATATAAATTATATTTCTAACTATATAAGCCTTATAATATCCATTTTATTTAAAATAAATTTTTATGAATATTTATATACCTATATAATGTGTGTATGTGTGTATTAGTGTGTGTCTGTATTGACAAACTAATATATATTAACTATATATTATAACACATGAATATATACATGAATATATAATATATGTAAATATATATAGAAATGTATAATAATAATTACATATACACATATATAGAATATATATACATGTGTATGTATGTTTTATATATGTATATATATATATATTTATTTATTTATAAACACACGCGAAACCATATTTTATAAATGAATTTAAAACTAATATTATGCATATATATTAATATAAAAATTAAATATACTGAAAAAATATAACTAAATATATATAAATAAATATATATAAATAGTTATTAATATATGAATAAATATATATACAAATATAACTAAATATGTATATATATATATATATATTAATATGTGAATAAATATAAAAAATAATTATTTAAAAATAAATAGATATATAATTAAATGTAGAACAAAACAATATGAGTGAGTGGTATAGGTGCATGTGTGTAAGGAAGAGGTCTCGTGTTCGAATCCAAATAGAGGCAGGCTGCGTAGGTAGATGCAGGGGGCTAGCCCTTTTAAAGGGTGGGGTGGGTGCACCTAGCGCTATTAAAGTGTGTGGAAGAGGTGTAGGTGGGGAATCCTATCACAATTAATAGGGGTGGATCAAGCACCCTTAAAAGTGTGGGTCTCTAATTTAAAGATTTTTTATGTTTCTTAACATTTATTAGCGCTAAAAAATAACGGGTAAAATACCCTTTTATTGGATCTTTTTTAGAAATGATAAAAACCCCTTTTATCAAAACTTTTTTCTAGCACTAATAAAAGGGGTCTTTATCAACACTTTTGTTTCACTAATAAAGGCCTTTTTAGCACTCATAAAACCCTATTTTGTGATTGTGATTGAACATGTGAACAACAAGGTACAAAATAATTATTCATTGAAATTTATACTTTGAACTATTATAGCCTTAATTAGGCAGAAGGAATAAAGAACATAAACATATATGGCTTTCCTCACTATATCCTCTTCCACACACAGAATTCACAAGTTCCAACCCAACTGAAAACAACCCAAACGGGCCCATCATGATGGTACTATTATATTACATTTCAAATAATCCACCCTCCTGTAAAATATAAAATCAACCAAGAACAATCCATTCATTTAGATGAATCATAAGAAATATGGTGAATAAGAAGAATAATTCCCAATAAGGTGCTTCACCCTAGGACCTAGGCCTGACACTCTACATAACTTCTAAAGAATGATAATCTCCAAACTCAATTCATAATCTTCTTCCCTAGCCACTCCCAATTATTAAATAACCCTCTAACCAATAAAAACTCCCCAAATAACTTTTTAATACAATTATAATACTACCCCCCGTTGTTTATTAACCCAATAACAATATGATAGTTCCCATGTGAAAAAGAAATTGTACCCTTAAGTAGGTTATCCATCTGTAAGACCCTTATACAGCCGTAGTCTTAGTTACCCTTGTGCACTATGAATATCACTTGGTATGTAACAACCTGAGATATTATGAAAAATATTCTTTTAATTTCATTAATGTCTTGTATTGTATTCTACACCAAGATTACCTTCCGCTATACGCAACACCGTATTAGCTTGCAGTATACGCAACACTATTCTTGGATCTTGTTACACACAATTTTGATAATAGTTATTATACGCAACATTGAGTATATATATATATATATTCAATTTATAAATGATATATGGTTGGATTCTGTTATAAGAAATAATGAAGGATTCTTGCACAGCACGTAACTCTGACTTGGCTTGCATTACACGCAATCACGACCTTCCTCGATAGCGTGTGTTGTACGCAATACCGGGTTTTACTAAAAAACGATATATTATTATAATATTATTATGAACTAGCTATTATGAATAGTATTAACTAAATTTTGAATCTTATAACATTATTATTCGTCTTACACATTTTCTAAAACATGGTATAAGAACAAAATAAATTTTTCGGGTAAAATAAGTATTTTTCAAAAAATGCAGTTTTGCCGCCTTTTGATGGCACACCCAGTTTAAATCTAGTTTTTGACATGTTTATAAGTTCAATTTGACAAAATAAAATTCTTCTTTTGAATCAGGATATAAAAATTTCCATTAGATAAAGTTTTGATATTTTTCCGATAACTTTCATATTTTAATGAATAGTAAAAACACGGTATATTTTAATTAAAAACAACTTTTTTCATCGTAATATCATATGTGGTTAAATTATAATATTGAATGGTTTTAAAGTATAAATTGAATACATTTTTACCATTTAATATAATTTATTTCATTAGCATTGATTTTACCTTGAATTCGTAGGATTAATCAATTCAATCTTTTGCAATGTTTTAAAGAAAAACCAGTTTTCTTTCGACAATGGGATTAATTTTAATTTAATTACTGCATCTTTTGTGTATTTAATTTGGAAAAATGGATTCCATATTTGGAATCAGTGGGTCCAAATTATGTTATTAAGCTACTTTTTATTTTTGGGCATTGTGAATAGTAACTACGGTAAATTTTATTTACTATAGTTAAAGATAAATCGGGTAATTAAGGGTAAATATAAGATTATAAAATTACCCTAACACTGGAAAAATCCTATTGAATGGCTAAAATTAGACCCATATAACCTAAGGGTCGGATTAGATTCATTTTATGGACTTTGTTCCATGAAAATAATTTAATTATTATTAAAACCAAAGAATGTGACAACTTGTCACTTTCTTAAATCTTATACGTATAATAATTTTAATTTAGTTATAAACTTCATGAAACATCGAACATGAATAGTCTCCAGAAATCTAATGCAATTATCTACATCATAGGAATTTATTTATAATTTTTAGGTATTAAATAATTATCATTTATTATGACACAAAGATGATGCAGTAATTGTCTTATTAATGAAATATTGACATAATTGATGTTATATATTCCCAAATAAATGTAATTTGAGACTTTTTATGACTTAAATTAATTTTATAGGTTAATATGACATGTTCTTGTTGATATAAGTAACTTGGTTTGAACTTATCATTCTGTTATTAATTTCATAAAAACCATGTACCAAATAGTGTCAAAATTGACATAAATTAGTGTTTAAAAAAATATTATATTATTAATTGTTATTTAATTCCTAAAAATCTAAGGTTCATCCAAATGACTTATATAAGGATAGATATATTAATAATAAACAACTTGGGGTTCGTTTGGCATGTTATGGTAAGTTTATTAACCATATAGTGTAAGAAAACAAAAAGACACGGTAAAAGTTAAATTATTTAACTTAGAGTTAAATCTAATTGATAGGGTAACAATAAAAACCTAAACTTGTCTAAATCCTATTGTATGAGATTATTTCGACCCATACCCACTTTAACTTCGAAATATGACCCTTTGGAACCTTTATAAACCGAATTTGACCTTAATATAAAATAATATTTTGAGATTTTCCTAAGGTGCCCCTCTCCTCCCTTATAAAAGGGAACCTCCTCCCTCTCCTCCTCACACCAATTTGAGCATTAAAGCTCGGAAAAACCCTGCCAAAATCTCTTCTCCACTTCCCTAGTATCATCCTAGAGGTCCTGGTATTCTTCAAAGGTCATCCTTAGTTCTTTAAGTGGAGGTTAAGTGAAGGCGCGTCAAAAAGAGGTAATATTCATTACCGATCTTTTTCAATTTCTTTCTTCTTCAACTTCTTCTTATTTAGTTGTTTCATGATAAAGTAATAACATCAGTATTTCTTATATACTGATATGTTATTATAAATATTAAACAACTCTAATTAACCTTCTATCCATCCTACGGAAAAAGGAAATCACCGCGTGTGCGTACGTACGGAATACCGTCTCCACGCCGTGGTGTAATCTATTTTCCACCACCACCTTACATGGATGGGTATAATGGTGTAATGAGTAACTATATATGATTATTATAAAGCTATATTGATAATGAAATAGTATACATACACTTTAACACAATTCCATGACCATGGGAACGATATCATCGCTCGTGCGTACGTACGGACTACCGTCTCCACGACGCGATGAGATTCATTATCCATGTTAACCATTCCAGAATGATTATAAAGTATATATAATGAATAATAATGAAATATATGACATGGTAAATCTAATGGATTTATGTATATATATATGTCATCTACTTACTTCCATTCAAGACAATACGGAAAGGAAAACAACGTTCATGTTTACGTACGGACTACTGTCTCCATGAACGGTGTGTTTCATTTCATTTATCTATCTATTATATATATATATATATATACTGAATATATATGATATATAAATCATATTTTATATTCTGGAAGTAAGTAAATCATGATATAAGTAATAATAATGTCATGAACAACAAGTCCAAACTCCTACGATAAATGAAACGATTTTACCCAAAACACTTCTTTAACATGGAATTTACAAAAGAACGGGTAATATAAAGTCATAAGTGAACCATATATGATATCATAAAAATGGGTATTATTCTGGAATAAGTCAATAAAATTATTTTAATCATTATACAGGAGGTTCAGACACTTACGAGGCAAATCGGACCTAAGGTAAGGGAAATATCACAATCTCATTTTTATACAAGATTGTTTATACTGTGAGATTTACTGGGGTGTATTTTATCATCCACATCCATGTTTCCTCAATATGTAATATTATTTCCATCCACCTACAATTTTTTAAATACAATTTTACCCTTCGGTGAGTTTTTAGTAAAAGATATGAAAGGAATCTTTTGTCGTTTTTCGTACGAGGAACTTTTTGACTTTTCCGACAAAAGTACGAAGAATATTTTTTTTAACTTATACGACATGAATGGATTTTTAAAACATTATTTCCAAGAATATTCCTTTACAAGTTTTCAAGTTTATTTTTAATCAACTTTCTTTAGTTTAAAATTGTATGACATGTTAATTAAAGGAAAGTGTTTTTGAAGTAGAAAAGATATTTTCCTCAAGAATGGAGTTCAAGTGTTTTATCAAAATTTTTTTCCATCTAAGATAATAAAGGGTTCTGTTTCTATCCCTATTATTACATAGATTTGATTATGTTGTGATGGAAATATTTTTATGAATTCCTTTATCTTATATGAATTGTTTTATGATGTCATGTTGTTTAAGAATCCCATTTTTATTACATGGGTTATGAAATGATATATGATTTATGATTTTGTGGCACACATAAGAATGATATCATTATGAGATGGGTGTGACCTATATATCCCTCCAATGCATTGGGTAAAGATTTTATATCTCATGAGATAGACATGGCTGGAATGGTAGGTTATACCGGTTCAGTGAAACAGGACTGAAATGAGGGTAACTCAGTTCAGAAATGGACTTTGTCCACTAAGATAGTATTCGAAATGAGTCTTGACTAATAAGATATGATTATATATGATTATGTGTGTATGCCACAAAGTTTCATGTTTTAAGTTATGATTATTGGGATTTCATTTCACTACTATGATTTATCCCATGTTATGAAATTATGCTCTCTTTTGCAGGTTAAGATTTCCAAAATGTTATGTTCTTATGAATATGATGTGATTGATATTTCTTTTGTTTACCCTTACTGAGCATTTGAGCTCACCCTTTTATGTTTTCTTTTCCCCAGGATATAAAGAAATGTTTTAGGAAAAAAAGGATGATCTTTATGGGAGATGTTGAAGATCTTTCACCACGATTAGAAGATTATTTTCCGAGTTTCCAAAGACACTAAACTATTACAATCCTTGTGTGTTTGTTTTTGTTATGTACTAAGTATTATGAAAAAGTAATGTAATATCCATGTATGTCATGCTTCGGGTCTCTACAGTTGGTATCAGAGGAAAGGTTTAGTCAACCTTTAGAAACTAGGATGTGAGAACGTTAGTGAGATCCCTAGAGATATTTCTAAGGTATGTCTAGGGATGTACCTAAGGATAAGTATACGTATAGGATATGGTCCTAGAACTATGGTAAAGATCTTAGAATTTAACCTAAGATGTTAGATATTAAGGGTACTCCCCCTTTACTATGTTGTTTTCCCTAACATTATTTTTGCCTCTCACACTATTCTTTTTGGGTTTTAGACGATGGCTGGAACCCGAAGTAATCGTGTTGATCACTGTAATGGACAATGCAATGATTGTCCTCCAGAACAAACAAGTGTTATGGGAGATGGAGTGAAAAATCATATTTCAATACTTACACAAGATATGAATCATTCTGGACTTCCAAATGAGCAGAGAAGGGAACAATATTCTATTGAGTCCTTCATGAGGCGACATCCACCTTCTTTTAGTGGGTCTTCCGATCCACTTGTTGCTGAACAATGGATCAGTACCACTGAAAAGATATTTTCAGTTCTTCAATGTTCTGAACATGATAAAGTCATCTTAGCAGTATATCGTTTGGAAGGTGAATCTGATAAATGGTGGAATCTTATCAAGAATATGAGGCCAAGAGATGAAATTGAGTCCTTGGAATGGGACGAGTTCAAGAACTTGTTTTTCAGTATGTACTTCCCTCGTATTCTTCGAACAAAGATGGAAAAAGTGTTTCTTGAGCTGAAGCATAAGGATGATGAATCTGTTGGTATATACGAAGTGAATTTTACAAGGCTTGCAAGGTATGCATCTGGCTTTATCATCCAACCTGAAAGTAAAGTTGATCGATTTTTCAGTGGATTAAAACCAAGTCTTCGAAGGGCATTATCTATAAGAGACTTCAGTAGCTATGAAGAAATTGTGCGTTGTGCTATTAAGGTAGAAATGGAAGTTGGTGTTACTTATGCATCTCATAGTTTTGACAAGAAACGAAAGATGGAGTTCAAGGAGAAATCTCAGAATAATGGTGAAAAGAAGATGAATGTTTCATTATGCTCAAAGTGTGGAAAGAAGCATGGTAGAGATTGTCTTAATGGGACAAGTAAATGTTTCAAATGTGGAAAGGAATGTCATCGGGCATTTGAATGCCGCAATGATGGGAAGAAGATGAATAATGATACAAACAAAAGAAGGGATACATAGAATGACCCTACTACACTTCAATGCATCAAGTGCAAAGAAATGGGGCATTATGATAATAAATGCCCTAATCCAAGGGTTAGTGATGATCGAAATGAGAAACCGCTTAAGAAAAAGGACAAAGGGAAGTCACATGCGATCACTATTGGCGATGTTGAATATGAAAACGATGTGGTGGAATGATTAAGTGTTTATGTAATGGGATTCCAAAAATAATGTTGTATCATGGAGTATTGGAATATTTATGTATTGGTCTAATGTGGTATTCAAAGTGATTGAGATATTTTTGGAAATAAGATGATATGCGCATAATGAAGGGAAAACGAGAAAATGAAATGTTTAACAGTATTCATGAGCTCATGATTGATATAAGGACTAAGTGATATCATGGTTTGAGTATATAGAATTTTGAGGATTTTGGTATGTGGAAAGTGTTAATTTTTAACTGCGTTCATTTTTCACTATGGTTCAATGGGTATTCATATTTTCAAGAGAATACATGATTAAGGTATTCACATGATTGGAATGTGACCAACAATATATATATATGGGGGATAAGTGATGGTATTCACATGCTTGGTTGATGAAATTTCAAGTAATGGTTTTCTTTATACTATGAGCTTGGACCGAAGTATTTTAGATAAGCCTAAATATTGGAATGGATTTTGTTGGACATATGCTAAGTATTGTTTAAGGATAAAACTTTTTACGATATTACTGATGGGATTTTATAGTAATGTAGTTTTAGAAAAAGGACAACCTGCAGGATGGGCGACAACCCATCGCGTCGGACAAGGCTGTGGGAATCGAACCCACAACAGAAGTGCGACTGGCCTTTATCGCCTACCACTGGCCTACAGGAAGTCCCTGTTTAGTAGAAACTAGTTTTATTATATTATGAAGTATGATATATGAAGTATAAGTCCATTTTAGGAACCCTGTATTATTAATCTCACCATAGATCGACTTATGTATATAACTTTTGCTAACCTTTTGTTTGAGACAAATAGAATGACCCGTCATTCTATCACATGATCTGCTAACACTTCACGAATAACAAATTCAACTTCATTTATTTAAGAGATGAAGTGGAAATTGTTCAAGGCATGAACAACAGTGAGATTGTTCCAAAATAAAGTAAGTATTTATTCTAATTAAAATTCTTCAACTTTAGGGAAATGATATTGAAAACCGAAAATGTTTTCCTAGTGCCCTTATATCCAATGAATCAGATGGTACCCTAGATTGTCACAAATTTATGGCTTTGTGATTGCTGGATTTTCCATAGCCATGTTCTCTACCACTCTCCATCAGAACATGATGGTTAGATTTCTCTTCCATATCCATATTTTCACCTATGTTCTCCTATGTGGAAACCCTGTGATGAGTTAATTTGGGTAACCGTTACATTTCATACTTTAGTTTTTAAAAGCCATGTTTTGGTATTCCTTTTTACGATGTGGGTTTCTATTAAAGAAACTTTCGAATAGTAAACCATTTATAACCCCGACGAATTTCGAGGGCGAAATTCATTTTAAAGGGGGGTAGAATGTAACACCCCGATATTTTATGAAAAATATTCTTTTAATTTCATTAATGTCTTGTGTTGTATTCTACACCAAGATTACCTTGCGCTATACGCAACACCGTATTAGCTTGTAGTATACGCAGCAATATTCTTGGATCGTGTTACACACAATTTTGATAATAGTTATTCTACGCAACATTGAGTATATATATATATATATGTATTCAATGTATAAATGAAATATGGTTTGATTATGTTATTTGAAACAATGAAGGATTCTTGCATAGCATGAAACTCTGACTTGTCTTGCATTACACGCAATCACGACCTTCCTCGATAGCGTGTGTTGTACGCAATACATGGTTTTACTAAACAAAGATATATTATTATAATATTATTATGAAATGGCCATTATGAATAGTATTAACTAAATTTTTAATCTTATAACATTATTATTCATCTTACACATTTTCTAAAACATGGTATAAGAACAAAATAAATTTTTCAGGTAAAATAATTATTTTTCAAAAAATGCAGTTTTGCCGCCTTTTGATGGCGCACCCACTTTAAATCTAGTTTTTTACATGTTTATAAGTTCAATTTGACAAAATAAAATTATTCTTTTGAATCAGGATATAAAAAATTACATTAGATAATGTTTTGATATTTTTCCGATAACTTTCATATTTTAATGAATAGTAAAAACACGCTATATTTTAATTAAAAACAACTATTTTCATCGTAATATCTTATGTGGGTAAATTATAATATTGAATGGTTTTAAAGTATAAATAGAATATATTTTTACCATTTCATATAATGTATGACATTATCATTGATTTTACCTTGAATTCGTAGGTTAAATCAATTCAATCTTTTGCAATGTTTTAAAGAAAAACCTGCTTTCTTTCGACAACAGGATTAATTTTAATTTAATTTATGTATCTTTTGTGTATTTAATTTTGAAAAATGGATTCCATATTTTGAATCAGTGGGTCCAAATTATGTTAATAAGCTACTTTTTATTTTTGGGCATTGTGAATAGTAACTACGGTAAATTTTATTTACTATAGTTAAAGGTAAATCGGGTAATTAAGGGTAAATATAAGATTATAAAATTACCCTAACACTTGGAAAAATCCTATTAGATAGCTAAAATTAGACCCATATAACCTAAGGGTCGGATTAGATTCATTTAATGGACTTTTTTCCATGAAAATAATGTAATTATTATTAAAACCAAAGAATGTGACAACATGTCACTTTCTTAAATCTTATAAGTATAATAATTTTAATTTAGTGATAAACTTCATGAAACTTCGAACATAAATAGTCTCCAGAAATCTAATACAATAATCTACATCATAGGAATTTATTTATAATTTTTAGGGATTAAATAATTATCATTTATTATGACACAAAGATGATGCAATAATTGTCTTATTAATGAAATATTGACATAATTGATGTTATAAATGCCCAAATAAATGTAATTTGAGACTTTTTATGACTTCCATTAATTTTATAGGTTCATATGACATGTTATTGTTGATATAAGTAACTTTTTTCGAACTTATCATTCTGTTATGAATTTCATAAAAAACATGTACCAAATAGTGTCAAAATTGACATAAATTAGTTTTTTAAAAAAATATAATATTATTAATTGTTATTTAATTCCTAAAAATATAGGTTTTTTCCAAATTACTTATATAGGGATAGATATATTAATAATAAACAACTTGGGGTTCGTTTGGCTTGTTATGGTAAGTTTATTAGCCATAGAGTGTAAGAAAACAAAAAGACACGGTAAAAGTTTAATTATTTAACTTAAAGTTAAATCTAATTGATAAGGTTAAAATAAAAACCTAAACTTGTCTAAATACTATTGGATGAGATTATTTCGACCCATACCCACTTTATCTTCGAAATAAGACCCTTTGGAACCATTATAAACCGAATTTTACCTTAATATAAAATAATATTTTGAGATTTTCCTAAGGTGCCCCTCTCCTCCCTCATAAAAGGGGACCACCTCCCTCTCCTCCTCACAACAATTTGAGCATTCAAGCTCGGCCAACCCCAGCCGAAATCTCTTATCCACTTTCCTAGTATCATCCTAGAGGTCCTGGTATTCTTCAAAGACCATCCTTAGTTCATTAAGTGGAGGTTAAGTGAAGGCGCGTCAAAAAGAGGTAATATCCATTACTGATCTTTTTCAATTTCTTTCTTCTTCCACTTCTTCTTATTTAATTGTTTCATGATGAAGTAATAACATCAGTATTTCTTATATACTGATATGTTATTATAAATATGAAACAACTCTAATTAACCTTCTATCCATCCTACGGAAAAATGAAATCACCGCGCGTGCGTACGTACGGAATACCGTCTCCACGCCGTGGTGTAATCTATTTTCCACCACCACCTTACTTGGATGGGTATAATGGTGTAATGAGTAAATATATATGATTATTATAAATGTATATTTAATCTGAAATAGTATACATACACATCAACACAATTCCACGACCATGGGAACGATATCATCGCTCGTGCGTACGTACGGACTACCGTCTCCACGACGCGATGCGATTCATTATCCATGTTAACCATTCCAGAATGATTATAAAGTATATATAATGAATAATAATGAAATATATGACATGGTAAATCTACTGTATTTATGTATATATATATTTCATCTACTTACTTCCATTCAATACAATAAGGGAAGGAAAACAGCGTTCATGCGTACGTACGGACTACCGTCTCCATGAACGGTGTGTTTCATTTCTTTTATCTATCTATTATATATATATATATATACTGAATATATATGATATATAAATCATATTTTATATTCTGGAAGTAATTAAATCCTGATATAAGTATTAATAATGTCATGAACAACAAGTCCAAACACCTACGATAAATGAAACGATTTTACCCAAAACGCTTCTTTAACATGGAATTTACAAAATAACGGGTAATATAAAGTCATAAGTGAACCATATATGATATCATAACAATGCGTATGAGATTTTAATCAGTCAATAACATTATTTAAATCATTATACAGGTGGTTCGGACACTTACGAGGCAAATCGGACCTATGGTAAGGGAAATATCACAATCTCATTTTTATCCGAGATTGTTTATACTTTGAGATTTATTGGGGTGTATTTTATCATCCAAATCCATGTTTCCTCAATATGTAATATTATTTCCATCCACCTACAATTTTTTAAATCCAATTTTACCCTTCGGTGTGTTTTTAGTAAAAGATATGAAAGAAATCTTTTGTCGTTTTTCGTACGAGGTACTTTTTGACTTTTCCGACAAAAATACGAAGAATGTTTTTTTTAACTTATACGGAATGAAAGGATTTTTAAAACATTATTTCCAAGAAGATTCCATTACATGTTTTCAAGTTTATTTTTAATCAACTTCTTTTAGTTTAAAATTGTATGACATGTTAAATAAAGGAAATTGTTTTTGAAGTTGAAAGGATATTTTCTTCAAAAATAGAGTTCAAGTGTTTTATCAAAATTATTTTCCATCTAAGATAATAAAGGGTTCTGTTTCTATCCCTATTATTACATGGATTTGATTATGTTGTGATGGAAATATTTTTATGAATTCCTTTATCTCATTTGAATTTTTTTATGATGTCATGTTGTTTAAGAATCCCATTTTTATTACATGGGTTATGCAATGATGTATGATTTATGATTTTGTGGCACACATAAGAATGGTATCATTATGAGATGGGTGGGACCTATATCTCCCTCCAATGCATTGGATATAGATTTTATATCTCATGAGTTAGACATGGCTGGAATGGTAGGTTATACCGGTTCAGTGAAACAGGACTGAAACGAGGGTAACTCGGTTCAAAAATGGACTTTGTCCACTAAGATAGTCTTGGCAATGAGTCTTGACTAATAAGATATGATTCTCTATGATTATGTGTGTATTCCACAATGATTCATGTTTTAAGTTATAATTATTGGGATTTAATTTCACTACTATGATTTATCCCATGTTATGAAATTATGCTCTCTTTTCCAGGTTAAGATTTCCAAAATGTTAAGTTCTTATGAATATGATGTGATTGATATTTCTTTTGTTTACCCTTACTGAGCATTTGATCTCACCCTTTTATGTTTTCTTTTCCCCAGGATATAAAGAAAGGTTTTAGGAAAAAAAAGGAATAACTTTATGGGAGATGTTGAAGATCTTTCACCACGATTAGAAGATTATATTCCGAGTTTCCAAAGACAGTAAACTATTACAATACTTGTGTGTGTGTTTTTGTTATGTACTAAGTATTCCGCAAAATTAATGTAATGTCGATGTACGTCAAGCTTCAGGTCTCTACACGGTACCCTTACAAAAGGCTCTAGAAGTAATATCCTTTCTCTATATTTGTGTTTCATCCTCTCACTTATTCTCCTCGAAAACCACTCTTATTATGTTTGATTATTTCATCTCAAGCATTTCATTTTCAACCATCCTAGTCAATGTCAACAACTACATCTTACTCCGCTGGTCAAGCGTGACAACAGTGAATGTTCGCGTCCCCTAAAAATTTCACAAGAAGAACCTCTCTGAGAGGCTCAAACATTGTAAATTTTCTATTTCTACCTCCTTATTCTTTTTTCTTACTGATCTCTCCATCCTTAACTATAGTCAACTTCTCATTACAATCTAATCATACTAAATTCTACACCTATGTCACCATAACTTGTATCTTCAGCATTATTGATTATTATTGTTGGAATGTAGTTTTTATTTCTGTAACATTAACTGAATGCTCCAGAACATTTGTCTCAAGAACTATTACTCTTCTATCTATCCATGTGGTCATCATGTAGTCTTGTTTTCTTTCAGTTGTATGAACAAAACTTCCTCCGTCACCAAAACTGTGCACTATTGTTTCCAAAAACTGCATCTTAAGTTGTTCATTCTTGATAAATAAGACTTGTTGCAATTCAATCTCCACTACACAAACAAAAATATGTTTTTCATTCTACATATTCCTTAGCTATTTCTGAATATAAAAAATCATCAAATAACCCATCTCTTCATGAATCTCTCTCTCTAGGATATTGCTCAATGAATGCAGCAATTGATAGAAATCGATTAAGATATTTATAAATAATGATTGTTTCCATAGATAAGTTCATAACCAGAAGATTCTATGGGATTTATAAAATAGATAATAACATAAGAAAGAAGAAATATGGTGAATAGGAAGAATCCTTTAGAGATGCTACACCCTAGACCGTGGCCTAACCCTCTGCTCAACTTTTGTAGAAACCGAACTCCATATACAAATCCTAATATACTTTCCCAACTACACACCTTATTTAATACCCTCAAACCACTATCAACTCCCTTAAAAACAATTTAATACAATTATAATAATACCCTTGGTATTTTATTAACCCATCAATAGAATAGTAGGACCCATACACAGAATTAATTAGACTCTTATACATGTAATAAAACTGTATGACACTTGCATAACTCTAATCCTAGTGACCCATATACAATAATAATAGTACCCTAACCCCTTACACAGGGATGAAACTACAAATCCCTTCATGCTTTTATCAAATCATAACACTAAGGTTTTCATTTGGGCTGTTGAGCAATGATCAGCAGTAGACCAAGGGAGACAAACGAAGAATGTTATGAACTCAAGATGGTATATCCTAAACCGAGACACAGTTGGTGTCATTAGGAAGATTATTTTCAATGAGGGAACTCAATGCACAAAATGATAATTTCCAAATTTATAACGATTAGATATTATTTATTGAAAAAATAATATTATACCATTAACTTAAGTAATTTCTTCTCTAAATTTGACAACACATATTGAAATTTAATTCCAATAATTGACACACAAGATGGGTTCATTTATATGGGATCATTTGATAATACTCGTCAAGGACTACATAATATTCCTTATCAATTTTTATAATTTCCCAGATTTTCCAACTTTGGAAGGTATAGGGAATGCAGCAGAAATCCCAAAGGTGGTATTTTTTTGAAATTTCACTAACTTATGACATAAAATCATTGATGTCAGCGAATCACTACTAGGTTTAACCTGAGGATCTTGTGTGAAGAGTTTTAAGCACAAAAATTAAACTGAAAAAAATAACTTGTTTAGATCTGAAACCGCGCACAATGTATTCTCATCGTTGGTGATCACTACATGAAGAATCAAAATCCTAATTCTTCTTAATTATCCACATGTGCTTCCAAAAACTATGGGAGATCCGGTCATCAAAATATGAGTGCCAATGCTGAGATCCAAGGAAACCTTTGATACTCTGACGATGAACACATCGCTTAGCTTATGATGCCTGAGAGAGAGCTCGATCCGAGCTCCGTGATCTATACCCACTCTCTCTCGGATTCAGGAGAGAGAAGATGAGAAATAGGTTGTGATTAGTACATGGAAAACTCCTCTCCTCCTCTATTTACATAGTATTCATAAAATATCAGGTATTTCCACCCGACCTCCTGAATAAATAACACCCTATAAACGACATGTTAGGACTACCAAACTGAGTAATAAAAAATATTATCACATTCTTCTAGTATTTTATATATATTAAATTCTAATAAATGATTTATTAACTCGACTCGTAGTTCCTTCAAATATTAATTGAAACTTTAATATTTTAATATTCTTTCAAATAATATTTTTTATGCATTTACATAAAACTTGTAAATAAATTTAATGAATAGATTCAATGCCAGTTATTCTTAACTTAAATAATATGAATTTATTTATTTCAGTAATGATTTTTTATGTTTGAAAAAATCCAGGACCCCATTGGTGTAACCCACCATGATCAATATACCTATTCAAATGAATAGAGAAGAGTCTTGAATATGCTATTGTGTGTGACCCTCTTGGACATTATCTTGATGGCAGTAAATACTATTCACAGACTATGGGTGCGATCTAGGAACCCATCATTATAACGACCCATACATTACATACATGGTTATTACTTCAAAATGGAAGCATAATTATTACAACATATAACAAAACCATGAAAGGACCGTATAGGTATAGTGTCTTTAGAAACTGGGAAACATAAACAACTGGTTCATAAATCATCTACATTGTCTCTCATTTATTTCATCATATCTAGAGTCCATTTTTGGTATATCCTACTTAATATCTTTCATCCTAACCTGGGGAAAAGAAAACATACAAAATGGTGAGATCAAATTCTCAGTAAGGGTAAATAAAAAAAATATCAATCACATCATATTCATAAGAACATATCATTTTGGAAATCTTATCCTGCAAAAGACATCATAAATTTCATAACATCGGATAAATCATAGTAGTGAAATGTAATCCCAATAAACATAACGTAAAACATGAAACTTTGTATCATACACACATAATAATATAGAATCATTTCTTAGTAGTCAAGACTCATAGCCAAGACTATCTTAGGGGACAAAGTCCATTTCTGAACCGAGTTCACTCCTCGTTTCAGTCCTGTTTCACTGAATCGGATTAACTTGTCGTTCCAGCCATGTCTATCTCATGAGGTATAAATATTTACCCAATGAATTGGATGGAGATATAGGTCCCACCCATCTCATAATGATACCCTTATTATGTGATCCACAATATCATAAACCATAAATTATAGAATAACCCATGTAATAAAAATTGGAATCTTAAACATCATGCCATCATAACATAATCCATATAAGATAACATGATATCATAAAAATAATTCCATCATAAAATAATCAAATTAATGTAATAAAATAGGGATAGAAATAGAACTCTATATTTTCTTAGGAGGAAAATAATTTTGATAAAACACTTGAACTCCATTCTTGAGGAAAATATCCTTTCTACTTCAAAATCATTTTTCCTTTCATAACATGACATAAAATTTTAATCAAAAAGAAGTTGATTAAAAATAAACTTGAAAACATGTAATGGAAGCTTCTTGGAAATATTATTTTAAAAATCCATTCATGCCTTATAAGTTAAAAAACCATTCTTCTCATACTTATGTCGGAAAAGTCAAAAAGTACCTCATACGAAAAATGACAAGAGATTCCTTTCATATCTTTTACTAAAAAACACACCGAAGGGTAAAATTGGATTTAAAAAATTGTAGAAGGATATAAATATTACATATTGAGGAAACATGGATTTGGATGCTAAATATTCCCCAGTAAATTCTGAATTATAAACAATCTTGGATAAAAATTGAGATTGCGTGATTTTCCCTTACCTTAGGTCCGATTTTCTTCGTAAGTGTCTGATCCTCCTCTTCTTTGAAGCGCCTCTTTGAGACCTCTTCTTAAGGCAATAAAATTGGTCTTTGAAGAAGACCAGGACCTCTAGGATGTTTCTAGGGAAGTGGAGAAGAGAATTTGGCATGGGTTGGTGGAGCATGAAGGCTCAAAGTGGTGTGAGGAAGAGAGGGAGGAGGTTCCCTTTTATAAGGGAGAAGAGGGGCACCTTTGGAAAAACTAAAAATATTATTTTATTATAAAGTCATATTCGGTTTTTAATAGATCTAAATTGATTTATTTTGAATCTAAGGTGGGGATGGGTCGAAATACTCTCATCCAATAGAATTTAGACAAGTTTAGGTATCTATTGTAACCTTATCATCTAGATTTAACTTTAAGTTAGATAATTTAACTTTTACCGTGGCTTCTTCTTTTATTACACTATAAGGTTAATAAACTTACTATAACAAGTCAAAAGAACCCCAAGTTGTTTATTATTAATATATATAACCTTATATACGTCATTTGGCTGAACCTTAGATTTTTAGGAATAAAATAACAATTAATAATATAATATTTGGTTTAAATACTATTTTATGTCAATTTTGACACTAGTTGGTAATTGATTTTTTTAAACTCATAATAGAAATATTAGTTCTAAAAAAGATAATTAAATAAATAAAAACGTGTCATATTAACATTTAATTTTTTTAATTCATAAAAATTCTCAAAATACATTTATTTGGGTATTTATAACATCAAATATGTCAATATTTCATTAATAAGATAATTACTACATCAACAATGTGTCATTAATAAATTAGATTATTTAAAGTCTAAAAATTACAAATAAAATACCATTATGTGGGAAATATTTTTATCTTTCTAATGAATATTTATAGTCGAATTTATCTTTTGTATAACCCTATATTAAAAATTATTTACTTATTAAACTTTGATTTTAACTATTTTAACCCTTCTTTAAAAAAATTAATATTAAATGTCCTAATCTAATCCATGTGGGCCTAAATGGCCATATTTTATTCCTAAGGTTGTTTTTGGTCAAATTACACTTATACAATAGAATTGGGACATGTTTTAGGGTAATAATAATATCATGTTTACCCTTAATTACCCTATTTACTTATAACCGTGATAAAAAAAGTAAAAATATACTATTCAGAAAAAATTATTTTCATCTCATTGAACCACATTTTAGTCTCTGATATTAACCGTGTCTCTCGGATTTTCAAAATTCCACTCACAGAAGGGGTAAAATTATGTTTTATGTGAATTTCCATATTCTCCTAGGATGTGGGTAAAAGTCGGTGAAAAGTTCAATAAAAATTTTATATATCTAAAGTTATTATAAAATGACTCCAATGAATTGAATTGAACTTCTATAGGTATTATGTATCAATTTTGACCTAAAATAAATTTGAATAAAATAAATAATTATTTAAATAAAAAGTCGGTTTTTAAATAGTAACCCAATGTTTTAACTATTCATAAAAAATTGAATGTTTTCAGAAAAAAAAAAAATTTCACCCTAGGATAATTTCGATACTCCAAGTCCAAAAATGAAGTCCATTTTGAAAGATAAAATTTATAAAATTTCAAAAAGTAGGTATTACTATTCATAACAGCTAGTTTTAATAATATTTTAATAGCATATCGTTGTTTAGTGAAACTCGGTATTGCGTACAACGCAAGCTATCGAGGAAGGCCGTGGTTGCGTGTAAAGTAAGACAAGATAGTGTTGTGTATAGTGAAAGATTCCTTTGATGATTTATATTACATAAAAAAAATATTTCTCATAAAAGTCTCCGGTGTTACATTCTACCTCCCTTAAAATGAATTTCGCCCTCGAAATTTGTCACTTTGTAACAAACAGATGAGTATACCTCTCCCTCAACATATCCTCAATCTCCCATGTAGCTTCTTCTAAATTGTGGTTCCTCCATAAAACTTTCACCAAGCAAGTGGTCTTGTTCCTTAGGAATTTTTCACTACGATCGAGAATCACTATCGACTGTTCTTCATAAGAAAGATCTTGTTCCAGTGGTACAACTTCTGAGCTGAGTACATATGAAGGATCAGGTATATACTTTACCAGGAGAGATACATGGAACACATCGTGAACTTGAGAGATATTTGGTGGAAGCTCCAATCGGTAATCTACCTTCCCAACACAATCTAGTATTTTGAAAGGATCGATATATCTAGGGATCAACTTTCCCTTCTTTCCAAATCTCATTACTCTCTTCCAAGGAGATATTCGTAAGAACACTTTATCACCCACTTAAAACTCTAGGTATTTTCCTTGGTTATCAGCATAACTTTTTTGTCGACTCTGAGCTGCTCTTATGTGTTGTTGAATTGATCTGACCATTCTTCCATCTCATCAACAAGATCAAGTCCTAATAGCTTTCTTTCCCCAACTTCATCCCAGCAAGTTGGAGTCCTGCATTTCATTCCATAGAGAGCGTCATAAGGAGCCATCTGAATACTGGACTGAAATATCTTATTATAAAAAAATTCCACCAAAGGTAGGTGTTGATCCCAACCACCTTTAAAATCCATAGAGCAAGCTCTCAACATATCTTCTAGAGTTCGAATTGTCCTCTCAAACTGACCGTTTATCTGAGGATGATAAGCAGTGATGAAACTAAACTCTGTATATAGAGTATCCTGAAGACTTTTCCAGAACATTGAGGTAAACCTAGGATCCCGATCAGAAATAATATAAAGTTGTACTCCATGGAATTTTACCACTTCCTTTACATATATCCTGGAAAGATGATCCAGAGAGAAATCTTCTCTAATAGAACTGAAGTGTGTAGACTTTGTATGATGATCAACTATAAACCAAATAGCATTATTTCCTTTGGATGTTTTAGGAAGTCCGGTGACAAATTCCATAGTGATTTTTCTCCTTTCCATTCAGTTATGGGTAATGGTTGTAACATCCCCTTAGACTTTTGTCTCTCACCTTTAACTTGCTGACAAACCAAGCATCGAGAGACATATTCAGCAACATCTATTTTCATTCCATCCCAGCAGAAGTACTCTTTCAGGTCCATATACATCATCGTGATTCCAGGATGAATAGAGAATGAAGAACTGTGAGCCTCATCCAGCAGATCTTTTAATTCTGGGATGGGAGGAACACAAACCCGATTCCTGAACTTTATTATCCCATCACAATCAAGGTTGAATTCAGGAACATTTCTCACCTTCTTTTATAACTCTATATCTTCTTTCATTGCCTCTTTAATCTTCACATGTATAGATGGTTGAACATTCATTTGAGAAAGATACAATTTTTCCCCTTCCATTATAATTCCAAGATCCATCCTTTGTAAATCCATAAATATTGGATATATTGTTATCCTCATCATGGATAAGCTAGCTTGGTCTTGTCGACTTAATACATCTGCCACCTTGTTTTCTTTCCCAGGGTGGTAATGAATTGAGCATTCATAATCCTTAATCAGCTCCAACCATCTTCTTTGGCGCATATTCAGCTCCTTTTGTGTGAAAATATACTTTAAACTTTTATGATCAGTATAAATATCAGACCTTTCTCCATAAAGAAAATTCCTCCAAATCTTTAATGAAAAGATTACCACAGCTAACTCTAAATCATGAGTTGGGTAATTTTGCTCATGGATTTTCAACTATCGTGAGGCATAAGCTATCACCATATCATTTTTCATAAGAACACACCCCAACCGCTTCCTGGATGAATCACTGTAGATCACAAACCTTTCTCCACTACAAGGAAGTGTGAGTACAGGTGCACTGGATAACTTTCTTTTCAACTCCTTGAAATTCTCTTCACATTCCTCTGTCCAAACAAACATAACTCTTTTCTGAGTTAACTTGGTGAGTTTATAAGATAATCGTGAAAAATATTTCACAAAACGTCGATAATATCCAGCCAAACCAAGAAAACATCAGATCTCGGTTACTGTTGCTGGTCTCAACCATCTATCGATAACCTCTGTTTTTGCTGGATCCACAGATATCCCCTCTTTTGAGATTATGTGACCCAAAAATGAAACTTTTTGAAGCCAAAATTCACACTTGGATAATTTGGCATAAAGCTTCTCCTTCCTTAGGGTCTTCAATATAATTCTCAATTGATCTTCACGTTCTTCCTTTCTCTTTGAATATACAATAATATCATCTATAAAGACTACCAAAAACTGATCAAGATAGTCTCTAAAGACTCTATTCATCAGATCCATGAAGATAGCAGGGGCATTAGTAATACCAAATGGAATCACTATAAATTCATAGTGTCCATACCTTGTACGGAAAGTCGTCTTTGGTATATCCTTCCTTTTGACCCTTAATTAATGATACCCTGAACGACGGTCAATCTTGGAAAAGTATTGAGCTCCACGTAGTTGGTCAAATAAGTCATCAATGCGTGGGAGAGGATATTTGTTCTTGATAGTGATCTTGTTAAGTTCTCGATAATCAACGCAGAGTCTCATTAATCCATCTTTCTACTTAACAAAAAAAACAGGTGCTCCTCAAGGTGACGCACTAGGGAGTATGAATCCATTATCAATATTCTCTTAGAGTTGCTTCTTCAATTCCTAAAACTCAATTGGGGCCATTCTATAAGGTGTCTTTGAAATAGGTAAAGCACCCGTTATGAGTTCTATTGAAAACTCAACATCAAGATTTGGTGGAAGACCCGACAATTCCTCTGGAATGACATCATCAAACTCCTGTATAATGGGCATATTCTTAATCGTGAGATTTTCACCAACCATTTGAGATAAATAACTTTCATTTAGTGGAATCAAGACCCATAAGATGGAAGAAATTTCCACTGGAAGTTTATGTTCATCCTTGCATTGATAGACGGTCATAGATTGATCTGGAATATGAAATGTGACTTCCCTTCTTCGTAAATTGATATGAGCTCCAAATAAAGAAATCCAATCCATGCCAAGAATCACATCAAATTCCACTATAGGATGGATCACAATATTTGCAGGAAGCACTTTCCCAGAAACTTCAATCAGAGAAGAATTATAAACTTTTGATGTGACTGTTGTGCCATTAGGGGTTGTCACAGCTAACTCAACATCTAATTGTTGAGTTAATACGACGATACCCTTAGAAAATTCTTTATAAATAAAAGTCTTGGTGGATCCAGAATAAAATAAAACATTTGCTACTTTAGAGTGGACGGTAAGTGTACCTTTCACCACTTCATTATCGTACTCCACATCACTGATAGAAATTTCATGTGACTTTCCTTTTTCTTTAGCCATAAGAGTTTATTGACGTCGATCATCATCAACAACCCTTGGATTAGGGAATTTATTGGCATAATGCCCCATTTCCTTGCACTTGTAACATTGAAGTGTAGGAGGTGCACTCTGTATAGCCTTTTCTTTTTTCGCATCACTAGACATCTTCTTCCCATCATTGCGGCATTCAAATGCCCCATGACCTTCCTTTCCACATTTGATACATTTACGTGTCCCTTTAAGACAACTCCCTCCATGTTTCTTTCCACACTTTGAGCATAAGGGAAAACTCAAATACTTTTCAATGTGCTCTTTAGAATTTCTTTTGATTTCCATTTTCCTCTTCTTATCAAACCCATATGACTGATGGGATACTCCAATCTCCATCTCAACATTGAGATCACATCGAACGATTTCCTCATAGCTATTGAAGTCCATTATGGCTAACGTCCTTCGAAGGATTGGTTTTAATCCACTAAAGAATCGATTGATCTTACACTTAGGTTGGATAATAATACCATAAGCCTACCTCGAAAGTCTTGTAAAATTTTCTTCGTAGGTACCAATAGATTCATCATCCTTTTGCTTTAGTTCAAGAAACTCCTTCTCTATATTTTTTCGAAGAATACGAGGGAATTACTTATTGAAAAATAAGTTCTTGAACTCGTCCCATTCCATGTACTCAATTTCATATCATTGCCTTGTATTCTTGATAAGATTCCAACACTGATCAGCATCTCCTTCCAAATGATACACTGCTAAGATGACATTATCATGTTCAAAACATTGAAGAACTGAAAATATATTTTCAGTGGTACTGATCCTTTGTTAATCCACTAATATATCAGAAGACCCACTGAATGAAGGTGGACACTGCCTCAAGAAGGATTCAATAGAATGTTGCTTCTTCTTTTACTAGTTTGGAAGTCCTGCATGATTCACAGCTTGAGAAAGTTGTGTGAGCATGGCTACAAGATTTTTAATTCCAGCTCCCGTAACGTTTGGTTTCTCAGGGGGACAATCATTACATTTCCCGTCGCATTCCGCATTAACATGGTTCCTTCAGGTTCTAGCCATTGACTAAAACCAAGAAGAATAATGTGAGAAACACTAATTATAATAGGAAAACCACATAATCAAGAATAAAATTTTACACTTATGGTCTTATCATAGGTTATTCATGGCCATTTCTAAAACACAAATATTGTGTTCTACGCTTAGAATTATCCTTAGGGTTCTTACAAAGGCTTTCACATCCTAGTTTCTAAAGGTTGACTGCACCTTTCCTCTGATACCAACTATAACGACCCATACTTTACAAACATGGTTATTACTTAAAAATTGAAGCATACTTATTACAACATATAACAAAACCATGAAAGGACCGTATATGTATAATGTCTTTAGAAACTGGGAAACATAAAAAACTGGTTCATAAATCATCTACGTTGTCTCCCATTTATTTCATTATATCTAGAGTCCCTTTTTGGAATATCCTACTTAATATCCTTCTTCCTGATCTGGGGAAAAGAAATCATACAAAAGTGTGAGCTCAAATACTCAGTAACGGTAAACAAAATAAATATCAATCACATCCTATTCATAAGAACATATCATTTTGGAAATCTTAACCTGAAAAAGAGATCATAATTTCATAACATGGGATAAATCATAGTAGTGAAATGTAATCCCAATAATCATAACTTAAACCATGAAACTTTGTGGCATACACATATAATCGTAGAGAATCATTTCTTAGTAGTCAATAATCATAGCCAAGTATATCTTAGCAGACAAAGTCCATTTATGAACTGAGTTAACTCCTCGTTTTAGTCCTGTTTCACTGAACTGGATTAACCTGTCGTTTCAGCCATGTCTATCTCATGAGATATAAATCATTACCCAATACATTGGAGGGAGATATAGGTCCCACCCATCTCATAATGATACCATTCTTATGTGTTCCACAAAATCATAAACCATACGTCATAGCATAACCCATTGAATAAAAATGGGAATCTTAAGCATCATGCCATCATAACATAATCCATATAAGATAGTAGGACATAATAAAAATAATTTCGTCATAACATAATCAAATAAATGTAAAAAAAATAGTGATAGAAACATAACCCTATATTATATTAGATTGAAAATAATTTTGATAAAACACTTGAACTCCATTCTTGAGGAAAATATCCTTTCTACTTCAAAAACATTTATCCTTTCTTAACATGTCATACAATTTTAAACTAAAAGAAGTTGATTAAAAATAAACATGAAAACGTGTAAAGGAAGATTCTTAGAAATAAGGTTTTAAAAATCCATTCATGCCATATAATTTAAAAAACATTCTTCACGTACTTATGTAGGAAAAGTCAAAAGGTACCTCGTACGAAAAATGACAAGATATTCCTTTCATATCTTTTACTAAAAAACTCAATGAAGGGTAGAATTGGATTTAAAAAATTGTAGAAGGATATAAATATTACATATTGAGGAAACATGGATGTGGATGATAAATATTCCCCAGTAAATTTTGATGTATAAACAATCTTGGATAAAAATTGAGATTGCGTGATTTTCCCTTACCTTAGGTCCGATTTACTTCGTAAGTGTCCGAACCTCCTCTTCTTTGAAGCGCCTCTTTGAGAACTCCTCTTAGGGCACTAAAATTGGTCTTTGAAGAAGACCAAGACATCTAGGATGTTTCTAGGAAAGTTTAGAAGAGAATTTTTTAGGGGTTGGCCATGCGTGAGGTTTTAAAGTTGTGTGAGGAAGAGAGGGAGGAGGTGCCCTTTTATAAGGTAGGAGAGGGGCACCTTTGGAAAAACTAAAAATATTAATTTATTATAAAGTCATATTCGGTTTTTAATAGCACAAAATTGATTTATTTCGAACTGAGGTAGGGATGGGTCGAAATCCTCTAATCCAATGTAATTTAGACAAGTTTAGGTATCTATTTTTACCTTATCATTTAAATTTATCTTTAAGTTAGATTATTTAACTTTTACTGTGTCTTCTTGTTTTCTCACACTATAAGGTTAATAAACTTATTATAACAAGCCAAACGAACCCCAAGTTTTATTATTATTAATATATATAACCTTATTTAAGTCATTTTTCCAAACCTTAGATTTTTAAGAATACAATAACAATTAATAATATAATATTTGTTTTAAAAACTATTTTATGTCAATTTTGACACTATTTGGTAATTGATTTTATTCAAAATCATAACAGAAAGATTAGTTCAAAAAAAGTTAATTAAATCAATACTAACATGTCATAGTAACATATAAAATTTTTTAATTCATAAAAAGTCTCAAATTACATTTATTTGGGTATTTATAACATCAATTATGTCAATATTTCATTAATAAGATAATTACTCCATCATCATTGTGTCATAAATAAATTAAATTATTTAAACTCTAAAATTTACAAATAAATACCTTTATGTAGGAAATATATTTATCTTTCTAATTAATATATATAGTCAGATTTATCTTATGTATAACCCTATATTAAAAATGATTTACTTATTAAACATTGATTTTAACTATTTTAACCCTTCTTTAAATTAATTATTATTAAATGTCCTAATCTAATGCAAGTGGGCCTAAATGGACATATTTTATTCCTAAGGTTGTTTTTGGTCAAATTACATTTATCCAATAGAATTATGACATGTGTTAGGGAGTAATAATATCATTATAACCCTTAATTACCGTATTTACTTTTAACCCTGGAAAAAAAAGTAAAAAGTTACTATTCACCAAAAATTATTTTCATCTCATTGAACCACAATTTAGTCTTTGATATTAACCGTGTCTCTCGGAGTTTCAAAATTCCACTCATAGAAGCGGTAAAATTATGTTTTAAGTGAATTTCCAAATTCTCCTAGGAGGGGGTAAAAGACGGTGAAAAGTTCAATAAAATTTTTATATATCTAAAATTATTATAAAATGACTCCAATGAGTTGCATTGAACTTATATAGGTATTATATATCAATTTTGACCAAATATAAATTTAAATAAAATAAATAATTATTTAAATAAAAATTCGGTTTTTAAATAGAAACCCAGAGTTTTCACTATTCATCATAAATTGAATGTTTTCATAAAAATAACAAAATTTCACCCTAGGCTAATTTCGATACTCCGAATCCAAAAATGAAGTCCATTTCGAAAGGTAAAATTTATAAAATTTCAAAAAGTGGGTATTACTATTCATAACGGCTTGTTTTAATAATATTTTAATAGCATGTCGTTGTTTAGTGAAACTCGGTATTGCGTACAACGCAAGCTATCGAGGAAGTCCACGGTTTCGTGTAAAGAAATACAAGCTAGTGTTGTGTGTAGTGAAAGTTTCCTATGATGATTTATATAACATAAAAACAAAATATTTCTCATAAAAGTCTCGGGTGTTACAATCATGGCCCCTAAAGAGAAGGATTTTCACAATAGAGACTACCAACCAATGAACACGCACTGTATAATATAATCTCTTTGACATTAATATTGCATAAATACAGACACACACTCATGGAATCACCCTTTTCTTTGATTTATTCCTTATCGATCTTACTTTATAGATTTACCCTCGTCTATCATGACCATGATCTTATGAAGGTACTACCATCCTTATCAACATGGCCTGAGATATATTACTTCCTAAACACGGAATTGAAAAATCCTATGTTGACCATTAAACCAATGTCATACCACCAATGACACACCCACCAAAAAGATTCTCACCACAATTTCAATATCATGGTGTTCATCTTACATCAATGTACACAATCAAATGGAATGCATTGGTAATTATATAAATCCCGTAGACCATTAAACATGATCGTAGATAAGAACATCTAATGACATCCAAAACATGTGGTGTTATTATTGGCGAGTCTGTCCTCAAGATCACACTACTCGACATTACCATATGAAAAATTAATGAGATGTCTCAATGCAGTTGATCCCCTGAAACCTGATAGTCTAATATCTACTATGTCCAATCAGTAAGATGTATCTAGACCATAAGAACTTTGTTTATGATTAATTTCATAGTATATATAGGTTCTCATTATAGAACTATTTATCTTATATTATTTTGATACGACAATTAATCTATGGACATACCATTAATTAGTGGATGCAGAAATATCTACACTATAATTGTAAGTTACCATCATGTATATCAAACTGGTACACATGATATGCTAATCAAAATCACTGAATGTTTTGGTCTAGGTAACCCAATATTTCAACACTCCAAATTGCACTAGATCAAACATTGTAACCAATCTTGTTGGCCATCACAAGATTAAGAACATGTCTCAACAAAGTCACAACGTTAGGTGTCTGTCCTCCCACAATTTTTCCACTTGGCTATTCTAATATTTCCTACCTCACCTCTTCAAGAAAATATTTTCAGGAAATGGTATCCCCGATTATATAAATTTTTTACACCATAAAATCATGACATATTGTCTACTAAGAATATCATAATTTACATTATGATAATAGTTTACTCACAAGGTGTCATTCCATGAACAATATAAATTTTTTTCGTTTGACATCTTATTTTCTGCCTTAGAACTACAAAAAATTTGGTATATATAGCTATGGATATCAGTGGATTATGTGAGCTTGTATCACTCATCACCTTAGACTAACTGTAATATTAGATCACATGGATCATAGTAAGATTAGTTTTTATGCCCTAAAAACTAGTGTAATTTCTTCTAAATTTACCAGGTACATATCATTTTTTCGTTCTGAAGTACAATCAGGTAGTTATGACTTCTTCACATGCAGTGCTCCTAGATATAACTGATATTTGCCTACTATAATGTATATCATGGAAATATCGGTTCTTGTACATATGATTTAATACATGATTAATCCATCATTTATGAATATTTATTTTAACTTATCTCCTTAATTTCCTCCCATGTCTTAGAAATGTGAACATAGAGAGATAATTCCATGTCACACTATCAATAATTCATCTCTTGAATTTTTCAAATTTTATTTTTCAATTATATGTCACTATATGTATGGTTGACTAGGTCCAAGAAACCTTTATATCAACCTCAATATATCTTGTTTCCTTGGAAATATTGGTTTATACTTTAATTCAATCACTGGAGAATCAATTTCAGCAAGGTATAACTAACATAAAAACCATTTTTTGTTTTTCATATGTTGTTGAACATATTTTTCTTTGAAAAAATACACACTAACACTAACTTCTAGTAGACACATAGAAACCATTAATTCTAAATTAATTTTCAATTATTATATTTCTCACTACAATCCGAAACTAGATTTCAATAACTTGTAACCATTATTTTTATTTTTTGTGTGACCATCCCTTTATGGTTGCATCGTATAGAAACCTTCCATGAATGATGGTTATGACATCCAATGCTAAATAAAATGATCATAGAAATTAGCTATGATAAGTAAAATTATAAAACATTTATGCATAATGACTAGGTGAAACTAATCGATACTTATTGGAACTATGCTTGTACCATCCATGTATCAACTCATTTGAATAACCACCATAGTATTCAATTTATAATCCCCTTTTTTATTTTGGTACATGGAATCCATTGTTTAGTTTTATCTAGTCTTGTGAATCTCATCTAATATCCATGATTTTCTTAAATGAAATATTGTTAACAGTGAATAATAGATCACTGACCATAGTGAATACAAAAATCATCACCATGATTTTATCATTCCAACACATAATGTGTTTCTAGAACATACTCTATTTTACATGTGCTTATGGAACTTGTTCCTATGCCAACTATTTGTTCATCTCTAGCATTGAACCAACACAATTCAATTAGTCACCCTCTATATCAAGTAGATATGTTCACCCTTATATATAAATGTAGTCTATAACTAGAATATTGCTTTTATATCATAGTGATTAATTTAATAACATAAGCAGTTGTTAGGATTATTACAATAGATGTACAATGTGTTTTCTCTTAATTCATGATTGTTTATCTCTGAACAACTCTTTTCAAACAAACACATGTCCTTATGACTGTTTCGCGTGGAATCCGGGGATGACCTCCTAGATGGGAGATTCAAACGTTCCGATCGGTTTCTAACTTGTTTGTTCGTAGAACCGGAAACATCCAATGATTCCACATCCGTTTGGACCTACTTTCCAAAGGCAGGCGCTCATTAGCTTGTGGGCTAATGAGGCTTAGGAATTTGCATTGGTCGAGAGGATGGGAGGTGGGACTCATCACACCTTTTTGAGGGGAATTATTGTCTACTCCGGGACTCTCTTTATAGATTTAAGTTAAGTTCATGAATCCTTATTACATTACCAAGTATAAAATGAGCTTTCCTTTAGTTTTAACAATCAATGATTAAATATGCAAGAAATTTAGAGAATCTTTTATATGTATTCGAGGTTCTTCATCAATATAGAATCATCTATATTTGTTTAGAGATTCTTGGTCAATGGTATCCTTCAAAACATTTATATAAAAGTCTCTTGGTCATTTTGATGACCAGGCTGGTTTTAAAGCCACTCAGTGGGGCACTTGAAGTTTATCGTCATTCAGAAGGACAGAGATTATTTCAATGTTGGGATCGAACCCATAAATGGGCTACCTACGTATCCTTTGTTTTGAAAAAGGAATCAGAACCCACGTAGTTCGAGGAATGGGGTATGATGTTTATGATTGATGGCTCAAAGATGAGTGTCATAATTACTTTTACACTCTAAGCTCACGTGAGTCATGCTCGGTGTGAGAAACAAGAGGTATTGGTAAAATTTAGACAATTGTGCCATGAAAGATGCAATCATAAGAATTTGTTTGGGGCTTATGTATGGATGACTGCCCAGATAGATGAAGGTTTAGGATTTACTTTTAGGGAGAAAATCCATGAACAGGGTCCACAAAGTTATATGTGCTTCATGGAGATTTGAATACTCTAATCTTGGGGATTAATCCTAAGGAGGATGCCCAAGTTAGGAGGGGACTTATGATTGGGTTTTATTCCTGAAAAGGAAACCCAAATCAAAGGTAATTTATGACTGGTTAAGAGAAATTTTAAGAGACTTGGGGCTTACTCCTAAGAAGGATGCCCAAGATTTATGACTAGGACTTATTCCTGAGAAGGAAGCCTAGGTTAGGGGACTTGGGGCTTACTCCTGAAAAGGAAGCCCAAGGTTATGACTGAGTCTTATTCCCGAAAAGGAGACCCAGGTTAGGGATTAAGGTTTGGGGCTTACTCCTGAGGAGGATGCCCAAGATTAAAGGACTTGATTGGGGCTTATTCTTAAGAAAGATGCCCAGATCAAAGGTTTTATAACTGGGGATTATTCCTGAAAAGGAGACCCAGGTTAAGATTCTCTCATTTTAAAGGATGAGGTTGAATGAATGAACTCTCAATCTTTGGTGACATAAAGATGTTTAAATCATTAGGTTTTGAGAGATATTTCACAGAATTCCTTTCAGATAAGGATGTCAAATCAAGAAATCATGCCATAAATGGCTTTGAAGAGTATCTTGAAGATTGAATCTTGAATAGGAAGGGTGAAATGTCTTAAGAGGGGTAAAAATGGGCAATATGGGAACCCAAAAAGATAGGGGCGCGCAAGTCTTGAAAGGCGCGCAAGTCTTGCGGCGGCGCGCAAGTATTGGTCGCGCAAGTATACTTGCGCGACATGAGGGGTACTTGCGCGATTTTCAACCAGTATTGAAATTCTTGAGCGACTCTTTATTAAACCCTTTACCATCCTCTTGAGGTTCTTCCAAAAGAGTGACGCGCAAGTTATATTGAAGTAATTAAGTAGGCGCGCAAGTGTTTGTTAAGTTTAAACACTTGGGCCTTCCTTTTTCTCTTTAGATCTTCCGTTCTAGGTAAGAAATTACCTTAGAAGTGTTCCGGAAGCTTTGAGAAGAGACTTGGGTGTCGGGAGCTTCGATCCGAGTTTCTGGAAAAAGATCCCCTAAAATGGGGGGCCCACAGGGTCTATTTATAGGCAAAAGAAGACCCCGGGCGGTTACTGGGCGGTTACCACATATGTCGCGCAAGTCCCTTGCACGAACATGAGGAGTCGCGCAAGTATTGAGGCGGCGCGCAAGTGTACTTGCGCGACCAAGAGGGAACTTGCGCGATACATGGGCAATGTTCTCCTTTTGTATCCCTTTGTCGATTTTTGATGTTTCTTCAAAGGATTAATCACTTTGAGCTCAGATATTCCCTTTTTCGAACTTTAGATTCTGTGACGAAAGGAGCGTCAACAAAAGTCCCCCCTCAGAGTTGGATCCGGAGAGAAAATGAGGATTTGACTCCGAGGAAATTGAATTCCTCAAAAGGAAAAGGGAGGGCGCGCAAGTCTTTCAGCGTCAGTGGGTGGCGCGCAAGTCTGCATTGCGCAGGCTTTGAGCGCTCTGGGTGCGGCGCGCAGATAGGCCCCCTGGCCTATAAATATACCGCTTCCGGCCGTAGATGGTATCTGAAGTTCCAGATTTCTCGAGCTCTCGCCGCGCAAGTCTTCCTCACCGCGCAAGTCTCTTGTTTTCACTGTTTCTTCGCTGCCGTGCTACTCTCAAGGTAATAGGGTTTGCGCGGTAATACTTGCGCGACCAAAACTTGCGCGGCACATGTATCACTTGCGCGACATCTCCATACTTGCGCGCCTTAATGCCTTAGCCATTTTTTTCAAATTCTTTCACAAAATTTTATGAAAAATAAAACCCATTTAAGAGTTTAATTTATTCAACTCCTGTGCAGATTCAATGGCCCTTAGACCTGGATTAATTGATGAACTGGCTAGCAAGCAGATAGATGATATGATGAATATCATTGGCCCTGATTACTATACTGTCAAAAAAAGCACTCTTCCAGATTTGGATAAGTATCTGAAGAAATATCATTGCGACTTTCCTCTCTGCACTTATCTACCTTTGTATGGTCATGGTCATCTGCAAGAAGTCATTATTCCGGAAGTAATGAATTATCTTCCATTTTCTTGGTTTCAGAATTATACCAATTTTTCTTCAGCAAATATCTCAGGCGGAGGATCATTTCAAACTGCTGGAACAGTGGAGAAGGCTTATGTGATGCATCATAGCCCTTGCACACCAGATCTGAAAAAACATACACCTGAGCTCCAACCACATTGTCATCCTTCAATCTTCCGAAATGCTCAGATGGATCAATCCAAAGGCTGGAAGAAAAGTTGGGATTTCCGTCCTGGGGGAGGTGTGAAGCCAACTTGGATGTGGGTATACTGGGTGCGACAGACTTGCGCAGAGTTTATTGAGGATATGAAGAGAGCTGCAATATATGAGGCTGTTTGGGTTGGGCAAACATATATTTACAGACATGATATCTTCGTGCCAGAGATACTCAGCCATTGGAGTCCAGCAACTAATTCTTTCCACTTGAATCATGGAGAAGTAGGTATCAGTTTGTGGGATGTCCACAAGATTTCAGGAGCTCCAATCTTGGGCGATATGTATGATGAATTCATTCCTCCCAAGGTGACTTGGAATGATCCAGAGAAGACTCCTGCTTTGGCTCGAGAATTATTCAAAATCTTTCACAAGCTCAAGAGTTCAGAGACCTCATTAACTCATTTCAGAAAATATATCCATCCGGAAGAATAGATGAATGTGTTTCTTACTGAGAAGAAAGGGATGGAGCGAAAGGAAAAAGGATCCAAGAAAAAGAAATCCAAGGATACCCGACCCATACGTCCTACCACTTGTCCAAAACCTGAGAAGAGAGGAGCTCCTGGCACATTCTGGCCAACTCTAGAAGCAGGTGAGTTTAAAAAATGGGGCTATGAAGTGAATCAAAGAATTCCAAAGAAAACTCGTCTGGCGGGTTTCTTGGCAATGTGGCTCAGTATTTATCTCTTGCCGGTTAGGGATTCGAAGGGAGGCGTTAGGCCATGGACCTTCGTCATTGCGGCCAAGTTGGCTGAGGGAAAAATGGTTGGGTTAGCTACCCCCATTTTAGCAAAGATTCACAGGAGTTTACTTCACGTCTTCCATGGTAAATCTCCTTTAAGAATAGTGGGACCATTCCAGGTTTTGTGGGGATGGATCGCCACTCACTTCAGGACTTACAATGTACAGAATGGATTACAAATTCCTGGAAGCTCTTTCGGACCGTCAGTGCAAGCATTCTCTGGAATTGCTCCATTAGATGTCAATGGTTATGACATAAAAGTAAGACTAAGCATGTATAAGGAATTCAACTTCTTTCCTTATGGAAGTCCGCCATCTGGGCGGTTTGTTGATGATGGGAAAGCCCCTTTGGATTTGAGGGCATACATGCTAGCTTGCAGGGATGGCGTGTTAGTAGCCAGGATTGATGGAGAAATCATATGCGAGGCCTATGCTCCATATATATTTGCACGCCAATTCAAATGTTTGCAACAGATTGTTGTATCCCCTCCAGTACATGTCAGGTTAGAGCAACATCCGATGGTTGCTCGACAACTATGGTTGCTGACATCAAGAGAGAAGACTGGGGCAGTATTTGATCTACCAGTTGAAAAAGCGGCACATTATCTGACTACATTTTATGCCGAACACTGGATAGCATCATACCCTAAAGGGATATTGAATCACCCTGTATATCAAGTGGGAAAGAGGAAGAGGACTGTAGAGAAAGAAACTCTTCCTCATGAAGGTGATGCTTCTCCTCCTGAAATAGGTTCAACAGACTCCTCCTCTAGAACTGATTCCTCGGATTATCATGATGGGGATGATGAGGCACAACCGGCAGCAAAGCGGTTTCGTGCCCGATATAATCCTCCGGCCAGAGTTAAAAGACCCACTCCATCAGCTCCTGGTGAGTTATTTGATTGTAATAACTTCAATCACTGCTACTTTATAAAGTAATAAGTCTCACTTTCTTATTCTCTATCTGTAGTTGCAGGAGTCGGGAAGAAATTAAAATCAAAAATTGTAGGACCTTCCTCACAGCCTTTATATCTAAGACCAGAGGCTGTTCAGCTATGGCAGAGCTTATACTGTGATACTGAGACCGCCTGGCTGGATTTGTGTGAGGGCCTACAACTTCCTGGGATAGGATATCTTCTAGCTTCTAAAGACCTTCAATACGGAGATAACCCCAATGAAGTGAGAGCTTATATCAGAGAGCTGGAAATGCTCATATATGCCACTGATAATTCGGTTCCTATCACCAGGCGGGTGAAGGAAATGATTGATCGTGGCACCACTGAGGGGGCTGGTGGTTCTGGAGATGAGGAGTGGCAAGAGTACGTGGCTCCTGAAGATGTAAGTTTTCTTTCCTTATTTTCTTTGCAACTTGATTTCAGTTGAAGATTTGTTACTTAAGGAAGTTATTTTCTTCATCTTGCAGCTTGCAAAGAAAGGGACCGGGGTTCCTTCGCCACAATATAGCCCTGGTGGTACCGCTGTTGGGGCTGCTGCTGATTCTCCTCGCGAACCAGGCGAGATATCTCCAGGCCAGCAGGCCATGAATGAGGCACTGGACATAGCCTTTCATTCTCCAATCCAAGTGCCAATAAAGGAGACAACTGAAACTCCAAAAAAACAAAAGAAGCCAAGGCAACGAAGGAGGAAATCCTTAGCTAAACGTTTCATTAGCAGTGGTAAGTCCTTCGAACAATCATGAGTTTATACCCATAATCATATGGTTACTCATATTTCTGAGGATTGCATGGGCTTCTTCAATTTCCCCCTTGAGGGAAGGGACTGATCCTTCTTCAAAGGTCGTGGAGGGTTCTGTAGAACAAGCACAGACTCAAGCTAACTTGGTTGCTCCTAGAGAAGAGCTACCATCCATTCCCAGTATCCCTCCCACTACTGAAGATGTTGTCCAGGTTCAGGGGTTGCAGGACATAAGTCAGCAAGAAGACGTAGCAAATGCTCCCACAGGTGAGACTAACCAAGATTCTGAAGTATCATTAGATGAAATGATGAATCAAGGAATGACTTTTGAAGAATTTTATGATCATGATAGATTGTCATGTGATTTAGAAGACCTTGGGCGTGAGTGTTACCCTTCGCCCAAATTTTTCTTTTAAAAACAAAACATATTTCTAATCATGATGTAAAATAATATGCAGTTTCTTCCGTAGAAGCTGCTGAACTGCCAATGCCCGAAGAGGGTGTGGACACTGATGTCAACCCTATCATTGCAGAAACATTAGCTCAAGTAGAGCTAAATCCAATAAACTCTCCTGAGACCCATCTTGAAAATCCTGTTGAAACTGGGAATGATGGGGAGAAGTCTTCTCATGTTGCTGAACCACCATTGGGTAAGGGATAACAATATTTGTGATTGTACTTTATTTGCAAGACAATCCATTCTTTTGTTTATCCTTTAAGATTCAACTAAAATCTTTCAATTAATCATGTAGGGCCATCAACTGTAATGGCTAGATCCGGAGATGAGGCTTCAGCCTCTGCCCCAACGGTAATTGAAAGTGAAGAAGCCCAAGTCAGAGGGGAAAGAGTAGGACGAGGCACTTCCTTAAGCATGTTAATTCCAGATTACATACCCCCTTCTGACGAAGATGTTGAATCAGATCCAGAGATGCTCAAAGCGTTCAGCTTTTCACGACGTAAGGCATGGAACAACATATGGAACATCATATCGGGGGTGCCTTTAGAAGATCTACCATCAAAAAATTTCCGATTGTCATCCCAATTTGTTATAATGGGACTCGGTGGTTTTGGGTATGAAAAGATCCATGCTGCGGTGAAACAGATTATTTTCAGGAGGGAGAAAATGCAGACAAGTCGCGAAGATTTGACCAGAGTGAAATTGTCAGTCAACATAGGCGAATTTGAGGCTGCGATATCCCAGGCTGAAGCTGATTATGCTGTCAAGATGAAGGATCTGAAGCAAAAAATCAAAGAAAAGGTCGTCCAGCAGGTGCAACTCCAGCAACAGTTAGATGCTGTTACTGGGGAACTTGATCAGCTTAATAAATCATTGGATGAAACTCATATGAATGGCATGAAAGCCATTGCAGATGCTAAGAAGGCATTTCAGCAAGCTGAGAAGAGTGAAGCTGGTCAAGTGCACGAGCTTCAAGTAACTGTTGATAAGGCTCAGGATGCTATACATCAAATGAAGACTTATGTTGACAATCTTCTGTAATTCTTGAAAAAAGAGAAGAGATTCCAATCTGTGGATGTCCTTCTAACTCTTGTGTATCAATGAAAAACACTTTTGTCTTCAATCATTTGTACTTGAATTCTTCCATTACCTGCTTCAAATTTACTTAAGCCAATGGGCTTAGTAAGCATAGTTTGATTTTTACTAGGATTATTACAAATAACCCTACAAACTTTGAACCTTTTAACTGCTCAATATTACCTAAATCATACAAAAAATGTATATTTAGTGAGCTGGAACTTGACTTTTATTCATAGTTCCTCTGTCTTTTGTGTGGGCAGTTTAAAGTCATGCAAGCCGGACATAAAGGGGCTAATGTTTAAGGTCGAAATAGCTTTGACCGAAAATGTATTAAAATGGATTCAATTCCTGGATAATTTATCTGAAAACATATTTACCATACTCAAGTATGAGAGGAAAAATGTAAACTATGGCTTAAGAATATTTGAATCTGAGGAATGATATGAAAAAGAGCTAAATAGCATTAGAAGAAGTAGTTTCCAAGAATGAAGTTACTATTATTTAACAAAACCCGTTAGGGGGTTGAAATATGCAGGGCCACCTATGGGCATTGGCTGCATAGTCAAATAAAATAGCATCTTTTGGCTGACAAGTCTGTTATGTGGACTGTTTATGCAAGGCCACCTATGGGCACGTGCTGCATAGTCAGGCAAAAGAACTCCCAGAAATTTACTTTCCTAGTGCTAAAAGCTAGTGAAATTTTATGGAGATTCAAATTTTCTAAAGCATAGAGTTTGTTGTATGGAAAGAGGTACTTGAATATGGAGAAGATATTTCCAAACAAGAATATCGAAGAACTGGATGAATATCACTCCTACGAAGGTCTGACCCAAACGTAGGGAAGAAGAATAAACCATAGACTTGAATACTTTCAGATAATGAAAAAGGATACGAGACAAATACGTTAAGGATGGCTATTTTTGCGGATCCCTACATACTGTCGTTTAAGACAAATAAGGACAAAAGAGGCATTCTTCCCAAGAATGAAGTTACTATTATTTAACAAACCCGTTAGGGGGTTGAAAACATGTAGGGCCACCTATGGGCATTGGCTGCATGGTCAAATAAATAGCATCTCTTGGCTGACAAGTCTGTTATGTGGACTGTTTATGCAAGGCCACCTATGGGCACGTGCTGCATAGTCAGGCAAAAGAATTCTCAGAAGTTTGACATTTTTGTGACTATAAGTCATGAAAAGGGTTATGAAGATCTGAAAATATTTAAGGTTAAGATTATAATACATAAATATGGGTATTTTCCAATGTATATAGAGATACATAGGTCAATGAAAACCATAATCATGTTGTGGCTGGGTCCTGAATTGAAACTTGGACTTCACTACGTATCTCATAAGAATGAGAATCAAGCCATACGTAGTTCTTGAAATGTAGTTTAACGTCGTGCAGGACGAAAGTATGAGTAATCTTAGTTTAGGGTCATAGAATTCGGACCATAATAATGAATACACAGTGTGTGTTTTCATGAAGACTTTTCAGCCAAGGGACTGAAAGTGAAATTTGGGGTTAGGCCCAAAAGACTTGGGACTGGATTCGAGGGACACTCGAATGTTCTTACGTATCCCATAAGTATGGGAATCAAGTCCACGTAGTTCTAGAACTACCCTTTGTACAAATTTGGTTCGTACATGTGAAGGGTGAAAAGGGGACTTTAGTGCAATGATGGTTTTAACCTAAAATAAAAAGTTTAGGCATTACCATGTATGTACGTAGTCTTTTGAAAAATGAAAACCATGATTGAAAAAGAATCAATGTTAATAATGGTTCCTTCTCAAATGAGGAAATCAAAGAATATTGTAGTTTATTGTCGTACCGGACAAAAAGTGTTGTATAGTTTAACGTCATATAACAAGGACGAAAGTGAATCAATGTAAAGATATTGATTCCAGGGGTGGTTTCACAAATCATCATCATATGAGATGGTGGTGAACCAATGTGAAGAGATTGTTTTTGGGCTTGAACCATTGGGAGGTTGCCTACATACCTAGCCTGGAGGGAAAGGATCAAAGTCTGTGTAGTTCAATTAAAGAATGAATTAATGATCAAGTTGTTCTTGTGGACAATGATCTAAAAAAAATGTTGTTGGGACTTACACATGGTTAGTGGCCCAAAGGGAGTGTTATGGTTGATGTTCGCTCTAAGCTCACGTGAGTCATACTCGGTGTGAGAAACAAGAGGTAATAACAACCTTAACGATGTACAGTTTAATGTCATGTAGGACATAAAAAAAAGGGACTTTCTGTACAGTTTAGCGTCATGTAGTTAAGACGATGGGGACAATATAGTTTAACGTCATATTGGACGAAAGGGGGATTGTGCAGTTTTAATGTCATGCTGGACTTTTGATGATTATATAGTTTAACGTCTTTCCGGACGTGAGGGACTTTTATACAGTTTAGCGTCATGTAGTTAGGACGTCACAGTTTAACGTCTTGCTGGACATATTTGCAAATAGTTTATGGTCATATTCATGGACCAGGGATGATGCAGTTTAAAGTCATACGGGACCATTGCTGTATAGTTTAACGTCATATAGCAAGGAGGAACTGGTGCTGTACAGTTTAAAGTCATGTAGCTAGGACTAAGGTGAACCAATATGAGGATATCAGTTCTGGGGATTTTTTTACAGTTAAATGTCATACTGGACGATGAAAGTGCCACACAGTTTAATGTCATGTTGCTAGGACACAATATAGTTTAATGTCATCTCGGACATATACAGTTTAGTGTCATGTAGGACATATTAGTAACCAATGTGACAGTTTAACGTCATGTTGGACGATAAGGGAACTGACACAGTTTAACGTCATGTTGGACGATGAAAGTGCCACACAGTTTAATGTCATGTTGCTAGGACACAACATAGTTTAATGTCATCTCGGACAAAATATAGGAACTTCTATACAGTTTATTGTCATGTAGGACAAAATCAGGGACTATGCAGTTTAAAGTCTTGCAGTTAGGACTATTGGTGCTGCACAGTTTAGTGTCATGTTGCAGGGACATAAGTGCGAATAGTTTAAGGTCATATGCATGGACCGTACAGTTTATCATCATGTTGGACGAAGTTGTAGTTTAAGGTCATACTGGACCATTGCTGTATGAACCAAATGTAAGAGTCTTGGTTCTGGGAACAATATTTTGTGTTTATACAAAATACTTCTTCAGAAATCTGGCATTAGTTGGAGTCGTGATGTGTTCTCCATCCATTGAAATCAGAGAATACGCTCCATTGGAGTAGACCTTATGTACTGAATAAGGTCCTTCCCATTTTGGTTCAAGCTTGGGAGGCTTCTTTCCTGGTATCATTGGTGTTCTGAGAACCAATACCAATTCTCCCTGAATGAATGAACGAAGACGAACTTTTTTGTTAAAAGCTCGTGCTATCCGATTCTGATAGATTTCCAAGTGGTGCAAAGTGCACAATCTTTTCTCATCTAACTGTTCCAATTCATTCAACCGCTTTTGGGATTGATCATCTGTTGATAACTGATCACAAATGGCTATTCTGAGTGAGGGCAATTGAACTTCAATTGGCAAGACTGCTTCTGTTCCATATACCAATGAATATGGAGTAGACCGCGTTGCATTGCGAGTGGTAGTCCGATAAGCCCATAAAGCATGATATAGTTTATCAGGCCATGAACTCTTATCTTTATCCACCATCTTTTGCAGTATATTTGAAAGAGTCTTGTTGAAGGCCTCTATCTGGCCATTAGCCGCTGCATGATATCGAGATGAATGGTTGGACTTAATGTTGTATTCTTGATACAATCTCTTTACCTCAGAAGAACAAAAGTTGGTGCCATTGTCTGTCAATATGGTATGAGGGACACCAAATCTAGTAATGATGTTAGACTTGATGAAGCTAACAATGCATTTAGAACTGACTTCTTTGAGAGGTACTGCCTCTGCCCATTTAGAAAAGAAATCAGTAGCAGTAAGAATGTACTTAAACTGCTTGGCCGTAGCTGAAGGGTAAGGTCCCACCACATCCATTCCCCATGTGGAAAATGGCCATGAGTATTTAGCTGTATGAAGCAACTCTGGAGGTTGATGAATGAAGTTGGCATATACTTGGCATGAATGACACTTCTTTGTGAAATTAACACAATCTTGTATCATTGAAGGCCAGAAGTATCCAAGCCTTCGAATTTGATCAGACAATCTTTGTCCAGACTGGTGGGCACCATAGACTCCTGCATGCACTTCTTTTATGACAGCCATTGTCTCTTCACCATCAATACATCTGAAGAGAACTCCATCAAAACCACGTTTGTAGAGAATTTTCTCGAGGTGGTTTGGACCATTATAAAGAGTAAAATTGACCACACGTCGCCGAATTTGTTCTCTCTCGGCTCTATCAGGTGGAAGTGTTCCATTTTGAAGGTATTCACTGATAGGTGACATCCATCCTGTAGTATGACCATATGGTTCAGGAATGGGACTAATTTCATTAATTTCCTCTGTTCTGACTTGAACATAAGGTGAAATTGCACGACGGTGGGCAATACAGATGGTTGACTCGTCCCGATTTGGATCTGCTAAAGCTGTGGCTATATTAGCCAGTGCATCAGCTTGAGCATTTTGTGATCTTGGGACATAAGAAAATGTCGGTTCTGTAGGGAATTCCGACATTAACTCTCTGACGTAATCATACAAAGGGATTAATTCTTCTTTTCTGATGGCATAATCCCCATTGATTTGTTTGATTACCAGGTCTGAATCACCTTTCACTTTTAAGTGATTCACTTGTGCTTGAAGTGATAACTCCAAGACTGTAATGAGAGCTTGGTATTCAGCTTCATTATTGGTACCACCTTCCCACAACAAAAAGGAATAAGGTAACACTGCCTTATCTGGAGAAATGAGCACAATTCCTAAACCAACTTTGTTGAATTTAGGATTTTCCATTTTCTTCCCTGTTGGACTTCTAGAAGCACCATCAAAATACATTTCCCATGTTTGAGGACTCTCTTGAATAGAAAAAACTTCCTCATCAGGGAGTTCGATATCTGAATACGTGTCTTCCACTGAAGGGTGTTCAGCCAGGAAATCAGCCAGAGCTTGGCCCTTAATTGCCTTTTGAGACACATACTGGATGTCGAACTGCTGTAGAATAACCGCCCACCTTGCCAGACGTCCTGTAAGCATTGGACGACTAAGGATGAATTTGAGTGGATTATTACGAGATACCAATTGGACCTCGTGATGTTGCAGGTAGTGTCTCAGTTTCTGAACTGCAAAGATTAATGCTAGGCAGCATTTTTCAATACTCGAATACCGGGTTTCTGCTTCAAGCATAGTTCTACTAAGATAGTAGAGACTATTTTCATTCCCAGCATCATTCTTTTGAGCGAGAAAGGCACCCAATGATCGCTCTAAAGCTGTCACATAGAGGATAAGAGGCCTACCCTCAACAGGTGGCATGAGTACTGGTGGACTCAAGAGGTATTTCTTGAGAACATCAAATGCTTCTTGACATTCTTCAGTCCACTGGTAAGTGACTCCTTTCTTCAATAATTTGGTAAAAGGTAATCTTTTGCCTGCCAAATTGGCGATGAAACGCCGAATATAGGCTAAGTGTCCTTGAAGTCCTCTTAATTCTTTCAAATTATGAGGAGGTGACATACCAAGGATTGATTTGGTCTTCTCAGGATCGACTTCAATACCACGATGGCGTACAACAAAGCCGAGGAATTTTCCTGAGGTTACCCCAAAAGCACATTTTAAGGGGTTCATCTTCAAATTATGTTGTCGAAGCTTGTGGAATATGATTTCCAAATCAGCCAAGTGATTAAAACGTTGTTTGGATTTAACCACCAAATCATCTACATAGCATTCAACAAATTTCCCTAGAAAAGGTTTGAAGATACGATGCATGGCGCGTTGATATGTTGCACCTGCATTCTTTAAACCAAAGGGCATCACCCGGTAACAAAACACACCTTGAGGAGCTCTGAAGGCTGTATATTCCTCATCTTCTGGGGCCATTCGGATCTGATTATATCCAGAATATCCATCCATGAAAGAAAGTACTTCATAGCCAGCCGTCGCATCAATTAAGAGTTCTGTAATCGGAACTGGAAAATCATCTTTGGGACAATACCGATTAAGATCTCTGAAATCGATGCAAACCCTAATTTGTCCGTTCTTTTTCTTTACTGGGACAATATTAGCCAACCATTTGGGATACTGAACTTCTCTGACGAAGTTAGCTTTGATAAGCTTATCCACTTCAGCCTCGATTTTGGAAGCATAGGTTGGGTGTGTTCTTCTCGCGGCTTTCTTGAATCCTCGATGTTCTTTTGGCAAACCCAAATGATGGGTGGCAACATCAGGATCAAGGCCAGGCATCTCTGTATAATTCCAAGAAAAAATATCTTTATTTTGCTTTAGAAAAGAAATATACATCTCTTGTTCTTCAAGGGTCATGGCCGCACTAATTAAAGTGGGGCGTGGATCTTTCTCTGTACCCAGATTTACTTCTCTGAGTTCATCCACAGTGGTAGAGATACCCTCTTCAAATGCTGGAGGAGCATCTCTAAGATCTTCCTCTTCCTCTTCATCATGTGTTATTTCTTCTGTTTCTACTTGCAAAGTAGATGAAAAAACGAAATTCTCATGATCATAAGAGATGTCAAAATTTTCACATTTTGAAGAAGAAGCTTCCATTTCCGACCCTATTGATGAAAAAGGGTCTTCTTTGGGAATCAAAGAGGAGATGATGGATTGAGAATCGACATCAATATTCACCTCTGGTGTTTCTATAACTTCTTCTGGCCTGATTAGCGAAGTATAGACTTGTTGGATTTCAGCAGATGAAATGAAAACGTCACCACTTATGCCTTCATCACTGCTTGGTAAGTTACCAATTTCTCCCATGTTGTCTGGCTCGATTGCCGTAATTGACATTATGGATCTTTCCATAAGAGTATTTTGATTTGGGCCTATTTTGTCAATTTGACTGATAGGTAACACATAATCTGTACTCACATGTGAAAATGGATTTATTGGAATTTTTTCCAAACCATATGGAGCATTAACTTTGGTAATTTCCTTCATTGAAGATTTTTCTCTTCTCTTCATGTGATAAAATTCCGCCTCAATGTATTGAGACTCACATGTCTTGAAAGGGGCCTTATCACCATACAATGTTCCAACTTGACCATCGAAACAGTATTTGAGACATTGATGGTATGATGACGGAATAGCTGCATGCTGATGTAACCAGGGTCTTCCAAGAAAGATATTGAAAGCTGAGTCTTGATCAACAATCATGAAATCTGAATTGGAAACAAGATCTCCAAACTGAGTTCTGAGCGTAACTTCTCCCAGCGGTTCTTGTTCATTTTTATCATATCCTTGCAACATCATGGTAGAAGGAGATAAATCAGATTCCGTGAGGCCCAATCGACGAAGTGTGCGAATGGGCATGAGGTTGACTCCTGAACCATTGTCAATAAAAGCTCTTCGAACATCTTTACCATTGACTTTGCCAGATAGGTACAAAGGTTTTATGTGCCCATGCACAACATCATCTTCATCTTTATCAGTAAAAGCTATCACTGCATGGAATTCTGCAGGATTATTCTCTATATGATAAATTTCAGCTGCAGCAATTTCAGCTTCAAACTCCTGAGGACTTGACAAAGCTTCGATGAGTGCTTCCCGAAGATCTTTTGATAGATTCAAAGCATCCAAAATTGATAATTTGGCTGGTACTTGGGCCAAGTGTTTCAATATATCATACTTTTGATCTAGAGGCCTGCGTTTCCCAATAGGAATATGCGATTTAGCAGGTACCTTGGAAGCAGATGCTTTGGAAGCTGATGCATCTTGTATTGGAGTTGGCAACATCTTTGGTTTTGGAAAATTAGACTGATTAGATCCACTTACTTGCTGAGATAAAGAAGATGGAACCTTTAATCGGTCCTCCAAAATAACTGTGCCGAAGCTGAGTTGGCCATTTGCAGAAGAACTTGCTTGTTCTTTTTGAGCTCGCTGAAGGGCTCTACCACGAGTTTCTGCTGCATATACAGTGCTAGCAGGGGTAGAATTAGAGTAGTGGCTTCGGAAAGATCCACGTCTTCCCCTATATCCTGAACCTCTGGAACTTCCTCGGGTTCCTTTATTTGATACAGGGAATTCAGGCTCATCAAGACTGGAATATGAATCTGTTAATTGAATCATATTAACAGAACCAAAGATCAATTCTTCGTCTGATAAAGACTCTGCCAAGTTAGCCTGTTTAGGCTGTGCCGTTTGGTGGGACGGTGCCCGTTGCTTTGAAGTAGATGGCATGAAATCTGCCAGAGTCAAAGACAATTTAGGCTTTGATACATACTCATCTTCTCCTGATTCCTCTTTCTTCTTTGAATTGTGCTGCCCTTTTGAGGATTTGTCCTTTGATGGAGGCTTTACTGCAGCTTTTGTAGGAGACACAATTGGCTTCTTCAATTGTGTTCGCAAAATGGAATGGGTCCGATTGATTGTCTTTCTGACCATCCAATCATCATATTTTTTCGCAGTTTTGCTTTTGACTTCCTGCCACTCGCCTCCTTCTTCTGAATCTGTAGCGGTAATACACGCTACATGAGCTGAAGAACCCTTCAATTTGACTTGTCCCAAGTCGACCATCTTTTGTAGGAGGTCTTTAAAGACAAAACACTCTTGGATGGGATGTCCCAACATTTTATGAAAGGGACAATAATTGGGACGGTCTTCATCTCCTTCCTTGTTTGGTCTCTTCGGCACTGGTAATTGAACCAAATTATTTTCCAGAGCTGAAATGAAGTAACCAGGAACTTGCTCACTTCGGAAAGAGTATGTTTTACTCTTCATATCCTCAAATTGTTTTCATCGTTGATCTTTTTGATCATTTGGACGAAACAGCCTTTGTTGTTGGCGTTCAGGAGGTGGAGCCCTTCGAGAAGATGAAGGTTTTGAAGTAGAAATAGGTACAGGTGCCTATTTAAGCATAACTGTAGCAGTTTCTGCTTTACCCATTCTTCTTCCTGGAGCTGATGGAATTACACGAGATTTAACCTTAGCCTGCATAAGGGAATCTTCAATCTGTTGAGCGATTGAAGTAAGGTCTCGAAACCCTCCTGTGTATTTCACAGGGATCAATGGCGTGCGTAATTCGTCACGCAAATTTGCCACACAGATTGGCAACAATTCCTCCTGAGGGAGTGATAAACTCAAGGAATACGTTAATCCCTTCCAACGAGCAATGAAATCAGAGACTCTTTCATTCTCCCTTTTCTTGCAGTTTGTAAGATCGAAAACTGTCGTTTTTGGCAAAGTTGAGCTAAACTGAAGAAGGAATTTTTGACGAAGATCCTCCCATCCGATGACTGACCGGGATTGCAAGCTTGTATACCAGACAAAAGCTGGTCCTTGCAAGGTTCGCACAAAGCATCTGAGTTTCACTGCTTCTTGTTGCTCTGGAGTTCCCATCATAGGATCACAACAAGACACGTAATGCGTCAAATGTTGTTCAGGGTCACCTGATCCATTGAAAGTAGGGAAAATAGGGTTTCCAAAACTGGATAGAGGAGAAATTGAATCTACCCATTCAGGGTAAACTTTCTTTTCAGGTTGAACTTGCGCCTGTTTCGCTTCCATAGTTTCTAACCGAGCTATTAATGACTCAATAGTAGTTATTAACTTTTGAGAAACGTCAGGTTGAACTTGGTTTTGGGTAGGTGCAATGAATGGAGCTTGGACAGACGTGGTGGTTGGTGCTGCAACTGATGGTAGTGCTGCCAACCGTTGTTGCGTTTGACCCGTAGGATTAGACCTCTGCGGGTGTACTGACAAAGGAGGATATTCTTGATCCATCTCAGTAGTTACAACAAATTCCTTCGGCTGTCGGACTTCAGCATTCTTAAGAAGAAGACTACTCTGAAGTAGTTCTGCATTCAACCTTTTTAATTCTTTCATTTCTTCCTCCTGTTGTGCAAACCTTTGCTCTAATGAGAGCGATTGACCTCCTTCAGAGGAAGGGTGAGAAGTAACCTGATTCTTACCTTTCCCCTTATTGGATCCTTTTCGGAGAGGGGGAAGTGGGTTACTTGAAGGAATACCCAGATTTTGGGTAAGCCTTTGATTACGTGTGCGCACACCTTCTTCATTTAGGTCTGTGTGCGCGACTTCTTGAGCAGGAACCTCTTCGTCTGATCCCTCTGATTGAGCCTCATCTGGTGAATCAGCAGCAATGGCAGTGATGACATTGATGGATGCATATTGCATGGAATCCTTTCTATCAACATTTCTGTGATATTGTCTCCTTCTATGTCCATGATAAGACATGGCATTCCGTTGACTTGATCCCTCAGGAATTTCTTGGAGAACCGTCACTTGGAGAGAATCTCCTGACATCTTGGCTCTTCGTTCCTCTTGAGGCTTATTCCCTAATCGAGAGAATACTGACTTTCTCTGAGGGAGGGATTGAAGATTTGAAAAAGTCCCCAGTCCGGTGGACTGGGGGTGTTCCTGTTGCTTCCGCTCAACTCCTCGAATCCCATTCGTTGATTCTGAGGGTTGGGTTAGAGAAGTCCCCAGTCTGGCAAGCTGGGGTGTCTCTTGACATGCTATGTCTGAGATATTTTTAAAATCTCTCTTGATCTTGCGAATCTTAGTTCGGAAATTAGCTGGATGCATTAACCTGTATCCACTTTTATCACCTGGTTCAACAGACCGTTGGATGATTTCCGAAACTTCTGTCATTTGATGACGTGTTTGCTCCAGACGAGAGGCTTGTGCAATATTCTCGCCTGCTTGATGTAGAAGCAATTCAACAACCTGTTCTCTATATACTTGATTTTGAGAGGAACTAGTTGAAGCTTGCTCTCGAGCAAACTTTTGATTATGAACAAAGCCCATTGACTGTGGCCGGCCATGGACAATAACATTGCATGAGACCATTTTCGGCGGGCTTTGCTGACCGGAAAGCACTGTGAAATGTAGTGCTCCGTGAACACCCCATCCTCTGATATGAACATTAGATGGAGCATTGGAAATTAACTGACGCAATCTTCTTAGTGCGCCAAGGCATGAACGTTGAAGGGTTCTCTGTTGCTTTTCAGCCTTCGGATACCGAGAGACTGATAGAGATGCCAAATCAATCTGGCGTTGTAACCCTTCTATTATCTTAAGAGGATTTTCATATTCATCGTAAGATAATACCTTCTTCATTAATTGACAAAGAGTTTTCCATATGTTGAGACGAATATCATGGATTCCATCATCCGTCAACATCTTTGGAATGTCATACTGTGAATCAGCCAAAGGCCAAAACATGACTGGTACTTCACCTTTTGCCAGTTTTTTCCTCATGTTCAGCATTTCCTCTTTATCATTAAATGAAGATTCTTCTACCTGTTTGGACCAGAGTTGGTGTTTCCTTGTTGCTTCATCGGATTCAACAAGATTGGTAGAGGAATCACTATTCATGCTGGAAGATGAATGACCCAGGGAAGGTTCGGAGAATAACCTGAACCCCAAGCTATCTTATGATGGAGAAAGAGTTTCACCTGCCGATAGTAAAACTTCAGACATGACTGGTTTTACGTTTGCAAGTGCCTCGAGATAGGATGGCTTTCTCGTCACTACATTGCCTTCTGAAGAATTTTCGAGACAATGTGAATCACTACTGCGGAGAGGACTTTCGCAGCGAAGTTCATCACCATGAGGAGGACCTTCATGATGGGTTACAGCAAAAGATGAAATCTCTTGCTCCTTGGCCTTCTGACCACACAGAGGGTTCTTGTGGCTCTCATCTGAAGAAGAAACTTCAAGATTGACCGAATTTTCATGAAGCAAGTTTTCATGAGGAAGTGTCTGTTGAAGACCTTCGGGATTAATGTTCCTGTTATTGGGAACTGAGGGAGTAGAATCTTGAATTCCGACAGATAAATGTCTGATGGCTTCAAGAACTCCAGCATCGAGCAAGGCCTTGTTGCAGATTGGCCTTTGATCTCCTGACTGTGCTGGGCGGATCTTTTTCTTAGATGCCTTCTTACTCGCTTTAGAAACCACTTGATGACGAAAGTGATTGCTCTGAGCAGGTGTATGTGCCTGATCAGGAAAGATGGTCAGGTTAGGCTGACGATCATCGCTCAAATCAGGTGTATGTGCCTGACTTGGTTGTCCATATGATATGGGGGAGTAGGCCCCACAACCCTCTTGGACTGGAACAGATGTGTGTGTCTGTTCCGGAGTGAATTGTTGATGTGTCACTCCACTGCTAGGGATAGATTTATGTGTCTATCCCTGAGATGATGCTGAAGCTGTTATGATATCCTGGCAAGCATCCAGAATATGAGCAGGAATTTTCTTCTGCTCTTTCTCCATTGACAAAATATGTTTGGTGACTTCAGCCGCCGGAACGGGGATATACGTCCATTCCGGGCTTGGAGTAGGTGTATGTGCCTGCTCCTGTCCTCCTTTTCCTGTCAGTGAATCCTGACAGTACTCAAGTGTGGAGGCAGAGAGTTTAGTCTGCCTCCTGTTTGTCGCCGGGGCTTTCCGACTGACTTCTCCGTGCGCTACCAAGCGAGACTGTTGGTAGGTTTGATTAGTATTAGCAGGTGTATGTGCCTGCTGATTACACTTCGCCAAACGCGGTTGACGAGATCCACCATATGTAGTCAGACGAGCCTGCTGACTAACTGCTGATGTATAAGCAGGTGTATGTTCCTGCCTATGGTACTCCGCCAGAATTGCCTGGCGGGATCGGCTTGATGCTGCCAGACGAGTCTGCTGGACAGCGGGATTAAAACGGGCAGGTGTGTATGCCTGCTCGTTGTTTGCCACCAAGTTAGGTTGGTGGACTTCTCCGGAGATGGCAGGGATGACAACCTGCCTATTGTTAACCGGATTCCGTCTCTGGCGATTCATCTTGCCTGCTCGGGTTCGAGGAACCTGAGCTGAACACCTGGAGTCGGTACCCTCATCATGTTGAGGGCGCACTACCGCACGAGTCTGGCGGCGATTGATGGGAGCCTTTGAGAAGGACTCCTGTCTTTTTGAATTAAGGTCCTGCGGGACCTGCTCATTCACTTCCTCGGAGTAAGGGAGTGAATGGAAATTGCGTTCCGGGGATAACGACCCGAAACGGTTGGAGACGGTAGTCAGCACCGTCTGCTTCTTGATTGCTGGTCGCCGTTGTCCGGACGACCAGGTAGAATTGTTAACTTGGAGGGCTTGACGAGCGGCCTCCAGAGTTGGGATAGTACCGTTGCGACGGTACTCCTTAACCAGTGCATTAGAAACACAGCGTTGAAGACGCTGAGTTGGTGATGTCATCCTCAGAGCGGATGACGTTCCAGCAGGAGTAGCAGCATTGGTTTTCACAGCAGTAGACCTCACAGTAGAGGTGTTCCCAGCAGCAGTATTCACAGGGGTAAATTTAAGAAAAGCCATTTTTGTAGAAGATCTTGAAAAAAGAGTGCCTGTTCCATGTAACAGACATAATCAAGATGAATCCGGCTACTGCATCTTTTGGATGATCATATGTCAATGATTGTCTTGTTGGCCCAAAGGGCCTAACAGATAAGAAGAACATCACTTTAACTTGGTTAAGGTTTCACGTCGGGTTCACCATTTTTTGTTTCGCGCGGAATCCGGGGATGACCTCCTGGATGGGAGATTCAAACGTTCCGATCGGTTTCTAACGGGTTTGTTCGTAGAACCGGAAACATCCAATGATTCCACATCCGTTTGGACCTACTTTCCAAAGGCAGGCGCTCATTAGCTTGTGGGCTAATGAGGCTTAGGAATTTGCATTGGTCGAGAGGATGGGAGGTCGGACTCATCACACCTTTTTGAGGGGAATTATTGTCTACTCCGGGACTCTCTTTATAGATTTAAGTTAAGTTCGTGAATCCTTATTACATTACCAAGTATAAAATGAGCTTTCCTTCAGTTTTAACAATCAATGATTAAATATGCAAGAAATTTAGAGAATCTTTTATATGTATTCGAGGTTCTTCATCAATATAGAATCATCTATATTTGTTTAGAGATTCTTGGTCAATGGTATCCTTCAAAACATTTATATAAAAGTATCTTGGTCATTTTGATGACCAGGCTGGTTTTAAAGCCACTCAGTGGGGCACTTGAAGTTTATCGTCATTCAGAAGGACAGAGATTATTTCAATGTTGGGATCGAACCCATAAATGGGATACCTACGTATCCTTTGTTTTGAAAAAGGAATCAGAACCCACGTAGTTCGAGGAATGGGGTATGATGTTTATGATTGATGGCTCAAAGATGAGTGTCATAATTACTTTTACACTCTAAGCTCACGTGAGTCATGCTCGGTGTGAGAAACAAGAGGTATTGGTAAAATTTAGACAATTGTGCCATGAAAGATGCAATCATAAGAATTTTTTTGGGGCTTATGTATGGATGACTGCCCAGATAGATGAAGGTTTAGGATTTACTTTTAGGGAGAAAATCCATGAACAGGGTCCACAAAGTTATATGTGCTTCATGGAGATTTGAATACTCTAATCTTGGGGCTTAATCCTAAGGAGGATGCCCAAGTTAGGAGGGGACTTATGATTGGGTTTTATTCCTGAAAAGGAAACCCAAATCAAAGGTAATTTATGACTGGTTAAGAGAAATTTTAAGAGACTTGGGGCTTACTCCTAAGAAGGATGCCCAAGATTTATGACTAGGACTTATTCCTGAGAAGGAAGCCTAGGTTAGGGGACTTGGGGCTTACTCCTGAAAAGGAAGCCCAAGGTTATGACTGAGTCTTATTCCCGAAAAGGAGACCCAGGTTAGGGATTAAGGTTTGGGGCTTACTCCTGAGGAGGATGCCCAAGATTAAAGGACTTGATTGGGGCTTATTCTTAAGAAAGATGCCCAGATCAAAGGTTTTATAACTGGGGATTATTCCTGAAAAGGAGACCCAGGTTAAGATTCTCTCATTTTAAAGGATGAGGTTGAATGAATGAACTCTCAATCTTTGGTGACATAAAGATGTTTAAATCACTAGGTTTTGAGAGATATTTCACAGAATTCCTTTCAGATAAGGATGTCAAATCAAGAAATCATGCCATAAATGGCTTTGAAGAGTATCTTGAAGATTGAATCTTGAATAGGAAGGGTGAAATGGCTTAAGAGGGGTAAAAATGGGCAAGATGGGCACCCAAAAAGATAGGGGCGCGCAAGTCTTGAAAGGCGCGCAAGTCCTGCGGCGGCACGCAAGTATTGGTCGCGCAAGTATACTTGCGCGACATGAGGGGTACTTGCGCGATTTTCAACCAGTATTGAAATTCTTGAGCGACTCTTTATTAAACCCTTTACCATCCTCTTGAGGTTCTTCCAGAAGAGTGACGCGCAAGTTATATTGAAGGAATTAAGTAGGCGCGCAAGTGTTTGTTAAGTTTAAACACTTGGGCCTTCCTTTTTCTCTTTAGATCTTCCGTTCTAGGTAAGAAATTACCTTAGAAGTGTTCCGGAAGCTTTGAGAAGAGACTTGGGCGTCGGGAGCTTCGATCCGAGTTTCTGGAAAAAGATCCCATGAAATGGGGGGCCCACAGGGTCTATTTATAGGCAAAAGAAGACCCCGGGCGGTTACTGGGCTGTTACCACATATGTCGCGCAAGTCCCTTGCACGAACATGAGGAGTCGCACAAGTATTGAGGCGGCGCGCAAGTGTACTTGCGCGACCAAGAGGGAACTTGCGCGATACATGGGCAATGTTCTCCTTTTGTATCCCTTTGTCGATTTTTGATGTTTCTTCAAAGGATTAATCACTTTGAGCTCAGATATTCCCTTTTCCGAACTTTAGATTCTATGACGAAAGGAGCGTCAACAATGACATAATAGATTTCCATCATACATTGAATTGTATAATATTCTTCTGACATTTTAGTTGACATATGGTTATGGGAAATTGTTCTTATTTGTAAATAATGTCACAAAATATAATAGAAGTTTCTGCAAGTTGCAACATTGATATTCCATACATCATTACTCTGATGTATAAAATGTGCATTTAGGAATTTCACCATGCTACATTTTATTGATCAATGTTAACAAGTAAGACTTTATAGTCAATTATCCTCATTAACATCAATATCATGATGTAGATAAGGTAATGTGCATTTAGGAATTAATCCATCCAATAATATCATGTTCAATAATTGCATTGTTAAGATATTCATTGGTCTGCTGGCTCGAAGAAACTCATATCTTATGACTATGGACTTAAATCACTTTTTCATTACTTAATTACTTAATTGAATAATATGAACTATGTTTAACATTAGCTTTCCCTTGAAACAATTCATGGTCACTAGTTGAACTAATTTAAAAAACATTGTGACATGCCTTCATTTCTAATGGTTTGTTTTCCCAAACCAAAGACATTAATAATATCAATGGTTTTTAGTTGTACCGAGCCTAAATTAATTTTATGGTATAATATTGACATCCACTTTTAGTGGTTCTTGACAAAGAATTGTCTTTCCAAAACTGGGTATAAGTCATACACAAAAGGTATATAAGGGATTACTCAGAACATGTTCATTTTGTAACAATAAATGAGACTTATGTAAAGGGGAAAAATGATATCAGAAGATGATGTATTGAAAGATCATGAACCTCCTTTAAATTTACACCAATACAGTGTAACCATTACCTATCCATATCATTGCTTCACTTTCTCCCCACAACCTTATCATAGACAAGACTACATATTATATCATCCATGTCCTGATGTAGCTACCACAAATTACATCATACATTGATGAAAGAATAATTATATAATGATTATATGATATATACATTATTATCCTGTATGAAATTTCACCCTCACTTTGTGAGGTAACTTAACAGGTGTTGTAGATGCTGACACCTTCTGTTTCCAATATCATAGTACTACGCGCAAGTTCCCGAACTATTATTGAATACTCAGGCCAGTGTAGACATATACTACGTCCAATATTAATCAAAATTTTTAAACTTGTGGTATAAAATTTCATTTTACTACAAAAATAAATTTTAGAATATTAATTATTTTATCAATATTACCAGTTTAGACATATAGATTAACTAAGCATCAGGACATTCTGAGCATGAGGCAGATCCAAACAGAGTGCAACATCATCTTTGTTTACAACTGTATAACCTGTTATATATTGACATAATCTATCCAATATAGTTGACATCATGAAACTGATCTGAACATTGTTCGCCTCCTCCAGAGGAGATCCTCAAACATCCGTCATCTCCACGGTGAGCGATCGAGACCCGACATCAGGCGACCTCATCGGGAGCCTTCATTATCCATCAGGTCTGGAGGCATCGGTCAACCCAGCACTAGATCTATGTGGATATATTCTAAAACCTACTATAATTTTTTCTTGGAAGCTATGAAGACCAACCAAAGGAGAAGAAGTCTTGAGCGAATCATTTATGGTACATCCAGTATCTCAAGTAGAGCCTCTCAATAGAAGTTTCTGCCCCAAAATTGGGTAATTGACAAGAAGAAGATGATGAATGCTAGCCACCACACAAATCAACATTGGAGAGCTCTCAAGTCCCCATCACTAACATATATATTTGATTGTACTTATAATTTTATATAAATCAATTTAAATTAATTTCTATGTAATTATAAATATATATATTTATTTATTAAGATATATATATATATATTTATTTATTTATCAATAGAGAAATATATTTATATAAACTACAAAACTAATTTATTTATTTTAATTTTATAATTGGGTAAATAGATATTAATTTATATTTACATTTCGAATAAATATATTTATGAATATTTCTCTATATTTCTAAGTAATTTTATATATTTCTAAATATTTTCATACATTTATATGTATATATATATTTATATTTATATATGTTTTTAAAATTATAAATATAATAAATATATTTATTATAATTTTTTTATTACTGAATTATATACATAATTATAAATATAAATAAATTTTTATATAATTATAAATATACATATTTATAATATTATAATAAAAGTATTTATTTTAATTTTTTAATTATATATATATATATATATTAATTGATAAATGTAACTATATAATTGTAAATATATATATATATTTATTTATTTATTAAAGTATAAATATATATACTTTTAAAATTATAATTAATATATTTACTATAATTTTATAAAAATTGAAATATTTATATATAATTATAAATAAAAATAAATATATTTACAAAGTTTTTATATAAAACATAAATTTTTTTATTAGAAATATATTAAATATATTTATTATTTAATTATATTTATTTTAATTTTATAATTATTTATGAAAACATAAGTTAATGGGTGTAACAGGAATGAGAAGTATATATCATAAAAATGATTCATCATATAATGAAAGCATGGATTATGACAACCCTGCTTTTATTACAAACATAAACATGATTTATTACATAAAACTTCACTCGATACAACAAAGAAGATCGAGAGGTTTAGTGTCTTTAGGGATTGAGATCATTACATAAAAACTTGAAACATGAAATACAATATCTTTATTGAAAACATCCTCTACAAGACCACTACATTCCCTAATCCTTAGCATTGCATGGGATAACCTGAGGACATATATAAGAAAAGGGTGAGCTATAAAGACCAGTAAGGGAATACACATGGAATAACATGAGGAGTATAATACATGTTAGACATTAGGCATATAAACAGAGCACAAGAGAAATATGAACATAAAGGCATGATAAATCATGATAATCATAACATGGAAATGTAGAAACAACAGTTTACATGGAATTAGCATGAGCCAAGGCTCATTGCACATGAAGCATGAGTAAATACTCATTGCACATGAAGCACGAGTAAATACTTGTTGCACTTGAATTAGCATGAGTCAACACTCATTTCACATGATGTATCATGATACTATACTTTACCCAATGCATTGGAGCTCTATAAGGGTGCACCCTTCTTAAACATTTTATTTCATGCATAAGTGTGCCACGTGGATCATAAAACATAGATTCATAAAACACAATCATTTATTCCACTATAAAGTAATGTGAAATTCATACATGAAAATTTATAATAAATAAGTAAATGTGCATAAAGGTGAATACCCTTGATGGAGAAATGGACATGGTATTCACTACACAATGGCATTGGGTTAGAAAATCGGTGTGATTTTGGTAGCGTAACGGTGTGACATAAGAATTCATAAAAACAGTTGATGAGAGAGAAAGGGGTTTCTCATCATATTTACATGTAATGTAAATTAAGGAGATCATATATATACATGTCCCAACAATTTTAATGGAATTTAGATTCATGATACAAAATTATTGCTTGAATGTAAAATGGGGAGAGAGAAGTTCCTTTCGGAATTTCGACATAGTAACGGGTGTACATAGGAGGAATTTAATGAGAGAGAAATGGGTATCCAATTATTCAAACATAAAGATGTCAGTATGAGAGAGGTGTGAAACCATACCCCAACATTCATAATTGAAAGTAAAAGGGAAAAATAACTTAATGAAAATTGGACAAAAAAGAGAAAGGAAGAAAAAACCCTTACTTGGAAGTGTGCTTCCAAAGGCTAGAAAGAGGATTGTGAGAGACTTATTGGGAGCTTGGGGCACCTTGGGTGGATTCTAGAGAGAGTAGGACAGAGTTTGGACGAACTCCAAAGGCTTTGAGTGAGGAGGAAGTAGGAGCTTGTGTAGGTTTATATAGGAAAGGTGAGGGAATTCTTTATTATTTAGGTTTGGGTCCCCTTACATTAAATTAATCCAAATTACAAACCATCCAATGGTTTTTGCCCATGGTTTTTGGAAAAGGTAACAGGAAAACAATATTTTATAAGGCCAAATTCCGAACTTCATAAAATAATAGGGTTGGTTATGTGGAGGTGAGTCATACTCCCATGGAAATTAATTTTAAAAGACAAGGTGTTTAATAAGTCTGGAGGGGTCCATTAATTCTTTGGAAAATAAGTCAAACAAACCCAAAATGAGATTATTTTAATGGTAAAACATATATTGGCCGAACATAAAGATTATAGTTTTTTATTACATCACTATTGAGTCATTATGATGTCATAAAACACATTATATATTTAAACGGTATTTAATTTTTACCCAAACATTTGGCTGTCTCAGAAAATTGTGAAAAATTCAATGTTGGATAATTTCGACATCCTGATTCCAGAAATAACATTTATTTTATCAAAATAATTTTCTAAATATGTTAATTTTCAGTTTTAAAATAAAAACCGACATTTATAAAAAATTCACGGGTTTTGACAGAAATGGCTTTCAAACCTTAATAAAAATTACAATTGAATTCATAAAATTATAAGATCATTTATATTTAATAAAAATTATTTTAATAATAATAAAAATATTTTATTAAAATATTATTTAATTCAAAAATCCCTTAATTTAATAAAATAGAATTCTTAATTAAATAATAACTAAAAACATTATTTGTACTTTAAAAACTATTTACAATGTATCAATAATGAAAAGAAAGTATATTCATTATTATATACAAAAAAATAATGTACATGAACATAGTACTATTTATTTGATACATAACCCCTTAAAACACCCGCATAATACCTAAGGGTAAGGTGTTTGATGGTGGCAGACTCTTGGGGTTTCTCGGATAACATCGCTCGAGTGGTAATTTCTATCAACTTCCACTTATCCCATAGACGGTCTTGTTCGAGCTTGACATGATGAAGCTTAGCTTGGGCATGGTCAAGAGTGAAGCCCAAGGACGCCACCTCTTTTCCAAGCTCCGACAAATGGGCTTTGTATGGGGTAATTCTACTGGATGAGGGCATCACTTCCTTTGTCTGAGTAAATTTGGATTTGTTAAAGCCCTATATTTATACAAATCATGTGATCACTGTTCAACGACTATATTAGAAATGGTCAAAATTCATAACATAAAACCAATGAAGTTGACATTTTATATAAATATACAGAGACATTTAATTAGATCAAGAAGGATTTCCATTAATGAAACTTTGGGTCGTTACAATATTTACCCCTTAATAAATTTCTCCCTTGAATTTTTTTTCCTTTTCCCACACTAAAAAAGATGTGGGTGACTCAGCTTCATCATTTCCACTGATTCCCAAGTCTCTTCTTCAAACTTGTGGTTTCTCCACAACACCTTGACAAGGGGCATTGTCTTATTTCGTAGAACATTTTCTCTATGATCTAACATCTTCACTGTTTTCTCCTCATAAGAAAGCAAATCCTCCAACTGTACCACCTCAGAAGAGAGTACATATAAAGGGTCTGGTATGTACTTCCTTAAGAGGGATACATGAAAGTCATCATGTACTTTGGCCATAGTAGGTGGAAGTGCTAGTCGATAGGCCATAGCCCTGACACGATCAAGAATATCGAAGTGGCTGATGTACCTTGGACTTAACGTCCCTTTCTTTCCAAACCTCATGACCTTTTCCACGGAGATATGCGTAGAAAAACCATGTCTCCATCTTTAAACTCAAGGTCTCATCAATAATTATCTGCATAACTCTTCTGTCGACTTTGGGCTGCCTGGATATGCTACTGAAAGGTTTTCAACTTCTCCACCATTTCCTTGACGATTTCTGGTCCAACCATCTTACGTTCTCCGACCTCATCCAAACATGCTGGTGTTCTGCACCATTTCCCATAGAGGGCTTCATATGCTTCCATTTGGATGCTCGAGTGGAAACTTTTATTATAAGAGAACTCAACCAAAGGAATATATTGATCCCATCCTACATTAAAGTCCATTGAGAACACTATCAACATATCCTCAAGTGTTTGGATAGTCCTCTCGGATTGGCCATCAGTTTGAGGATGATAGGCCGTACTGAAGTTCAGTTTAGTATTCAGAGCATTTTGAAGACTTGTCCAAAAAATAGAGGTGAATCTTGGATCTAGGTCAGACACAATATATACTGGTACTCCATGCAACCTTACCACTTCCCTGATATATATCCGTGCCAGTTTATCTAATGAGAAATCCTCCCGAATAGCAATGAAGTGTGTAGTCTTTGTAAGACAATCCAGAACAACCCAGATTGCATTGTTACCTTTAGATGTCCTCATAAGTCCGGTGATAAAGTCCATGGTGATGTTCTCCCATTTCCATTCTGGTATGGGCAATGGTTGCATCATCCCCTTAGACTTCTGCCTCTCTACCTTCACTTTCTGCCACACCAGGTACTTTGATGTATATTCAACAATCTCCTTCTTCATATTATCCCCCCAAAATTTTTCTCAGAGATCTCGAAATATCATTGTGCTCCCTGGGGAAATAGAGAAATTTGAACTATGTGGATCATCCAAAATTTCCTTCTTCAGCTCCGGACATTATGGAACACATTTTCTTTTCCCAAACTGCACAATTCCTTCTTCATTAACATTAAACTCTAAGGATTTCCATTTTTTGATAGCTTCCAGTTTTTCTTGGATTCCCACATCATCCTTTTGAGCATCCTTTAACCTTTCCAAAAGAGACGGTTGAGAAATAATTTGTGAAAGGATTGATGATGATCCCTTCTCTATGATTCCCATGTCCATCTTCGACAAGTCTAAGAAGATGGGATCCTTCTCAATTCTCATCATTGATAGAATCACTGGATCCTTTCTTTTTAGGGAATCTGCCACCTTGTTCGCTTTCCAAGGGTGGTAATGGATTGAACATTCATAATCCTTGATGAGATCTATCTATCTTCTCTGGTACATATTAAGCTCATTCTGTGTGAATATATATTTAAGACTCTTGTGGGCAGTATATATCTCACATTTCTCTCCATAGAGATAATGCCACCAGATTTTCAAGGCAAAGATCACCACTGCGAACTCTAGATCATGCATTGGATAGTTTCTCTCATGGATTTTCAACTGCCTTAAAGCATAGGATATATCTTTATCATTCTGCATCACCACACAACCTAATCCCTTCTTTGAATCATCACTAAAAACAACAAAAAGTTCCCCACTTGTGGGTAAAGTGAGCACGGGCGTAGTGACAAGCCTCCTTTTAAACTCCTTAAATTATTCTTCACATTCATCACTCCAAGAAAACTTTACTCCCTTTCGAGTTATCTTGTTAAGATGGTTGGACAATCGTGAGAAATTTCTCACAAATCATATATAATATCCAGCTAACCCCATGAAGCTACAGATATCTGTTACCGATGTTGGCCTCAACCATCCCTCAATTTCATTTGTTTTGGAGGGATCCAAAGATATCCCATTGCTTGTGATGATATGGCCCAAGAATGAGACTTCCATCAACCCAAACTCACACTTGATGTGCTTTGCATATATCTTCTCCTTGCGCAAAGCCTCCAGTACAGTTCATAAATGCTCCTCATGATCCTCATTGGTTTAGGAGTATATTAGAATATCATATATAAAGACTACCACAAATTTATCTAGGTAATCTCTAAAGACACTATTCATTAAGTCCATGAAGATTTATGGAGAATTAGTGAGTCCGAAAGGCATTACTATGAATTCATAGTGCCCCTATCTTGTGTGAAAAGCAGTCTTGGGGATATTTTTCTTCTTCACCCTTACGTGATAATATCCTGACCGCAAGTCCACCTTGGAGAAGTATTGTGCTCCACGCAGCTGATCAAACAAGTCATCAATTCTTGGGAGAGGATACATGTTCTTTATCATGATTTTCTAAAGTTCACGATAATCGATGAAAAGCCGCATTGACCCATCCTTCTTCTTGACGAAGAGGACTAGTCCACCCCATGGTGAAGCACTTGGGCGTCTAAACCCTTTATCCAGATTCTCCTGTAGAGGCTTCTTCAGCTCTTCAAGCTCTACAAAATCCTTACTATATGGAGTCTTGGATATTGGTAAAGCCCCGGGTATAAGTTCAATTGAGAATTCAACATCTCTTCTTGAAAGAAGACCAGGCAGTTCCTCGGGAAACACATCAGCGAATTCCCTCACAATAGGCATTTGTTTAAGGATGGTTTCTTCCTTGGACTCAATCATCTGAGCCAGATATGCGTGCTCATAAGGCAGTAATATCCATGCTTGAGATGATGGAGCTAAAGGAGATTCATCTTCCTCCTTACACTTGTAATGAATCGGGGGTCGATTCTCCATATGGACTGTGATTTCCCTCTCTCGACAATTTATGTTGGCTCTATATAAGGAAAGTCAATCCATGCCAAGAATTGCATCAAATCCCACCAGAGGGAGTATAACGAGGTTCTCTGAGAAATTCAATCCACAGATTATAATAGGGGAGGACTTATATTCATGGGATGCAATGATTTCCCCATTTTCCGTACTCACCGACATCTCCACTTCCATGATTTGTGGTGGTGCTGGGATTGTTCTACTAAACATTTGAGATATAAAATAATGCGTAGAAGCTGAATAAAAATGTACGTTCACTATTCTTGACTGAATAAATAGCGTACCATTCACCACTTCATTGTCGGGGTTCAATTCGACAGAAGTGATAGAAAAAGCTCTTCCTTGTTGCCTTGGAGGTTGTTGGTTGCCTCCGAAAACCCTTGGATTAGGGCACTGATTGGAAAAATGACCCGGTTCATTGCAGTTGTAGAATTCAAAAACACATTGAGGTTTGAACAGAGTGTTCCTCTCCTCTATCATAGTTGCGGGTCTTTCTTGCTGTCAGTTAACAGCTAGGTTCCATTCTCTTCCACACCTGAAGCATTTCCTCATCCCCTTAAGGCAATTTACAGGGTTCTTCTTCCCACAACTTTGGCAAGTGGGGTGCTAGATCTTCTTAACACCGTTGGATTTACCCATCGGACCACCAGCATTGATGTCCACGTTATGCTTCTTATCCCCATGAAACCCATGTGATACTACGATCTCCATTTCGACCTTGAGGGAAAATCGTACAATTTCCTCATAGCTATCGAAGTCATGGATTGTTAATTCTTTCTGTAGTCTCAGCTTCAACCCACCAAAGAAGCGGTCAACCTTGCATTCGGGGGTAACGACAAAGCTGGAAGCGTATCGTGCAAGACTTGTGAAGTTTTCCTCATATGCTCCAACAGATTCTTCATCATTTTTCATGAGGGAAAGTAAGTCCCTTTTCATCTTATGCCAGAGGGTGCGCAAAAAATATTTATCGAAAAACATATTCCGGAAATCCTTCTATTCCAATGCCTCGATCTCCTCATCAGGCTTCGTATTTTTGATCAACGTCCACCATTGATCATCTTCACCCTCCATATGATAAGCTTCTAGGAGAACCTTATCTTGTTCAAAACATTAAAGGATGGAGAATATCTTTTCAATGGAGTTGATCTATTGTTCAGAAATCGCGGGATCGGATGATCCACTAAAAGTAGGAGGCCTTTGTCTCATGAATCTCTCGATAGCGACTTGTTCTTTCTTAGGGGGGGTTTAACATTCCTCTTGAACCGTTTTTCTACTCAAAACATGAGTTAGCTTAGAGAGAAGCATGAAAAAGTTTGTGATTCCCACTCCCATTGGACTGGGCATCTCATTAGTATAGTCATCACACTAATCTTCACAACGGTTGGTAGCCCATGTCCTCCTATTACTGGCCATTGGATGGAATAAAAGGAAATTTAGGGGTAACACATAAAGGGTAATCTAACGAAAAAAGTTGATGACTTATAAATAAACATTAATTTCATTAACTCATGAGTCTATAGGCTTCAATATAGGCTTTTCATGATCTACCTTCTAACATATATTCTTAGGGGCATTTTTTTAATTCCCTTAATAAGGGTTCATACTAAGCTTGTGAATTTATAAAAACATATCCCCCATGAGTGACCTAACCAAGAGTGTAGCAAGACCCTTTGTCATGCACCAGTTCTCGTTCGAGTCTAGCTCAAAGTAGTGTTTTCGAGTTTTACCCCTAGGATACATCTGTGCCAGAGCCGCCTCTACCTGCTCGTATCCAGACAGGGATGTATTTTCTTGATAACACACATACTCAATACTAACCAAAACTTAGGGATGTTTTTATAATACTTAGTCTTGTCTCTAAGTCTTTACTGGGGTTTTCTAATCCTAATCCCAAAATTAACTAAACCTATCCTATAATACCAACTATGACAACACTTCTTTTATTAGAAACTTAAACATGATTTATTACATAAAACATCACTTGATACAATAAATAAGATCGAGAGGTTTAGTGTATTTGGGGATTAGGGTCATTACATAAAAACTTGAAACATTAAATACAACATCTTTATTGAAAACATCTTTTGCATGATAACAACATTCCCTCGTACTTAGCATTGCATGGGATAACCTGAGGACATGCATAAGAAAAGGGTTAGTTATAAATCCTAGTAAGGGATTACATATGGAATAACATGAAGAGTACAATACATGTTAGACATTAGGCATATCAAGGGAGAACAAGAGAAACCTGAACATAAAGGCATGATAACGAATGGTAATCATAACATGGAAATGTGGCAATAACAATTAACATGGAATTATCATGAGCCAAGGATCATTGCACATGGAACTTGAGTAAATCCTCATTACACATGAAGCACGAGTAAACCCTCGTTGCACTTGAATTTACATGATTCAACACTCATTTCACATGACGTATCATGATACTATACATTACCCAATGCATTGGAGCGCTATAAGGGCGCACCTTTCTTAAACATTTCATTTCATGCATTAGTGTGCCACCTGGATCATAAAACGTAGATTCATAAAACATAATCATTTATTCCAAGATAAAGGAATGTGGAATTCATACATGAAACTTTATAATCAATAAGTAAATGTGCATAAATTTGAATAACCTTGATGGTGAAATGGGTAAGTTATTCACTACACAATGGCATTGGCTTAGAAAATCGGTGCAATTTCGGCAGCGTAACGGCGTGACATAAGAATTCATAAAAACGGTTGACGAGAGAGAAAGGGGTTCGTCATCATATTTACATGTAATGGACAGTAAGGAGGTCATATATATACATTTCACAACAATTTTAATTGAATTTATATTCATGATACAAAAGTATTCCTTGAATGTAAAATGAGGAGAGGGAAGTTCGTTTCGGAATTTCGGCATAGTAACGGGTGTACATGGGAGGAATTTAATGAGAGAGAAAGGGGTCTCCCATCATTCAAAAATAAAGAGGGAAGTATGAGAGAGGTTCGAAACCATACCCCAACATTCATATTGAAATTAAAAGGGCAAAACAATGTAAAGAAAATTGGACAAAAAATACAAATGAAGAAAAAACCCTTACTTGGAAGTGTGCTCCCAAAGGCTAGAGAGAGGCTTGTGAGAGGCTTATTTGGAGAATGGCGCACCTTGGATGGATTCTAGAGAGAGTAGGGCAGATGTTGGACGAACTCCAAAGGCTTTGAGTGAGGAGGAAGTGGAAGATTGGGTGGGTTTATATAGGAATGGTGAGGGAATTCTTTATTATTTAGGTTTGGGTCCCCTTACATTAAATTAATCCAAACCACAAACCATATCAGGGTTTTTTCCCATGGTTTTTGGAAAAGGGAAGAGGAAAAATATATTCTATAAGGAAAAATTCCGAACTTATTAAAATAAATGGGTTGCTTATGTGGAGGTGAGTCATACTCCCATGGAAATTAATTTAAAAAGACAAGGTGTTTAATAAGTTTTGAGGGGTTCATTAATGCTTTGAAAAGTAAGTCAAACGAACCCACAATCATATTATTTTAATGTAAAAACATATATTGGCCTAACATAAATATTATAGTATTTTATTACATCACTATTGGGTCATTATGATGTCATAAAACACATTATATATTTAAACGGTATTGAATTTTTACCCAAAAATATGACTGTCTTAGAAAATTATGAAAAATTCACTGTTGGATAATTTAGATGTCCTGATTCCAGAAATAAATTTTTTTATCTAAATAATTTTATAAATATGTTAATTTTCACTTTTAAAATAAAAACTGACATTAATCGAACATTCACGGGTTTTGACAGAAATGGATTTCAAACCTTAATAAAAATTACAATTGCATTCATAAAATTATAAGATCATTTATATTTAATAAAAATTAATTTAATAACAATAATAATATTTTATTAAAATAATATTTAATTCAAAAATCCCTTAATTTAATAAAATAGAATTATTAATTAAATAATAACTAAAAATAGTATTTGTACTTTAAAAACTATTTACAATGTATAAATAATGACAAGAAATTATATTCATTATTATATACAAAAAAATAATGTACACGAATATAGTACTATTTATTTGTTACACAACCCCTTAAAACAGCCACATAAGACCTAAGGGTAAGGTGTGCAATGGTGACAGACTCTTGGGGTGGCTCGGATAACATCGCTCGAGTGGTAATTTCTATCAACTTCCACTTCTCCGATAGACGGTCACGTTTGAGCTTGACATGATGAAGCTCAATTTGGGCTTGGTCAAGTTAAAAGCCCAAGGATGCCACCTCTTTTCCGAGCTCTGACAAATGGGCTTCGTATGGGGCAATTCTACTAGATGAGGTCCTTACTTCCTTTGTCTGAGTAAATTTGGATTTGTTAATGCCCTATATTTATACTAATCATGTGATCACTGTTCAACAACTATATTACCAACAATCAAAATTCTTAACATAAAACCAATGAAGATGACATTTTATATAAACATATAGATACATTTAATTAGATCAAGAGGGATTTCCATTAATGAAACTATGGGTCGCTACATGGATAATAATTGTGTTAATGTATATATAAACTTTTCATGGGTTATGAATATATAACATATGCATGTGTCATCATAAGAATATGTAATCTAAAATTTAAAACCAATATAGAAACACAATCATGTCCACAAATAAATTTATGATCATAGCTAGTGTCTTTACTAAAACATATCAATATATAAACATAAACATGTCCATGAATATCATCATTATCTCATGAGATATATATATATATATATATTTATTTACTCAATTCTTTGGAAAAGAATATTTATTTCAATATATACATATATATATATAACTATTATTTAAAATAAATATATTTAAAAAGTGTTTGTATATATAATAATAAATATATAATTATTAATAAAATAAATATAATTATTCTTTTAAAATATTTATTATAATTTTATAATTATTTTTGTATATATATATATATTTATAATCTTATAAATAATATTTTTAAAAAATTATATATATTTATTTGAATTATTAAAAAATATATATTAATATATGATATTTATGTTAATAATAAACATGTGTTTTTTAATAATGTATATATGTCAAAGTTATTTTTTAATTTAAATATAATAATTATATATATTATTATAAATATTTTTTAATAAAAACATTTATCATCACTTTTAATTATCATAGATAAAGTGAGGCTTTTATCAACGCTTTATACTTAATGATGGAACAATACGACACATCCCATTTGCTGATTTGTGGTAGTGAAAAAGGAATCACTTTTCTTCACTTCCACAAAAATGAGTTTTCATAGAGCTTCCCTTTTAACAATGCTAAGAGAAGACATGATAAAGGGAGTAATTTTATCAATTCTATAAAAATCTGATAAAAGGTATTTTTAACAGCATCAAATAATGCTTTGTTAAATGTATCCCTTTAACAGTACTTTTTTAGCAGGGATAAAGGTACCCACATTAATAATGTTTTCTTTAGTGTTGTTAAATGTTCCCCCTTTATCAGCAGATTTTATCAGTAGTTTTGATACAAGGGGACTTTATCAGTTCTTTTTTTACACGCACTGATAAAGGGTTTTTTCAAAATAAATCATTAAAATAATGTATTAATATATATATATATTGATATTGATATAAATATAACAAATATTTTTTAAATATGTTTTAAATAAATATAAATAGACACTTACACATAATACGTAATAAATTTAGTGAAAATATGTTATAAAATATTTTAAAAAATATTATTAATTAATAATTTTCTAATTATCATCAAGTAATAATCATATAATAACAATTTGAAGACACAAAAAATCAAAAAAATAATAAAAGACCTAAAATTAGTTGAAAATGTAACTCAAATATCAAACATCCTTATCTTTTGATCCATGCGTCCATTTGAACTCTACCACATATCAAATTGAATCTTGTAGCGAGCTCGATATGTTTGTTACACAATGGTACTTTTTCACAATTTTTTAGGTCAAAAAATTCCAAAAGGCCTCCAAAACAATGTTTTTAGTCTGGATGCCCAAATTTTTTAACGTTCGATGGAATTATAGCCTCATATTATGGGGAATGTCTTAATTTTTTATTGGTGATTGAATTTATCCATAGGGATTATATTCATATTAATATTGTGGAGTTGAAATTTTATCATTTTTGTTAATGTACTATTATTTATAATCAAATATATAACAATATATACATATTTATTATATATTAACAAAGAAAATTTTATTTTTTATAAATAAATAATTAAACATATTTACATATAAAGTATATTTCTAACTATATAAGCCTTATAATAACCATTTTATTTAAAATAATTTTTTATGAATATTTATGTACCTATATAATGTGTGTATGTGTGTATTAGTGTGTGTCGGTATTGACAAACTGATATATATTATCTATATATTATAACATATGAATATATATATATAAATATATAATATATGTAAATATATATAAATATGTATAATAATAGTTACATATACACATATATAGAATATATATACATGTGTATGTATGTTTTATATATGTATATATATAAATATATATTTATTTATTTATAAACACAGACATGAAAACATATTTTACAAATGAATTTAAAACTAATATTTTAAATATATATTAATATAAAAATTAAATATACTGATAAAAAAATATAACTAAATATATATAAATAAATATATATAAATAGTTATTAATATATGAATAAATATAAATAAAAATATAACTAAATATGTATATATATATATATATATATTAATATGTGAATAAAGATAAAAAATAAATATTTAAAAATAAATATATATATAATTAAATGTAGAACAATACAATATGAGTGAGTGGTATAGGTGCAAGGGCGTAAGGAAGAGGTCTCGTGTTCGAATCCAAACAGAGGAAGGGTGCACAGGTTGGTGCAGGGGGCTATCCCTTTTAAGGGGTGGGGATGGGTGCACCTAGCACTATTAAAGTGGGCGGCGGGGGTGCATGCGGGGAATCCTAGCACTATTAATAGGGGTGGATCAAGCACCCTTAAAAGGGTGGGTCTCCAATTTAAGGATTTTTTATATTTCTTAACATTTATTAGGGCTAAAAAATAACGGGTAAAATACCCTTTTATTGGCTCTTATTTATCAATGATAAAAACCCCTTTAATCATCACTTTTTTCTAGTACTAAGAAATGGGGTATTTATCAGAACTTTTGTTTCACTAATAAAGGCCTTTTTAGCACTCATAAAACCCTATTTTGTGATTGTGATTGAACATGTGAACAACAAGTTACACTTGAATTATTCATTGAAATTTTTACTTTGAAATGTTATAGCCTTAATTAGGAAGAGGGAAAAAAGAACATAAACATATATGGCTTTCCTCACTATATCCTCTTCCACACACAGAATTCACAAGTTCCACCCCTACTGAAAACAACCCCAAAGGGCCCATCATGATTTTACTATTATATTATATTTCAAATAATCCACCCTCCTGTAAAATATAAAATCACCCAAGAAAAATCCATTAATTTAGATTAATCACAAGAAATATGGTGAATAAGAAGAAAAATTCCCAATAAGGTGCTTCACCCTAGGACCTAGGCCTAACACTCTACATAACATCTAAAGAATTATAATCTCCAAACTCAATTCATAATCTTCTTCCCTAGCCACTCCCAATTATTAAATACCCCTCTAACCAATAAAAAGTCCCAAAATAACTTTTTTAATACAATTATAATACTACCCCCGGTTGTTTATTAACCCAATAACAACATGATAGTTCCCATGTGAAAACGCAATTGTACCCTTAAGTAGGTTATCCATATGTAGGAACCTTATACAGCCGTAGTCTTAGTTACCCTTGTGTACTATGAATATCACTCAGTACCCTTACAAAAGGCTCTAGATGTTATATCCTTCCTCCATATTTGTGTTTCATCCTCTCACTTATTCTCCTAGAAAACCAATCTTATTCTATTTGATTATTTCATCACGAACATTTCCTTTTCAACCATCCTAGTCAATGTCAACAACTGCATCTTACTCCGCTGGTCAAGCGTAACAACAGTGAATGTTCGCGTCCCCTAAAAAATTCACAAGAAAAAACTCTCTGAGAGCTTCATACATTGTAAATTTTCTATTTCTACCTCATTATTCTTTTTCCTTACTGATCTCTCCTTCCTTAACTATAGTCGACTTCTCATTAATATCTAATCATACTGAATTCTCGACCTATGTAACCATAACCAATATCTCCAGCATTATTGATTATTATTGTAGGAATGTAGTTTTGATTTCTGTAACGTTAATTGAATACTATAGAACATTTGTCTTAAGAACTATTACTCTTCTATCTATCCATGTGGTCATCCTGTAGTCTCCTTTTCTTTCAATCATATGAACAAAACTTCCTCCTTCACCAAAATTGTGCACTATTATTTCCAAACACTACATCTTAAGTTGTTTATTCTTGATAAATAAGACTTGTTGCAATTCAATCTCCACTACACAAACAGAAATATGTTTTTATTTCTAAATACTCCTTAGCTATGTATGAATAGAAAAAAATCATCAAATAAACCATGTCTTCATGAATCTCTCTCTCTAGGGTATTACTCAATGAATTCACCAATTGATAATAATCGATTAGGATATATATAAATAATGATTGTTTCCATATATAAGTTCATATCCAAAAGATTCTATAGGATTTAAAAAACAGATAATAACATAATAAAGAAGAAATATGGTGAATAGGAAGAATCCTTCGGAGACGTTACACCCTAGACCGTGGCCTAACCCTCTGCTCAACTATTGTAGAAACCAAACTCCATATAAAATACTAATATACTTTCTCAACTACACACCGTATTTAATACCCTCAAATCACTATCAACTCCCTCAAAAACAATTTAATACAATTATAATAATACCCTTGGTATTTTATTAACCCATCAATAGAATTGTAGGACCCATACACAAAATTAATTAGAATCTTATACATGTAATCCAAATGTATGATCCTTGCGTAGCTCTAATCTTAGTGACCCTTATGCAACAATAATAGTACCCTAAACCCTTACACGGGGATGCAACTACAATTCCCTTCATGCTTTTATCAAATCATAACACCAAGGGTTTCATTTGGGATGTTGAACAAAGATCAGTAGTAGACCAATGGAGACAAACGAAGAATGTTATGAACTCAAGATGTTATATCATAAACCAAGACACAATTGGTGTTGTTAGGAAGATTATTTTGAATGAGGGAACTCAATGCACACAATGATAATTTTAAGTTGTATTACAATTAGAGATTATTTATTGAAAAAATAATATTATACCATTAACTTAAGTAATTTCTTCTCTAAATTTGACAACACATATTGAAATTTAATTAAAATAATTTACACACAATATGGGTTCATTTATATGGCATCGTTTGATAATACACTTCAAGGACTACATAATATTCCTTATCAATTATTATAATTTCCCATATTTTCCAAGTTTTGAAGGTATTGGAATGCAGCAGAAATCCCAAAGGTGGGATTTTTTAAAATTTCATTGACTTATGACATAAACACGTTGACGTCGGTGAATCACTACTAGGTTTAACCAGAGGATCTTGCGTGAAGAGTTTTATGCACATAAAATTAAACTGAAAAAAATAACTAGTTTAGATTTGAAACCGCGCACAATGTATTCTCATCGTTGGGGATCACTACATGAAGAATACAAATCCTAATTCTTCTAAATTATCCACATGTGCTTCCAAAAACGATGGGAGGTTAGTTCATCAAAATCTGAGTGCCAACGCCGAGATCCAATGACACCTTTGATACTCCGACGATCACCAAATCGCTTAGCTTGTGATGCCTGAGAGAGAGCTCGATCTGAGCTCCGTGATCTATACCCACTCTCTCTAGGATTCAGGAGAGAGAAAAGGAGAAATAGGTTGTTAGTAGTACATGGAAAACTCTTCTCCTCCTCTATTTACATAGTATTCATAAAATATCAGGTATTTTCATCCGACCTCCCGAATAAATAACACCCTATAAACAACTTGTTAGGACTACTAAACTGAGTCATAAATAATATTATCACATTATTCTAGTATTTTAAATATATTAAATTCTAATAAATGATTTATTAACTCGACTCGTAGTTCCTTCAAATATTAATTGAAACTTCAATATTTTAATATTCTTTCAAATAATATTTTTTATGTATTTACATAAAACATGTAAATACATTTAATGAATAAATTCAATTCCAGTTATTCTTAACTTAAATAATATGAAGTTATTTATTTCATTAATGATATTTTTGTTTAGAAAAATCGAGGACCCCAGTGGTGGGACCCACCATGATCAATATACCTATTCAAATGAATAGAGAAGAGTCTTGAATATGCTATTGTGTGTGACCCTCTTGGACCTTATCTTGAGGGCAGTAAATACTATTCATAGACTAAGGGTGCGATCTAGGAACCCATCATGGCCCCTAAAGAGAAGGATTTTCACAATAGAGACTACCAACCTATGAACATGCACTGTATAATATAATCTATTTGTCATTAATATCGCATAAATACATACACGCACTCATGGAATCACCCTTTTCTTTTATTTATTTCTTATTGATCTGACTTGATAGATTTACCCTCGACTATCATGACCATGATCTTATGAAGGTGCTACCGTCATTATCAACATGTCCTGAGATATATTACTTCAAAAACACTAAAGTGCGAAATCCTATATTGACCATTAAACAAATGTCATGCCACCAATGACACACCCAAAAAAAAGTTTCTCACCACAATTTCAATATAATGGTGTTCATCTTGCATCAAAGTGCATAATCAAATAGAATTAATTGGTAATTATTCAAAGTCAGTAGACCATTACACATGATCATAGATAGGAACATCTAATGACACCCAAAACATGTGGTGTTCATATTGGTGAGTATGTCCTCGTGATCACACTGCTCGACATTACCATATGAAAACATCATGAGATGTCTCAATGCTTATGAGCACCTAAAACCTGATAGTCTAACATTTACTATGTCCAGTCAATAAGATGTTTCTAGACCATAGGACCTTTGTTTATGATTAATTTCATAGTATATCTAGGTTCTCATTATAGAAGGGTATATCCTATATTATTTTGATATGACAATTAATCTATGGATATACCATTAATTAGTGGATGCAGAAATATCTACACTATAATAGTAAGTTACCATCATGTATATCAAACTTGAACACATGATATGTTAATAAAAATCACTGAATTTTTGGGTCTAGGTAACCCAATATTTCAACACTACAACTTTCACAAGATCTAACTTGGTAACCAATATTGTTTGCTCTAACATGATTACGACCATGTCTCTACAAAGTCACAACTTTAGATGTCCGTCCTGCCTTAATTTTTCCACTTTGCTATTCTAATATTTCTGACCTCACCTCTTTGAGAAATTATTCTCAGGAAATGGTATCCCTGATTATATAACTTTTTTCCACCATAAAAACACGAAATCTTAACTACTAAGAATATCATAATTTACATTATGATAGTAGTTTACTCACATAGTGTGATTCCAAGAACAATAACAATTTTTTTCATTTAAAAGCTTCTTAACTGCTTTAGAAGATACAAAAGACTTGTTATATGTAGCTATGGATACCAGTGAATTAGGTGAACTTGTATCGCTCATCAACTTAGCCTAACTGTAATATTATATCACATGGATCATCATAAGAGTGGTATTTATCCCCTAAAAACTAGTATTGTTTCTTCTAAATTTACCAGGTACATATCATTTGTTCATTCCGAAGTACAATCAGGTAGTTCTGACTTCTTCACTTGCAGTGCTCCTAGATATAAATGATATTTTCCTACTATAATGTATATCTTGGAAATATCGGTTCTTTTACATTTGATGTAATACAAGATTAATCCATAATCTAGGCATATTTATTTTACCTTATCACCTTAATTTCCTCCCATGTCTTAGAAATGTGAACATAGAGAGATAATTCCATGTCACACTATTAATAATTCATCTCTTTATTTTTTTCAAATTGTATTTTTCATTTATATATCACTATATGTATGGTTGAATAGGTCCAAGAAACCTTTAGATCTACATCAATATATATTGTTCCCATGGAAACATAGGTTTATACTTTAATTCAATCACTGGAGAATCAATTTCAGCAAGGTATAACTAACTCAAAAATCATTTTTTGTTTTTCATATGTTGTTGAACATATTATTCTTGGAAAACATAAGCACTAACACTAACTTATAGTAGACACATAGAAACAATTAATTATAAATTAATGTTCTATGATTGTATTTCTCACTACAATCCGAAACTATATTTCAATAACTTGTAACCATTATTTTTATTTTGTTGAGTGACCACCCCTTTATGGTTGCATCATATAGACACCTTCCATGAATGATGGTCATGACATCCAATGATAAATAAATTGATCATAGAAATTAACTATGATAAGTAAAATTATAAAATATTTATGCATAATGATTTGGTGAAACTAGTCAATACTTATTGGAACTATGGTTATACCATCCATGTATCAACTCATTTGAATAACCACCACAATATTCAATTTATAATCCCCTTTTTTATTTTAGTACATGGAATCCATTGTCGAGTTATATCTAGTCTTGTGAATCTCATCTAATTTCAATGATTTTCATATATGAAATATTATTAACAATGAATAATAGATCACTGACCTTGGTGAATACAAAAATCATCACCATGATTTTATACTTCCAACACAGTATGTGTCTCTAGAACATACTTTGTTTTACATCTGCTTATGGAACTTGTTCCTATGCCAACTATTTGTTCATCTCTAGAATTGAACCAACACAATTCAATTAGTCACGCTCTATATCAAGTAGATATGTGAACCCTTATATATAAATGCCGTCTATAACTAGACTATAGTTTTAATATCTTAGTGATTAATGTAGTAACATAAGTAGTTGTTATGATAATTACAATAGATTCACAATGTGTTTTTTCTTAATTCATGATTGTTTATTTCTAAACAACTCTTTTCATACAAACACATGTCCTTATGACATAATGGATTTCCATCATACATTGAATCATATAATATTCTGTTGACATTTTAGTTGACATATGTTTATGGGAAATTGTTGTTATTTGCAAATAATGTCACAAAATATAATAGAAGTTTCTGCAAGTTGCAACATTGATATTCCATACATCATTACTCGGATGTATAAAATGTGCATTTAGGAATTTCTCCATGCTACATTTTATTGATCAATGTTTACAAGTAATACTTCATCATCAATCATCATCATTAACATCAATATCATGATGTAGATAAGGTAATGTGCATTTAGGAATTACTCCATCCTATAATATTTTGATCAATAATTGCATTGTTAAGATATTCATTGGTGTGCTAGCTCGAAGAAACTCATATCTTATGACTATGCACTTAAATCACTTTTTTATTACTTAATTACTTAATTGAATAATATGAACTATGTTTACCACTAACTTTCCCCTGAAACAATTCATGGTCACTAGTTGAACTAATTTAAAAAACATTGTGACATACCTTCATTTCTAAAGGATTGTTTTCCCAAACTAAATAAATTAATAATATCAATGGTTTTCAGTTGTACTGAGCCTAAATTAATTTTATAGTATAATATTGACATCCACTTTTAGTGTTTCTTAACAAGGAATTGTCTTTTCAAAACTGGGTATAAGTCATAAATTTTTATATTCATCGTGTAATCCCTATAATTCAGGTATTACCGAACAATTGGTTGAGTATTAAGTACTGAAGACACTATTAATTCCATAACCTAAAATAATTTCTCATTATGTACAAGGAAATATGAAATTAATTTTTTTGTTACACTCAATAATGATTCTACATGAATCTTTCACATGGAAATAAATATGTTTTGTACTTCTCACCATTGGCCTAGGTATCACCCTTTCGCAAACACTTGGATAATACACATAAATTATACTATTATAGCAATACTTGTGTGGTTTTTATATTTCAATACACATATGTTATTGGTATATAGTATTAAATACTTATGATGTAAAACTAAAACATTACATTGATGAATATTTCTAAAGAAGTAGTGGTAATATGATTATTTAATTCATTTCAAGAAGATTTTACTTCTATAGTTTTATTTCATAATATGAAATGAAAGTAACCTCATATTAATACATCTTTCATTGATTGATGTTCCAAATATTCCATTTTCCTTACATGCCTTGGGCCTTTTATCCTTGCCTCTCAATTTGTTCATCGTAATAATTAATGGTGAATCTATCGTTTATATTCTTATTCACATAGAGAACCTTACATAAAAGGTATATAAGGGATTACTCATAACCTATTCATTTTGTAACATTAAATGAGACTTCTGTAAAGGGAAAAATTGATATCAGAATAGGATGTATTGAAAGATCATAAAACTCCTTTAAATTTACACCAATATAGTGTAACAATTACCTATTCATATCATTGCTTCACTTTCTCCCCACAACCTTGTCATAGATGAGACTACATATTATATCATCCATGTTCTGATGTAGCGACCACAACTTATATCAGAAATTGATGAAAGAATAATTATATAACCATCATATGATATATACATTAGTATCCTGTATGAAATTTCATCCTCACTTTGTGAGGTAACTTAATAGGTGTTGTAGATACTAACACCTTGTGTTTCCAATATCATAGTACTACGCACATGTTCCCGAACTATTATTGAATACTCATGCCATTGTAGACATATACAACGTCCAATATTAATCACAATTTTTAAAATTGTGGTATAACATTTCATTTTTCTACAAAAATAAATTTTAGAAGATTTCTACTTTTATCAATATTAACATTTTAGACATATAGATTAATTAATTAAATCATTAAAATGTCTCCCACTATTTTATTGAATTCGAGGAACCCTATATTCTATAATTGAAATAATATGTCGCTCGATTATTTTAGTGGTAAGGATCAATGAACCTCACCTCATTGTTTACAAGCTATGGCTACACCACTACATAGAGGATTCAAGATAGTGTTTTTGATAACCAACCACAATAACTTGTGTTTCCTTGATATGTTGAGTGATGTCCCAGCTTATAAATACCGAACATGATTAACTTAACGATTTCCTCTAAAATGATAAAAATTTATCTATGACTATTAATTTCTACCACTTTAGTTAAGCCAGCTCACCTTTCCAATAAGAACTCCCTGGTAGTAAGAGGCACCCTCATCTATGGCATGAACAACACCCCAAAAAAAATTATTTTCCAGTTGTGAATGATGGAATTCATTTTAGACATAATATTTAATTGAGGGTTTTATTGTTTTTAGTGTGACGAAAAAAATAGTTTTCTATCTCATTAGAATGTTCTTTGTGATCACACTCACAACTAACTACACATGAAATAGAAAAATTCATCACATCACATGTTCATATTATCTGTGAATTCTTGTTTATTATTACTCTATGTGTTCGTGCATAAACCACACATGCAAAAAAATAATATACCATGACCAAATAAAATGATGACTTGATCATGATCTTGTACTAATTGTTGATCCGTTGAGGGAATAGTAGACCATCCTCAACCCTAGGAGAGATAACTTCAGTCACATCACTTGTGACTTGATATCTTGTACCTCCCATCCATTGCATCCAACTCCTATCTGGTGCATCACCATAACTCAGTGCGCAGAGTTTCACTGGTCAGCACATCATTATAAAACCTTACTCGCTCATATGCAAGGAGTACTGGGGAGTATACAAATACTACTCTAAACTGGACACACAAGCACTTATACATATAATGACTCTAAAATGATACACATACCATTTTTTTAATTAATTATTCCAATCCAACATGAAATAATTAAATAAATAAATTAAATAAATAATCAAGCACCAAATATGCATTGGTCCATCCATAACTCATGGCCAGTAAAATACACATTAACACATGTATTTAAAAGAAATATAGAACTAAATTTAACATACATTAAAATAAATTCGAGGTCATTATGATTGACTTAAATATTCACTCATATTTATATACGAATATTTACGTATTTCAGTCCCAATTAATTAATCTAATTTAAAAACTAAAAATTAAATTAAATATTAATTTAACTTAAACACCAAATTAAATTAATTTACGCCATATTAGTATTTTAAACAAAAAAATTAATTTTATATTAATTTAATTTCCTCTAAAAATTAATTTAATTTTATTAATTAATATTATATTGATTAAATAAATTACCCGGGGTGCGAAAAATCCTATGAAGGGCCTATACGTGTCAGGCCAAAACTGCAGAGGCCCATTATGGACAATTCCAACCCCGTTAAGGGGAATTTTTGGCCAGGCTGGTCAACCCAGCCTACTTTCAAAGAAAATCGAAGTAGGCAAGGGTACTTATCTGCTAGGAGGAGTAGGTGGTGGCCGGAGGCGGCGACCTGAGGCACACCAGATTTTGGGTTTGTTTCCCATGAAGAGAGGTTAATACTAGTTCCCATTCAACCCCCGATGAGGAGAGATGACTCAAGATTGTGGATTCTAGATGTGTGTGGCTTCTCACCAGTTCGAAATAGTAGAGTCACGATAGAAAGGAGGTCGGATGACGGGCCGATGGTGGCACAACTACTATTCTACCACGTTATATATGAGGTTATAGATAGCCGCATGAGTCATCTCATGTGTCATTAGTGGTAAGGAAAGACACATGTGGTAAGGCGACATGATTAGTGGGGAGATGAGGGGTAGCGCGGTAAAGCTCATGGTGGTTAGTGGAGAAGCTTGGAGCTGGGGAGAGAGGAATCCGGGTGACTGAGGGAGGTAGGTCATGATGTGGTGCAGATAGAGGGTTATAGAAGACTCGAAGTCACTTGGATATAATGAGATCTATGGATGATGGTTCCATAGGGTAACAGGTCAGTGTGGGGTGGCACTGGAGGAGTGCGGCCGAGATGTGGCCTGCCAGGGGAAGTGACTTGAGAGTGTGCTGGATGGGAGGGTGGTGCTTTCTAAGTTGGTCAGCTAGAGGGTTCATGTAGGGTGGATTCCAGGATGGTGTGGACATGGGAGGTGAATGGGGGCACCAGTTTCTCTTAGGCCTGATAGGAGGTCCACATGAGGGGGATGAAGGTGGACCCTCCCAAAAAAAAGTTCTCCCGTGATGCACTTACCCAAAGTGGTCAAACCCCCTTTTTATCTTTCTAAAAGCTATACAAATTTTTTTTCAAAAGGATGACCATAATGAGTTTCAATTATCTAATATTATGATATATAAAATTATAATCATTGAAATATCGTAGGAAAATTATGGTCACCGAAAATACTATTTCGGCAGACTAATGTTTCACATGAAAATAAAGAATTTCCCTAAACAGATTAAATTAAAAATCATAATATTAGATGCCCACATAATTGACATATGATATCCAATTTATATTTTTATATATAATTGGGAAAATAATGAAACACACATTAATATTAAATGGAAATTTAATTATTTTATTAGTTTAAAATTTCACTCACTCCCGTTGATACCAATTAAAGGTACTGAGCATGCAGAGGAAGCCCCAAAGGCATGATTTTAAAAAATTTCACCAGAATATGACAAAAAATAATCCACATCAGTGAACCACTACCTATTTTAAATTGAGGATCTCACGTGAAGAGGTTTAAGCACAAAAACTAAACTAAAAAATACCTAGTTTAGATCTGAATCCATGCATAATGTCTGCTCATCTTTAGTAATCCTTGCAAGAATATTACGAAGCCGAATTCTAATAGATTTTCCACACATGCTTCATGAAACTGTGGGAACTCTGTTCCTTGAAATATGAGTTCTAGTGTGGAGTTCTAATGACGCCTTCAATGCTCTGATGATTACCGCATCACCTAGCTTACAATGCTAGAGATAGAGCTCTATTTTAGATGATTGATCCAGAGCCTTTCTCTCTTGGATAAGGGATCAAGAAGAGGAGAGAGAGGGGTTGTGAATAATACATGGAAAACTGGTCTCCGCCTCTATTTATAGAATGTGAAGAAAATATGTGACATTTCAACCCATCCTCCCGAATAAAAAACCCACTATAAACGACATGTTATGAAAAATAAACTCAGTCATTAATATTATTATCAATTTCATGTAGTATATTAAATATATTATGTGATAAATAATGGGTCATTAATTGAATCGTTGTTACCACAAATATTAATTGAACCTTGAATATTTTAATATTCACTCATATAATATTTTTCATGTATTTACTTAAAACTTGTAAATACATTTAATAAATAAATTCAAGGAAAATTAATCAAAACTTGAGTAATATGAATTATTTATTTCATCGGTGGTCGTTAATCCATGGAAAAATCTAGGACCCCAGTGGTGGGTCCCACCATGTCCAATGTACCTATTCAACTAAATAGGGAATATTATTGATTATGCTATTGTGTGTGAACATATAGGACCTTATATCGACAATATTGAATACAATTAATAGATCAGGAGTGGTATCTAGCAACCCATCATGACCACTAATGAGATAAGGATTTTCACAGAAGCCACAACCCACCTACCAACATGCTCCATGTAATATAATCTCTTTTTGTCATAACTATATCCTAAATCAGGATGTGCACTCGTGTCATCGCCCTTCTCTTGCTTTATTCTTTATTGATCTAACTGGATGGATTTTCCATCGACTGCTATATCCATGGTCCTATAAAGGTAATACTATACTTATGAACATGACCTAAGATATATTACTTCCATAACCTGGAAGTGGAAAAAACATTCTTGACCATTCAACCAATGTCATGCCACCAATGACGCACCCAACACAAACAATCTCACCACAATTTCAATATCATGTTTTTCATCTTGCGTCAAAGTACACAATCAAATGGCATACATTGGTAACGATCTCTAGTCCGGAGACCATTACACAAGATCGTAGATAGGAACATCCAATGACACCCAAAACAAGTGGTGTTCTTATTAGCACGCCCGTCTTCATGGTCTCACTAATTGAGATCACCAAGTGAAAACATCATGAGAAGTCGTCTCAATGTTTACAATCCCCCGACACCAGATAGTCTAAAATATAACTTGTCTACTCAGTAAGATGCATCTAGACCATATGACATTGGTTTACTATTAATTCTATAGTATCTCAATGTTCTCATTATAGAATGCAAGTTACTATATCTTTTTGATAAGACAATTAATCGATGAAAATTATCATTAAATATTGGAAATAGAAATATCTACACTATAATTGTATGTTATCATCATCATTAAGTATCTTATACACATGTTATGGGAATCAAAAGTATTGAATAGTTGGGTCTACAGAACCCACTATTTCAATACATTTCTTACTAAAAATGTGTTTTCCTTCTACTTATTTCATTAGTTTCTCCATAAACAGAACAACACAAAAAAAAGTAATAGAAAATCATGAGTGTGACTCGATAATGCTACAACATTCTCAAATAAGTTTCACACTAAATTTAATTATCAAGAAAGAATATATGTACCCTTCAAAAAAGGATTCAAAAAATCACGATTAATATATTAACTCTTTAAAAAGGATAACATATGTAAACATATGCACAAATGATGGGAGATACAAGGAATGGAATGATCATGGAATACAAGAAAATAATGGGGATTGGGATATGGATATATTTAGATATTATTGGATAATAATGGTCAACCAACAATACTGATCAATATGATGTTCTATTCGTACAACACACCAAAAAATTAATTGGATAACCAATCCATACAATTTTGAGCATGATCTACTATTAGAAAACACACCCAATGCTGAATTAGATAAACAATCTATATAATTATCCACTTAATAGAGGTTCCAATTGAGTTCTGTGTGATCATGGTATCACAAATGTAACTCATAGATTGATAAGAAAAGAATAAAAATATCATGGGAAATTAAAACAGATCCACACACAAACGATAGAAAAAAACTAAAAAGTTTCTCTCATTGATTATTAAATCTCTTATAATAAGAATGAGGCTATCTATCTGTATTCATGGGATTATGTAGTTTTAACTACCTTAATCTTTTAAAATTAAGTAACCTAAAAATACTTTTCCCCTTAATGTAAGAAAGTTATTATCACAGCGATGCTAAAATTATTGATTTATAGAACATGGTTCGAACACATAGATTTAAATATAAGGAGTTATCCATATGGTTTAATTATATATGTTTTTAATTCATTAGACTATATAACTAAATTTGACTTTATTATTATCTGATTAGGCATTAGAAACGTTTCATTCTAAATGGAATATAATTTCATCATCACACTTTCATGATGATTATTAACTCATATTTGGGTATCAATAAAGATATTTAAAGACCTATTAATCATATTTATGCATGAAGAAATTTATTGAGAATTTAATTTAATGTTATGGACCCTCATTACCTCTACTAACTTCTTTACACTTGCATCATTGAACAATGTAACTCTATGTACTCAACCTGGGATTCCATGATTTATTAGATTATATTTTTTTATAAAATATAAAAACAATAATGTATGTGATTCAACTCTCCTTGAATTTTCATTTTCCGAAAAATAAGAAAATAAAATTTTTAACCAAATTTTTTATAGGAAATATTTTCCATTTATATAATGTAATAAATTTTCTTATACACATTGGAAGAAAAACAAAAAATTCTTTTCAAAACAAAAAATAACCAAATATTTTGTTTCATTACAAAACTCTAGGTACACTAAAAACTTAAAAGAATGGAAATTATTATCATAGATTTTTAACATCTATCAAATTATAGTCACGATAATTACAATAGAGTTGTTTTTATGATTCTTAGCAATATATCTTCTCACTAAAACATATATTTCAACATGATAGATCAAAATATTACACCATGAATACCATAAAAATCATGACTTATAGGCCATTTTCAATGGAAGGGTGAACTAAAGGATCAAGAAATAAAACATTATTAATGTAAAATAATTATTTCCAAAAAACCAATCACTAAATTGATGCAAGTCATGACCATCCATAAATATAACTCCACCGTTATCTTCCAAAAACAGACACAATTCCCCCAAAAAAACATTGATGTAATAGATTGGGTGTTCGAGAGTGGTGTTTTGGGTTTTATACATTATTTACTAGGTGAATTTGGACAATGTAAATGTGTTAAGGATGTCAATATACGTCTGGGAAAAATTCTGAAGAGTTGTCCCAGGCCTGGGACAAAAATTGTTGTGAAATTATGTTCTAGGTTCTATTTAGAAAAAATTTAAACTTTGGGGATTATTTTTGTGTGTTTTTTATAATAACTGGATTTCTAGACACATTTAGGATGAATTTTTGAACATTATGATGTATGAATATATTTTGGAAAAATATAATACTCTCAAAAATAGGATTCATGGTTCTTAAGGGTCTTTTAATGTAAGAGTCTTCATATGTAAAAGCAACCCTTTGAAGAGTTAGAGAAAAGTAGTTAATTGTGGAAAGCCACTATGATATGTAAAATTAACATAGATGATACACAAGTCTCATTTGTTAGTTTCCTTATTTATGTAAAATTATCTCTACATCAATGAAAATGTGTTTAGGTTATCTAGGGAATATGTAAATGTAAATTTTTGATGTGTAAAGGCCATCCTATGATATGAAAGTGGCTATGTGTTGAGTACCTTGAGGCATGAATGATTGAATTTTTTTTATATGTAAATATATCTCTTAGTGGACCTAAGATATGTAAACTTCACCTAGTTGGATGTGTAAAAGTAATTCAATGTTCTTTGTGTTGCGTATGGTAAACATTGAATATGTAATTGTCATTGGGTGATGGAATTTGACAAGTGTCTTAACTTTACCTATGATATTTAAGGGTAACTTCTTGGTATAAAAAGTTCATCTAAAATGAAATGATTAAAAAATCAATAAATAATGACATATAAGGGATATTTTGGTACATATATAAGGGTTAAATCCTTGATATGTATGGATTATTAACATAGCAAGATATTGACCTCATTAATACATAAGGACCACTAGGGGTGATACATAACAGTCCCATATGTAATGGTCCCTATGATTTCCAAAAATATTATTATGATGAATGTTTTCATAATTTTATTAAAATGGTTATTTAATTTATTTAATTATCTATAAAATGTTAATTTAGGTCATTTTGGCCATAAAACGATGGGTGTTCTCGAGTTTTTGACCCCTACCTTGTTATGTATTTCCTCTTGGGAGATCTTTATCGAATCCTAATGATGCTTCTTGTAATTTATTACAGGGACTGTCTATGGGTAAGACTAACAATCCATAAGTTATTATTACTTGTTTCTTTCATTTTTTCCCATGTTTCACTTAGTTTTTTCCTAAATTAGTGCTTTCTTAGATTAAAATATTTCTAATAGTTAAAGATAGATCGGTTAGGGTTTCTTGACAAGTGGAGTCATGTTAAATCATGGTAGGTTTTTCATAGATATTTATTATTTTGTAAAAATGTATATATATCATGTGGTAACAAGATATATGTACGGTTGTGTGTGTGATTGGGGAAGAGAACTACATGTGGGGTTCATTTTTACAAAAGATTACAAGGTGTATTATTACGTGTAAAATGATGGTTATGGCCTTGCATGGGTTGGATTTCTTCATGGTTTTGGTTTGTGTGATTATTGGGAATGATGCCATAGATTATGGGTAATGTTTATTATATTTTTTTTTGTTAATGTGTTTCCTTGGGAATGTGATGGGTTTAACTTGTATGACTCTAGTTGATATTGATCACTAGACATGGGGTGATGATGTCTATCAATGGGGCATGAATGGTGTTGACCATTATCAAAGGTGGTGATGGAGGTTCATCGAGATATGGTTGAATGATATTTTTGATTCTATTGACTAAGGGAGTTAGGTTGTTAGGTTAATTTTAACATAATAATGGTTTGATGAGGTGGTTTTGATCACTACTTATTGGTTTTATACTCCATATTTTAGTGGAAAATAGATGGAGGTTTTGACTATCGTTATTGAGGAGGATATGACATAGATGGACATAGATGGTAGCTATTGAGACCATTGTATTGTAGTGTGATACATGAAATATATGTTAGGGTAAATAATATGGGTTTGGTTATGGAAGAGAAAAATCATGCATCAGGTTACGTTAGGCAGCTATGTTGATGGTTGGTAAAACATTGGAAGTCCTTGAGCCTTGTGATATAGTATTTGGACATATTTGTGGGGTATCATGTTAAATTCGAGATACTTATTCTTATTTATAAATTATTTGTTTGAATACCAAGTGAATTTATGATATGATAGACTGTGTATGTGTTATTCCAGTCATGCATTGTCTAGTGAAGGTGAATTCTCACACGAGGAAAGTAGATTATGACTTTAGAAGATGGTGTGATGTGTTATAGTTTCCATTTACATATCTTTTTATACACTGGTATATGTATAAAGATTAGTTATGGTAATCATTGGTGTTTTCTTAATGGTTTCATAATCATGCCATTCATGGGTCCTCTAGAAAGTATGCAGACTTTATTTCTCATGGAAATGGTAAGGGTAAGGGTACAGGGTCTTTAACTAGTTCTTAGTGGACATGGAATTGTAGATGGTGTATGGGTTAAAAAATAGGGTTATGTAGATGGTCTGGGTTTTTCATCGGTGTTGGGATGCTGGTTTATTTGGTTACTTGTGTTTCATATATGTGATCTAACTATGAGTAATATTTTTTAGTACTATATTACATGTATAAAATTGTCTAATTTTTCTTTTCTTATCACATTTATATTCCATAATATAATGTTCAATTATTTAAAGTGTTTTTGTTTTTTTCCTATTGATGTGATATTTTTATTATTTACCTTATGAGGGTATGGTATATCCAATATCACCCAATTGACCCTCATATCTAGTTGATAAAATTTTGAATATTGGGAGGAAAAAAAGGTCTTGTAGTGATTTGATTTAGTTGTTTTAGAGTGAATTTGATTGGGATGTCATGATCTCCCAGGAAAAGAAAACAAAAATAGAATAGATCGTCCGAACTCAAAATCCTACAACATGATTTATACTCTTGAGTTATAGACTCACTCCGCTAAACCCACGGTCTCTCACAAAGTTTCAAATTTATAATAGGTCACCATTTCAGAATCAATGCAGTCCCTCTAGTAAGAATACCACCACAGTTTCCTTATTATGCAGCTACCATGTATATAGATTAGGGTGGAAAGACAGTAGGTACCAGTGATAAAAGAAAGGGATAGAAATAAAAAGTTAGCATTATGAACCCTTCATATGATTTAAGAATGGAATGTAAATTAAACCACACATATAGAAAAAAACCAACAAATAGGGGCCTCCCACATGCACTTTATGAATCCATCACTTTAGACTCCATCATTACATCCCCATGGCACCACAACCACCATCATGTAAAACGAAAATGTAATATAGAATGATGTTCTAAGAAAAAAGAGAATTCGATAAAGGGTAAATTATCCAATAGTGATACATGAATGAAAACTAACCAATTGTAGTGAAAACAAAAACTCAAGCAGTTTAAGAACCCCAAAGAGAACCATTGTCACATCCCAAATTGACCACAAACACCATTTATCTATTTTTAGTTGGCCTAAAAAATGGTGATATTAGATTAAATAGAATAGGTGGATACCTAATGATGGAATCAATATAAAATATCAAATATATAAAAACACCACAATTCAAATGAAGGAGAAGAATGGAAAACACATTGATAGACATAATTAAAATCAAAAGACCATACAAATCCAAAAGGGAGAAAAAAATTATTGTAATGTTACGTCTCAAGAATAAACATTAGTAATTTTACGAGGATATGGGACATTGAGTGGGGTGTGAGTTGACTAGGGGGTTAAGATTTATTCAACAAATAGGTGGATTCCTCCATACCGCTTTAAGTGTTCTGGTTTCCACACTAAAAACATGTTTTGGGATGTTTTGAGAAATTTCTCTAAAAGTGATTATATAAAACACAATGAAAACATCCATCTTGTATATCCCTATGATCCATAGAATAAGGCATCAATGTATCACTATTATATAATGATCCAATTCTATGAGAAAGATCATCCTTCCTTCTCTTCTACTTACTATAAGAGTCACTTCCCTAACATGATTTGGTAAAGATGTTTCCACCTAAAATATTTATCATAATATCCTTCTCCCCTAAAAAAATATTTTTCTACCATACTAATAGATAATTTGACATAAAACATCACTACATATTATCATTTGTTGAGTAACAATACTGACACAAACCTTTGAGCATTCAGCAAGTCACTAGTAACTACCTTTGTCACAAATAACGATAACTGAATTAATTTAGTGGAATACTACCAAAAGATCATATTACACTACTAAAATTAAAATATCTTGTATTCATAGATACTTGAAATGCACAAGGTTAGATGTTTTGATAAAAAATTCTCTCAATCCATTCCCAAGTAAGCCCTTCATGCAAATTTTCAAACTCAAAAAAATCTCACCACTCACCTATGATTCTATTAAAAAAGTATGTATCCAATTTTAAATTCAAATATACTAGAGTATCTAATAATTTAATTTTCATATTTTTCTTTTTCAATTAATGTTCCATAACATTGGGTTTTCAATCTCATCAAAAGATCATAGGATTCTTCCTTTGAGAATCCAGTGACCTATCCAACCAAAAAAAATTGGTTAAAAAATCAAAATAATATTCTCCTAATATTATACCCAAATACTTTAGAATTTATGATACAAATGTTAATCCTTAAGAAAAAACATTTTTAGTGTCTTCCATGTGCCGGTTCACATGGGGTCTCCTTGGTATCACTGCTCTACAATGCCCAAGGTAAAACCAATAACCCAATCCGTAAAACAAACATCTCATTCCACAAAAACTCACCCCAATATTTACACACTCATGATAAATAAATCTAAAATACACATTAAAACACTTTATAAATACATTCATTGTTACACCCCCACTTTTATCATTTGACATTAAATTATTTTAATAATGATTTTGGTGCTAAAATAGTTGAAATTTTAAATTTTTTTAAAATAAAATAGTTTACATGGTTACATCATGGTTAAAGAGTGATTAGTGGTACTTGTGTGGACTTATATTACACATTGGGAATTCTATGTAGTCATTAGTTCACTATTAATGGAGCTGTTGAATATTTTCATCAATAAACCACTTGACATGCAAACTTAGCACTGCAGGCTAGCTTATGGAGACCCTCGAGTGGAAGGTGAGGTACCTACATGTCTATTTCTTTTGTACAATGCCACTGTCTGATTAGTGACACTAAATTGGGTAGAAAGTGTACTTTTAGTATTAGGTGACTCTGTCAAATTCCATCAGCTGGCTGTTGACATCCCACCAGGTAGTCAGTGGTTAAAGACTATGTACAATTATATCTTGGTCTTCTTTATTAACATTCAAGCCATTGTTTAGTCTATAGAGAAAAATATTTATTCTCAAACATAAATTTTTAATTAAACAAAATTTAAAAAAAATTGAACAAAAGAAGGGGTTTGTGATCATTAAAACAAATATAAGAGTGAGGTACAACTATATCCCCCTTTTTGATGATAAAAACACTTTGAATATACCAGAGAAATTTCCTATTATAATTTAAACATATCATAATGAAATTCAAATGAGGTGATAAATTATTTTCTCAAAATAGAAGAGAGTAAAATGATTGTATTGTATAAAGATATAACATGATACATGTTTATAACAATTTCTAATTAAAAGATATTTAAAATAGAAAAATTATAGATATATAATGAAAAAATTTCTAAATAACAATAAAATTACCACCCCTTTGTGATTGTCATAAATAACATATAAAAAAAATACAAAAATAAAAAATAAATAGAAATTATACATATTTTCATTAAAGTTTTTTAAACAGAGACAAATACATATTTTAAGATTTTAGAAAAATTAATAATGTTTACAATTTTCCAAAAATAATAAAACAAAATTAAACAAATATCAATGTTTTATTTCAAAATAGATAATGAAAATACTAAATAAGGCATTATAACCACCACTGATTAATGCATTGATAAATGGGGTTCCTTTATTATCACTCATTAAAAGCACTGATAAAGGGAACCTTTGTCAATTCTTTTTTTAGAACAAATGAGGGTTGTCCTCTATTAGCTCTAAAAAGTGTTGACAAATGGTATATTTAATAAAAGAATTATTTAATTTTAAAATAAATAATAATATATAAATATAAATTTATTGGTGAAAATGTAATACAATTTGTTATATATGATTTATATAAGACTAAATATATATACACATAATATAAAACATATTTAGCAAAAAATGGGTTATTAAATAATTTGAATGAATTGTATAATATTAAAAATTATATTTAATATGTAAATATATTGATATTGACAGATATATATAAATATAATTTTATTAAATATGATTTATATAATAAAAAATATATGTTTTTACACTTAATGTGTAATATATTGTTGGACTCCTCATGTATTAATTATGTTTTAATGATCACAAATCTCATGAATGATCACAAATCTTAATCAACCTAGTTAACTCCTATAAATTATATCCAATAATGTGTATTTATGTGTCAAGTTCTATCATGATTTATAATGGTTAAGATCAATCAATTTCATGCTTATCACTGTTTAAGTCTGAATACAGTTATTTGCCTAAGTACAAGACACTGTGAAGCCAGACACCGTAAGCCAGACACCGTAAGCCAGACACCGTAAGCCAGACACCGTAAGCCAGACACCGTAATCCAGACACCGTAAGCCAGACACCTTAAGCCAGACACCATAATCCAGATACCATAAGCCATACACCTTGAAGCCAGACACCATGAATCAAGACACCGTGAAGAAAGACACCGTGAACAAGACATCGTGACACTCAGACACCGTGACACTTAGACTCCGTTTTCATAACATACTGTGACACCATTTCTTAAACTATTTTGTCATCATTCAATTTAATTTTTAATGGTCTTATTTTATGCCTTTAATGCACTAAAATAATTAATGTTTATTTGTAGACATCATACGACGTATGAGGTGGAGAACACATGGAACCTGTCGGCTAAAACTCATGCATTCGAAGATAAAGAGAGAAGTGTTCCCAAGAACAAAGAGCGTGATAATGAATGAAAAACAAGCCTATGAGCACGAATGCGAAGAACATATTGCAAGACTTTCAAAAGGAAGAATTTTTACATGCATGCAATCTGACTCTGTTGAAGAACATACGAAGTACACTAGAATCCAGAGAACATATCTACATTATCAAAATTCATGAAGAACACAAGATGAATCATGACACTCTATTTTTCACACAACTTCCAAAGAAGGACTCAGAGCTTAATCCACTTCAATCCAAAGAAGTACAGAGCTTCATTGACATTACACACGAGCATTCTAGCCTCATATTTATATTCTTGATCGATTGTGATCATATTTTTATTTACATTATGAGCAGTGTGTTCCCCTGTCTGTTTTGACACAGACTGACTCCTGAGCTGAACTGGAGGATATTAAAATCATCACACCAAACTCTTTATAATTTTGTTTACCTAAGAAAATTGAGGAAGAGGTCCATGTGTGTCCTGGCTATTATTTTTGTTTACCCATGAAAACTGTGGAAGAGGTCCCTATGTGACATGGACAGTCTGTGTACTGTTGTTAACCCTGATCTAGGGTGCCGATCAAAGTTTATTTATATAAACTGCTAGGTGGCAGGTGATCACCAAGTGGAGTGGATTAGGTCTCAGCTTGAGACTGAACCACTTGTTTCATATCCACTGTGCTATTCAAATTTAGTCCTCTCTATTTTACCGCTTTATTTAATAATCCAAAAAACACTAATTTTACTTTGATAGTTAGTCTTGGAAAGAAGTTATAACTGGTTTGTCTTAGTAGGATACTTCAAAGGTAATATTAATAATACAAATTAAGATTAAAAACAATTAATCAATCATCTAAGAGGATGTTTAAAAATTAAATCTCTTATAATAGTATAACCTTGATTAACTGGGCGGTATCTATTTTTGGGGAAACCATTTCTTTTAAAAAAATATTATTGCAACAGACATTTGTATAGTTACTCAATTCAGCCCTCCCCTGTTGAGTAAACTACTCTGACCAACATTTGATATCAAAGGTTTCTTTACTAGGACTCTATGTAATCTTACTCAACTGTGATTGTAGGTATACTTTAAAGATCTATAAATTTCTGTTAATTCTAAATTTATAGCACTTTTAAAGTAATTCGTTAGTATGGATAATAGATTGGAAGGTGTTGCAACCAAAAGACCAACATTCTTTAATGGAACCAACTATGCTCAATGGAAAATTAAAATGAAAATGCATCTAGAGAGTATGAGTTTTGAAATTTGGTCATCCATTATAGATGAATACAAAATTCCTGTTACTGTTAGAATTACATGGGATGAACCTAACAAACTTACATACAACAACAATTGCAAAGCCATGAATGCTTTTTACTATTCCTTATGAGATGAAAAATTTAATAGGATTTATGCTTGTAAAACTGCCCATGAAATTTGTGATACCTTGTATGTCTCAAATGAAGGCACATATAGTGTAAAGGAAATGAGACTTAATACTTATACTATAAAATATGATAATTTTAAAATGAAATCTGATGATCCTATTTTAGACATGTATCTCAGGGTTAATGAGACTTTCAATACAATGATTTCTCTAGGAAGAGAAGTCACTACCAAAGGACAGATTATGTGAATCCTTAGATGTATACCTGACAGATGGAGAGGAACCTCTGTCTTAATTAGAGAATCATGCGACATCAGCAAGCTACCTGTAAAAGAACACATTGGGAAACTGATGATCTATGAGGAAGAGCTGAAAGTCAACAAAGAAGAGGAGGATGAACCGAAGAGGAAATTTTTATCATTCAAGACCAACTTCTTGAAGCACAAAGATAAAGGGAAACTGGAATCTTCTGTAGAAAGTTCCACCACTGAACAATAATCACCACACAGTGACGAGGAGATGTCTCAACTGGCTAGAAGATTCAAACGATTTTACAAAAAGAAGAAATTTTTCAGAAATCCTAACATCAAGGGAAAGTATGATCTAAAAGGAAACAGGAAAAAGGACTGGAAAAGATGTGACAAAACAGATGAAATTGTATTCTATGAATGTAAGTGAAACATACATATAAAGTCTGACTGTCCAAAGCTCAAGTATAAGAAGAAATATGAGGACAAGGAAAAGAAGTACAAAAAGGAAATGAAAGCAACCATGAGTGCCACTGAGGATAGTTTAAGCGACTCAGTGATATCACATGATGAACAGGATAACAAAGCCAATATGTGTTTTATGACAAACACGTCTGAGGTAACACTGAACTCTTCTTCACATAACTCATACTATTATGAAGAGGAAAGTGACTCTGAAAATATGACTAATGAAGAAATTTTTTAACATTATAACATGCATGAAGAGAGATGAAATTAATTAAAAGATAAATATAAATCATTGAAAAAACACCATGCTCTCACTGTAAATGTTAAATCTGAACTTACTAATGAAAAGGAGAAAAATTCTCAACTGCTCAAAGAAAACAATGAATTAAAAATGTCTAATGAGTAATTAAAAAGTGGCTTAGAAAAGTTTACTAATGGGAAAAATACCCTTAACCAAATGCTAGGAAAACAAATTGCCCATATATACAATACTGGAATTGATTATCAACTTGGTAAAAGAAACCTTGGTTGAACAAATTTTGTTTCAAAATCTAGGATATATAGTTTTGTTCCCAGTTCTGGACCCAACTCAACTAGCTCAAGTCATGATACATATTATACTGCTTCAAATTTTTGTGGATCAAATACAGTTTATTTTTCAAATACTTTATATATTGCTTATAGGAAACCTATGAGACAAATATGTGTTCCTAAAGCACATATTACTAATGTTACTGGACCCAAATAAGTATGGGTGCCAAAATCTATCTTTTCTTGATCATTTTATAGGAGATATTATTAAGTAGCTCCTACAAAAATCTATGTTACTTGGATGGTGGATGTTCAAGGCACATGACTGGAGACCACTCATGCTTCAATAACCTGATAAAAGTAGATGGAGGACATGTCACATTTTGTGACAATGCTAAAGGGAAAATCATTGGCTTAGGCCAGATTGGTAACACTGATTCGATTTTAATTTCTAAAGTATTGTTTGTTAATGTCTTAAAATATAATCTTCTTAGTATATCACAATTATGTGATGATGGATATCATGATAAATTTGAAAATGATTCCTCTAATGTATTTAATTATAAAGTTGAACTAGTATTTTCTGCATCACGGAATAAAAACGATTATTCTATTAATTTAAATTCCTTAGCTTCTCAAAATGATTCATTCTTAAGTGTATTTTATAAAGAATATTGTCTCTGAAATAGGAGACTAGGATACTATAATGTTCACTCCCTTAAAAATCTAACTATAAAATGCCTAGTTAAAGACTTACCCAAACTAGAGTTTCCACATGACATAATATGTAATCCTTTTCAAAAAGGAAAAAAACAAAAAATATCTTTCAAAACAATGAAATAAGTTTCTACTTCTCAACCTCTCGAATTGGTTCACATGGATTTGTTTGGACCATATAGAGTTTCTAGTTTAAATGGGAAGAACTAAGTTTATGTTCTGGTAGATGATTTCTCTAGATATACCTGGACCATCTTCATATCTCACAAAAGTGAAGCCTACTCTTATTTTACTATGTATGCCAAGTCTGTAGAAGATCCTAGTGGTCTTAAAATAAAATCTTTAAGAAGTGATCATGGCCGTGAGTTTGAAAATCAAGAGTTTTAATCCTTTGGCTCACAAAATGATTATAGTCATAGTTTCTATGCTCCTATAACACCTCAGTAGAATGGTGTTGTAGAAAGAAGAAATAAAACCCTACATGAAATTTCTAGAACAATTCTTTGTGAATATGACTTACCTATTTACTTTTGGGCTGAAGCTGTTAATACAGCATGCTATATAATCAATAGAGTCTTGATTAGACCAATTCTCAAAAAGACCTTGTATGAACTATAGAACATTAGGAAGCCTAAGGTTATTTACTTTATAGTTTTTCATTTCAATGTCTTTATTCTCAACACTATGGATAATATTGAAAAATTTGCATCCAAAATTGATGAAGGAATTTTCCTAGGTTACTCAATATTAAGTAAAGATTATAGAGTATTGAATAATAGAACTAAATGTGTGTAAGAATCTATTCATATAATTTTTGATGAAACATATCCACATGATCCTAGAACCATCCTAGAAAATATGGAGGATAATGTAACAAATCTGAACATCAACTCAAATTCCTCAAATTCCTCTGTGAAAGAATCTGTGAAAACATTCAATTCTTGAAATTCCCTACAATCGAGTCATAAGGATCCCGAATCTATTGATGAACCTGAAATCACTAGTCCCTCTTTTTCTAGAAAGGTTTGTACCCTTAAAAACCATCCCTTAGATGCTATTTTAGGTGACTTGGAGAAAGGAACACAAACTAGATCTTCTCTTAGAAATCAGGTTGAAAATCAAGCCTTCTCGTCACAACTTGAACCTAAAAACATTGATGATGCCATTAATGATGAATTTTGGGTAATGGCTATGAAAGAAGAACTTAATCAGTTTGAAAGAAAAAAAGTTTGGAAACTTGTTGAAAGACCCAAGGAAAAATTCATTATAGGCACTAAATGGGTGTTTAGAAATAAGGTAGATGAAGTTGGAAATATATTTAGGAATAAGGCTAGATTAGGTGCACAAGGATATAGTCAAGAAGAAGGAATTGACTATGAGGAGACCTTTTCTTCAGTAGCCATACCTGAATCCATCAGAATCCTACTTTCCTATGCTACACATTTGAATTTAAAAATATATCAAATGGATGTTAAGAGTGCATTCTTAAATGGGTATATAGCTGAGGATGTATTTGTTGAACAACCACCTGGATTTATAAATCATCATTTTCCCAATCATATATTCAAACTATCAAAAGATTTATATGGTTTAAAGAAAGCTCCAAAAGCTTGGTATGACAGATTGAGTACTTTTCTCATTTCTAAAGGTTTTACAAAAGGAATAGCTTACCCTACCTTCTTCATAAGACGAATATCTAATGATGTTCTAGTTGTTCAAATTTATGTAGATGATATTATTTTTTGATTTTAAAAAAATTCATTATGCATTGATTTTTCTAAAATGATGCAAAACAAATTTGAAATGGGTTTAATGGGAGAACTAAAATTCTTTATTGGATCTCAAATATTTTAAAATAATGATGGATTTTTTTTAACTCAAAGTAAATACACTAGAGAAATTCTAAAACGTTTTTGATTGGATAGCACTAAAAGTAGTGACACTCCCATGAGTACCACTAGTAAGTTGGATATGTTGATCAAACCACTTATAGAGGAATGATTTGAAGTTTACTCTACTTAACTTCTAGCCATCTAGACATTATGTTTAGTGTGTGTATGTGTACTTGTTTTCAAGAAAATCCTAAAGAATCTCATTTAAATTATGTAGAGAGAATTTTTAAATACCTCAAGCATACACTCAATCTAGAACTGTTCTATCCTAAAAGACAATCATTTGAACTAGTTAGTTATTCTAATTCTAACTTCGGTGGATGTAAGTTAGATAGAAAGAGCACCTCTGGAACATGTCACCTTTTAGGAAAGTCACAAGTATCATGTTGTAGTAAGAAACAAAATTATGTTGCATTATCTACTACAGAAGCTGAATACTAAGATGCTGGTAGTTGTTGTGCACATATTTTGTGGATGAAACACACATTACTATATTATGGATATCAATTCAGACATGTACCAATAAATTATGACAACACAAGTGCTATTAACATCTCAAAAAAATCATGTTTCACATTCTAGGACAAAACATATTGATGTCAGAAATCACCTTTTGAGAGATCATTATCAGAAATGTGATATCACCTTGGAATTCATTGGTACTGAATATCAACTTGCTGATATATTCACTACACCATTAAATTCTTGGAGAATAGACTAAATCATTCATGATCTTGGCCTGATAAACCTCAAATAGATATCTTACTTGTCTTACTGTTCAACATTTTACTATGTTTTACATTACTGTTTCATGATTACAGTTTCTTATTTATTGTCTCTCATGTTTACGGTCTCACCATTAGCACTTTGTAATTACGGTCTGACATTTACTGTCTCACCGTAAGGCACACTGAATAGTTCACTTACTGTCTCACTGTGATGACCATTCACTGTCTCACCGTGATGACCACTCACTATCTCACTGTGACGACCACTTACTATCTCACCATAACGACCATTCACGGTCTCACTGTGAATATTATTTATGTTTTTTTCAACCCTTATCACGATAATTATCATTTCACCTCTTTTACATTCCCGCATTTTTATTTTTGTGACGATTGGCATTCCTAAATGATAAAACAAAAAGTTTCACTCGGTTCTTCACTCAGACGTTCTCTCATTTCGAAACCTTTCAACCTTGAAACCCCTTATCTCTATCTCTCCAACCTTCAGTGGATGCCAAGAATGAAATGTCTGTCTTCATCCACACCTGAGATGCGCAGCTCGAAGAAGAAAAATATTGCACCTAAGCTGACACCCGAAGGACCGCTAAATCTGAATCTGGTAAATCGTAGTGTTTTACCTGAGAATGAAATTTTCCCCGAATGGGTTCTGTCTAGCTAATCTCTGGTCTTGAAAGTGTTAAAAGAATAATTGGTTATAAAGGGAGAATAGAACCATCTATCCTAGGTTAGTAGCTCAGTTCTACCAGTACGTACAGTTCTCTATTGACTCTGGTGAAAGTAGTGTTGTGAGGAGCTAGATTAATGGACAAATATCCTCTTTCTCTTCGAGGTTATGGGCTGCATGCCTTAGGATACCTCATGAAGGTATATGTAAGTATTATTAGAGAGGACCTCCTCCGTCAACTGATTTATTTGATTTTGAAGATGCTCTGGAAAATCTAACTGAAAATGGCACAAAGAGAAAGGCCATTACTACTGAACTAGATAGAGAAACAAGGCTTCTATTTAAGTTTGTTCAAAATCTGGTTCGTCTAGGAAAAGGTGATTTTTCTGTGTTAAAATATCAGGATGTATTATTGATTCGCCTTATGAAAAATGGACATAAGATCAACCTGTGTAAGTACATCATTCACTATTTGTGTGATTTGATCAAGGTTACATCTAACTCCACTTCTCTGTTCTACTCTCGGCTGATATGAGACATGATTTTTGAAAAAGGCATGGTTAGACCTAATGAAGAAGTTCTTATGGACTGTGAGTACTGTTTCTCTAAATCCATTATCAATAGAATGAAGATAAACTGGAATCCTTGGAAAAAGGAATGGGTGGAAGACAATGATAAGGTTTATGAGAAGTTTAATCCCGTGGATTATCCATCAAGGCCGAAAGACATTTCTGATTCTGGTTTGGAACCAGATGAAGTAGTTGAGTATTCAGAAGAAGAAGAATAAGAGGCTGAAGTACCACAAAGGGAAGCAGTTATTGTTGAGGAAGAAAGGAATATTGTTCCTCATGCTGTTCTTGAAGAAGAAGTTCCTACCCCTAGTGAAGATGTCAATCTGGAAATCCAACCCGAGGCTGAAAAAGAATCATTGGTGGCAAAATCTAAGAAGTATGTCATGGAAGAGCATATTCTATAAGAACTCCCTATTGTGCAAGAAGCAAATCTAGAATAACTCCCTGTTTTGCAAGAAGTGAATCTGGAGCAACTCTCCGTGGAACAATCTATTCTTGAAATCAAACCCTCTTCTGAAGAAAGAATGGAGACGTCCTTTCAGCTGGCTAGACAAGAAATTAATGAGGAACTTAGAGCTGAGTCTGTGGATTTAGACCAAGATCCTAATCCTCTTAGCCCTGAGAAGGAAGCACCTATTGAGGGGGAGGAAACCCCAAATCTTGTGTATGATGAAACCTCACATCCAACTGAGTCAAGTCCTGTGGACAATCAGTACAAATTTCCTAGTTTCTATGATGTGAGTGAGTCTCAGCAGGTTACTGCAACTGGGCTTGATCTTTCTTCCTTATTTCAGTTGAAATCATTCACAAACGTTGCACCTATAAGTGAACCTAAACCTAAACCTGACCCTATACCAATTCCTACACCTGAACCATTATCTGAAAAGTCCTCCTTTGTCAGTAAGGATGATCTGAAATAATTTGGAGATACTCTCTTATTTGGTGTGAAGAAACTTATGAACTTTCAACCTCATCCTGTGACAAATTTGAGTGAGGGAGATGCCTCACTACTTTTGGAGAAAATTATGTGGAAAATCCAACTTAAGATGCTCCCTGAGATTCAAGAAGTACGAGTTGAAAATAAGTTGCTCAGTAATGAAGTCACAACCCTGAGAAGCATGGTTGAAGACATGCAGAAAGAGCTGCATTCGAGATCAGAGCCTGCTCCTGCTCCTCTATCACCCATTGTTTCTCAAATCTCTTGAGATGTTTTGTCTCAAATTTACCCTTATCTGGAATACTTCGTTGAAAATATTGTGTAAAGGCACAAATAGATGTTGAAGAAGATGAGAGAGCTTGTAGTGAACCTTAATAAACTCACTGATAAGTACACTGGTTGTCTTCAAAAGGTACTAAATTAGCTCAAATCTCTGACAAAAATCATCAAAGATTCTAATACCTTTGGTAAATATTCTACAACTTCCTTGGATAGTACTTTTCTCAGATCTATAGTCAAAGAAGAGCTTCAGAATGTTTTCAGTGGATTTTATGTGGGTTCTTTATCTGAAGTTTTCACGAACAGTGATCAAGGGATTGACCTTGTACAAATTTACTCCAAGATTGCAAATGATGCCCAACATGAGTTTTCTAAGAAAGTAGATTTCTATTTCAACTGAAGTTTATCTAAGATTGATATGACCAACCACTTCAAATACCTTGTAGGGAATCTGTGAATTCCTCCTGTGACTCAATCCTTCAAAACCCAATTCCAGAAGCTAACCAAGTTTACCCGTTTGTTGGACAAGTTTATGGAAAACGATGATGACTTTGAAAAATCCATCCAGTATGGTAGAGATGTTATTGCAGACTTCATGAAACTCATGATACCTTATATTCATATCCAGAGTACAACAATTGTTGCTCCAGCAGCTGCACCTCTCAGACCTGGGCAGCCTACCTTCACCTCTGCCTTAGCCTTAACTACCATGTTTGTTAGCCAAGATCTCAGTTAGATCAGGCCTGTGATTCTTGATCAGAAACTGACTAGATCTTCTACTGCTCCAACCTTGGTTCCCTCAGTCTTTCAAGGACTCCCTTTACCCTCTTTATCTCCCACATATCTGCCTTCTTCTACATCAACCACAGCCCCTCTGGCCTCCTCTTATGCTGCTACTAAAGGAACAGAGAAGGCCAATCCCTGAAGAAGACTAGCGCTAACTCATTTTTAATGGGGATGCCATTTTTTTGTATTTCACCTTTATTTTGTTCTACCCTATGTTTACTCTTAATGGGATGTGCACTGTTTTCTCTCTCTTCTTTCAACTTTTTTTAATCCCAAAAGGGGGAGAAGTTTCTATATGTTATTTTCTCTATAGTTTCATATAATTTAATCTTTAACTATACATGATTTGTGATCATCAAAAAGGGGGAGATTTTTGGACTACTCATGTATTAATCATGTTTTAATGATAAAAAATCTCATTAATGATCACAAATCTTATTCAACCTAGTTAACTCCTATAAATTATATCTAATCATTAGTATTTATGTTTCAGGTTCTCTCATGCTTCATAATGTTTAAGCTCAATCCATTTCATGCATATTACTGTTTAAGTCTGAATACAGTTATTTGCCTAAGTAAAAGACACCGGGAAGCCAGACATTGTAAGCCAAACACCGTAAGCCAGACACCATAAGCTAGACACTGTAAGCTAGACACCATAAGCCAGACACCATGAAGCCACACATCGTGAATCAAGACACCATGAAGCAAGACATCGTGAAAAAGACATTGTGACACTCAGACATCGTGACACTCAGACACCATGTGAAGAAGACACCGTTTTCATAACATACTGTGACAACATTTCATAAACTATTTTGTCGTCTTTCAATTTAATTTTTAACGGTCATATTTGATGCCTTTAATGCACTGACATAATTAATGTTTCTATGTATACATAGTACAAAGTACGTGGTCCAGAACACATGGAACCTGTCAGCTAAAACTCATGCATTATAAGATAAAGAGCGAAGTGTGGCCAAGAAAGAAGAGCGCTATACTGAACGAAAAAAATCCTGTGAGCATGACTACGAAGAACATATAGCAAGATTTTCAAAAGTAAGAATTATTACATGCATGCAATCTGACTATGCTGAAGAAGATACAAATTATACAGGAATCCAGAGAACATCTCTGCATTATCAAAACTCATGAAGAACACAAGCTGAATCACGACACTCTGTTATTCACACAACTTCCAAATAAGGACTCAGAGCTTCATCTGATTCAATCCATAGAAGTCCAGAGCTGCATTGACATTACACACGAGAATTCTAAAAACATATTTATATTCTTTCTCGACTGTGATCATCTTTTTATTTACATTATGAGCATTGTGTTCCCCTGTCTGTTTTGACACACACTGACTCTTGAGCTGAACTAGAGGATATTAAAATCCTCACACCAAACTATTTATACTTTTTTTTACCCACGAGAACTGTGGAAGAGGTCCCTGTGTGGCCTGGATATTATTTTTGTTTACCCACGAAAACTGTGGAAGAGGTCCCTGTGTGACCTGGACATTCTGTGTACTGTTTTTATCCCCGGTCCAAGGTGTGGATCAATTTTTGTTTATATAAACTACTTGGTGGAAGGTGATCACCAAGTGGAGTGGATTTGGTCTCATCTTGAGACTAAACCACTTTGTTCATATCCGTTGTGCTGTTTAAATTATTCTTCTCTGTTTTACTGCCTTATTGCATAATCCATAAAACACTAATTTCACTTTGATAGTTAGTCTTGGAAAGACGTTATAACTTATTAGTCTTAGTTGGATAACTTAAAAGGTAATATTAATAATACAAATTAAGATTACTAAGAATTAATCAATCTTCTAAGAAGCTATTTAAAAAGTAAAATTTGTATAACAGTATAACCTTGATTAACTAGGCTGTATCTATTTTTGGGGAAACCATTTCTTTTAAACATAACATTCTTGTAACAGAAATTTTTATAGTTACTCAATTCTCCCCTCCCCTCTTGAGTAAAATACTCCGACCAACATATATATTGTTAAAAATAGAATATAAGGTCATTAAAAATTAATATTTGTAAAAAATAATAACTAATTAATAGTAAAAGATATTTAATAACATTTTATTATATCATTATTTTTTTTTAAATTTCAAATATATATAAAATGTATTTATTTAGTTATTAATTAAAAATATTGACTAAATATTTATTGTCACTTAACATGTAATACAATAAGTTCATCATACATATATGAAATTAATTCAATGTTGTAAAATACAAACATACACAAATAATATATTATTAACTTCATCGTTTTAGATTTTTATTATTTAATATTTATTATTTATTACATTATGTTTTTAATTAATAAATTTTATTCATTTTTATATCTTTATTTGATATGTAACATTTATTAATTTTTAATATATATATATGCATAAATTATTCATTTTTATTATATATTTTATTAAAAAAAAACCAATATTTATTTTAATTTATTAAATTTTTTGTTTTAATTTTTAATATTTATATATACATATTTATGGTTTAACATTATAATTTTTTTATACATTTTAAATTTAAAAATTTTGAATACCTTTTTCTTCATTTACCAATTTTTAATAGTATTTAAAAATTAATAATATTAATTATTTTTTAATATTGTGTTTCATTTAATTATTTTTTTTGATATTATTGTATTTTTATATATTTGTAGTATTTATTTATACAAGTTTATTTATTATCATTTATTCTTAATATTGTTACAATTTATATTATAAACATGTATTCATTTTCATTTTAATGTATTTAAATTTATAATTTTCATAGTAATCTATATAATCAACCACTATTTTTGCTTTTTAATATTTTTACAATCTATTGTTTTTATTAATTAAATTTCTCATTTTTAATATTCATTAATTTATTATTATTTCATATTATTTATCCTATATTACTTCTAAATAGTTTTAAAATGTTTAATTATTTTATCATTTTTAATATTTATTAATACATATTATTTCATTAACATTTAATGTTTTTAATTTTATTTTAATTTACATAATTAATTTTTATTAATTTTTATTTTAATATATATTAATTTTAAATTTTTTTAAATTTATATAATTGATAAAACTTATTCATTTTCTAATATTATTTGAGGTTTATTTATTTTTAATTTTTAAATTGCACTCATTTTTTACATTAATACATTTATGATTTGTTATCCATTAATAATGTTAATTAATTTTTATGTTCCTGTAATTTTTACATTTTTAATATATTTTTTCAACATTTTTGTAATTTATTTTTTAAAAAACTGTCGTTGCTTCAAAAAATTAATGATAAAGATAGGTATTATTAGTGTTAAAGTAAAAGGCACCGATAAAACTACACTTTACCTACGGTAAAACTTTTACAATGATAAGTACATATCACTATCAGTGCTAACCTTTTTTAGTGAAATATTTCAGTTTTATCTATGATTTTAATTTTAGAATAAATTAAACCTATCTTTATTAGATCTTTTTTGAATGCACTGATAAAACCCGTTGTGGTCTTTTAAAATCAACCCTAAAATCTCCCTACTCACTCATGTTGTTTAAGAGAACACAGAACTCAACCTCTACCACCACTCTCCCTTGATCTTCTCGGTTGAATTGACTCTCCCAAAACTGAAATTGTGCTATTATTTGAACATTTTGTAGCTGATCATATATTGTTTCTTGTTTTATAATTTTTTTATTGTATAATTCAACTCTGAAAAAACCTTTTTCAATTCACACATTTTATTCTATCTTTCATTACCCTGGTTTGATGCATCAAATTCTTACATGGTTATTTGTTCATCCATGATTTTCCTTCATGTTTCTTTTTTAGAACATGATTTCCAATGCGTTTTCATACTCAAGTTTGGTTGTTTTTAAATTTTAGTTATTCTAGTAGACTTTTCATGTAACACCCAAGACTTTTATGAGAAATATTTTGTTTTTAAATCATCAAAGGAATCACTCACTACACACAACACTATATTGGCTTGCTTTACACGCAATCATGGCCTTCCTCGATAGCTTGCGTCATACGCAATACCGAGTTTCACTAAACAACGATATGCTATTAAAATATTATTAAAACTAGCCGTTATGAATAGTAATAACAACTTTTTGAAATTTTATAAATTTTATTTTTCAAAATGGACTTCATTTTTGGATTAGGAATATCGAAATTAGCATAGGGTGTAATTTTGGTATTTTTCTGAAAACATTAAATTTTTGATGAATAGTAAAACCACTAAGTGGTAGTTAAAAAAACCGAATTATTCATAAAACTTAATTTTACCGCTTCTGTGAGTGGAATTTAAAAATTCCGAGAGACACGGTTGATGTCAGTAAGTAGAATGTGGTTCAATGAGATGAAAATAATTTTTTGGGGAATAATAACTTTTTACTTTTATTTACCACGGTTAAAAGTAAATAGGGTAATTAATGGTAAAAATTATATTATTATTACCCTAACATGTGTCCTAATTCTATTGGATAAGTGTAATTCGACGAAAAACAACCTTAGGAATAAAATATGACCATTTAGGCCCACTTGGATTAGATTAGGACATTTATTATCAATTTACTTAAAGAAGGGTTAAAATAGTTAAAATCAAAGTTCAATAAGTAAATCATTTTTAATATGGGGTTATACATAAGATAAATTAGACTATAAATATTCATTAGAAATATAAAAATATTTCCAACATAATGGTATTTTATTTATATTTTTTAGAAATTATATAATTTAATTTATTTATGACACAACGATGATGAAGTAATTATCTTATTAATGAAATATTGACATAATTGAAGTTATAAATACCCAAATAAATATAATTCGAGACTTTTTATGAATTAAACTAATTTTATAGGTTAATCTGACATGTTATTATTGTTTTAATTAACTTTTTGCGAACTAATCAATATGTTATAAGTTTAAAAAAAATCAATTACTAAATAGTGTCAAAATTGACATAAAATAGTTTTTAAAAAAAATATTATATTATTAATTGTTATTTTATTCTTCAAAATCTAAGGTTCGGCCAAATGACTTATATAAGGTTATATATATTAATAATAAACAATTTGGGGTTCGTTTGGCTTGTTATAGTAAGTTTATTAACCTTATAGTGTAAGAACACAAGAAGACACGGTAAAAGTAAAATTATTTAACTTAATGTTAAATCTAAATGATAAGGTTAAAATAGGAACCTCAACTTGTCTAAATTCTATTGGATGAGAGGATTTAGACCCATCCCCACCTTAGCTTTGAAATAAATCAATTTGGAGCTATTTAAAACCTAATTTGGCTTTATAATAAAATAATATTTTTAGTTATTCCAAAGGTGCCCCTCTCCTCCCTTATAAAAGGGCACCTCCTCCCTCTCTTCCTCACACCACTTTAAGCCTTCATGCTCGGCCAACCCCTGACAAGTTTTTCTCTCCACTTCCCTAGAGACATCCTAGAGGTCCTGGTCTTCTTTAAAGACCAATTTTAGTGCCCTAAAATGAGGTCCAAAAGAAGCGCTTCAAAGAAGAGGTAATGCTCGTTACCGATTCTTTCATCTTTATTTCTTCTTCCACTTCTTCTTCTTTAGATGTTTCATCATGAAGTAATAACATCAGTATCACTCATATACTAATATGTTATTATATGTATGAAACAACCCTATTTCACTATCTATCCATCCTATGGAAAATGAAATCACCGCGCATTCGTACGTACGGAATACCGTCTCCACGTCGTGGTGTAATCTATTTTCCACCACCACCTTACTTGAATGGGTTTAATGTTTTAAAGAATGAATATGTATTTTTATTGTAAATTTATATTGATTATGAAATAGTATTCATACACTCCAATACAATTCCATGATCATGGGAACGATATCATCGCTCGTGCGTACATATGGAATACCGTCTCCACGATGTGATGCGACTCGTTCTACATGATCTTCATTGCATAATGATTATATAAATTAATTGAATGAATTAATATGATATATATTACACTAATACCATTCTGTAAATTAGGTATCTATAACCTAAAAAGGGGAATAAGAATTTATTCGACAAAACACGCATAAGAACAAAAAGTAATAAACACTCGAATAATAAGTAGCAACGAAATATTACTAATAAGAAGCTAAGAATATGACCATATATGATATCATAACAATGATTATGATTCGGGAATAAGTCGATGACATTATTTAAATCATTATACAGGAGTTTTAGACACTTATGAAGCAAATCGGACCTAAGGTAAGGGAAAATATCACAATCTCATTTTATCCGAGATTGTTTATACTTTGGTATTTATTGGGGTGTATTTTATCATCCACATCCATGTTTCCTCGATATATAATATTGTTTCCATCCAGCTACAATTTTTTAAATCCAATTTTACCCATCGGTGAGTATTTTAGTAAAAGATATGAAATTAATCTTTTGTCATTTTTCGTACAAGGTACTTTTTGAATTTTCCGAAAAAAGTACGAGAAGAATGTTTTTTTAACTTATATGGCATGAATGGATTTTTAAAAAATTATTTCCAAGAATCTTCCTTTACATGTTTTCAAGTTTATTTTTAATAAACTTCTTTTATTTTAAAATTGTATGACATGTTAAGAAAGGAAAATGTTTTTGAAGTAGAAAGGATATTTTCCTCAAGAATGGAGTTCAAGTGTTTTATCAAAATTATTTTCCATCTAAGATAATATGGGGTTCTATTTCTCTCCCTATTATTACATTGTTTGATTTTGTTGTGATGGAATTATTTTTATGAATTGCTTTATCTTATATGAATTGTTTTATGATGTCACGATGTTTGAGAATCCCATTTTTATTACATGGGTTATGCAATGATGTAAGATTTATGATTTTGTGGCACACATAAGAATGGTATAATTATGAGATGGTTGGGACCTATATCTCCCTAAAATGAATTGGCTAAAGATTTTATATCTCATGAGATAGACATGGCTGGAATGGTAGGTTAAACCAGTTCAGTGAAACAGGACTGGAACGAGGAGTGAACTCGGTTCAAAAATGGACTTTGTCTGCTAAGATAGTCTTGGAAATGAGTCTTGACTACTAAGAAATGATTCTCTATGATTATGTGTGAATACCACAAAGTTTCATGGTTTACTTTATGATTATTGGGATTACATATCACTACTATGATTTATCCCATGTTATGAAATTATGATCTCTTTTGCAGGTTATGATTTCCAAAAGTTATGTTCTTATGAATATGATGTGATGGATATTTCTTTTGTTTACCCTTACTGAGCATTTGAGCTCACCCTTTTGTATGTTTTCATTCCCCAGGCCAGGAAGAAGGTTATTAAGTAATATATGCCAAAAGGGACTATAGATATGATGAAATAAATGGGAGACAGTGTAGACGCTTTATGAACTAGTTGTTTATGTTTCCCAGTTTCTAAAGACATTATACCTATACGGTCCTTTCCTGGTTTTGTTATATGTTGTAATAAGTGTGCTTAAATTTTGATGTAATAACAATGTATGTAATGTATGGGTCGTTATAGTTGGTATCAGAGGAAAGGTATAGTCAACTTTTGGAAACTAGGATGTAAAAGCCTTAGTAAGAACCCTAAGGATAATTCTAAGCATAGAACACATTCTTAGTGTTTTAGAAATGACCATGAATAACCTAGGATAAGACCTTAAGTGTGAAATTTTATTCTTGATTATGTGGTTTTCCTATTATAATTAGTGTTGCTCACACTATTATTCTTTGTTTTAGTCAATGGCTGGAACCCGAAGGAACCTTGTTAATGCGGAATGCGATGGGAAATGCAATGATTGTCCCCCTGAGCAACCAAACATTATGGGAGCTGGAATGAAAAATCTTGTAGCCATGCTCACACAACTTTCTCAAGCTATGAATCATGCAGGACTTCCAAACGAGAAAAGGAAGGAGAAACATTCTGTTGAATCCTTCATGAGGTAGCGTCCACATTCATTCATAGGGTCTACAGATCCATTAATTGCTGAACAATGGATTAGTACTACTGAAAAGATATTTTCAGTTCATCAATGTTCTGAACATGATAAAGTCATCCTAGAAGTGTATCGTTTGGAAGGAGATGCTGATCAATGGTGGAATCTTTATCAAGAATACGAGGAAAAGAGATGAAATTGAGTCCATGGAATGGGACGAGTTCAATAACTTATTTTTCAATAAGTACTTCCCTCGTATTCTCCGAACAATGATGGAGAAAGAGTTTCTTGAACTGAAGCAAAAGGATGATGAATCTGTTGGTACCTATGAAGCAAATTTTACAAGATTCAAGGTAAGCTTTTGGTATTATTATCCAACCTGAGAGTAAGATCGATCGATTCTTTAGTGGCTTAAAACCAAATCTTTGAAGGGGGTTATCCATAAGGGACTTCAATAGCTATGAGGAAATCGTTCGATGTGCTCTCAAAGTTGAGATGGAGATTGTAGTAACCCATCAGTCATATGGGTTTGATAAGAAGAGGAAAATGGAATTCAAAGGAAAATCTAAAGAGCACACAGAAAAGAAGATGAGCTTTCCCTTATTCTCAAAGTGTGGAAAGAAACATGGATGGAGTTGTCTTAAAGGGACAAGTAAATGTTTCAAATGTTGAAAGGAAGGTCATCGGGTATTTGAATGCCGTAATGATGTGAAGAAGATGTCTATTGATACAAACAAAGGAAGGGATACCCAGAATGAACCTACTACACTTCAATATTTCAAGTGCAGGGAGATGGGGCATTATGCCAATAAATGCCCTAATCCATGGGTTGTTTATGATGATCGACATCAACCAAATATTAAGGCTAAAGACAAAGGAAAGTCACATGAAATTTCTATCAGTGATGTGGAGTATGATAACGATGTGGTGAAATGTATACATACCATCCACTCTAAAGTAGCAAATGTTTTATTTGATTCTGGATCCACCCACTCTTTTATATCTGAATATTTTTCTAAGGGTATCACCATATTACATCAACAATTAGATGTTGAGTTGGCTGTGACAACACCTAATGGCACAACAGTCGCATCAAAAGATTATAATTCTTCTCTGATTGATGTTTGTGGGAAAGTGCTTCCTGCAAATCTTGTGATCCTTCCTATAGTGGAATATGATGTGATTCTTAGCATGGATTGGATTTCTTTATATGGATCTCATATCAATTTCCAAATAAGGGAAGTCACATTTCATATTCCTGATCAATCAATGATCGTCTATCGATGAAAGGATGAACATAACCTTCCAGTGGAAATTTCTTCCATCTTATGGGTCTTGATTCCACTAAATGAAGGTTATTTATCTCAAATGGTTGGTGAGAAACTCACGATTAAGAATATGCCCATTTTACGAGAGTTTGATGATGTCTTTCCAGAGGAATTATCAGGACTTCCACCAAATCGTGAAGTTGAGTTTTCAATAGAAGTCGTACTGGGTGATTTGCCTATTGCAAAGACACCTTATAGAATGGCCCCAATTGAGTTGTAGGAATTGAAGAAGCAACTCCAAGAGAATCTTGATAAGGGTATCATACGCCCTAGTGCGTCACCTTGGGGAGCACCTGTTCTGTTTGTTAAGAAGAAAGATGGATCAATGAGACTCTGCATTGATTATCATGAACTGAACAAGATCACTATCAAGAACAAATATCCTCTCCCACGCATTGATGACTTATTTGACCAACTACGCAGATCTCAATAATTTTCCAAGATTGATCTTCATTTAGAGTATCATCAATTAAGGGTCAAAAGGGAGGATATACCAAAGACGACATTCCGTACAAGGTATGGACACTATGAATTTATAGTGATGCCATTTGGTCTTACTAATTCCGCTGCTATCTTCATGGATCTGATTAATAGAGTCTTTAGAGACTATCTTGATCAGTTTGTGGTAGTCTTTATAGACGATATTCTTGTATATTCAAAGAGAAAGGAAGAACATGAAGAGCACTTGAGAATTATATTGAAGACCCTGAAAAAGGATAAACTTTATTCCAAATTTACCAAGTGTGAATTTTGGCTTGAAAAAGTTGCATTTTTTGGGTCACATAATCTCAAAAGAGGGGATATCTATGGATCCAAAAAAATAGAGGTTATGGAAAGATGGTCGAGACCAACAATAGTAATTGAGATCTGGAGTTTTCATGGTTTGGCTGGATATTATAGATGTTTTGTGAAAGATATTTCATGATTATATAATCCAATCACCAAGTTGACTCGGAAAGGGGTTAAGTTTGTTTGAACGGAAGAATGTGAAGAGAATTTCAAGGAGTTGAAAAGAAGATTATCCAGTGTACCTGTGCTCACACTGCCTTGTAGTGGAGAAAGGTTTGTGATCTATAGTGATGCATCCAAGAAGGGATTGGGGTGTGTTCTTATGAAAAATGATATGGTGATAGCTTATGCCTCACGACAGTTGAAAATCCATGAGCAAAATTACCCAACTCATGATTTGGAGTTAGCTACGGTAATCTTTGCATTAAAGATTTGGAGGCATTATCTTTATGGTGAAAGGTGTTGTATTTATACTGATTTTAAAAGTTTAAAGTATATTTTCACACAAAAGGAGATGAATATACGCCAAAGAAGATGGTTGGAGCCGATTAAGGATTACGACTGCTCAATTCATTACCACCCTGGGAAAGAAAAAAAGGTGGCTGATGCATTAAGTCGACAAGAACATGCTAGCTTATCCATGATGAGGATCAAAAAAGATCCAATATTTATGGATTTACAAATGATGGATCTTGGAATTTTAATGGAAGGGGGAAAATCGTATCTTTCTCAAATGAATGTTCAACCATCTATACATGTGAAGATTAAAGAGGCACAGAAAGAAGATGTCAAGTTACAAAAGAAAGTGAGAAATATTCTTGAATTCAACCTTGATTGTGATGGGATAATAATGTTCAGGAATCGGGTTTGTGTTCCTCCCATCCACGAATTAAAGAAGGAGCTGCTGGATGAGGCTCATAGTTCATAATTCTCTATTCATCCTGGAAGCACGAATATGTATAGGGACCTGAAAGAGTACTTACGGTGGGATGGAATGAAAAGAGATGTTGCTGAATATGTCTCTCGATGTCTGGTCTGTCAGCAAGTTAAAGCTGAGAGACAGAAGTCTAAGGGGATGTCACAACCATTACCCATACCCGAATGGAAATGAGAAAACATCACTATAGACTTTATCACATGACTTCCTAAAACATCCAAAGGCAATAATGCTATATGGGTCATAGTTGATCGTCTAACAAAGTCTGCACACTTCATTGCTATTAGAGAGGATTTCTCTTTGGATTAGCTTTCCATGATATATCTAAAGGAAGTGGTAAGATTGCATGGAGTACCACTTTATATTATATCTGATCGGGATCCGAGATTTACCACGAAGTTCTGGAGAAGTCTTCAGCATACTCTGGATACAGAGTTGAGTTTCAGCACTGCTTATCATCCTCAGACAGACGGTCAGTCTGAGAGAACAATTCAAACTCTAGAAGATATGTTGAGAGATTTCTCTATGGATTTCAAAGGTGGTTGGGATCAACACCTACCTTTGGTGGAATTTTCTTATAATAATAGCTTTCACTCCAGTATTCAGATGTCTCTTTATGAAGCTCTCTATGGAAAGAAATGCAGGACTCCAACTTTCTGGGATGAAGTTGGGGAAAGAAACATATTAGGACCTGATCTTGTTGATGAGATGGCATAAAAGGTCCGATCTATTCAACAAAACATAAGAGCATCTCAAAGTTGACAGAAAAGTTACGCCGACAACCGAAGAAAAGACCTAGAGTTTGAAGTGGGTGATAAAGTGTTCTTACAAATATCTCCCTGGAAGAGGGTCATGAGATTTGGAAATATGGGGAAGTTGAGCCCTAGATATATCAATCTTTTTGAAATACTGGAACATGTTGGAAAGGTAGATTACTGATTGGCGCTTCCACCGAATCTCTCTCAAGTTCACAATGTCTTCCATGTATCTCTCCTGAGAAAGTACATACCGGATCCTTCACATGTACTCAGCTCAGAAGTTGTACCGCTGGAGCAAGATCATTCTTATGAAGAACAACCGATAGAGATTCTGGATCGTAGCAAAAAAGTCTTACGGAATAAGACCAATCTCTTGGTGAAAGTTTTATGGAGGAACTATCAATTATGAGAAGCTACATGGGAGCTTGAGGATATGATGAGGGAGAGGTATCCTCATCTGTTTGTTACAAAGTGACGAATTTCGAGGGCGAAATTCATTTTAAGGGGGGTAGAATGTTACACCTGAGACTTTTATGAGAAATATTTTGTTTTTAAATGATCAAAGGAATCATTCACTACACACAACACTAGATTGGCTTTCTTTACATGCAATTGCGGCCTTCCTTGATAGCTTGTGTCGTACGCAATACCGAGTTTCACTAAACAACGATATGCTATTAAAATATTATTAAAACTAGCCATTATGAATAGTAATAACCACTTTTTGAAATATTATAATTTTATTTTACAAAATGGACTTCATTTTTGGATTTGGAATATCGATATTAGCCTAGGGTGAAACTTTGGAATTTTTCTGAAAACTTTCAATTTTTGATGAATAGTGAAACCACTAAGTGGTTGTTAAAAAAACTGAATTTTTCATAAAACTTAATTTTACCGCTTCTGGGAGTGGAATTTCGAAAATCCGAGAGACACGGTTGATGCCAGTAAGTAAAATGCGGTTCAATGAGATGAAAATAATTTTTTTGGTGAATTGTAACTTTTTACTTTTATTTACCACGGTTAAAAGTAAATAGGGTAATTAAGGGTAAAAATGATATTATTATTACCCTAACACATGTCCTAATTCTATTTTATAAGTTTAATTCGACCAAAAACAACCTTAGGAATAAAATATGACAATTTAGGCCCACTTGGATTAGATTAGGACATTTATTATCAATTTATTAAAGAAGGGTTAAAATAGTTAAAATCAAAGTTTAATAAGTAAATCATTTTTAATATGGGGTTATACAAAAGATAAATTCGACTATAAATATCCATTATAGAGATAAAAAGATTTCCAACATAATTGTATTTTATTTATAATTTTTAGACCTTACATAATATAATTTAATTATGACACAACGATGATGCAGTAATTATCTTATTAATGAAATATTGACATAATAGATGTTATAAATACCCAAATAAATGTAATTTGAGACTTTTTATGAATTCCAATAATTTTCTAGGTTAATATGACTTGTTATTATTGATTTAATTAACTTTTTTCGAACTAATCATTCTGTTATAATTGTAACAAAAATCAATTACTAAATAGTCTCAAATTTTACATAAAATAGTTTTTAAAACAAATATTATATTATTAATTGTTATTTTATTCCTAAAAATATAAGGTTCCGCGAAATGACTTAGATAAGGTTATAAATATTAATAATAAACAACTTGGGGTTCGTTTGTCTTGTTATAGTATTTTTATTAACCTTATAGTGTAAGAACACAAGAAGACACGGTAAAAGTAAAATTATTTTACTTAATGTTAAATCTAAATGATAAGGTTAAAATAGGAACCTAAACTTGTCTAAATTCTATTGGATGAGAGGATTTAGACCCAGCCCCACCTTAGCTTCTAAATAAATCAATTTTGAGCTATTTAAAACCTAATTTGGCTTTATAATAAAATAATATTTTTAGTTATTCCAAAGGTGCCCCTCTCCTCCCTTATAAAAGGGAACCTCCTCCCTCTCTTCCTCACACCACATTGAGCCATAATGCTCAGAAAACCCCTTCCAATTTCTTCTCTCCACTTCTATAGAGACATCTTAGAGGTCCTAGTCTTCTTCAAAGACCAATTTTAGTTCCCTAAAAGGAGTTCTCAAAGAAGCTCTTCAAAGAAGAGGTAATGCCCGTTACCGATTCTTTCATCTCTATTTCTTCTTCCACTTCTTCTTCTTTACTTGTTTCATCATGAAGTAATAACATAAGTATCAGTCATATAATGATATGTTATTATAAGTATGAAAAAACCCTATTTCACCATCTATCCATCTTACGGAAAAGGAAATCACAGCGCGTGCGTACGTACGGAATACCGTCTCCACGCCATGGTGTAATCTATTTTCCACCACCACCTTACTTGGATGGGTATAATGGTGTAAAGAATGAATATATATGATTATTGTAAATTGATATTGATTCTGAAATAGTATACATACACTCGAATACAATTCCATGATCATGGGAACGATATCATCGCTCGTGCGTACGTACGGAATACCATCTCCACGATGTGATGTGACTCGTTCTACATGATCTTCATTAAATAATGATTATATAAATGAATTGAATGAATGTATATGATATATATTACACTAATACCATTCTGGAAATGAGGTATCTATAACCTAAATCTAATAATAATAATTTATTCGACAAAACACGCATAACAACAAAAAGTAATAAACACCCGAATAACAAGTAGCAATGAAATATTACTAATAATAATCTAAGAATATGACCATATATGATATCATAACAATTAGTATGATTCTGTAATAAGTCAATGACATTATTTAAATCATTATACAGGAGTTTTGGACACTTACAAAGCAAATCAGACCTATGGTAAGGGAAAATATCACAATCTCATATTAACCGAGATTTTTATACTTTGGTATTTACTGGGGTGTATTTTATCATCCACATCCATATTTCCTCAATATATAATATTATTTCCATCCACCTAGAATTTTTTAAATCCAATTTTACCCATCGGTGAGTTTTTTAGTAAAAGATATGAAAGGAATCATTTGTGGTTTTTCGTACGAGGTACTTTTTGACTTTTCCGACAAAAGTACGAGAAGAATGTTTTTTTAACTTATACGACATGGATGGATTTTTAAAACATTATTTCCAAGAATATTAATTTAAGAGTTTTCAAGTTTATTTTTAATAAACTTCTTTTATTTTAAAATTGTATGACATGTTAAGAAAGGAAAATGTCTTTGAAGTAGAAAGGATATTTTCCTCAAGAATGGAGTTCAAGTGTTTTATCAAAATTATTTTCCATCTAAGATAATATAAGGTTCTGTTTCTATCCCTATTATTACATTTTTTGATTTTTTTGTGATGGAATTATTTTTATGAATTCCTTTATATTATATGAATTGTTTTATGATGTCACGATGTTTGAGAATTCCATTTTTATTACATGGGTTATGCAATGATGTATGATTTATGATTTTGTGGCACACATAAGAATGGTATCATTATGAGATGGGTGGGACCTATTTCTCCCTCCAATGCATTGGGTAAAGATTTAATATCTCATGAGATAGACATGGCTGGAACAGTAGGTTAAACTGGTTCAGTGAAACAGGACTAGAACGAAGAGTGAACTCGATTCAGAAATGGAATTTGTCCGCTAAAATAGTCTTGGCAATGAGCCTTGACTACTAAGAAAAGATTCTCTATGGTTATGTGTGTATGCCACAAAGTTTCATGTTTTACGTTATGATTATTGGGATTACATTTCACTACTATGATTTATCCCATGTTATGAAATTATGATCTTTTTTGCAGGTTAAGATTTCCAAAAGTTATGTTCTTATGAATATGATGTGATTGATATTTCTTTTGTTTACCCCTACTGAGCATTTGAGATCACCCTTTTGTATGTTTCCTTTCCCCAGGTCAGGAAGAAGGTTATTAAGTAAGATATTCCAAAAGGGACTATAGATATGATGAAATAAATGGGAGATAGTGTAGACACTTTATGAACCAGTTGTTTCTGTTTCCCAGTTTCTAATGACACTATACCTATATGGCCCTTTCCTGGTTCTGTTATATGTTGTAATAAGTGTGCTTCAATTTTGAAGTAATAACAATGTATGTAAAGTATGGGTCATTATATTTCACATTTCTCTCCATAGATTTATCCCTTAAAAATCATCTAAAATCCTATAATCTCTCTACCCAATATTTTTTATAGTATTATGGAAAATTCCTGTAAATTTTTTTGTTGAAAATGATTTAAATCAATGTGTGGGTGTTTTAAAGTTTTATTTTACATATTTTAAAAAAATTATTCAATCAAAAATTGAATGTAATATGACTTATTTGGAAAAATATTTGAATCAAATAATAAAATATAATGAATGTTTTTGTAACCACCCAATAATGATGTTAATTAGATAATGTGAGTTTTATAACAAAGTCATAATAAAAATATATTTTACATAATAATGACATATATTTGTCCTAAGTTGTCTCTAAAGGAGGTATCTAATTGTTTAATTTCACACATAAAATATTAATTTATTCAAAATGAATTGAATTGGATTTCTTGATAACAAATTTACGATGTGATTTAAAATAGTGACCTTTTTTGGAAAATGTGTGTGAAAACAATGATTTTTGAAGAATTAAGAACAAGTTCAAGAGTTAATGAGCATTAATAAGTGAATAATTAATCATTTGAGGATATTATGAACTAGATTTCGAGTTATGACCTTAAAAACATTGAAGCTATGAGGTTCCTCTACTCAATTTTTGAAAATATGTATTTCAATAATTTATTTTCAATAATTAATAAATAATTATTACTTAATCACTAATATGGTAAAATAAAAGATATTCTATATCATAATCATAGTTACAATTCTTTTTCCTCTAATAAGATTGATTATGTAATCAATGATCATAGATGATAAGAGTTCAATGTAATAAAAACTATGATCACAACCACAATTGAGAGTTATGAAATTTAATAAGGTTGTTAATAATTGAAACATTCATATTTATTTTTGAATACTCATAATCTCATTCAACATGAAATAAAATTTCAGTTAAAAAAATGATCATACTAATTGAAGGGAAAATATCAAATAATATGTAGGAAAAAGGATAAAAAAATTGTTCATATAAATGTAAACATTAAAAAAATAAATATTATAATACAATATAAAATACAGTTTAATATTTCACTTTCAACCTACAAATTTATGGTCACTAGATGTTTTTACAAACATGGATATACATAAAATTCTATCCTTTTTTCAATAATAAATTTCTTTTCATTACTTCCTTAAGTTTTCAAAGTGAGTATTGATTTTCTCTTAGAAATATAACCAAATTTCATAGAATTATCAATAACTTTCTACTCTGATTTCGAAGGTTATGTACTTATTTAAAACATATGATTTATATGTTTATTCAAAAATATATTTAGTCACACACATATATCTAATTTTATATTTTCACTCAATTTATGATAGTTTTATTACATATCAATGTATATATACATTATATGAATACCTTATGTGTATTTATTTATTTTTGGTAAAAACAAAATATTTTTGAACCTAATAAGATGGATATGAAATTAAAATCGATGGATTTTTATCGTATTGAAAAGGAGTATAGAGAGGAAGATAAATACTTCATCATGATTTCAATACAAATGCATAAAATTATTCTCAAATCCATTTTTCAGGTTTATGTTTTTTTTATTCTACAAAAATTCCATAAGAGTAGAAAAAACATTTTAATTTTCACAAAATTTATTAAAGATATAAATGTTGGATTAAACATAGGGAAATTTTGAATAGACATACTAATTAGGATAATAATATGATTTATATATCATTTTATATAAATACTAGTTTAAATTATGATGGATATAATATAGGAGAAATGAAAATTTAAATTTGAATACCCATTATGGTTGTCTTATGTTTTCTGAGAAGTGAAATAGTTGTGAAAAGATACCATTTTATAATGGTTGTACTAAATATAAAACATTTTTAGTTGAATTATTTTTATATAATTTGAATGAATCTAGTAGATGGAGTAACACTAACTTTATAATACTACTCGGTCATTTTAATCATATGCTACTAAAAGAAAATATGTTTCCTTTTTGAACATATGAATGTAAATGAATGATGCATTCAATGGGAAAGATTTATAAAAAATAAATGAATGTAAAAATAATTATATATTGTTTCTCAAGGACCAAGATTCACTCAAAAAATTCCATAATTGTGGAATAGATCGATACAATAACTTTGAATAAAGTCCTTAACATGTTTTATGGTATTTTCCTATCATTCAAATGTTAACAAAAATATATGGATTTCAGGAAAATTATTAAAAATTTACCTGGAATTTAGATATATGAAGTGAATATGGGAAACTATATCACCCAACAAACACTCCTCGGTTGAATAAGATGTATTATGAGTATCCTGAATTGGGAAATGAGCTAGTAAACCTCTATATGTTGTTATCAACATATGGAATACATCATTTTGGTGTGAAAAGTAGTATTCAATGTATATATAAAGTTATATTAGTAAATTATAAATTTACATTATTATTATGCATGAAGCACAAATACATTTCATTGTCTCTTCTTATACATGGACCAACAAAACCTGGTAATGATATTGATGTCTATTTGGATCTATTAATCGAATATCTAAAATTGATATAGAATACATTTGTTAAATTATATGATTCTCATATAACTTAATAAATCACATTGAGAGACATGTCATATGGGATGATAAATGAATTTCATTCTTATATAAATTTATTAGGTTATAGAATTAAAGGAATGTAGGGTGTCCAATTTGTGAAGAATCTACAGACCTAGTCATGATATATAACTCCTTAAAAATTTTATTTTTAGAAAAACAAATATTTACCCTTATGACATAAATATTCATCATAGATTATATCATTTGATGGAAATATAGAACAAGGAATACCATCATCTACACTAATAATTGATCAACTATTTGATAATGTAAAAGATATTGAAATTTCTTTTGGTGAACCTTTTATTAAAATCTTATGAAATAATTATTGGAAAAACATTTCAATTTTAATTTAATTTTTGTATTTGAATTGTTTTTACAAATGTAATTTTTTTAAATTAATTCACAAAAAAAATATATATGTGATATTGTTATTGTCATGTTACTAAATTCACTAGAAAAACCAAAATATGTAATTATGCTTGGTTATAAATTATTGAAATGGGGATAAGGGAATAGTTGGAACTGGTTAATGGTGAAAGATTAACTATTCCTCTCCTAGTAGGTGACACTCTATCCAAACAAAAAGAATTTGATATTTTTAACTTCTATAATTGTGTAAATGTTCAGGAGGGTTTTTCATCAAATATATATAATTTCATGTCAATTTAGATTTGATGTTACAAGGTCTAAAATCACATGACATTAATTTACTGGTAAAATATTTAATTCTTGTATATTGTCTTTACATTATACATTAAAATTTATGAGATATATTGACCAATCATTACTTCCTTTTCAAATATATATGGAGTAAATTTATAAACACTATGATATTTCTAATCATGAATAAGGAAATTTTAGTCAACTTATTTAGATTGGAGAGGTTATTACCACCTTCATTCCTCAATAAAATGGTATACCAAATGGTTCACTTGGTTGGAGAGATTTAAATATGTGGTCATGTGCATTATAGATGGACATACTACATTGAACACTATATAATGAAATAGAAAGGGTATGTTAATAATCAATGTCAGTTAGAATGCTGTATTGTAGAGAATGATATTTTTGAAGAATCTATTTAATTTTGTGTCAATTACATATTAGATTTCGATAACATTGGTCTCCTAGAATCTCATCACATTGGATTCCTTATGGGTGAATGTATTTCTGGAAGATATTTTGTTACAATTAACATTGTTGAGTGGGTGAAATCTCACCTTTACACCTTACATAATAGTGAATATGCTTCCCCATATGTTAAACCCCACAAATTAATTCTTAGAACTTTGAATCCATCGAAGGATGAAATATGGATATCAAATTCACCAAAATATAATTTATAAGATTGAAATGAGATCATATTTATGAGGATTTATCAAAAAAATATGTATTCATTTACCAAATTAATTTGATCAATAGCCCAGGGGAAAAAAATTAAATTTTTATCTTAAAATGGTTATGTAGTTAATGGTTATATATTCTATAAAATTGATTATAATGACTTCAGAATCATGAAAATTTATAGAGTTTCACTTTTTGTTGAAGCGATGTATCTATCTAGTTTTGAGGATATAAATTCTATATATGAAAATATGTCCTACATTAAAATAATCTATCAAATATATGAGTCTGATTATGCAAAATTTCAAGTGCCAATTTTCTCCTTGAAATGGGTTGAGAATAGCAGTGTTTTTAAAGATGATTATTTGGTATTCACAAAGGTGAATTTCTGTGTGTTAGGTTATAAGGATGCACTATTCATAACGGAATCACAATAACATCAAATATTTTGGGTTTCAAATCCTATAAATAAGAATTGGTTAATTTTTATGTTATAGAATTAAATAACTATAGGGTCAGATAAAAATTCAATTAAGGTTTACCCTTTCATTTAGATATAACTATAATTCCACTGTGGTCCCATTGTAGAAAATGTGTTGTATATTTGAGGGGACCAAAATGAGGGGATTTGGATACGTAAAATAGAATCCAAATCCCTTCAAAATTTTATGAAAAAAGGAGATTCCAAAGAATATATTAAATTATTTTTTAATAAACTATTATTTTCCTCATAATATTATGTGTTCTCTATAGCATTTATTTAATTTAAATTAAATTTTTAACTACTCATGCAGATAATGACTCTACCACAAACTAAGGTTTCCAATCCTAAGTAATAGAACACAATCGATCCTAAATGTGAGTAATTTTTAGGATATCAACATGATGTGAATGATAAAAACTGTCCTAAAATCATTGTGTTAACTAAAGTAATCAAAGAAATAAAAAAAGTTATAATTCATTTGGTTGGATGGAATAAAAACAGACAAATTATTGACCTCAAAATTCTAATGTTCATTAGTTACATTGGGATCAACACTCAAATTCATGTTACAATTGATATATATACATGATAAAAATAATTTTTTACATTGAATACAACCTTTTGGGAAGATAATATTGTAATTTTATGGTATACATTCCCCTTTTTTCTAAAAATTTATTTAATGGAACATTGGATTAATTTTCAGTACACCTTCTAGATTTCAGTTATTATATATTATTTCAATATAAAATTTGTATTAATGGTAATTGGGAAAGATCTCATGTCCATTCAGTAGACTTTGAGAAAGTGAGATCTTGGGGATGTTTAGGGGAAAGTAAACTCCTACCCACTGGCAATGAATGAAATCATTATAAACAAATAAATAAGGAAATATTTTATTATTTATCACAATGAGGAATCATTTTAGTTACATAATAAAAATTAATATTTTATTTTAAATTATATATTTTATCCACTTTGATTCAAAAGTGTTAATTTTTTAAATAGTAAAAGAGTGATGAAAATATGAAGTGTGCATCAAAAGAAATGTAGCTCTACTATAAGGAAAAAATGATATACACTTCACCTGAGGAGATAATAACATCTATTTTTAATCTATAGGAAAGAAAATTATATGATATAAAATGACATATGTTACATTGTTTATATGAATATTGATGAATCAAAATATAAATTCACTTAAATCCCACATCATGTGCTATAGAAGGAGGCTCATTAAAATAAAAAGGGAAAACTTGTAGATGAAAAAACAAAATCAGTATGGGAATCATGTACAAAAATGACATAATATTAATTTTTATATAATTTATAATAGTATTACATAAAAATATCCATTTATGTTCACATGTTTTTTATATGGTTTATGAACAATAATTCTCATTAACTATACCAAATGAAAAAATACATTCAAAAGTACTAAAGTTGAAAGAACAATATGGTCATGTTTATGGTGTACTTTTTGGAGTGTCACCTCCAGCCTATTTCAAGAAGATAATGTTGCATGGAGATACATATGAGACTATGAAAGGAATATATTCACAAATATATTCTTTAAAATATATTATTCTCTATATTAGATTAGTAAACTTCCATATTATAAAGGTATAAATAAAACTGATAATATAAAAATTATCAGTAGATTAAGATCAATATGACACTACTAGATTTCAGGATAACCATTCCCCTCAGCTGCCTTCCTTACCTAAGATAATAAATTTTATCATAAATATTTATTCAAAATGTGAATAAATATATATATAATAAATTTTTATTACTAAAATTATTTAGGGTGTAATTTTATGTGATATTTATTTGTTGTGAGGTGTATGATGTACAATATCTAAGGAGAAATACTACAAAATAACGAACCCCTATAAGATCATGAGAGATTAGGGATCCAAGAATCTCATGATTTGAGGGCCGATTTTGTTTTCCACTGGATGATATATATTTTACCATGGTCAATAATAATATTGGAACTCTCATTGAATAGATTTTTAACCTTATAATGATACATTATGATAATGTGGGATAGCCTTTACAATTTTTTTTAAATGAAAAACCGTTAACAGTTGATGAAAAAGGCTTGAAATGAGGTATAACATTACAGATAAAAAATATAATGGGGAAATAGAAGGTTAGTTTAAGAATATTTAACAGATAAACAATGAAATAAAAAGTACCTTTCAAGAGTACTCTCACCCCACCACTTCCACTATCATGTATATTAACTCTTCAAGTTCAAGTGCGTACAACATTCAATGATGGTAATATGTCATACACTGAAAATGAATAAGAAATATTTTGAGATTCTATTATAGATATGATCAGTATTGAGAGTATAAATGAAATTAACATGTTTGAATGGTTGGGAGTATCATTTATAAATTCATACAAGAGGTATATTTTAATATTCTGATTTTTCACAGGCATATATATTAATACTATATAAGGGAAAACCCTGTGAATTTTTTTTTGACTCATTAATCTCACTAACAATTCTATTCTATAATTTAATTTGAACATGAATGAAATTGGTAAAAAATATAAACTGAGAATGATGTTTGAAAATAAAAAAAATAGAATACATTCTTTTCTTGATTCCTATAATGTATTGATAAAACTCTACAATATAATAATATAAAATATATTTTTTTTTCTTATTTATTTTATTCTTTTTAAAAATATTTAATGCTCCTCACACTCTATTTTGATACACTAATGATTATTTTTGGATCTAAAGGATTGAATCCAACAAATCGACTACACATTTTGTCAATTGTAAATTTGAAATTCTCAATAATCAAAATTTTACCAGTAAACATCAAACTATACATTTTAGTTTATGTTTTAACAATATTTGTTTTACGAGATATAGATATAGAAATATTATCTAAATCATGATATGAGGTTAGTGACTCAACAAAATAATCCTATTAATTTCTTCAACTATAGACTGATAAATTAATATATATTTGGATTTTCTAATCAAAATATTTTTTTAAAAAAAATTACTTATGTTGGTCAATGTTTTATGATTTTCTAAAATAAAACAATGATAATGAATGTGATTATTAGATATGTAAATTAATGAATGATATTATACACCATCTAAAAAGTAGCATCCCTGAATAGGTATTTTAGAATATAATTACACTTTCATTTAAAATATTTGTTAATAATTTTTTTGTATATATTTTATCAAAACCATGAGGATTTCAAACTATATTTATACAAAATGGAAGAATTAGAATTTTTAGAGATGACCGGACATATTATGTTACATCAAAATGTTTTACAATAGAAACATAAGGTGATTATTTGTTATTTTGTAATCTAGTATAGTATATGAACATATATATATATTCGGGATGAAAATCGTCGTATCCTAAGGATTAGATATTATTTTAACTAAAAAATTACATACAATGTTGTAAATTTGGGAGTTGTATTTTAATTCAAATAATATATTTTCAATATCCATTAAAATAATTTCCTAAATCATATCCTCCTATAATTATTATGTAAATTTTACCCCACCATAGGTTTTCCCCTATTCTGTGAGGCTATATAGTTGATTATCCTCCCCATGCTGTGGTTCCTCCTGTAAGAACCCGATTCTTATTTTGAGGTACGATATTATTCATTTCTCTTTTTTCATAAGTGGTTTTGAGAAAATATTGAAAATGGGGAAAGATCCTCAATTTTGGAAAGTAAACATCGTGTACTTTGTCCACACGCCGTGTACTTTTGGCCGTGTGGGATGGGTACACGGGGCGTGTCACCATGCCAGAGATGAAGGGTGTAGGAACTGACTACATACCGTGTAGTGGTCCTTTACACACCGTGTAGTCAGTCGGCAGGCCAAAATAGTAAGGCAGTGGAGAAGCCGCCAGCTGGACGACCGTACACGCCGGGTAGTCGGATGTATATGCCGTGTATTCATGTCTACGGATAAACAGTGTGGCGGTGCCGCCAGAAGAACAGTTAAATGAAGGAAGTACACGCCGTGTAATTTGTTTTTTTTTGCTTAAAATGGGCAGTAGCCTCCCCTGTTCACAGGGAAGGCTTAGAACGGGAAGAGATCTCGGGAGAGGACGACCGAACCTTCGGAGATCCACCGGGCGCACGTCTGGAATCTGATTCCACTTCAAACGATCTCGTTCGAACTGCACTGGTAAGCCCTCTATTCTCCTAGTATGGTTCTTACAAAATCTTTCCATAATGAGAGTTATTTACGATTGAGCAGGTTTTGTTCTTCTTCAGATCTACATCGTTGTTGGGCATTTCTGGAACCAGCATTCATGTACAACTTTCGTTGGCGTTTAAGGTAGGTGGCTTGGTGTTAATTTTTCCAACTATCATGTGTTTTGTGCATTTTTGTACCACGAACCCATGTTGAGGTGTCGTGTGGCTGAGGCCATTTCTATATTAAACACCAAGAATTGAATAGGTGGTTAATTATGATAATAAAATGTTGGTTGGGATCATTTCTTGGATCCAGGACCATCCTGAGGGGTGAGTTGCTCTGTTTGGCCGTTTGGCCAGGATACCTGAGGGTATGCCTTGTTTAAATTATGCATTACTTATTCCTTGAGAGGAATTTTATTCAAATTGTATGATTATATGTTGGTCATGGCCTAGTTACTTATACTAGAGGGTGGTGTTTTTCTATAGCCTGAGGGCGTTACTGTATTAGCCTGAGGGCGTGAATGTATTAGCTTGAGGGCGATGTTCTATTTTTCCTTAGGGCAACCTTTTGTGCCTGAGGGAATGACTTCTATTCCAGAGGGCGACACTTCATATGCCTGAGGGAGATAATTATGTTATGCCTGAGGGAGAGATTCTAAATGCCTAAGGGTGAGATTCAGATTACCTGAGGGTGTGGTTTTACATGTCTGAGGACGCTGACTGTTTAATTAAAAACTCACTGTGGTGTTTTTATTAATATTAAATGGTTAAATGAATAATTAAATAGCCATATAACTGGTATGTTAGTTACTTTTTAGTACTGATTAGCTCACTTCATTCTTACTACTACACACTTGTTGCATGTTTTACACACAGTTGAGCACGGGCCTTTGGTGGGTTCCTACTGAGATATATTTCTCACACCCTATTTTGGTGATGCTTTTCGGCACAAACAGATTATGTTTCTGCATGTGTGGATAGGGGAAAGAGTCCCTATACTGGTACATGACTGTTGTTCAAGAGCATGAGGGAATGGGACTGAGCCTAGGCTCGCGATGCTGCCAGCTGCTTTGTTCGTTTTGTTGTACTCTGTACTGTATTGTATTGCTCTGCTATGTAACATGTTTTGACTGTTCTCTTAGAACTTGTGGCATGTTGCATCAAGATTTATATACTAGATGGTTATACCTATTGCAGTTGTTTATTCTAGTTATGTGTATGGCTTATTTATTCCACTTTTGTTGTATGTTTTTATTATATTCCGTTGTGCTACACTTTGACAAATGAGGGCATAGTTTCCCCACTATCAGACCTGGGCCGTCACTTCTAGTCGGCAACCTCTGGTTTTGGGGAAATGTGCTTGAGGTTATGTGGAGAACCGGGTTCGGGGCACCCGTTGAGTGGCACCCGGAACCGGGAAGTTACACCTCCACCTAATGAAATCATTAAGAATGTTTATAATAAGGGATTTGTAAATTTATTAGCTCATTATGGTTAACTATTTGAGGACGTCTCTAGTGAAAAACACCATCCAATCCCTTTATTTTTTTCTATTAATTAAGTAGATGGTGATTATTTTTATGCAATTAATCTCAGGGATTATCAACAAAATAATCTGGATAATAAGGTATAATGTGATTGGAAACCATTTCAAAATATTCCAATGTTGATATAAGAAATTCATACTATAATATTAGGGGAAATAACTCTAAAAATAATTTATAAACATTCAAATCAATCTACATCTAATATGTATGTAGTCCATCTTTGATTCAATATTTTTGATACATTTACTAAACCTTCATCTCTTTTGATTACATAAACCTTCTAATTTTTAAAATGATTTTTAAATGCTTCTAAAGAATATATGATCATTTTACCATTGTTCATACATTTATTTTCAATTTTTCACAAATTTCCATCCCTCAGGGGTTAGGATGAATTTCTAAAAACTATAAAAAAAATTTGATGACCCTGTAATGAAAGATATATTTGTGGTTCTTATTATGGATAAGTATTTTATAAGGTTACACTCTATTTATTCTGGATGATATAGTAACATGTATTAATCCACTCATGTTCATGATAAATTAAAATTTTAGGTAGTATCTAAGAAAATATTTTGTGGGAAATGGGTCAGGGATCCTTCTACCCCTAAATATAGAGATATCATACCAACTTTTGAGATATAGTTCGCTTATAAGAGTGTATTGGTATGTTTCTTAGGGTTGTTTTTTATTCATTATAAGACATTATTGTGCCATTGGTTTCTTGTTTAATAGTGCTATATTAAATCTTGTGTACACTTGTGTCTATGTACTTTTGGTTGAAAAGGGTAAAAATTTAGAAATGAATAAACATTACCAATATGTGAGGAGTTTAAATATAATCCTTATCCAATTTTATGTATGAAATTTGATATTAATAACCCTTACATAGGGATGATACGTCCATGATCCTAGCCACATCCTTTGGATTTCATGTCTGGTTGTCTTTTTTTGAGTTTTAAAAAAAATTGGACCTTATTATAGTAACTTCCACCTCTATGATAGAGCTGAAAGATGAATTCCATTAATTACACATTTGATTAAACCAAATAAATTCTAATAAAATATACAATAATAGTTTTTTATCAATTTATATATTGATTTTTATCTAAAGGTAATTTTTTAATTTATAAATTTCTAGAGTTGTGCATATATATAATTGGTAGTTCATTACCTTTTATGTGGTTTTTAAGTAAATATAACATTTTTTATTTTTTTACAAATCCCTAATTCATTTTTGATGCGTGAGAATAGTATAAACATATATCTGATACATGATGTGTCTAATGTGACTCAAAGGGGACATTTGACATTAAAAATGTCATTTTTCTCTAATCACCCATTAGATAGCCAAAAATAATAAAATGACTCATATTATCATGAAACATTAGGATACTAATTCATAATTTATTTATGATGTGTAGGAATTGACTTCAGGTCCATATGACACATGAGGTGGCTAATATGACTCAATGTATTTGTTTTCAATATAAAATTTTTATTTTAGACTAAAATGAAATTCATGTAGAAAAAAACAAGATAATGAGCTCTGATAGTCTGAATACTTTAGTAAAATAATACATAATTAATTTTTTATATATAGGGATTGACCTCAAATCAATATGACACATGAAGTAGTCGATATTACTCAAAGTGTTTTCTTTCACAATAAAATAGTCAGTTTACTCTAAAACATGAATCACATAGACAAAATGACTAAAATGTGATTATATTGTCTTGATACTTTACTAAAATGATCCATAAATCATCCTTGACATATAGGAATTGAATGAATGTTAGTCTGGCACACAATGTGACTGGTATAACTCAAAGTGTGTGTTTTCACATTAAAAAATCTCATTTTACTCTAAAACAGACATCAAATAGAAAAAACAAAGAAAACAAGCTCGTATTGTCTTTATTATTTAAGAAGGAAATCCATAATCAATTTTTTCTATGTAAGAATTGACCACGTATCAATTTGACACACAATGTGGTTGGTATGAATCAATGTTTATGTTTTATATACCAATGTCATTTTAGTCAAAAAGGTGATTCACAAAGCCATAACTGAGAAAAAGAGCTCAAATTGTCCTGATACTTTAGGATAATAATCGATAATTCATTTTGGATGTGTAGGATTTAATCAAATATCAATATAATGCATGACATGACTGGTATGACTCAATGTTATTTTTTTAAATATAAAATTGTCATTTTAGTCTAAAAAGTGATTCACATAGTCATATCCTAGAAAATGATATATGATTTTCTACATACTTTAAGAAATTATACAAAATTAATTTTTGATGTGTATTATTCAACCACATGTCAATATAATACACAACATTTCTAGTATGACTCAAAGTATGAGTTTTCACATTACAAATGTTATTTTACTCTAAAACATGTTTTACATACTCAAAATCCAGAAAAAGAGCTCATATTGTCTTCATACTTTATGAAAAATGATTCGGAATTCAATTTTGATGTGTAGGAATTGACCACATATCAATCGGACACATGATGTGGATGGTATGACTCAAAGTGTATATTTTAATGAGATGCTTTTAGATGTGGTATCTCGGAGATTTAGGTTAAATATATAGAAGTTCCATATGATGAGGCGTATCATAGAAACAAATTGTGTTCCATGTGATGGTCGACCTCAAGGTGGACCTTGAAACTCACTATTGGGATACATTGTATCATGGGATAGCTAAAGAAAAATAAATCCAAGCAGGATGTGATATTTCCTCAGTAGGAGTGACATGCATTTAACGATATAGTCACATGATGAACTACATGAGGGTAGTGACACATTATTATTTTCAAATCATAGAATCCCATGGATTCCATTTTCATGGGAGTGTAATAGTTGGTAAGATAGTTTTTCGGCACTTGGGTATTTGGGGTTTTAGAACATGCCATTTATTATGTCCAAAAATGGATGGGGCATGGGATATGTGATTCGAAACTCATTTTGGTGATGTGACGACAAAGACGCTCCTAAGGTGGAGAGTGGGATGTTGTACACTTGTGTGTAACCCTCATGTAATATGGGTCTTAGGAGTACGATTCCAATAATTGGATAATATTTTGGGTTTTAGATGATGATGGATAAATAAAACTTGGAATTAATTTATTTTTCGGTGAATGTTAGGTATTAGTTTAGGAAAGGTATTTACGGAGTTTGAGAATTGTCATTGGGACTAGTGTGCTTATGGAAATATTTATGTATTAGATCAGTAATTTTCTATTAGTCATGTTATGGAAAGATAACAAAAATTGATGATAGAGGTTTTAAAAAGGAAATGTCACTAGAATATGGTCATGGAATTTTTTGAACATGCTTGGAACGATCTCAGAATACCAAGGGATAAAGTCTTTTTTATCGTGTTTTTGTGACATGTTGGTGGATGAGGCCGGGTATTTCATGAATAGTCATCCAGAGGCGGTTCAACATCCATTATCTTGTGTATCTGCATGTACTCAGTGAGGATCCACATAGGTCACGTCATTGGGATGGGATGAGCACAGTTAAAGGGTTGGCCAAGGCTTTTAATGGAAAATTCTACATGACTAGGATGATCATGCTAGATTGAAATTTCAATATTTATATCAGAGTCTTGGTGGATGAGTAACACTCTCATGGGTGATCGAGTGTATCACGTGTTTCTATGGAGTTAAGATAGAAAAATAGCTTAGATGGATGGGGGGGGATTGAAATTTTAAAATTATATTGATAAATTTAATGGTTATATTAGATTTAGAATGTTAATTAAAAAAATATAATATAAAATAAACAAAATTTATTTTTATAGTGGTTCAAATCCAAATGATCCTACCCCAATATTCACCCCTCTCACAAACTGAGAGTGATGGAACTAACTATATCCAATATAATGTTATCTTTAAATGATTTTTCCCACCTAGAGTCACAACCCCATTAAAAATCCTTTTCCCCTTGGAGGATTAAACCCAAACCAAACCTTCCCTTTTCTTCCTATAGGCAAAACCCGAATAACCTACCTTTTTCCCTTATAGGTACAACCCAATTCATGACTTTTTATTTGGTGTCCCAACCCAAAATACTATATTTTAATGGATTGTATAACCCTTTACAATTATAAAAACCAAAATATGTTATAAATAAGTATAACTAGATAAGTAGTTGTATAGGTTTAGAGTTTGAGTGTCGAGGAAGTATATAATACTTCAACAGCAAATGATCATTGAATTAAATCCCTGTTGAGATCCATAAGAAATCGTTAAGGAATAAAGACCTTGTATGGTACAATAATATCCTCAAACTATCGTACATGATATTGATATATCAAAATCCATCTATAAAGTTCATCTATGAACAAAATATTCAACACTAGAAGCATGTTGTAGTTCATATTTCAAAATACAACATAAAATTTCTTAATTAAATTCCCAAGGAACATATACTCACATGGGGAAAATTGATAATATTTAAAATTAAATTAATTATGTAGAGTGATAACACATTAATATTATTAATATAATACTACTGAATAATTATAATCCATATTAAATTTCCTTGGAAAACTACCATAATGAATTCTAGACAAGCTGTTCACATTCCAACAACATTTAATGTGGAAGTCAGGTTTTACCAAGCAATCAACGTCAAACATCAACCCATGTGATACAAATTTAATAAAAAAAATTAAAATCTATTATAATGGATTATAAATAATTAATAATTAATTATATAATTAATAAAACATTAATTATATCCATAATAATTTTTCATAAAATGGAATAGTGAAATGTTAAAAAAAGAGAGCATATTTCCAAAATTGTCAACATTCAGTAGAAAATAAAAAATCAAAGTAAGAAATTACACATAAGGGGTTTATATAGGAAAACTATTAAAAATATTCACATTGGAAAATTTTCAGAAGTCATATTTTCCATGTATTAGTTTTTGGATATTGTATGGAATATTTTTGAGATATGGCACTGAGACGAAATGCGATTCTGAAGCATGGTGTGTCCAAAACAAATATTTGAAATTTAGTATATTTATTAAATAGCATGCATATGTAGTTTTACTAAAAATGTAGAATAAATTCTAAACATTATCCCAAATTATAAATCTATGGGAATCATTGAGTTCCGAATATGGGTTTTACATTATGTGAGACATAACCTTTGTTGGGGTGGGATGTCTGTGGAAATTCATATGGTGAAAAAAATGAATAACATAATTAAATAAATTATTTAATTTCATACATTTTCAAAGATACCTATTTTATTATACAACTATATGTTTATGAAAAATTATCGATGCTACCCAAATAACTATAGAGCCATTGTAGAACCGTTTTAGTGAGCGTCATAAGATCTCTTTAATATGAACATCAACCGGATCAGTGATCATTGATTGGTGTGAAACAAGATTCAGATGTCTCAAAAAAAACAAAAAAGAAAGGTAATTATTCATTTTTGATCAATAAATGTAAAGTTAGTTAGTTTGTTTTGATTGTATTCCTTCTATATTTTCTATTCATATTAATAACACAAATTAATTGACTCGTATATTTATTTGAAAATCAGTCACATAGAAGTACAGGTTATATGTGGGGATTATTATTTGGGAAATATTTTGTGAATAATTTTTTATCTCTTAATTTATCATTATAATGGAAAAATATACAGGCCAACTAGAACATTGTTAGAGGTTTTTTCCTCATGTTTGTGAACATGATTTTCATCTCTATTTCTTCATTCATCATGAGTGATAACATGCCCGGATGTTCAATGAACACCTGAAAATAGGATTATACACAAAAATTTTCGTGAAAAATGGTTCACAATCATATATATAGGTCCGACAATGAATAAATATTATTTTATTATGGAAGTAGATACCGATCGTATAGTTTTGGGATACGTGATCTATATTATTGGGATGTGATGAAGGATGATGCATGCGAACGATTCCAGAATATAATAAAAGAGTCAGATATTGTCAATCAATGATGGAATGACTCTTCTAAATGTGTTTCTATATTTTATAGCAAGGTTCATTGCTGGATTGATTGCTAAATAATAGGATAAGATGTGTGATTCCTGATTTGGAATTCGTGAGATTTTCACATTACATGCTGTATATTCCAAAGGAACATGCCATGTGGGGCCATCCTAGGGGAATTTATGGTTTAAGGATGACGTTAAGGATCAAACTGCATGTGAACCATGTCACATGGACTATGGCCATCCCTGAATGGGTTGTCTTGTACCTCATAGAATACATAGAGATGGGAAGGAGTACACATCCAAGGGAACGTTGTGTCCACCCACATGGACATGAACAAACTAGAAGAACATAGGCTTATCCATGTATGTGGACACAAAAATAAGTACATGGGAATAGGTATGCTGAGTAAATATATATAGACACGAGCAATAGACGTTTACATGGGAAGGACCCAGTTCCAAAGAGGCAAGTCGTTCACTCCTAGTACACACCATGTACTTCTTGAAAGTTGAATTAGATCCCTTTTCATATGTATCTTGAAAAAGTTTCATTTGGGTAAATTCCCCATATCTAATTCTATGATGGTTATTATGGAGTCACTTCCTACTCATAGGTTGGTGATTCATTCCATGGGATTTCATAGATGAATTTTTTGGAATCCTTACATGAGGTCCAGAGTGGTATCCTCTATAATCTTCGTTCACTAGGTAGAGTTCCTAGTATCCTCGTGACCAACACTATTCGGGTGTTTATTGTAATGCCCAAGACTTTTATGAGAAAAATTTTGTTTTTATATAAATCATCAAAGTAATCTTTCACACAACACTATCTTTCTTTACAAGCAACCGTGACCTTCCTCAATAGCTTGCGTCATACGCAATACCGAGTTTTACTAAACAACGATATGCTATTAAAATATTATTAAAACTAGCCATAATGAATAGTAATAACCACTTTCTGAAATTTTGTAAATTTTATTTTTCAAAATGGACATCATTTTTGGATTCATAATATCGAAATTAGCTTAGGGTGAAATTTTGGTACTTTTCGGATAACTTTCGTATTCTGATGAATAGTGAAAATTACTAAATTTTAATTAAAAATAAATTTTTTAATCGAAATAATTAATAGTGATAAATTATTAATTTTAGTGGTTTTAAAGTATATTTAGAATATATTTGTACAATTTAATACAATGTTGTTCATTGAATGTAATTTCACATTTAAACCAGACATAAACAAGTGTCAATCTTTTGATAGTTATTATCTCTTAAAAACACGCTATTTGTTTTGACAACGGGAATTTACTTTTAAATTTGTTAATGTTACTGATATGTTTTGAATTTGGTAAAATAGACACCATTTATGAATTCATAATATCAAATATAACTTAGGCCTAAATTTTGGTATTTTTCTAAAAACTTTCAATTTTTGATCAATAGTGAAAACACTAGGTTACTATTTAAAAACCGACTTTTTATTTAACTAATTATTTATTTTAATTAAATTTATTTTAGGGAAAAATTGATACATAATACCTATATAATTTCAATGCAATTCATTGGAGTCATTTTATAATAATTTTAGATATATAAAAAGTTTATTGAACTTTTCACCGTCTTTTACCCACCTCCTAGGAGAATTTGCAAATTTACATAAAACATAATTTTACCGCTTTTGTGAGTGGAATTTCAAAAATCCGAGAGACACGGTTTATGTCAGTATGTAAAATGTGGTTCAATGAGATGAAAATATATTTTGGTGAATAGTAAATTTTTACTTTTATTTACCACGGTTAAATGTAAATAGGGTAATTAAGGGTAAAAATGATATTATTATTACCCTAACACATGTCCTAATTCTATTTTATAAGTGTAATTAGACCAAAAACAACCTTAGGAATAAAATATGACCATTTAGGCCCACATGGATTAGATTAGGAAATTTATTATCAATTTATTTAAAGAAGGGTTAAAATAGTTAAAATCAATGTTTAATAACTAAATAATTTTTAATATAGGTTTATACATAAGTTAAATTCGACTATAAATATTAATTAGAAAGATAAAAAAATTTTATATAATGGTATTTTATTTCTAATTTTTAGACATTAAATAATTCAATTTATTTATGACACAAAGATGATGCAGTAATTATCTTATTAAGGAAATATTCACATAATTGATGTTATAAATACCAAAATAATTGTAATTTGAGACTTTTTATGAATTACACTAATTTTATAGGTTAATATTACATGTTAGTTTTGATTTAATTAACTTTTTTCGAACTAATCATTCTGTTATGATTTTTACAAAAATCAATTACTAAATAGTGTCAAAATTGACATAAAATAGTTGTAAAAACAAATATTATATTATTAATTGTTAGTTTATTTCTAAAGAAATAAGGTTCGGCCAAATTACTTACATAAGGTTATATATGTTAATAATAAACAACTTGGGTTCGTTTGGCTTGTTATAGTAGGCTTATTAACCTTATAGTGTAAGAACACAAAAAGACACGGTAAAAGTAAAATTATCTAACATAAAGTTAAATATAAATGATAAGGTCAAAATAGGAACCTAAACTTGTGTAAATTCTATTGGATGAGAGGCTCTAGACCCATCCCCACCTTATCTTCGAAATAAATCAATTTGGTGCTATTTAAAATCGAAGTTGGCTTTATAATAAAATAATATTTTTAGTTTTTCCAAAGGAGCCCCACTCCTCCCTTATAAAAGGGCACCTCCTACCCCTCTTCCTCACACCACTTTGTGCCTTAATGCTCGGCCAACCCCTGCCAATTTATCCTATCCACTTTACTAGAATAATCCTAGAGGTCCTGGTCTTCTTCAAAGACAAATTTTAGTGCCCCAAAAGGAGGTATCAAAGAAGCACTTCAAAGAAGAGGTAAGGTCTGTTACCAATTCTTTCAACTTTATTTCTTCTTCTACTTATTCTTCTTTAGTTGTTTCATTATGAAGTAATAACATCAGTATCACTCATATACGGAAATGTTTTTATAAGTATGAAACAACCCTATTTAACCATCTATCCATCTTACGGAAAACGAAATCACCGTGCGTGCGTACGTACGGAACACCGTCTCCACACTGTGGTGTAAACTATTTTCCACCACCACCTTACTTGGATGGGTATAATGGTGTAAATAATGACTATATATGATTATTTTGAAGTGATATTGATTCTGAAATAGTATACATACACTCCAATACAATTCCACGATCATGGGAACGATATCGTCGCTCGTGCGTACGTACGGAATACCGTCTCCACGATGTGATGAGGTATCTATAACCTAAAAATAAAAATAAGAATTTATTCGACAAAACATGCATAAGAATAAAAAGTTATAAACACCCGAATAACAAGTAGTAATGAAATATTACTAATATGAAGCTAAGAATATGACCATATATGATATCATAAAAATAATTATGATTCTGGATTAACTCAATAACATTATTTAAATCATTATACAGGAGGTTTGGACACTTACGAAGCAAATCGGACCTAAGGTAAGGGAAATATCACAATCTCATTTTTATCCGAGATTGTTTATACTTTGGAATTTACTGGGGTGTATTTTATCATCCACATACATGTTTCCTCAATATGTAATATTTATATCCTTCTACAATATTTTATATCCAATTTTACCCTTCGGTGATTTTTTAGTAAAAGATATGAAAGGAATCTTTCGTTGTTTTTCGTACGAGGTACTTTTTGTGTTTTCTGAAAAAAGTACGAGAAGATTTTTTTTTAACTTATATGACATGAATGGATTATTAAAACATTATTTCCAAGAATATTCCCTTACAAGTGTTCAAGTTTATTTTTAATCAAATTCTTTTAGTTTAGAATTGTATGACATTTGAAGAAAGGAAATGTTTTTTTTGAAGTAGAAAGGATATTTTCCTCAAGAATGGAGTTCAAGTGTTTTATCAAAATTATTTTCCATATAAGATAATAATGGGTTCTGTTTCTATCCATATTATTACATTTATTTGATTATGTTGTGATGGAATTATTTTTATGAATTATTTTATCTTATATGAATTGTTTTATGATGTCATGATGTTTAAGATTCCCATTTTTATTACATGGATTATGTAATGATGTATGATTTATGATTTTGTGGCACACATAAGAATGGAATCATTATGAGATGGGTGGGACCTATATCTCCCTCCAATGAAATGGATAAATATTTTATATCTCATGAGATAGACATGGCTGGAATGGAAGGTTAAACCGGTTCAGTGAAACAGGACTGAAACGAGGAATGAACTCGGTTCAGAAATGGACTTTGTCCACTATGATAGTCTTGGTAATGATTCTTGACTAATAAGAAATGATTATCTATGATTATGTGTGTATTCCACAATGTTTCATGTTTTCAGTTATGATTATTGGGATTACATTTCACCAATATGATTTATCCCATGTTATGAAATTATGATCTCTTTTACAGGTTATGATTTCCAAAAGTTATGTTCTTATGTATATGATGTTATTGATATTTCTTTTGTTTACCCTTACTGAGAATTTGAGCTCACCCTTTTGAATGTTTTATTTCCCCAGGTCAGGAAGAAGGTTATTAAGTAGGATATGCCAAAAAGGGACTCTAGATATGATGAAATAAATGGGAGGCAATGTAGATGCTTTAGGAACCAGTTGTTTATGTTTCCCAATTTCTAAAGACTCTATACCTATACGGTCCTTTCCAGGTTTTTTTATACGTTGTAATAAGTGTGCTTCAATTCTGAAGTAATAACAATGTATGTAAAGTATGGGTCGTTATAGTTGGTATCAGAGGAAAGGTATAGTCATCCTTTGGAAACTAGGATGTGAAAGCCTTAGTAAGAACCCTAAGGATAAGTCTAAGCATAGAATACAATCATAGTGTATTACAAATGGCCATGAACAACCTATTATAAGAACTTAAGTGTGAAATTTTATTCTTGATTATGTGGTTTTCCTATTATAATTAGTGTTTCTCACACTATTCTTCTTGGTTTTAGTCAATGGATGGAACCTGAAGGAACCGTGTTAATGCTGAATGCGACGGGCAATGTAATGATTGTCCCCCTGAGCAACCAAACGTTATGGGAGCTAGAATGCAAAATCTTGTATCCATGCTCACACAACTTTCTCAAGCTATGAATCATGAAGGACTTCCAAATGAGCAAAAGAAGGAGCAACATTCTGTTGAATCCTTCATTAGGCAGCATCCACCTTCATTCAGCGGGTCTACAGATCCATTAGTTGCTAAACATTGTATTAGTACTACTAAAAAGATATTTTCAGTTCTTCAATGTTCTGAACATGATAAAGTCATCCTAGCAGTGTATCGTCTGGAAGGAGATGCTGATCAATGGTGGAATTTTATTAAGAATACAAGGAAATGGGATGAAATTGAGTCCATGTAATTGGACGAGTTCAAGAACTAATTTTTCAATAAGTACTTCCCTCGTATTCTCCGAACAAAGATGGAGAAGGAGTTTCTTGAACTAATGAAAACGGATGATGAATATAAGGCCCCATCCTTAAACCTTACTTAATCTTGAGTTATTACAAGAGTACACATTGAGGATCTTTTCAGGTTTAGAGTTTTAGAGAATTAGATCATGAAACTTGCATTACATTCCACATTTAAACAAAGTGGTTACATAAAAGACAGTATTCATTCTTCCCATCAACGGAAACATATTTAAAATATAACACGGATTCTTTCTTGACACATCCTTGACACTATCATCACATCATGTACCTTTCCCTTGACCTGTGAAAAACATTTCAAAAACTTGGGATGAGCATAAAAAGCTCAGTAAGGGTTACAAAAAATATGGAAAGGAAACATGAATTCATATATACATGAGAATGAAATCATACTTTACCCATAAAACATAGGCACTTTAACATACCTCATCAAACCATGAATAAATCATAGAAAACATAAGACATAAAGGTAACTTGAGGCATTCATAACATTCTTACGTAGGGAGTAACCCTCTTGGTTACGTTTGGAATACCCATCATAGTATATTCCCTAAATCTCTTCGGAGAAACCTTAACGTTTCACTCCTTCGCGTTACCCAATGCATTGGAGAGCTATATCGGGCTCACCTGCCCTTAGTTTATCACGGAACCACCCGTTCTTCATAACAATGCCCAAGAACCATAACATAATCGTATCACATAAAACATGAATAAAGGAAACATAACATTTCCACATTTCAATCACAATATAACATTTTAGGATATTGAAATAATGAATCCATTCAAAAAGAAACCATTTCCAAAACCATTTAAAACATTTAATAAAAAGATTTTTGAATCAAAGTGTCCCATACCACCTTGAAGCTTTTAACATTTTAAACCATTAATATCCATATAAATAAATCCTTAAAACCATTTTGAAAACATGGATATTAATAAGAACAAATAATTAAAACATTTAAAACGATATTTTGGTTAAAGGGGTTTTACCAAAATTAGAGACACTTGAATACAATATTCGAGGAATAACATTTAGTCAGAACTTTATAATATCTTGAGAATAAAAGGATTCATGATATAATACTCCAAAGGACAGTATATACATCATATAAGAGTGAATTGGTGCATAACAACAATGAACCCTCAATAGAAATGTCAAATGTGATGAAATCCCTTATAAAGATGGTATCCTTAAATTAAGGACAAATAAATCCCAAAAATATGTGTGACAAATATATATACACCCAATATAAGTGGATATTAAGTGTAAAACAGTAAAAGGTCAATCACACATATTCAATGGATGACATATTCAATGACTACAAGTTGAACCCAAAGAAATCGAAATTGGGTTAAAAAGATCCCTTGACAGCCTAACGACATCACATCAAAATGAGTTGATGAGAGATAAAAAGTGTATCTCATCACTTGGACATAAAATTTACATCAATAAGGATGTATGAGAACATATCCCAACATAAAAATATGTAAATTAAAAGACCCAATAAAAGAAGTCTTTTAAAAAAGTGGAGGGTGAAAGGTTCCCTTACCGACTTGGGTATCTTTCAAAACATACACCCCATGAAAGAAAGACAATAAGTCATTGATGTAAATACTCATAAACGAAAGTATATTACACAAAGAGTAGAATAATGGGCAGTACATACACCACTCAATGGAATTTGTGGCGAATGTAGCATAAATCTCACGGGAATAAAAGTGAGATGAAAAATCCCTTACGAAAACTCGGCAGCCTAACGGCGCCACATAAAACTTCTGAATATGGATTGATGAGATCAAATAGAGTATCCCATCATTTTACAATATAATTTACAGAAAGTTTAATATAAAAGAAAATCCCCCAACATTGCAAGGAGGAGTTTAAAAGAAGTGACATAAATGAGAGTACTTAAAAAGAAAGAGAGAGGTTAGATCTCTTACGAAAGTTCGGCAGCCTAACGGCGCCACTCAAAACTTCCAAAATGAATTGATGAGAGAGAAAAGGGTCTCTCATCTCATGAACATAAAAATTACAGTAAATGTAATATAAAAGAACATCCCAATCATAAGAAAGATGAGCTTAAAATAAATGACATAAAAGAGTGTACTTAAAAGGAAAGAGAGTTGTAGGATCCCTTACCTCCGGTCCGACTTGACTGGATCGTTCTTTAATGTCCTGAATAATAAACTTGAGTTAATTTATACTTTCTTAAGAACCTTTTCAAAGTTCATTATTCCTTTTATATCAATTATTGACATGTTATAAACATTATGTAATCATTTAAGTTAATAATATTTGTTTTGCCGGTATTTGGTTCTTAAGTCGAAAGTGGACTTCTTACAATTACATGTTGTTCGTGTGGTAAAAGGTTATTTATATCCAGAATGACATTCCTGATTTGGATATCATATATATCATATATATCCAGCATATACATGTATTTATAATATTACATAATCATTTATAGGTAAGAAATGAAATGCACCGTTCATGGAGACGGTAAGCCGTACGTACGCATGAACGCTACTTTCATTTCTTTGTCATATTAATGGAATTAAAACTAAATGAGAGGTATTTATATTTTAATTAAAGAATTATATTCATAATTTAGATGTATCATTAATCATATATATTCATTATATACATGTACTTATAATAGTACATTACATTCGGGGATAAGAAATGAAATGCACCGTTCATGGAGACGGTAAGCCGTACGTACGCATGAACGCTACTTTCATTTCTATCTCATACTTTAATGGAAAGAAATAATAATGATATAGAGGTATATAATAATTCCAGTATAACATCATATATAATAACATTAAATCCATCCCTTATACGTCCCACGTATGGCATTAACGAATCAATCACTTTGAGGGGGCGGTAGTCCGCACTTCCTAAAATGAAGATATCGCGTATACCCATAATGGAAGCCATAATGGTAAGGCACAAATGAAAAATACAGAAGTATAAGTAAAACATAAACATATTATATATCATATATAAAAATAGTGACATCATAATGGCCACCTTTGAAGGTGTTAAATGAGTATTGAACAATCATCGTTTCGGGAGGCAGAATTTCGCCATCCACGGAAACTGTATGTTCTTTAACCATTTGATATAGTTGTGTGAGAGTGTAGCTCGAATAAATCTTATAACAACATCCTAGTATATTGAAGATACTGGTTTTGTTACAAAAGAAGTAAATAAAAGGAGTTTAGGGGGTTGGAGAAGCAAAATAAATCAAATGAACATGAGAGAATGAATTACCATTTAAAAGTGTAACTCCTTTTGATTTGAGCATAAAGGCTTCCTTTGAAAGGATTCTGCCCAAAGATAATCCTCTCGGATGAGGAGAGGGATGTGGAGAGAGTAAATGGGCAGGGGTTGGCCGATCCAAAGGCTTAACGAGTGTGTGAAATGAGGTAGAGGTGGGGGCCTTTTATAATAGGAGAGGAGGGGCACTTTTGAAAAGTAAAGAAATATTACTTTATTTGAAAATGTGTTTCGCTTTTAAAAGGTCCCACATTGATATAATTTGTGGCTAAGGTGATAAGGGTTCGAAATCCACCCATCCAATAAGTTTTGGACATGTTTAGTTCATAGATTTTACATTATCTTTCCATTTTATTTAAATCGTCAAATAATGATGTCATCGCTGCATCATTATTATGTCATCAATAATTTAATTTATTTAATGTCTAAAAATTATAAGAAAAATACTATGATGTAGGAAATCGTTTTATCTTTCCAATGAATATTTATAATCAAAAATATTACTTGTATAACCCCACTTAAAAATTGTTTTAGTAAAACATATCATGTTTGTGTCAATTTTACTTTTACATTAAATAAAATGTTATTTTTGTCATTTCCCAACCAAAGTGGATCCATGGGGTCCCCAAGTTGACCCATGGCTTGTCTTGGTCGGCCATTACACATACAATGAGGTTATGACATGTGTCAAGTTCATTTCATTTTATTAAAGCATTATTTTTACCTTAAACTACACTAATTACCACTAATCGCGATTAAAAACTTAATAAGTTACTATTCACCAAAAAATTATTTTTATCCCATTGAACCACATTTTACTTCTTAATGACAACCATGTATGTCGGATTTTTGAAATTCAAAACACATAAGTGGTAAATTTTCATTTAAACAAAAAATCAGCTTTTATAAGTACCACTTAGTGGTTTCACTATTCATCAAAAATTGAAGTTTTTCAGAAAAATCCCTAAAATTCACCCTAAGCTATATTTGATATTCCGAATTCAAAAATGAAGTCCGTTTTACAAAATTCAAAATATATTAGTCACATTAATTAATTTAATAATTAATTCCAGCTGTCAGAGCAAATAGCGTGTTTTTATAAAACAATAAGTATCAAAAGATTGACACTAGTTTAAGTCTGATTTCAAAGTGAAATTAATTCCAACGACCACTATTGGAGTTAATGGTAAAAATATTTTCTAATTTCACTTTAAATCCAATTCAAAATATTATCTAATCATATAAATAAATTAGATTAAAAAGAGGTTTTGAATTAAAACACAACATTCTAGACTATTCATTAAAAAAAAGAACTTTATCGGAAAAATACCAAAAAATTACACAAAGTAAAATTTGATGTCCCGATTCTTAATAAGAGTTTTATTTGGTCCAAAATAATGTATAAGAGTGATCAAAACTATATTTAATGACAGTTCTCCATTAAAAGGCGATAAGTGAACCTTTAGTGAAAACTAGGGCATATACACCTAAAATTTAATTCTTTCCGTATTTTAAGCCTTTAGCTTTTATTGGATAAATGTAAAAACATTAAAAAACATATATAATCATATTGTAGTTATTTCTATCCATTCCCGCCAATACAACGGCTACATGTTAACTACCATTTGAAATAATATTATTTTATTATTAGAGTGCAACGTAAGATTCCCAAGAAACTCGTTGTTGCGTGTTGGGTACGCCATCGAGCATAGTGTCCCCTTTAAAGTCATATTAATATTTTATTCACAAATATGGATAAATATGAAAATGTCGTATTCTTTATTTACCTGGGGTGTTACATCCTTCCCCCTTTTGGGAATTGCGTCCTCGTAATTTTAAAATTGAGCTTGGAAACATTCTTGAAAGTCCCACATCGGAACAAAAGTCGGTAAAACAAACACTATAAAAAAAAGAATGATAAGTACAAAGGTCACCCGAGTTAACCCATACTAGGATTCCAAGTATAAAAATATGGACATGGAGGAAGAAAACAAAGGGTAATGTTCTGATGGAGAGTGATAGAAAACATGTTTAGGAGAAAGCTAACCATGAGAAAATCACAAACTTGTGATGGGTTAAACGGTATTCGATTCCCCAGTAGGAAAAGTTAATAGACAACATTTTTGTTTTAAGTTACTTTTTATTGAGGAAGTTATTCATAAGGAACCATAATCACTTATCAGGTTGAATTTCAACTTTTACTAGATTCCTTAGTCAAACTCATATTTTTTCTAAAAGACGGGTATTTAGGGAGACTTGTTCGCATTAAGAGTACTATAATCAACTTCTAGAGAATCACCTAATCCACCAAATAGAACTATATACATACCATGTCTTTAGGCTTTAACCAAAACCAAAACCTAAAAGGTTAGTACAAGTTCAGATAATCCAGAAAAGGATAACCCTTTATAAAAAGAAAATCTATTCTTAACCTCCAAAATTTGTCCAACAAAACCCAAAGTTCAACGAGGACCATTCTATAATCAATTTGTCCATAAAATTCTTCAAATTAAACCAATATAAGATTGAAACCCAAATATTTGAAGGATTTAGTAACATAGTCTTCCAAGTTATATCGTAACATTTATCTCCAAACAACATCAGTTGCCCCTAAAGTCTCGTATTGAAAAGTAATTATCCTAATCACATATCCTCCAAGATAGGTTAATAATTTTCATAAATAACCCAAAATCAACTTATTCTTAATTCATAAAATCATATAACAAGAAAGAATCAGTCAAACTAACCAGGGACTTCACGTATTCCAGTGGTAGGCGATAAATACCAGTCGCACTTTGGTTGTGGGTTCGATTCCCGCAGCTTTGTCCGACGCGACGGGTAGTCACACGGTCTACGTGTTGTCCTTTTTCCAAAACTATATAATAATTAAAACATTCCCCAAAATGAGATAAAATCTTCAAAAATAAACATAACATATTTTAACCTCAAGTTTATCTCATTCCTTTCATTTTCCCTCATATCATAGAGTAACCCATAATTACCTAAAAATTATGTATCATATAGACCCTAATGGTTACCTTAATAATTATTACCTGAATTTCCACATCAGGTTGGCCATCTCGTACATGATGCATTAGAGAACTCACCAAGGTTGAAGTGGTTGATCATGACTCCTTGATATTTGATTTAGAACAACCACGAGTTTCCTCATTGAATCCTCCATTTTATCTAGTATCTTAATTAGAGAACCACCACAGTTTCCTTCAAACCTGTTGTCCCTTTGGTGCCTTCTAGATCCATCCATTCACTAAAAATAGAAATGTCAGTGTGAGTATATCAACAAAACCATCATGTACTAATGAGGAAGGTAAACACTAAGATACACTTACTCATTCACTTTATCTAAAATTAGGACTCTTTCTGAAATCCTAACAATTATGGTAATGTCACTTATGCTTAAAGAATACCCTAACCTATAAATTTATCTAAACCGACCTTTGATACCAACTATAAGGCCCCAGCCTTAAACCTTACTTAATCTTGAGTTATTAAAAGATTACACATTGGGGATCTTTTCAGGTTTAGAGTTTTAGAGAATTAGATCATGAAACTTTCATTACATTCCACATTTAAACAAAGTGGTTACATAAAAGACAGTATTCATTCTTCCCATCAACGGAAACATATTAAAAATATAACACGTATTCTTTCTTGACATATCCTTGACACTATCATCACATCATGTACCTTTCCCTTGACCTGTGAAAAACATTTCAAAAACTTGGGATGAGCATAAAAAGCTCAGTAAGGGTTACAAAAAATATGGAAAGGAAACATGAATTCATATATACATGAGAATGAAATCATACTTTACCCATAAAACATAGGCACTTTAACATACCTCATCAAACCATGAATAAATCATAGAAAACATAAGAAATAAAGGTAACTTGAGGCATTCATAACATTCTTACGTAGGGAGTAACCCTATTAGTTACTTTTGAAATACCCATCACAGTATATTCCCTAAATCTCTTCGGAGAAACCTTAACGTTTCACTCCTTCGCGTTACCCAATGCATTGGAGAGCTATATCGGGCTCACCCGCCCTTAGTTTATCACGGAACCACCCGTTCTTCATAACAATGCCCAAGAACCATAACATAATCGTATCACATAAAACATGAATAAAGGAAACATAACATTTCCACATTTCAATCACAATATAACATTTTAGGATATTGAAATAATGAATCCATTCAAAAAGAAACCATTTCCAAAACAATTTAAAACATTTAATAAAGAGATTTTCGAATCAAAGTGTCCCATACCACCTTGAAGCTTTTAACATTTTAAACCATTAATATCCATATAAATAAATCCTTAAAACCATTTTGAAAACATGGATATTAATAAGAACAAATAATTAAAACATTTAAAACGATATTTTGGTTAAAGGGGTTTTACCAAAATTAGAGACACTTGAATACAATAATCGAGGAATAACATTTAGTCATAACTTTATAATATCATGAGAATAAAAGGATTCATGATATAATACTCCAAAGGATAGTATATACACCATATAAGAGTGAATTGGTGCATAACAACAATGAACCCTCAATAGAAATGTCAAATGTGATGAAATCCCTTATAAAGAAGGTATCCTTAAATTAAGGACAAATAAATCTCAAAAATATGTGTGACAAATATATATACACCCAATATAAGTGGATATTAAGTGTAAAACAATAAAAGGTCAATCACACATATTCAATGGATGACATATTCAATGACTACAAGTTGAACCCAAAGAAATCGAAATTGGGTTAAAAAGTTCCCTTGACAGCCTAACGGCATCACATCAAAATGAGTTGATGAGAGATAAAAAGTGTATCTCATCACTTGGACATAAAATTTACATCAATAAGGATGTATGAGAACATATCCCAACCTAAAAATATGTAAATTAAAAATACCCAATAGAAGAAGTCTTTTAAAAAAGAAGAGGGTGAAAGGTTCCCTTACCGACTTGGGTATCTTTCAAAACATACACCCCATGAAAGAAAGACAATAGGTCATTGATGTAAATAATCATAAACGAAAGTATATTACACAAAGAGTAGAATAATGGGCAGTACATACACCACTCAATGGAATTTGTGGCGAATGTAGCATAAATCTCACGGGAATAAAAGTGAGATGAAAAATCCCTTACGAAAACTCGGCAGCCTAACGGCGCCACATAAAACTTCTGAATATGGATTGATGAGATCAAATAGAGTATCCCATCATATTACAATAGAATTTACAGCAAGTTTAATATAAAAGAAAATCCCCCAACATTGCAAGGAGGAGTTTAAAAGAAGTGACATAAAGGAGAGTACTTAAAAAGAAAGAGAGAGGTTAGATCTCTTATGAAAGTTCGGCAGCCTAACGGCACCACTCAAAACTTCCAAAATGGATTGATGAGAGAGAAAAGGGTCTCTCATCTCATGAAAATAAAAATTAAAGTAAATTTAATATAAAAGAACATCCCAATGATAAGAAAGATGAGCTTAAAATAAATGACATAAAAGATTGTACTTAAAAGGAAAGAGAGTTGTAGGATCCCTTACCTCCGGTCCGACTTGACTCGATCATTCTTTAACGTCCTGAATACTAAACTTGAGTTAATTTCTACTTGCTTAAGAACATTTTCAAAGTTAATTATTCCTTTTATATCAATTATTGACATGTTATAAACATTATGTAATCATTTATGTTAATAATATTTGTTTTGCCGGTATTTGGTTCTTAAGTCGAAAGTGGACTTCTTACAATTACATGTTGTTCATGTTGTCAAAGGTTCTTTATATCCAGAATGACATTCCTGATTTGGATATCATATATATCATATATATCCAGCATATACATGTATTTATAATATTACATAATCATTTAGAGGTAAGAAATGAAATGCACCGTTCATGGAGACGGTAAGCCGTACGTACGCATGAACGCTACTTTCATTTCTTTGTCATATTAATGGAATTAAAACTAAATGAGAGGTATGTATATTTTAATTACAGAATTATATTCATAATTTAGATGTATCATTCATCATATATATCTATTTTATACTTGTACTTATAATAGTACATTACATTCGGGGATAAGAAATGAAATGCACCGTTCATGGAGACGGTAAGCCGTACGTACGCATGAACGCTACTTTCATTTCTATCTCATACTTTAATGGAAAGAAATAATAATGATATAGAGGTATATAATAATTCCAGTATAACATCATATATAATAACATTAAATCCATCCCTTATACGTCCCACGTATGGCATTAACGAATCACATCACTTTGAGGGGGCGGTAGTCCGCACTTCCTAAAATGAAGATATCGCGTATACCCATAATGGAAGCCATAAAGGTAAGGCACAAATGAAAAATACAGAAGTATAAGTAAAACATAAACATATTATATATCATATATAAAAATAGTGACATCATAATGGCCACCTTTGAAGGTTTTAAATGAGTATTGAACAATCATCGTTTCGGGAGGCAGAATTTCGCCATCCACGGAAACCGTATGTTCTTTAACCATTTGATGTAGTTGTGTGAGAGTGTAGCTCGAATAAATCTTATAAAAACATCCTAGTATATTGAAGATACTGTTGTTGTTACAAAAGAAGTAAATAAAAAGAGTTTAGGGGTTTGGAGAAGCAAAATAAATCAAATGAACATGAGAGAATGAATTACCTTTTAAAAGTGTAACTCCTTTTGATTTGAGCATAAAGGCTTTCTTTGAAAGGATTATGCCCAAAGGTAATCCTCTAGGATGAGGAGAGGGATGTGGAGAGAGTAAATGGGAAGGGGTTGGCCGAGCCAAAGGCTTAAAGAGTTTGTGAAATGAGGTAGAGGTGGGGGCCTTTTATAAGAGGAGAGGAGGGGCACTTTTGGAATGTAAAGAAATATTACTTTATTTGAAAATGTGTTTCGGTTTTAAAAGGTCCCACATTGATATAATTCATGGATAATGTGATAAGGGTTCGAAATCCACCCATGCAATAAGTTTTGGACATGTTTAGTTCATAGATTTTACATTATCTTTCCATTTTATTTAAATCGTCAAATAATGATGTCATCGCTGGATCATTATTATGTCATAAATAATTTAATTTATTTAATGTATAAAAATTATAAGAAAAATACTATGATGTAGGAAATCGTTTTATATTTCCAATGAATATTTATAATAAAAAATATGACTTGTATAACCCCACTTAAAAATTGTTTTAGTAAAACATATCATGTTTGTGTCAATTTTACTTTTACATTAAATAAAATGTTATTTATGTCATTTCCCAACCAAAGTGGATCCATGGGGTCCCCAAGTTGACCCATGGCTTGTCTTGGTCGGCCATTACACATCCAATGAGGTTAGGAAATGTGTCAAGTTCATTTCATTTTATTAAAGCATTATTTTTACCTTAAACTACACTAATTACCACTAATCGCGATTAAAAACTTAATAAGTTACTATTCACCAAAAAATTATTTTTATCCCATTGAACCACATTTTACTTCTTAATGACAACCATGTATGTCGGATTTTTGAAATTCAAAACACATAAGAGGTAAAATTTCATTTAAACAAAAAATCAGCTTTTATAAGTACCACTTAGTGGTTTCACTATTCATCAAAAATTGAAGTTTTTCAGAAAAATCCCAAAAATTCACCCTAAGCTATATTTGATATTCCGAATTCAAAAATGAAGTCCGTTTTAAAAAATTCAAAATATATTAGTCACATTAATTAATTTAATAATTAATTCTCGTTGTCAGAGCAAATAGCGTGTTTTTATAAAACAATAAGTATCAAAAGATTGACACTAGTTTAAGTCTGATTTCAAAGTGAAATTAATTCCAACGACCACTATTGGATTTAATGGTAAAAATATTTTCTAATTTCACTTTAAAACCAATTCAAAGTATTATCTAATCATATAAATAAATTAGATTAAAAAGAGGTTTTGAATTAAAACACAACATTCTACACTATTCATTAAAAAAAGAACTTTATCGGAAAAATACCAAAAAATTACAAAAAGTAAAATTTGATGTCCCGATTCTTAATAAGAGTTTTATTTGGTCCAAAAGAATGTATAAGAGTGATCAAAACTATATTTAATGACAGTTCTCCATTAAAAGGCGATAAGTGAACCTTTAGTGAAAACTAGGGCATATACACCTAAAATTTAATTCTTTCCGTATTTTAAGCCTTTAGCTTTTATTGGACAAATGTAAAAACATTAAAAAACATATATAATCATATTGTAGTTATTTCTATCCATTCCCGCCAATACAACGGCTATATTTTAACTACCATTTGAAATAATATTATTTTATTATTAGAGTGCAACGTAAGATTCCCAAGAAACTCGTTGTTGCGTGTTGGGTACGCCATCGAGCATAGTGTCCCCTTTAAAGTCATATTAATATTTTATTCACAAATATGGATAAATATGAAAATTTCATATTCTTTATTTACCTGGGGTGTTACAATGAATCTTTTGGTACCTATGAAGAAATTTTTACAAGACTTGCAAGGTACACTTCTGGTATTATTATCCAACCTGAGAGTAAGATCGATCGATTCTTTAGTGGCTTAAAACCAAGTCTTCGAAGGGCGTTAGCCATCAGGGACTTCAATAGCTATGAGGAAATCGTTTGATGTGCTCTCAAAGTTGAGATGGATATTGCAGTAACCCATCAGTTATATGGGTTTGATAAGAAGAGGAAAATGGAATTCAAAGGAAAATCTAAAGAGCACACTGAAAAGAAGATGAGTTTTCCCTTATGCTCAAAGTGTGGAAAGAAACATGGAGGGGGTTTTCTTAAAGGGAAAAGTAAATGTTTCAAATGTGGAAAGGAAGGTCATCGGGCATTTGAATGCCGCAATGATGGGAAGAAGATGTCTAGTGATGCGAACAATGAAAAGGATACACAGAGTGAACCACCTACACTTCAATGTTACAAATGCAAGGAGATGGGTAATTATGCCAATCAATGCCCAAATCCAAGGGTTGTTGATGATGGTCGATGTCAACAAACTTTTAAGGCTAAAGAAAAAGGAAAGTCACATGAAATTTCTATCAGCGATGTAGAGTATGATAACGATGTGGTGAAAGGTACACTTAGAATCCACTCTAAAGTAGCAAATATTTTTTTTTGATTCCGGATCCACCCACTCTTTTATTTTTGAATAATTTTCAAAGGGTATCACCATATTACCTCAATAGTTAGATGTAGAGTTAGCTGTGACAACCCCTAATGGCACAATAGTCGCATAAAAAGCTTATAATTCTTCCCCGATTGAAGTTTGTGGGAAACTGCTTCCTGAAAATCTTGTGATCCTTCCTATAGTAGAATTTTATGTGATTCTTGGCATGGATTGGATTTCTTTATATGGAGCTCATATCAATTTTCAATGAAGGAAGTCACATTTCATATTCCAGATCAATCTATGATCGTCTATTGATGCAAGAACGAACATAACCTTCCAGTGGAAATTTCTTCCATCTTATGGGTCTTGATTCCACTAAATGAGGGTTATTTATCTCAAATGGCTGGAGAGAATCTCAAGATTAAGAATATGCCCATTGTACGTGAGTTTGAGGATGTCTTTCTAGAGGAATTGCCGGGTCTTCCACCAAATCGTGAAATTGAGTTTTCAATAGAACTCGTACCGGGTGATTTACCTATTTCAAAGACACCTTATAGAATGGACCAAATTGAGTTGCAGGAATTGAAGAAGAAACCCCAAGAGAATCTTAATAAGGGATTCATACGCCCTAGTGCGTCACCTTGGGGAGCATCTATTCTGTTTGATAAGAAGAAAGATGGATCAATGAGACTCTGCATTGATTATCGAGAACTTAACAATATCACTATCAAAAACAAATATCTTCTCCCGCACATTGATGACTTATTTGACCAACTACGCGGAGCTCAATACATTTCCAAGATTGATCTTCGTTCAGGGTACCAGCAATTAAGGGTCAAAATGGAGGATATACCAAAGACAGCTTTCCGTACAAGGTATGGACACTATGAATTTATAGTGATATCATTTGGTCTTACTAATTCCCCTTCTATCTTCATGGATGTGATGAATATAGTCTTTAGAGACTATCTTGATTAGTTTTTTGTAGTCTTCATAGATGATATTCTTGTATATTCAAAGAGCAAGGAAGAACATGAAGATCACTAGAGAATTATATTGAAGACCCTGATAATGGAGAAGCTTTATGCCAAATTTACCAAGTGTGAATTTTTTCTTCAAAAAGTTTCATTTTTGGGTCACATATTCTCAAAAGAGGGGATATCTGTGGATCCAGCAAAAACAGAGGTTATCAAAAGATGGTCGAGACCAAGAACAGTAATTGAGATCCTATGTTTTCTTGGTTTTGCTGGATATTATCGATGTTTTGTGAAAGATTTCTCATGATTATCTAATAAACTCACCAAGTTGACTCGGAAAGGAGGTAAGCTTGTTTGGATAGAGGAATGTGAAGAGAATTTCAAGGAGTTGAAAAGAAGGTTATCCAGTGCACCTGTGCTCACACTGCCTTGTAGTGTAGAAGGTTTGTGATCTATAGTGATTCATCCAAGAAGGGATTGGGGTGTGTTCTTATGCAAAATGATATGGTGATAGCTTATGCCTCACGATAGTTGAAAATCCATGAGCAAAATTACCCAACTCATGATTTGGAGTTAGCTGCGGTAGTCTCTGTATTAACGATTTGGAGGCATTATCTTTATGGAGAAATGTGTGTCATTTATACTGATCATAAAAGTTTAAAGTATATTTTCACACAAAAGGAGCTGAATATGCGCCAAAGAAGATGGTTGGAGCTGATTAAGGATTACGACTGCTCAATTAATTACCACCCTGGGAAAGAAAACAAGGTGGCAAATGCATTAAGTCGACAAGACCATGCCAGTTTATCCATGATAAGGATCACAAAAGATCCAATATTTATGGATTTACAAAGTATGGATCTTGGAATTATAATGGAAGGGGAAAAATCTTATCTTTCTCAAATGAAGGTTCAACCATATATACATGTGATGATTAAAGAGGCACAGAAAGAAGATGTCGAGTTACAAAAGAAGGTGAGAAATGTTCCTGAATTCAACCTTGATTGTGATGGGATAATAAAGTCCAGGAATCAGATTTGTGTTCCTCCCATCCCCGAATTAAATAAGGAGCTGCTGGATGAGGCTCATAGTTCTTCCTTCTCTATTCATCCTGGAAGCACGCAGATGTATAGGGTCCTAAAAGAGTACTTCTGGTGGGATGGAATGAAAAGAGATGTTGCTGAATATGTCTCTCGATGCTTGGTTTTTCAGAAAGTTAAAGCTGAGAGACAGAAGTTTAAGGGGATGTTACAACCATTACCCATACCAGAATGGAAATGGGAAAACATCACTATGGAATTTTTCAAAGGACTTCCTAAAACATCCAAAGGCAATAATTCTATCTGGGTCATAGTTGATCGTCTTACAAAGTCTGCAAACTTCATGGCTATTAGAGTGGATTTGTCTCTGGATCAGCTTGCAAGGATATATTTAAAGGAAGTGGTATGATTGCATGGAGTACCACTTTCTATTATATCTAATCGGGATCCGAGGTTTGCCTCAATGTTCTGGAAAAGACTTCAGCATACTGTAGATACAGATTTGAGTTTCAGCACTACTTATCATCCTCAGACAGATGATCAGTCTGAGAGAACAATTCAAACCCTATAAGATATGTTGATAGATTGCTCTATGGATTTCAAAAGTGATTGGGATAAACACCTACCATTGGTGGAATTTTCTTATAATAATAGCTTTCACTCCAGTATTCAGATGGCTCCTTATGAAGCTCTCTATGGAAAGAAATGCAGGACTCTAACTCAATAACACATAATTTGGGGAAAGAAAGCTATTAGGACCTGATATTGTTGACGGGATGGCAGAAAACGTCCGATCTATTCAACAAAACATAAGAGAAACTCAAAGTCGACAGAAAAGTTATGCTGACAACCGAAGAAAAGACCTAGAGGTTGAAGTGGGTGATAAAGTGTTCTTACAAATATTTCCCTGGAAGAGGGTCATGAGATTTGGAAAGAAGGGGAAGTTGAGCCCTAGATATATTGGTCCTTTTGAAATAATGGATCATGTTGGGAAGGTAGCTTGACGATTGGCTCTTACACAGAATCTCTCTCAAGTTCACGATGTGTTCCATGTATCTCTCCTAAGAAAGTACATACCTGATCCTTCACATGTACTCAGCTAAGAAGTTGTACTGCTCGAGCAAGATGTTTCTTATGAAGAACAGCCGATAGAGATTCTGGATCGTAGTGAAAAAGTCCTACGAAACAAGACCACTCGCTTGGTGAAAGTTTTATGGAGGAACCACCAATTATAAGAAGCTACATGGGAACTTGAGGATATGATGAGGGAAAGGTATCCTCATCTGTTTGTTACAATGTGACGAATTTCAAGGGCGAAATTCATTTTATGGGGGGTAGAATGTAACACCCGAGACTTTTATGAGAAATATTTTGTTTTTATATAAATCATCAAAGGAATCTTTCACACAACAATAGCTTGCTTTACATCCAACCACGGCCTTCCTCAATAGCTTGCGTCGTACGCAATACCGAGTTTCACTAAACAACGATATACTATTAAAGTATTATTAAAACTAGCCGTTATGAATAGTAATAACCACTTTTTGAAATTTTGTAAATTTTATTTTCAAAAAAGGACTTCATTTTTGGATTCATAATATCGAAATTAGCTTAGGGTGAAATTTTGGTACTTTTCGGATAACTTTCCTATTCTGATGAATAGAGAAAATTAAAAAATGTTAATTAAAAACAACTTTTCTTAATAGAAATTAATAGTGATAAATTATTAATTTGAGTGGTTTTAAAGTATATTTAGAATATGTTTTTACAATTTAATACAATTTTGTTCATTGTATGTAATTTCACTTTTAAACCAGACATAAACAAGTGTCAATCTTTTGATAGTTATTATCTCCTAAAAACACGCTATTTGTTTTGACGACATGAATTAATTTTTAAATTAGTTAATGTAACTGATTTGTTATGAATTTGGTAAAATATACATCATTTTTGAATTCATAATATCAAATATGGCTTAGGCCTAAATTTTGGTATTTTTCTGAAAACTTTCAATTTTTGATGAATAGTGAAAACACTAGGTTACTATTTTAAAAACCGACTTTTTATTTAAATAATTATTTATTCTAATTAAATTTATTTTAGGGAAAAATTGATAAATAATTCCTATATATGTTCAATTCATTTCATTGGAGTCATTTTATAATAATTTTAGATATATTAAAATTTTATGGAACTTTTCACCGTCTTTTACCCACCTTCTAGGAGAATTTGCAAATTTACATAAAACATAATTTTACATCTTCTGTGAGTAGAATTTCAAAAATAAGAGAAACAAAGTTGATGTCAGAAAGTGAAATGTGATTCAATGAGATGAAAATAATTTTTGGTGAATAGTACCTTTTTACTTTTATTTACAACGGTTAAAAGTAAATAGGGTAATTAAGGGTAAAAATTATATTATTATTATCCTAACACATGTACAAATTCTATTGGATAAGTGTAATTCTACTAAAAACAACCTTAGGAATAACATATGACAATTTATGCCCAACATGGATTATATTAATACATTTATTATCCATTTATTTAAAGAAGGGTTAAAATAGCTAAAATCAATGTTTAATAACTAAATAATTTTTAATATAGGTTTATACATAAGATAAATTCGACTATAAATATTCATTAGAAATCCAAAAATATTTCCTACATAATGGTATTTTATTTGTAATTTTTATACATTAAATAATTTAATTTATTTATGACACAAAGATGATGCAGTAATTATATTATTAATGAAATATTAACATAATTGATGTCATAAATACCCAAATAAATGTAATTTGAGACTTTTTATGAATTACACTAATTTTTTAGGTTAATAGGACATGTTATGATGTATTTAATTAACTGTTTTCGAACTAATCATTCTGTTATGATTTTCAAAAAAATCAATTACTATGTAGTGTCAAAATTGACGTTAAATAGTTTTTAAAACAAATATTATATTATTAATTGTTAGTTTATTCCTAAAAATATAAGGTTCGGAAAAATGACTTATATAAGGTTATATATATTAATAATAAACAACATGGGGTTTGTTTTCCTTGTTATAGTAAGTTTATTAACCTTATAGTGTAAGAACACCAAAAGACGCGGTAAAAGTAAAATTATCTAACTTAAAGTTAAATATAAATGATAAAGTTAAAATAGGAACCTAAACTTGTATAAATTATATTGGATGAGAGGCATTCGACCCATCCTCACCTTAGCTTCGAAATAAATCAATTTGGAGCTATTTAAAACCGAATTTGGTTTTATAATAAAATAATATTTTTTGTTTTTACAAAAAAGCCCCTCTCCTCCCTTATAAAAGGGCACCTCCTCCCCCTCTTCCTCACACCACTTTGAGCCTTAAAGCTCATCCAAACCCTAACAATTTCTCTTCTACACTTCCCTAGAAACATTCTATAGGTCCTGGTCTTCTTCAAACACCAATTTTAGTGCCCTAAAAGGTGGTATCAAAGAAGCGTTTCAAAGAAGAGGTAATGTCCGTTACCAATTCTTTCAACTTTATTTCTTCTTCCACTTCTTCTTATTTAGTTGTTTCATTATGAAGTAATAACATAATTATCACTAATATACTGATATGTTATTATATGTATGAAAGAACCCTATTTCACCATCTATCCATCCTACGGAAATGAAATCACCGCGCATGCGTACGTACGAAATATCATCTCCACGCCATGGAGTAAACTATTTTCCACCACCACCTTACTTGGATGGGTATAGTGGTGTAAATAATGACTATATATGATTATTGTAAAGTGATATTGATTCTGAAATAGTATACATACACTCCAATACAATTCCACGATCATGGGAACGATATCATCGCTCGTGCGTACATACGGAATACCATCTCCACGATGTGATGTGACTCGTTCTACATGATCTTCATTGAATAGTGATTATATAAATGAATTGAATGAATTAATATGATATATATTACACTAATACCATTCTCGAAATGAGGTATCTATAACCTAAAATGAAAAATAAGAATTTATTCGACAAAACATGCATAAGAACAAAAAGTAATAAACACCCGAATAACAAGTAATAATGAAATATTACTAATAAGAAGCTAAGAATATGATCATATATGATATCATAAAAATATGTATGATTCTGGAAGAAGTCAATAAAATTATTTAAATCATTATACAGGAGTTTTGGACATTTACGAAGCAAATCAGACCTAAGGTAAGGGAAATATCACAATCTCGTTTTTATCCGATATTGTTTATACTTTGGAATTTACTGGGGTTTATTTTATCATCCACAACCATGTTTCCTCAATATGTAATATTTATATCCTTCTTCAATATTTTATATCCAATTTTACCCTTCGGTGAGTTTTTATTAAAAGATATTAAAGGAATCTTTTGTCATTTTTCGTACGAGGGACTTTTTGACTTTTCCAACCAAAGTACAAGAAGAATGTTTTTTAACATATACAGAATTAATGGATTTTTAAAACATTATTTCCAAGAATCTTCCCTTACAAGATTTCAAGTTTATCTTTAATCATCTTCTTTTAGTCTAGAACTGTATGACATGTTAAGAAAGGAAAATTGTTTTTGAAGTAGAAAGGATATTTTTCTCAAGAATGGAGTTCAAGTGTTTTATCAAAATTATTTTCCATCTAAGATAATAAAGTGTTCGGTTTCTATCCCTATTATTACATTGATTTGATTATGTTTTGATGGAATTATTTTTATGAATTCCTTTATCTTATATGAATTGTTTTATGATGTCACAGTGTTTAAGATTCCCATTTTTTTACATTTGTTATGAAATGATGTATGATTTATGATTTTGTGGCACACATAAGAATGATATCATTATGAGATGGGTGGGACCTATATCTCCCTCCAATGCATTGGGTAAATATTTTATATCTCATGAGATAGACATGGCTAGAATGGCAGGTTATACCGGTTCAGTGAAACAGGACTAAAACGAGGAATGAACTCGGTTCAGAAATGGACTTTGTCCACTAAGATAGTCTTGGCAATGAGTCTTGACTAATAAGAAATGATTCTCTATGATTATGTGTGTATGCCACAAAGTTTCATGTTTTATGTTATGATTATTGGGATTACATTTCACCACTATGATTTATCCCATGTTATGAAATTATGATCTCTTTTGCAGGTTAAGATTTCCAAAAGTTATGTTCTTATGTATATGATGTGATTGATATTTCTTTTCTTTACCCTTTCTAAGAATTTGAGCTCACCCTTTTGTATGTTTTGTTTCCCCAGGTCAGGAAGAAGGTTATTAAGTAGGATATGACAAAATGGGACTCTAGATATGATGAAATAAATGGGAGGCAAAGTAGATGCTTTATGAACCAGTTGTTTGTGTTTCCCAGTTTCTAAAGACTCTATACCTATATGGTCATTTCCTAGTTTTGTTATATGTTGTAATAAGTGTGCTTCAATTCTGAAGTAATAAAAATGTATTTAAAGTATGGGTCGTTATATTTATTCTCTTATTAGTAGGTTAATATAGATTTATCTATTATAATAACCCATATCCTTTGTATATATCCTCATATATGTATCAAATCTCTTCAGACTTCCATTGTATAATTGTAATGTCGAAACCCGATGAGCACTAAATATGAGACATGCGTCATAAGGGCTATCTGACTCTTGGAGTGTTTTCTCCTAGATGAGTGCTATGTGGGACCCTTGAGAAGGAAACCTTTAATCCATTTACTATTTTGAATTTACCTTGATACTGTGTGTATTTTTTGAGTTTATCTGGATAATCTTATCATATGTCTTGTATAAATATAGCTGTATAAATATGGTTGTTATTCTTTTATTATATGTCTTGTGGTTTTGGGGTGTCCTTCTTGGTATTGTTATACTAACCCCTATATAGTATTTTCGCCCCACATTCCATGTACTATAAATATGATCATCCATTTTAAAGAGTTTTAGAGGGACTAGGACAAGACAATTCAATGTGATCAAGATAAAACGAGGTCTGCTTCTGTGATATCTTGATAAAAGTCTGCATCTTTACATTTAGGTTGGTCTTGTTTTAGAATTTTTTGGTGGGATTTTTTTCCATGTGTAATTTAAATTATATATATTCATAATATGTTTATGTGATTTATATATATGAATTCATGGTGGTTAAGTTGTATTTATATTTCATCACTATATGGGATTAAAGATGGGTGGATGTTTACAAGAACATAGGAAAAGTTCTCCCATGTTAGTGATATTCCTACTCTGCACTAGTCTCTAGCCCATGTCTTATTAGAGGTGGGATTGGGGAATCGTAGCATAGACCCCATTGGGTTGGATTTTGATAGACTGGTAAAATAAGCTTTGGTTTAACCATTAGAACTGAATTTGTGAGCATGGATTAGAAAAAATGTTAAGTGTTTGAGTTCTGCTTTTAGGTTAGGGACCCAATTGTGGGTGTGGTGGCCGATATATCTATACCCGAAGACTCTAGTGTGTTACATTTTGACTAGGTACATGAATGTAACACCCGAGACTTTTATGAGAAATTTTTTTTATGTTATACATATCATCAAATGAATCTTTCACTACACACAACACTAGCTTGGCTTGCTTTACACGCAACCGCGGCCTTCTTCGATAGCTTGTGTTGTACGCAATACCGAGTTTCACTAAACAACGATATGCAATTAAAATATTATTAAAACTAGCCGTTATGAATAGTAATACCCACTTTTTGAAATTTTATAAATTTTTTCTTTCAAAATTGACTTCATTTTTGGATTCGGAATATCGAAATTAGCCTAGGGTGAAATTTTGGTATTTTTCTAAAAACCTTGAATTTTTGATGAATAGTGAAAACACTAGGTTACTATTTAAAAAACGTCTTTTTATTTAAATAATTATTTATTTTATTTAAATTTATTTTAGGTCAAAATTGATACATAATACCTTTATAAGTTCAAATTAATTCATTGGAGTCATTTTATAATAATTTTAAATATATAAAAATTTTATTGAACTTTTCACCGTCTTTTACCCACCTCCTAAGAGAATTTAGAAATTCACATAAAACATAATTTTACCACTTCTATGAGTGGAATTTTTAAAATCCGAGAGACATGGTTAATATCAAGGACTAAAATGTGGTTCAATGAGATGGAAATAATTTTTGGTGAATAGTTACTTTTTACTTTTTTTTACCACGGTTAAAAGTAAATAGGGTAATTAAGGGTAAAAATGATATTATTATTACCCTAAAACATGTCCTAATTCTATTGGATAAGTGTAATTCGACCAAAAACAACCATAGGAATAACATATGACCATTTAGGCCCACTTGGATTAGATTAGGACATTTATTATTAATTTATTTAAAGAAGGGTTAAAATAGTTAAAATCAATGTTTGATAAATAAATAATTTTTAATATATGGTTATAAATAAGATAAATTCGACTATAAATATTCATTAGAAAGATAATAATATTTCCAACATAATTGTAGTTTATTTGTAATTTTTAGACATTAAACAATTTAATTTACTTATGACACAATGATGATGTAGTAATTATCTTATTAATGAAATATTGACATAATTGATGTTATAAATACCCAAATAAATGAAATTTGAAACTTTCTATCAATTCAAATAATTTTATGGGTTAATATGACATGTTAGTATTGATTTAATTAACTTTTTTTGAACTAATAATTCTTTTATAATTTTCACAAAAATCAATTATCAAATAGTGTCAAAAATGACATAAAATAGTTTTTAAAACAAATATTATATTATTAATTGTTATTTTATTCCTAAAAAACTAAGGTTCAGCCAAATGACTTAGATACGGATTTATAAATTAATAATAAACAACTCTGGGTTCTTTTGTCTTGTTATAGTAAGTTTATTAACCTTATAGTGTAAGAAAACAAGAAGACACAATAAAAATAAAATTATTTAACATAAAGTTAAATCTAAATGATAAGGTTAAAATAGATACCTAAACTTGTCTAAATTCAATTGTATTAGAGGATTTTGACCCATCCCCACCTTATCTTCAATATAAATTAATTTGGAGCTATTAAAACCCGAATATGGCTTTATAATAAAAGAATATTTTTTGTTTTTCCAAATGTGCCCCTCTCCTCCCTTATAAAAGGGCACCTCCTTCCTCTCTTCCTCACACCACATTGAGCCTTCAAGCTCGGCCAACCCCTGCCAAATTCTCTTCTCCACTTCTCTAGAAACATCCTAGTGGTCTTGGTCTTCTTCAAAGACCAATTTTAGTGCCCAAAGAGGAAGTCTCAAAGAGGCGCTTCAAAGAAGAGGTAATGTCAGTTACCGATTCATTCAAATTTATTTCTTCTTACACTTCTTCTTCATTACTTATTTCATTATGAAGTATTAACATCAGTATCAATAATATACTGATATGTTATTATAAGTTTGAAACAACACTATTTCACCATCTATCCATCCTATGGAAAATGAAATCACCACGCGTGCGTGCGTACGGAATACTGTCTCCACACTGTGGTGTAATCTATTTTCCACCACCACCTTACTTGGATGGGTATAATGGTGTAAATAATTACTATATATGGTTATTGAAAAATGATATTGATTCTGAAATAGTATACATACACTACAATACAATTCCATGATCATGGGAACGATATCATCGCTCGTGCGTACGTACGGAATACCGTCTCCACGGTGTGATGCGACTCGTTCTACATGATCTTCATTGCATAGTGATTATATAAATTAATTGAATGAATATATATGATATATATTACAATAATACTATTCTGTAAATGAGGTATGTATATCCTAAAAATAAGAATGAGAAATTATTCGACAAAACATGCATACGAATAAAAAGTAAAAAACACCCGAATAACAAGTAGCAATGAAATATTACTCATAAGAAGCTAATAATATGACCATATATGATATAATAAAAATGCGTATGAATCTCGAATAAGTCAATGACATTATTTAAATCATTATACAGGAGTTTCGGACACTTACGAAGCAAATCAGACCTAAGGTAATGGAAAATCTCGCAATCTCAATTTTTATCTGAGATTGTTTTTTACATTAGAATTTATTGGGGAATATTTATCATCCACATCCATGATTCCTCAATATGTAATATTATTTATATCATCCTACGATTTTTTAAATCCAATTTTACCCTTCAGTGAGTTTTTAGTAAAAGATATGAAAGTAATCTTTTGTCATTTTTTGTATGAGGTACTTTTTGACTTCTCCGGCCAAAGTATGAGATGAATGTTTTTTTGACTTATATAGAATGAATGGGTTTTTAGAACATTATTTCCATGAAGCTTCCTTTACCTGTTTTAAAGTTTATTTTTAATCAAATTCTTATAGTTTAAAATTATATGACATGTTATGAAAGGAAAATGTTTTTGAAGTAGAAAGGATATTTTCCTCAAGAATTGAGTTCAAGTGTTTTATCAAAATTATATTCCATCTAAGATAATATAGGGTTGTGGTTCTATCCCTATTTTTACATTGATTTTATTATGTTATGATGTAATTAATTTTATGATGTCCTTTCATCTTATATGGATTATGTTTTGATGGCATGCTGTTTAAGATTCCCATTTTTATTCATGGGTTATGCTATGATGTATGATTTATGATTTTGTGGCACACATAAGAATGGTTTCATTATGAGATGGGTGGGACCTATATCTCCCTCTGATGAATTGGGTAATGATTTATATCTCATGAGATATACATGGCTTGAACGTTAGGTTAATACGGTTTAGTGAAACAGGACTGAAACGATGAGTGAACTCGGTTCAGAAATGGACTTTGTCCGCTAAGATAGTATTGGCTATGAGTCTTGACTACTAAGAAATGATTCTCTATGATTATGTGTGTATGACAAAACGTTCCATGTTTTACGTTATGATTATTGGGATTAGATTCCACTACTATGATTTATCCCATGTTATGAAATTATAATCTCTTTTGCAGGTTAAGATTTCCAAAATGTTATGTTCTTATGAATATGATGTGATTGACATTTATTTTGTTTTCTCTTACTAAGCATTTGAGCTCACCCTTTTGTATGTTTTCTTTCCCCAGGTCAGGAAGAAGGTTATTAAGTAGGATATGCCAAAAGGGACTCTAGATATGATGAAATAAATGGGATACAATGTAAATTCTTTATGAACCATTTGTTTATGTTTCCCAGTTTCTAAAGACTCTATACCTATACAGTCCTTTCCTGGTTTTGTTATATGTTGTAATTAGTGTGCTTCAATTCTGAATTAATAACAATGTATGTAAAGTATGGGTCATTATAGTTGGTATCAGAGGAAAGGTATAGTCAACCTTTGGAAACTAGGATGTGAAAGCCTTAGTAAGAACCCTAAGGATAAGTCTATGCATAGAACACAAAATTAGTGTTTTAAAAATGGCCATGAACAACCTATGATAAGACCTTAAGTGTAAAATTTTATTCATGATTATGTGGTTTTCTTATTATAATTAGTGTTGCTCACACTATTCTTATTTGTTTTAGTCAATGGTTGGAACCTATAGGAACCGTGTTATTGTGGAATGCAACGGGAAATGCAATGATTGTCCCCATGAGCAACCAAATGTTATGGGAGATGGAATTCAAAATCTTGTATCCATGCTCACACAACTTTCTCATGCTATGAATCATACATGACTTCCAAACGAGCAAAAGAAGGAGCAACATTCTGTTGAATCCTTCACGAGGCAGAGTCCACCTTCATTCAGCGGGTCTTCTGATCCATTAGTGGCTGAACAATGGATCAGTATCTCTGAAAAGATATTTTCAGTTATTCAATTATCTGAACATGATAAAGTCATCTTAGCGGTATATCATTTGGAAGGTGATGCTGATCAATGGTGGAATCTTATTTAGAATACGAGGCAAAGGGATGAAATTGAGTCCATGAAATGGGATGAGTTCAAGAACTTATTTTTCAATAATTACTTCCCCCATAATCTTCAAACAAAGATGGAGAAGAAGTTTGTTGAACTAAAGCAAAAGGATGATGAATCTGTTGGTACCTACGATGCAAATTTTACAAGACCTGCAAGGTACGCTTCTGGTATTATTATCCAACCTGAGAGTAAGATCGATCGATTCTTTAGTGGATTAAAACCAAGTCTTCGAAGGGCATTAGCCATAAGGGACTTTGATAGATACAAGGAAATCATTTGATGTGCTCTCAATGTTGAGATGGATATTGGAGTAACCCATCAGTCATATGGGCTTGATAAGAAGAGGAAAATGGAATTCAAAGGAAACTCTAAAGAGCACACTGAAAAGAAGATGAGTTTTCCCTTATGCTCAAAGTGTGGAAAGAAACATGGAGGGAGTTGCCTTAAAGGGACAAGTAAATGTTTCAAATGTGGAAAGCAAGGTCATCAGGCATTTGAATGCCGCAATGATGGGAAGAAGAAGTCCAGTGATGCGAACAAAGAAAATGCTACACAGAGTGCACCACCTACACTTCAATGTTACAAGTGCAAGTAAATGGGGCATTATTCCAATCAATTCCCTAATCCAAGGGTTGTTGATGATGATCGAAATCAACCAACTCTTAAGTCTAAAGACAAAGGAAAGTCACATGCAATTTCTATCAGCGATGTGGAGTACGATAACGAAGTGGTGAAAGGTACACTTACCATCCACTCTGAAGTAGAAAATGTTTTATTTGATTCTGGATCCACCCACTCTTTTATTTCTAATGAATTTTCTAAGGGTATCGTCATATTACCTCAACAATTAGATGTTGATTTAGCTGTGACAACCCCTAATGGCACAACGATTGCATCAAAAGTTTACAATTCTTCTCCGATTGATGTTTGTGGGAAAGGGCTTCCTGAAAATCTTGTGATCCTTCCTATAGTGGAATTTGATGTGATTCTTGGCATGGATTGGCTTTCTTTATATGGAGCTCATATCAATTTCCACAGAAGGGAAGTCACATTTCATATTCCAGATCAATCTATGATCATCTATCGATGCAAGGATGAACATAACCTTCCAGTGGAAATTTCTTCCATCTTATGGGTCTTGATTCCACTAAATGAAGGTTATTTATCTCAAATGGTTGGTGAGAAACTCATGATTATGAATATGCCCATTGAACATGAGTTTGACAATGTCTTTCCAGAGGAATTGATGAGTCTTCCACCCAATTGTGACGTTGAGTTATCAATAGAACTTGTACCGGGTTCTTTACCTATTTCAAAGACACCTTATAGAATGGCCCCAATTGAGTTGCAGGAATTGAAGAAACAACTCCAAGAGAATATTGATAAAGGATTCATACACCCTAGTGCATCACCTTGGGGAGCACATGTTCTATTTGTTAAGAAGAAATATGGATCAATGAGACTCTACATTGATTATCGAGAACTTAAAAAGATCTCTATCAAGAACAAATATCCTATCCTACACATTGATGACTTATTTGGATTACTACGAGGAGCTCAATACTTTTCCAAGATTGATCTTCATTCAGGGTATCATCAATTAAGGGTCAAAAGGGAGGATATACCAAATACGGCTTTCCGTACAAGGTATGGACACTATGAATTTATTGTGATGTCATTTGGTCCTACTAATGCCCCTGCTATCTTCATGGATCTGATGAATAGAGTCTTTAGAGACTATCTTGATCAGTTTGTGGAAGTATTTATAGATGATTTTCTTGTCTATTCAATGAGAAAGTAAGAACATGAAGATCACTTGAGAATTGTATTGAAGACCCTAAGAAAGAAGAAGCTTTATGCTAAATTTACCAAGTGTGAATTTTGGATTCAAAAAGATTAATTTTTGGGTCACATATCTCAAAATAGGGGATATATGTGGATCCAGAAAAAACAGAGGTTATCGAAAGATGGTCGAGACCAACACCAGTAACTAAGATCCAAAGTTTTCTTGGTTTGGCAGGATATTATCGACGTTTTGTGAACGATTTTTCACGATTATCTAATCCACTGGCCAGGTTGACTCGGAAAGGAGTTAAGTATGTTTGGACAGAGGAATGTGAAGAGAATTTCAAGCAGTTGAAAAGAAGGTTATCTACTGCACCTATACTCACAATTCCTTGTAGTGGAGAAAGGTTTGGGATCTACATTGATGCATCCAAGAAGGGGTTGGGATGTGTTATGATGAAAAATGATATGGTGATAGCTTATTTCTCACGACAGTTGAAAATCCATGAGAAAAATTACCGAACTCATGATTTGGAGTTAGCTGCGGTAATCTTTGCATTAAAGATTTGGAGGAATTATCTTTATGGAGAAAGGTGTGATATTTATACTGCTCATAAAATTTTAAAGTATATTTTCACACAAAAGGAGCTAAATATGCGCCAAAGAAGATTGTTGGAAATGATTAAGGATTATGAATGCTCAATTCATTACCACCCTGGGAATGCAAACAAGGTGGCAGATTCATTAAGTCGACAAGACCATGTTAGCTTATCCATGATGGGGATCACAAAAGATCCAATATCTATGGATTTACAAAGGATGGATCTTGGAATTATAATGTAAGGGGAAATTGTATCATTCTCAAATGAATGTTCGACCATCTATACATGTGAAGATTAAAGAGGCACAGAATGAAGATGTAGTGTTACAAAAGAAGGTGAGAAATGTTCCTGAATTCCACCTTGATTGTGATGGAATAATAAGGTTCAGGAATCGGGTTTGTGTTCCTCCCATCCCCGAATTAAAGAAGGAGCTGCTGGATGAGGCTCATAGTTCTTCATTCTCTATTCATCCTGGAAGCACGAAAAGGTATAAGGACCTGAAAGAGTACTTCTGGTGGGATGGCATGAAAATAGATGTTGCTGAATATGTCTCTCGATACTTGGTTTGTCAGCAAGTTAAAGCTGAGATATTAAAGTCTAAGGGGATGTTACAACCAGTACCCATACCAGAATGGAAATGGGAAAACATCACTATGGACTTTGTCACTGGACTTCCTAAAACATCCAAAGACAGTAATGCTATCTAGGTCATAGTTTATCATCTTACAAAGTCAGCACACTTTGTCTCTATTAGAGAGGATTTCTCTATGGATCAGTTTTCCCGGATATATGTCAAGGAAGTGGTAATATTGCATGGAGTACCACTTTCTATTATATCTGATCGGGATCCAAGGTTTACCTCAATGTTCTGGCGAAGTCTTCAGCATACTCTAGATACAGAGTTGAGTTTTAGCACTGCTTATCATCATCAGACAGATGGTCAGTCTGAGAGGACAATTCAAACTCTAGAAGATATGTTGACAGCTTTCTCTATGGATTTCAAATGTGGTTGGGATCAACACCTACCTTTTGTGGAATTTTCTATAATAATAGCTTTCACTCCAGTATTAAGATGGCCCCTTATGAAGGTCTCTATGGAACGAAATGAAGGACTCCATCTTGGATAACTGTAATTCGAGGACTAAATTGTGGTTCAATGAGATGAAAATAATTTTGGTGAATAGTAACTTTTTACTTTTTTAGCACAGTTAAAAGTAAAATAGGGTAATTAAGGGTAAAAACTGATATTATTATTACCATAACACATGTTATAATTCTATTGGATAAGTGTAATTCGACCAAAATCAACCTTATGAATAAAATATGAAAATTTAGGCCCACTTGGATTAGATTAGGACATTTATTATTAATTAATTTAAAGAAGGGTTAAAATAGTTAAAATCAATGTTTAATAAGTAAATCATTTTTAATATAGGGTTATACATAAGATAAATTCGACTATAAATATTCATTATAAATATAAAATTATTTCTTACATAATTGTAATTTATTTGTAATTTTTAGACATTAAATAATTTAATTTATTTATGACACAATGATGATGCAGTAATTATCTTATTAATGAAATATTGACATAATTGATGTTATAAATACCAAAATAAATGTAATTTGAGACTTTTTATAAATTAAAATAATTTTATAGGTTAATATGACATATTATTATGGATTTAATTTACTTTTTTCGAACTAATCATTCTGTTATAATTTTCACAAAAAATCAATTACCAAATTGTGTCAAAACTGACATAAACTAGTTTTTAAAACAAATATTATATTATTAATTGCTATTTTATTCTTAAAAATCTATGTTTCTGCCAAATGACTTAGATAAGGTTTTATATATTAATAATAAACAACTTGGGGTTCGTTTGGCTTGTTATAGTAAGTTTATTGACCTTATAGTGTAAGAAAACAAGAGGACACGGTAAAAGTAAAATTATTTAACTTAAAGTTATATCTAAATGATAAGGTTAAAATAGATACCTAAACTGGTCTAAATTCTATTGGATGATAGTATTTACACCCATACCCACCTTATCTTCGAAATAAATCAATTTGGATCTATTAAAAACCAAATATGGATTTATAATAAAATATTATTTTTAGTTTTTCCAAAGGTGCCCCTCTCCTCCCTTATAAAAGGGCACCTCCTCCCTCTCTTCCTCACACCACTTTGAGCCTTCAAGCTCGGCCAAACCCTGACAAATTATCTTCTCCACTTCCCAAAGAAACACCCTATAAGTCCTGGTCTTCTTCAAAGACCAATTGCAGTGCCCTAACAGGAGGTCTCAAAGAGGGCTTCAAAGAAGAGGTAATGTCCATTACCGATTCTTTCAATTTTATTTCTTCTTCAACTTATTCTTATTTAGTTGTTTCATTATGAAGTAATAAAATAAGTATCACTCGTATACTGATATGTTATTATAAGTATGAAACAACCCTATTTCACTATTTATCCATCCTACGGAAAACTAAATCACCGCGCATGCGTACTTACGGAATACTGTCTCCACGCCGTGGTGTCATCTATTTTCCACCACCACCATAATTGGATGGGTATAATGGTGTAAATAATGACTATATATGATTATTTAAAAGTGATATTGATTCTGAAATAGTATAAATACACTCCAATACAATTCCACGATCATGGGAATGATATCATCGCTCGTGCGTACGTACGGAATACCGTCTCTACGATGTCATGTGACTCGTTCTACATGATCTTCATTGCATAATATTTATATAGATTAATTGAATGAATAAATAAGATATATATTACACTAATACCCTTATATAAATGAGGTATCTATAACAGAAAAATAATAATGATAAATTATTCGACAAAACACGCATAAGAACAAAAAGTAATTAACACCCGAATAACAAGTAGCAATGAAATATTACTAATAAGAAGCTAAGAATATGAAAATATATGATATCATAACAATCACTATGAATATGGAATTAGTAAATGACATTATTTAAATAATTATACAGGAGTTTCGGACACTACGATGCAAATCAGACTTCAGGTAAAGGAAAATCTCACAATCTCAATTTTTATCCGAGATTGTTTTTACTTCAGAATTTACTGGGGAATAATTATCATCTACATACATGTTTCCTCAATATGTTATATTATTTATATCCTCCTACAATTTTTTAAATCCAATTTTACCCTTCGGTGAGTTTTTAGTAAAATATATTAAAGGAATCTTTTGTCGTTTTTCGTATAAGGTACTTTTTGACTTCTCCGGCCAAAGTACGAGAAGAATGTTTTTTTAACTTATACGACATGAATGGATTTTTAGAAAATTATTTCCATGAACCTTCTTTTACATGTTCTCAAGTTTATTTTTCATCAACTTCTTATAGTTTAAAATGACATGACATGTTAAGAAAGGAAAATATTTTTTATGTAGAAAGGATATTTTCCTCAAGAATGGAGTTAATGTGTTTTATCAAAATTATTTTCCATCTAAGATAATATAGGGTTCTGGTTCTATCCCTATTTTTACATTGATTTGATTATGTTATGATGGAATTAATTTAATGATTTTATTTTATCTTATATGGATTATGTTTTGATGGCATGATGTTTAAGATTCCCATTTTTATTCATGGTATATGCTACGATGTATGATTAATGATTTTGTGGCACACATAATAATGATTTCATTATGAGATGGGTGGGACCTATATCTCCCTATGATGCATTGGGTAAAGATTTATATCTCATGAGATAGACATGGCTGGAACGACAGGTTAATCCAGTTTAGTGAAACAGGATTGAAACGAAGAGTGAACTCGGTTCAGAAATTGACATTGTCCGCTAAGATAGTCTTGGATATGAGTCTTGACTACTAAGAAATGATTATCTATGATTTTTTGTGTATGCCACAAAGTTTCATGTAATATGTTAAGATTATTGGGATTACATTTCACTACTATGATTTATCCCATGTTATGAAATTATGATCTCTTTTGCAGGTTAAGATTTACAAAATGTTATGTTCTTATGAATATGATGTGATTGATATTTATTTTGTTTACCCTTACTGAGCATTTGATCTCACCCTTTTGAATTTTTTCTTTCCCTAGGTCAGGAAGAAGGTTATTAAGTAGGATATTCCAAAATGGACTCTAGATATGATGAAATAAATGGGAGAAAATGTACATGCTTTATGAACCAGTTGTTTATGATTCCCAGTTTCTAAAGACTCTATACCTATATGGTCATTTCATTGTTTTGTTATATGTTTTAATAAGTGTGCTTCAATTCTGATTTAATAACAATGTTTGTAAATTATGGGTCGTTATAATGAAAACATGGGTTTCATGGAAAACAATAGTAAATTCATTATATAGGAATGATTTGTAGTTTTATTTTTCTTCTTGAGTCATCTCTCAATATATACTCATCATTGTGGTATATCTTATTTATTTTATGATGCCTTCATAAGATATGTTTGTTAGGATTCAACATCATGATGACGAGGATGGCCTTTTTAACATTGATGCATGGATATAGGGACAAATCCTAGATGTTTTACCACTAGGTGTTTCAATAACTATACCACAACCTGTTGAGAAGAAGATGTTAACCCCAGTAATTGAAAATGAAGTGCAATGTATGGGAACACTTCATGAGTTCCAGTGATAGAGACCCCTCATGTTCCAAGCCGATCCTGATCCACATACGGCTAGGAACTGACATGAGGTAGTGAAATGAGTTTTTTGACTGGTCTAGACACCAAAATATCATATGGTAGTTCTAACAATGAGACTTATTCTTGGTTCATTAGGACAATTATGGGTTTTTTTCATCTAGTATTATGATGAGGAAACATTTTCATGGTCAACATCTAAGCTTCTTTTTAGAGAAGAGTTATAACCCTCCACCCTGAGGTTTGTACATATCATGGATCTTCTAAAGCACTAGTAGGGTAGAATGTCATTAGCTATGCATTCATAGTGGTTAAGTAGCCTCTCTAAAAACATGATGGATATGGTTTGGTATCATTTCTTCTGGGACTGGACCATTAGGCGAGGTATAAATAAAGAAATTTTATCTACCATTATACCTCAATTAATTTATATCTATGTTGTGGTTATAGAGAGAGCATTGATGGTTGAGTGTTTTCTGGATGAGCAGACACATATAGTGGTTGTCGATAGTGGAAAATTAGGAGAATAGACTTTGGAAGTGGAAATTCAATGAGAGATTCAGGGATCTTGATGTGTGATAAATTTCAGAATGAGGACCTACAATAGAGGTTCTACAATTCATGTATTAGAGGATGGGTCCATTCAGACTAGGGAGAGGTGATGATACTCATTTTATGGAATGTGGCATCTTGCATGATTTTGTTTAACCCACCGTATTCATGATACGGAGATAGTGGCTAGACCACCAAGGTAGAGATAAGGGCATGAGAAGATATGTCCTTTGGGATACATAAGTGGGATAATTACTTAGAGATCATTTGGATGTGTTATATGCTTTGACTTGCTACCAATACTACCTCTAGGTGGTCCATTACAGGTTCAGAGAGCTAGATGACAGGGGTATGGGAAGATGAAGGTTGTATAGGCTTATAACCCGGAGGATCTGAGAATGATTCAAGGTAGGAAATCTGTCATTTATATACCATCTTCAGTACTAAAAGACCTATGTTCTTGTGGTTAATTTATTTCCACCTATTCTGTTTTAGACATAGAGATTCTGATAGAGCCCTTACCTTGATCCTTACTCTTGGAGACTCCTACTGGAGGAGACTCAGTGGCCACACACTTATTTCGATAGTGTGACTTGACTATTATAGAATATAGTTTCTATTGGGATCTCATTATAACAACATTGATGGATTTTTTAATATTAGTTATAGAGTGGTTATCCATAGTTTATACCTAGATCAATAGTTTTTTGGAAGAGGATCCATTGTGTCTGTAGTGATGGGACTAGGTTTTTAATTTGTGTGTGAAAAGGAAACCTAAGAAGCATGAGATTGACTCCTTCATAGGAGGCTATATCTGATTACTCATTAGTTGGATAACATGACCCTTGGAGCAGTGGATGTGATGAGTTCTGTATTCCCAACAGAGGTTGATGAGTATGAGGACGTCTTCCTCAAGACCTTCTAAGATTACCTTAACACAAAGATATATACTTATTTATTGATATATTCATAGAGAATACCCCGATATCAATGAGATCATATCAGATGGATACTATATATCTTTGTGTGATGATGGTGTAGTTGGATAACTTGTAGAGGAATGGATTTTAAGACCCACGGTTTCACCCTGGGGAGCTCTAGTATTTTTCCTATGAAGATAGAATGAGGATTGAGTTTTTGTGTGGGATACTGAAGCTTGATCCATGTGACCATGAAGAATATGTATATATTATGAGGATCAATGACAACTTTGGTCAGTTGAGAGGGGCACTGTGGTTCTCAATGGTTGACCATAGATCAGGCTTGCACCTGTTGTGAGTCCGGGATAAAGATATACCAAATATGACATTTAGATGATTCTAAAATCACAATGAGTACTTTGGGATTTCCTTTTTCAGAATGAAACCCCCAAAAGTGATCATGGGACTCATTAAACAGATCATTCATCTCTTCTTAGATTGGTTTGTGGTAGTAGTCATTGATGATTTCCTTGTGTACTAGGTATCAAGGAGGAGCATGTGAGGAAATTGAGTATGGATTAGGAGGCACATTGAGGGAACCATATTTACAATATGCTCTAGATGTTATAGTTATAAATATAAGAGGACCCCTTTATAGGACATGTTATCTTGGGAGATAGAGTGTCATTAAACCTAGAGAAAGTCGAGGCAGTGTTATCTTGGGATCCTCCCAAGATCATAATGTAGGTGTAGAGCTTCCTTGGGTTGGTAGGCGATTTCCATATATTCCTACATGGACTTTCAAGGATATTATCTCCAATGAAATATTTGACCTGAAATAAGAAACCTTTCATGTAGACTGGGAGGTTTTAGATGGATTTTTAGGAGTTGATGTAGATTTTGATGAGTGATCCGAATTTTATATTACTAATGAAGGGTGTAGTGTATATATTGTTAGGTGATGTATTAGTAGCCAGTCTTTTTTGTGTTCTAATTCAATGGATGTTAATTATTTCCAATGGTTCCGGTTAGTGGAGAAAATGAGAATAACTATATGAAACATGACCTTGAGTTAGTGGCGGTGGTCTTCATTGTAAATATGTGGCAACACAACCTGATGGGAGAATGATTTATCGTGTATCGTAAATATAAATGTATCAAGTATATCATATTTGATAAGGATCTCATCTTGAGATAGAATAAATGATAGAGTTGTTCATGGATTATGAATTCAAATTTGTCTACACTTCTAGGAAGGTGAACATGGTAGTAGATGCTATCAATATGAGATCTTGTTCACCATTGTTGAATGAGGCATCAGATCATTTTTCCTCATTGCAGTAATCCTGTATGTATGGACATATGGTAGATTTTCTCATGTAGATGGTTTTTACCCCACCTCTTTTACAAATATTTTGGTATTCATAGCTTGGTGATGAGGACTACAAGACCCTACATACTCATATATCCACCTGAAACTCTCTAATGAGGTTTATAAAGGTGGGAAGAATGTCATTTTTTTGAGGATACATGATGGTACTAGTGATATAGTGGGAGGAAGTTATGAGAGATATTGATGCATCTCCTTTAACAGTACATCCATGTGTGGAAAATATGGACCAGGGTCTCTGAAGTCAGTTTTGGTGGCAAGGGATGAAGAAGGGAGTTGTAGAGTTTGTCTCTTGATTTATGACTTGTAAACAAGTAAAGGTCGAGCACCACATTCCAGTGAGTGTATCTCAAACCTTTTAGGTACAATAGTTTAAGTGGGTTGGTATATCTATTTATTTCATGATAGGATTACCACATACATTGAGGGGACATGATTTCATCTATTTAATCATAGAATGACTCACCAAGTCAGTCTACTTTATAGCTATTAAGTAGCAAATTTTATTATAGATATTAGGACACCTATATTTATAAGAGATAGTTCAACTCCATGGAGTTCAATCAATGATAACTTAATAAGGTTATTCCTGCTTAACATAATGGTTATGTATGGGATTGAAGGTGGTCTTTGGTACCCAATTACACTTTAGAAAAGTGTTTCACCCCAAACTGATGGTCATACTGCGTAGACCATTTGGTTTCTGGAGGATGTTAGATGAGCTAACATGTTAGGATTTTCCCATATTTTAAATTAACACATACCACTGGTGAGTTTTCCTTACAACACTAGCTTTTATTCCCTCATTCGTATGGAACCATTCAAGGATTTTTATTAGAAATCCTACAATTCACCACATTGCTGGAATGACCCAGAAGATTCAAAAATCACAAGACAATAGTTGGTGGGAGCCACTTATGAGAAGTTTTAGATCATAAAGGATTAATTGGGGCCTTTATATATACATAAAAATTCTTATGTAGACAAATGAATGAGGCCTTTGGAGTTCATGGAGGGAGGCCATATGTTCCTATGAGTTTCACCTCAATATAGATTAGAGAGGATTGGATAGGGTAAAAGTTTATCTATGAGATTAATTGGTCCCTTCTATATACTGAATAGAGTTGTAAATGTTTAATAATTCCAAGCTCTATCATCTTAGTTCGACTAGGTACATGACACCTTTTACGAGTTGCAGCTGAGGAGGTACATACACAATCTGTCCCACATTATTGACTGGGGAGAGATAAACATTGAGGGTGGATCTACCTTTTACTGAATACCTAGAGAGAGATAAATGACTATATTGAGAGGATCATATGTGGGAGAGATATTTATTTAGTTCATTTCATGTGGTGGGATGAGAATTTTTAGGAGATCATCGGAGAGAATGAGCCTCATATATGTTCTCACAACCCATATCTCATTCTATGTCCAATTGTTTTTTATTCTTAAGATGTAAATCCCCTAGGTGGGGAAAATTTATTTACTCATTTTTTCATGTATTATTGTGTATATTTTATGTATTATTTTAGATTCCAAACATATAGACAGTGTTCTATTTCGAGGAACAGTTTTCCCAAAATAAATTACTGAAATATATTAAATTGCATACACATACAGATTTTTAGAAAAAATAGAATAACTTATAAAAATAATCCCGTATCATAAATATGATGCCACCTTTTAATTAAGAATGTTGGTTTTAAAATAGGTGCAACATAACATTTGTCGTAATGGGAAATTTTTGTAAAATTCATCCCGAACATTAAATGAATAGAATAATAAAATAATTTTTTTTCATACATTGACACAATGAACTAATTTTGCCTATAAGTATATGATTATGAAAAATCATTAGAGATGGTCGAATATCCTTGGAGGTATTGGTGATATAATTAGGGGATATCTCTCAGATGCACATCAACCAAATCATTGAACATTAATAAATGTTCAATAAGATTCAGATATCTCACCAATGATAATAACATATGATTGTTCTTTATAAGAAATAAATATATCTCATGGCTAGGGTTCTGTTTTGTTATGATTATTTTCCCAATTTCTGTTCCTATTAAAAAAAAGAAACAATCAACCAATAGAATAAATTATGGATCAATTATTTTGTGGGACATGTGTTCTGCCCTCACGGTGGCACATTCTGGGTGATGAGGAAATGGTCTGATGAGGATCATCACCCGTACCTTTTTCCAGAGATGGTTTCCTGTCAAATTCACCATTTCATTTGTTTTCAGCCATTCTACTCCATTATAATTTAAAATAAGTTTGGATAAAACCTACAGGTACTGGGTAATTCTCCCCTTTCATGTTACGAAAGAGATGTCACATTCAAATGGTCACAAAGGGTGATTGCATGGGTTCATGTACTTGTTCAATCGGTCCTCCTTGGATATAACATCCTTAGATGGTCTCCAATGGATTTATTTGTAGAGCCAGAAACACCGAAAGACCCTTGTATCCATATATTATTTACCTTCTATCAAGAGGAAGGTGCTCGTTAATTGATGAATTAGCCAAAAACACTTGAGGACTCAATTGGTCAAGAGGGTGGGAGGTCAGCCTCACCACAACCTTTTGGGGGAGGATTATTACCTGTTATGGGACTCTCTTATATATATAATTCAAGTTTATATGTTCGCGAATCTTAGTTCATTCCTGAAAAGTGTGTCCATGGGCTGCCCTTGGTTTGTAGGATCATTAGAGGGATGCATATAGTTGGTGCTACAGAGGTACAACTGACTTGAGACATACAATAAAGCAGTATAGAGTTTATCATCATCGAGGGATGATAGAAGGTGATATGATGTTGGGATCAGACCCATAATATGGGTTACCTATGTATCATCAAGAGATGAATCATAAACCACGGATTTTGGATTGTGTGGGGATTAATCATGGGATCTGACTATTAAAGGAATCATGATTGGGCATACCCTTTTGGACAGGCACCCTTTTGAGCTCGGGACTTCGGGTAGGCATCCAACATATCTTGGATTGATCAGGAACCAGATTTCTCAAAGTTCAAATTAGATTGGGAGAACCATTTATGGGTGGTCACCCTTTTCGCTTGGTATATTGGGTAGGTGTCCTACGTATCCTGGTTTTATCAGAAATCAGTGTTCTCGTAGTTCAAATTTATGGCGGGCTTATGAATGGAAGCTGCCCATTTGAGAAGACATGATGGGGTGAAACTTATATGGGAGGGAACCCTTTTGATCTTTGTCCAATGAGGAGGAATCCTACATATCCTGGTTTGATTAGGAATCCATGTTCTCATAGTTAAGATTTGATTGGGTGAACCTATTATGGGATGGAACACTTTTGATCTCGGGCCTTCGAGAAGGCATCCTACATATCCTGTTTTCATCAAGAATCAGAGTTCTCATAGTTCAGATTTATGTGGGGATTACACATGAAAGTATCCCATTTTATAAGACCTGATTGGGTGAAACCATTATGGGAAGTCACCCTATTGAGCTCCAGCCTTCGAGGAGGCATCCTACGTATCCTGGTTTGGTCAAGAATCAAAGTTCTCATAGTTAAGAATTGTTGGGGATTATGCATAGAAGCTACCCATTTTAGGGGGAATGATTGGGTTGAACCTTTATTAAAGGGAACCATTTTGAAATCAGTCCATTTAGTAGTTATCCTACGTATCCTGATTTTCTATGGAATCAGAGTTCTCATAGTTTAGATTTGATTGGGTGAACCCTTTATAGGAGGGAACCCTTTTGAGATCAGGATTTTGTGTAGGCATCTTACATATCCTGGTTTGATCAAGAATCATATTTCTTATAGTTAATAATAGTGTGGATATTGTAATCATCACAAACCTATATTCCCACATGATTCATCCTCAGTGTGAGAAATAAGAGGGTGTGGTATATCCAACCAGCTACATTCTTTTTCTCTTGTCAGTGGGAGAGGGAGAGCCTACTGCAGAAGAGGATAGGGAAATAGTGGGAAAGGGCATGAAGGGATGAACCTTTCAATGTGAAATAACATTAAAGGTCATGAGGCTCATCCTCAGAAAATTAGGGACTTACCTCAGTGGGAGGTCCCCAGAATGTCATAGGAGGTATACTATATATTATCGTCATATTTCTTGAATGATGTCATCATAGTTTAATGTCTTATGGATAGGACTATTTGGGTTCTTTCAGTTTAGGTTCATTCGAGGAGGACCACTTGTAATATAAACCATGATTAACTGGTGGAAATTCACGTTTGGAGGTTCTGAAGTTCCTCGAACATGAGAGGGACATAATGTGTATACCGTGATTGTGGATGATCCTGGATCAGGAGAAAAGGATATGAGGCTTGGGATCCATTGATTCATATAGAGGTAGAAGCAGCCTCTCATGACGTTTAAATTGTCTTTTATTGACTGAACACTTTGTGGGAAACATTTGCAGAGCCACCTGGTCATGATGTTCATATTCAAGAAGAGGCGTCTTCAGGACATTAGACATCCATTTCTGATAGTTAGGGATGTTTATGACGATCCAAAATCACCTAGTGTACTACAGTTTAACGTCATATAGCTTGGACAATGGCATCACAGTTTAATGTTGTGTTGGATGCACTAATACCATATAGTTTAACATCATGTGGTCAAGACGAGAACTCTTAGTTTAAGGTCATATATTTTAGACCAATTATAATATAAACCCATGATTATCTATAGGATAATCGAGCTGGCGTGTTCTGACATTCCTTGAACAGGATAGGGAAGGAATGTGTAAACCGTGAATTTAGGGATTCTCAGATTAGAAGAAATGATACGGGGAATGGAATCCATTGAGGCATACAGAGGTAGAAAAGGACTCTTCTGTATATGAATTTTACATTGGATGAAGATCGATTTTGTGGGAATCATATACAGAGCCAACGGGGAACAATGTGCATAGTCATCAAGAGATATCTTCAGGACAATGATATTCTTATTCTGATGGCCATGGATGTTTATGAGGATCCAGAATCAAAAGATACACAGAGTTTGATGGATTGAAATGATGTGTCTAGGAATTCAAGAAACATTTGGGCGGTGATTTTCTATAGAGCTCTTGGTTTACTTGGCATAGGAGACAAGTGATAGGGTTTTAGAGATGTGTGTGAGGAATGCCACTTCTCTTGGCATTTAAGGGACGAATGTTCAGATTCCATAAGGTCCCAATGATAAATTTAAGGCCTCGGCCTTAAACCTTACTTAATCTTGAGTTATTACGAGATTACACATTGAGGATCTTTTCAGGTTTAGAGTTTTAGAGAATTAGAACATAACTATTACATCTCAAAAGATTTACAAAGTAGACCCTTCTACCAAGTTTCCATAGAATAAAAAAAACTCTTAAAAAGAAACATTTCTAGTTCCATGTTTTATATAGCATGACATTCCCTTGATCCCATCCTTGACCCTATTCCACATTAGGTCCTGTGAAAAACATTTCAAAAAAACATGGGGTGAGCATAAAGAGCTCAGTAAGGGATACACAAAGAATAAAAAATGTTAGTTTATCAAAACAACAAGTAAACCATGTATACTTTATCAAAGTAATACATTTCACCTTTATGAAGTAGTAAAAACTCTTTACTGAATAAAAGATCATTACTTACCCTGTGGTAACCAAAAGATTACCATAAAACCCATAAAAATATCACATAACATATAAAGGTAACATGGGACATAAACATACTTAAGTGGAATAACCATACGGTCGACTTCCACACATATCACTTAATGGAATAGCCATACGGCCAACTTCCATACATACTTAATGGAATAGCCATACGGCCGACTTCCATACATACTTAATGGAATAGCCATACGGCCAACTTCCATACCCAATGCATTGGAGGATATAATGTAACCACCCGTCCTGTTTTTCACGGCACCACCCATCATATGGTTTATCACGTAACCACTCGTCAAATGTCCATGTACCATTATAAAAACTTATAAGACATAAAACAAATATAACGGAAAGAAAACATTTCCACACTTTGATCACAATATATCGCTTAAATAAATTGACATAACAAATCCATTATAAAACCATTTTCAATACCAAAATACGTAAAAGAGTATATGGTATTTTTTATATTTTAAAAAACATTACGACATTTTCAGGAAGCCAAAGACCAAATAATACTCGTGGTGGTGGAAAAGGTCATTGTCACCGCGTACGTTAAAAGAAACATTCCATTGTGTCGTTTTGTAAAACTCTTCGTAGAAAAAGATTCCTTTTGTATAAAAGTAAAAGTCAAAGGGGTTTATAAACCATATAAAAGAAATTTGTGTATAAAACGAAATACGCCTCAATGAAAGGAGATTGAGACGAAGTCCCTTACCTTGTGTCCGACTTGACTCGATCGTTCTTTAACGTCCTGAATAATAAACTTGAGTTAATTTATACACACTTAATAACCTTTTTCATGTTCATTATTACTTTTATATCACTTATTGCAATGTTATAAACATTCTGTAATCATTATGTTAATAATGTTTGCTTTGTCGATATTTGGTTCTTAAGTCGAAAGTGGACTTCTTACAATTACATGTTGTTCATGTGGTCAAAGGTTCATTATATCCAGAATGATATTCATGATTTGGATATCATATTTATCATATATATCCATAATATACATGTATTTATAATATTACATAATCATTTAGAGGTAATAAATGAAATGCACCGTTCATGGAGATGGTAAGCCGTACGTACGCTTGAACTCTACATTCATTTATTTGTCAGATTAATGGAATTAAAACTTAATGAGAGGTATGTATATTTTAATTCCAGAATTATATTCATCATTTAGATGTATCATTCATTATATATATCCATTATATACATGTACTTTTAATAGTACATTACATTTGAGGATATGAAATGAAATGCACCGTTCATGGAGACGGTAAACCGTACGTACGCATGAATGGTACTTTCATTTCTATCTCATACTTTAATGGAAAGAAATAATAATGATATAGAGGTATATTATAAGTATAACATCATATATAATAACTATAAATCAATCCTTTATACATCCCACATATAGTATTAATGAATCACATCACTTTGAGGGGGCGGTAGTCCGCAGTTCCTTAAATGAAGATATCGTGTTTACCCATAATGGAAACCATAAAGGTATGCCCAAAATGAAAAATACAGAAACTTAAGGAAAACATAAACATATTATATATCATATATAAATATAGTGTCATCTTAATGGTCACCTTTTAAGGTGTTAATAGAATGTTGAACAATCAGCGTTTCGGGATGCAGAAATTTTCCATCCACGGAAACAATATGTTCTTTAACCATTAGATGTAGGTGTGTGTAAGTGTAGCTCGAATACTTCTCATAAAAACATCCTAGTATATTGAGGATACTGTAGTTGTTACAAAAGAAAATAATAAAAAGAGTTTAGGGGGTTGGAGAAGCAAAATAAAACAAAAGGACTCAAAAGAAGACATTACCTTAAAATCGGGTAACTCTCTCATATTTGAGCTCAAAGGCATCCTTGGGAAGACATATTCCCAAAGTGAGGCTTAAATAAGTAAGAGAGGGAAGTGGAGAGACAAAATTGGCAGGGGTGGGACGAGCCAAAGGCTTTGGGAGTGTGGGTAAGGAGGTAGAGGTGGGGGCCTTTTATAAGAGGATAGGAGGGGCACTCTTGGAAAGTAAGAAAATGTTACTTTATTTGAAAATGAGTTTCGCATTTAAAAGGTCCCACATTGATATAATTCGTGGATAAGGTTATAGGGTTCTAAATCCACCCATACAATAGGTTTTGGACATGTGTAGGTCATATATTTTACATTATCATTTCATTTTGTTTAAATCGTTAAATAATGAGGTCATCGCTACATCATCATGATGTCATAAATAATTAAATTTATTTAACGTCTAAAAATTATAAAACAAATATCATGATGTCGTAAATCTTTTTATCTTTCTAATGAATATTTATAGTAAAAAATATGACTTGTATAACCCCATGTAAATTTTTTTTAGTACAACATCTCATGTGTGTGTCATTTTTACTTTAACCTTAAATAAAAAGTTATTTATGTCATTTCCAAACCAAATAGGCTCCATGGGGTCCCCAAGTTGACCCTTGGATTTTCTTGGTCGGACATGACACATCCAATGAGGGTAGGACATGTGTCAAGCTCATCTCATATTATTAAAACATTATTTTTACCTTAAACTACACTAATTACCTCTAATCGCGATTAAGAACTTAAAAGTTACTATTCACCAAAAAAATATTTTAATGTCATTGAACCACATTTTACTTCTTAATGACAACCATGTATGTCATATTTTTGAAATTGAAAACACAGAAGTGGTAAAATTTCATTTAAACGAAAAATCAGTTTTTATATGTACCACTTAGTGGTTTCACTATTCATCAAAAATTGAAGTTTTTCAGAAAAATACCAAAACAACACCCTAAGCTATATTTGATATTCCAAATTAAAAAATGAAGTCCATTTTACAAAATTCACAACATATAAGTTGCATTAATTAATTTAATAATTAATTCCCGCTGTCAGAGAAAATAGCGTGTTTTTATGAAACAATAAGTATCAAAAGATTGACACTAGTTTAAGTCCGATTTTCAAGTGAAATTAATTCCAAAGACCACTATTGGATTTAATTGTAAAAATATCTTCTAATTTAACTTTAAAACCAATTCAAAAGATAATCTAATCATCTTAAAAAATTATATTAAAAAGAGGTTTTGAATTAAAATACAACATTTTACACTATTCATTAAAAAATGAACTTTATCGGAAAGATACCAAAAATTTATACAAAGTAAATTTTGATGTCCCGACTCTAAAGAAGAGTTATATTTGGTTCAATAGAATTTATAAGATAGATCAAAACTATATTTAATGACAGTTCACCGTCAAAAGGTGATAAGTGGACCTTTCGTGAAAATTAGAGTATATAAGCCTAAAATTGAATTCTTTTCGTATTTTAAGCCTTTATCCTTTATTAGATAAATGTAAAAACATTTAACAAACATATATAATCATATTTTAGTCATTTCTATCCTTTCCCGCCAGTACAACGACTACGTGTTAACTAACATTTAAAATAATATTATTTTATTACTAGTGTGCAACGTAAGTTTTCAAAGGAACTCATCGTTGCGTATCAGGTACGCTATCGAACATAGCAACCCCTTTAATGTAAAATTAATAAATATGAAAATGTATTATTCTTTATTTACCTGGGATGTTACATCCTTCCCCCCTTTTGGGAATTGCGTCCTCGCAATTTTATTCACTTATCAAAATAAGTGGGGGTATTTATCCCTCATAGCATTTTCAGATTTCCACGTTGCCTCTTCAACCATATGGGTTTTCCACAAAACCTTTACCTGGTAAATTACCTTATTTCACAATACTTGCTCTCTTCGGTCAAGAATCTAGACTGGTTGTTCTTCATAAGAGAGATTCTCTTCCAGCAGAACTACCTCTGGACTCAAAACATGAGATGGATCTGGCACATACATTCTCAGCATCGAAACATGAAAAACATTGTGTACCTGAGATAATATCGGAGGTAATGCCACTCTGTATGCAACTGATCCAACTCACTCTAGAATTTCATATAGTCCAATGAACCTTGGACTCAGCTTTCCTTTCTTACCAAATCTCATCACACTTTTCCATGGAGAAACCTTGAGAAAAACATGATCACCTATCTCGAAAGATAGATCCTTCCGCCGGTTATCCGCATAACTCTTCTGCCTGCTTTGAGCTGTTCTCATGTGTTTCTGAATCAACTGAACTTTTTCTGTCATCTCTTCTACCAATTCTAGTCCCATCAGCTTCCTTTCACCCACTTTATCCCAAAATGCTGGAGTTTGACACCGCTTCCCATATAATGCCGCAAATGGTTCCATCTGTATACTGGAATGAAAACTGTTATTATAAGAAAACTCAACCAAAGAATGATGTTGGTCTCAACTTCCCTGATAATCCATAGAACTAGCTCGTAGCATATCCTCCAAGGTCTGAATTGTTCGCTCTAACTGCCCATCTGATTACTGATGAAAAGCTGTAATAAAATTTAATTCAGTACCCAATGACTTCTGAAGGCCTTTCCAAAATTTAGAAGTAAACCTGGGATCACTGTCAGATACAATGGAGAGAGGAAATCCATGTAACCTGACTATATCATTAAGATACAAACGGGAAAGTTGATCTAGGGAAAAAGTATCTCGTATAGAAAGGAAATGAGCAGATTTAGTCAAGAGATCAACAATAACCCAGATTGTGTTATTACCTCTAGATGTCTTCAGTAATTCCACGACAAGATCCATAGATATATTCTCCCATTTCCACTCTAGCACTGGTAAAGGATGAAGCATCCCTTTCGGTAACTATTGCTCTGCGTTAACTTGATGACAATTCAAACACTTCACAGTAAAATAAGCAATATCTCTTTTCATTCCATCCCACCAGTAATACTCCCGCAGATCTCTGTACATCATAGTACTGTCAGGATGAACTAAAAACGGGGAACTATGAGCCTCACATAACAACTCATTCTTCAACTGTGAATCACAAGGAACACATAATCTCTTCCCAAATCTAAAAACACAATCACTATCAATGTTGAATTCAGGCAACTTACCCTTCTGAACTAGCTCTACCTTTTTCTGAAACTCACTGTCTTCCCTCTATGCTTGCATAATTCTATCTGATAGGGATGATCTCACTGATACCTGAAACAAAACAGAAGAACTTTCTGCACCAATAACTTCTATGCCAAATTTCATCAAATCAAAAACCAAAGGATCTCGTTCCAAACGTAGCATGGTTAATGAAGCATTACTTTTTCGACTCAAAGCATCGGCCACTTTATTTTCTTTTCCCAGATGGTAGTGAATTGTACAATCATAATCCTTGATTATTTCCATCCATCTCCTCTGTCTCATGTTCAATTCTTTCTGAGTGAATATATACATTAAACTTTTGTGATCAGTATATATTTCACACTTTACTCCATACAAATGATGCCTCAAAATTTTTAAAGCAAAAACAACAGCAGCTAATTCCAAATCATGTGTAGGGTAATTTACCTCATGAGTTTTTAACTGACGTGAAGCATAAGCAATTACCTAATCATTCTGCATAAGGACACAACCAAGCCCCTTCAACAAAGAATCACTGTATATAACAAACTCACCATTCTTGGAAGGAAGTTCCAAAACGGGAGCATTCAACAATCTTCTTTTCAACTCTTGAAAACAATCATCACATTCTTTTGTCTAGATGAACTTAACACCCTTACGAGTTATCTTTGTCTTTGGACTAGATAACCGTGAAAAATTTTCAACAAACATTTAGTAGTAACCTTCAAAACCAAGAAAACTATGGATCTCGGTTACATTTGTGGGTCTTGGCCATTCTTCAACAAATTTTGTTTTAGCAGGATCAATAGTTATGCCACCTTTTGAAACAATATGACCAAGGAAAGAAATTTTTTACAACCAAAACTCACACTTGTTGAATTTCTCGTACAATTTCTTTTCTTTCAAGGATTGAAAAATGACCCTTAAATGTCTTTCATGCTCCTCTTTACTTTTAGAAAACACCAAAATATCATCAATAAAAACAACCAACATTTTTCACCTCAGTCAACTGATCCATCACTGCAACAAACTGTTTAGTTCTGATTCTGACCATCTTAGGATACTGATTTGAAAGGTCATTTCCCTTTGTATTCCTTCCCAGTAAAGCTGTTCTGTTTCCTCTATGAAAAACCATTCTTAACACAGAAATATATTAGGCAAAGAAACATGGTAATCTGTAAATGCTATATCATTTCAGTCATACCGTAAATTAACTTATGATTTAACAGTTTTCTCACTCCTATAGTTGTCTAAACCGAACTCTGATACCAACTATAAGGCCCCATACTTAAACCTTACTTAATCTTGAGTTATTACAAGATTACACATTGGGGATCTTTTCAGGATTAGATTTTTAGAGAATTAGAACATAACTATTACATCTCAAAAGATTTACAAAGTAGACACTTCTACCAAGTTTCCATAGAATAAAAAAACTCTTAAAAAGAAACATGTCTAGTTCCATATTTTATATAGCATGACATTCCCTTGATCCCAATCTTGACCCTATTCCACATTAGGTCCGGTGAAAAACATTTCAAAAAAACTTGGGGTGAGCATAAAGAGCTCAGTAAGGGATACACAAAGAATGAAAACTGTTAGTTTATCAAAACAACAAGTAAACCAACTATACTTTATCAAAGTAATACTTTTCACCTTTATGAAGTAGTAAAAACTCTTTACTGAATAAAAGATCATTACTTACCCTGTGGTAACCAAAAGATTGCCATAAAACCCATAAAAAGATAACATAACATATAAAGGTAACTTGGGACATAAACATACTTAAGTAGAATAACCATATGGTCGACTTCCACACATATCACTTAATGGAATAGCCATACGGCCAACTTCCATACATACTTAATGGAATAGCCATATAACCGACTTCCATACATACTTAATGGAATAGCCATACGGCCGACTTCCATACCCAATGCATTGGAGGTTATAACGTAACCACCCGTCCTGGTATTCATGGCACCACCTGTCATATGGTTTATCACGTAACCACCCTTCAAATGTCCAAGTACCATTATAAAAAATCATAAGACATAAAACAAATATAATCGAAAGAAAAAATTTCCACACATTGATCACAATATATCACATAAATAAATTGACATAAAAAATCCATTATAAAACCATTTTCAATACCAAAATACGTAAAAGAGTATATGGTATTTATTCCATTTTAAAAAACATTACGGCTTGTTCAGGAAGCCAAAGACCAAATAATACTCGTGGCGGCGGAAAAGGTCGTTGTCACCGTGTACGTTAAAAGAAACATTCCTTTTTGTCGTTTTGTAAAACTCTTCGTAGAAAAAGATTCCTTTTGTATAAAAGTAAAATTCAAAGGGGTTTATACACCATATAAAATAAAGTTGTGTATAAAATGAAATACGCCTCACTGAAAGAATATTGACACGAAGTCCCTTACCTCGGGTCTGACTTGACTCAATCGTTCTTTAAAGTCCTGAATAATAAACTTGAGTTAATTTCTACTTGATTAAGAACCTTTTTTCAAGTTCATTATTACTTTTATATCACTTATTTCCCTGTTATAAACATTATGTAATCATTATGTTAATAATGTTTTCTTTGTCGATATTTGGTTCTTAAGTCGAAAGTGGACTTCTAACAATTACATATTGTTCGTGTGGTCAAAGGTTCATTATATCCAGAATTATATTCATGATTTGGATATCATATATATCATATATATCCAGAATATACATGTATTTATAATATTACATAATCATTTAGAGGTAAGAAATGAAATGCACCGTTCATGGAGACGGTAAGCTGTACGTACGCATGAACGCTACTTTCATTTCGTTGTCATATAAATTGAATTAAAACATAATGAGAGGTATGTATATTTTAATTCCAGAATTATATTCATCATTTAGATGTATCATTCATTATATATATCCATTATATACATGTACTTTTAATAGTAGATTACATTTGGGGATAAGAAATGAAATGCACCGTTCATGGAGACGGTAAGCCGTACGTACGCATGAACACTACTTTCATTTCTATCTCATACTTTAATGGAAAGAAATAATAATGATATAGAGGTATATTATAATTCCAGCATAACATCATATATAATAACTTTAAATACATCCTTTATACGTCCCACAAATGGAATTAACGAATCACATCAGTTTGAGGGGGCGGTAGTCCGCACTTCCTTAAATGAAGATATCGTGTTTACCCATAATGGAAACCATAAAGGTATGCCCACAATGAAAAATACAGAATCTTAAGGAAAACATAAACATATTATATATCATATATAAATATAGTGTCATCTTAATGGCCACCTTTGAAGGTGTTAATAGAATGTTGAACAATCATCGTTTCAGGATACAGAAATTCGCCATCCACATAAACAATATGTTCTTTAACAATTAGATGTAGGTGTGTATAAGTGTAGCTTGAATCCTTATTATAAAAAAATCCTATTATATTTAGGATACTGGATTTGTTACAAAATAAAATAATAAAAAGAGTATAGGGGGTTGGAGAAGCAAAATAAAACAAAAGGACTCAAAAGAATACATTACCTTAAAATCAGGTAACTCTCTCAGATTTGAGTTCAAAGGCTTCCTTGGGAAGACTTCTTCCCAAAGTGAGGCTCAAAGTAGTAAGATAGGGAAGTGGAGAGAAAAAATGGGCAGGGGTTGGACGATCCAAAGGCATTGGGAGTGTGGGTAAGGAGGTAGAGGTGGGGGCCTTTTATAAGAGGAGAGGAGGGGCACTCTTGGAAAGTAAGAAAATGTTACTTTATTTGAAAATGAGTTTCGGATTTAAAAGGTCCCACATTGATATAATTCGTGGATAAGGTTATAAGGGTTAGAAATCCACCCATCCAATAGGTTTTGGACATTTTTAGGTCATAGATTTTACATTATCATTTCATTTTATTTAAATCGTTAAATAATGAGGTCATCGCTGCATCATCATGATGTCATAAATAATTTATTTTATATAATTTCTAAAAATTATAAAAAAAATATCATGACCTATGAAACCTTTTTATATTTCTAATAAATATTTATAGTAAAAAATCTGACTTGTATAACCCCATGTAAAAATTGTTTTAGTAAAACACCACATGTGGGTATCATTTTTACTTTAACATTAAATAAAAAGTTATTTATGACATTTACCAACCAAAGTGGATCCATGGGGTCCCCAAGTTGACCCATGGATTGTCTTGGTCGGCCATGACACATCCAAGGAGGGTAGGACATGTGTCAAGCACATCTCATATTATTGAAACATTATTTTTTTCTTAAACTACATTAATTACCTCTAATCGCGATTAAGAACTAAAAGTTACTATTCAAAAAAAATATTTTAATGACATTGAACCAAATTTTACTTCATAATAAAAACCATGTATGTCGGATTTTTGAAATTCAAAACACAGAAGTGGTAAAATTTCATTTAAACGAAAAATCAGTTTTTATAAGTACCACATAGTGGTTTCACTATTCATCAAAAATTGAAGTTTTTCAGAAAAATACCAAAACCTCACCCTAAGCTATATTTGATATTCCGAATTCAAAAATGAATTCCATTTTACAAAATTCACAACATATAAGTTGCATTAATTAATTTAATAATTAATTCCGGTTGTTAGAGCAAATAGCGTGTTTTTATGAAATAATAAGTATCAAAAGATTGACACTAGTTTAAGTCCGATTTCCAAGTGAAATTAATTTCAACGACCACTATTGGATTTAATGGTAAAAATATATTCTAATTTAACTTTAAAACCAATTCAAAAGATAATCTAATCATCTATAAAAAATTATATTAAAAAGTGGTTTTGAATTAAAATACAATATTTTACACTATTCATTAAAAAATGAACTTTATCGGAAAGATACCAAAAATTTACACAAAGTAAATTTTGACGTCCTGATTATAAAGAAGAGTTATATTTGGTTCAATATAATTGATAAGATCTATAAAAACTATATTTAATGACGGTTCACCGTCAAAAGGTGATAAGTGGACCTTTCGTGAAAATTAGAGTATATAAGCCTAAAATTGAATTCTTTTCGTATTTTAAGCCTTTATCCTATATTAGATTAATGTAAACACATTTAACAAAAATATATAATCATATTTTAGTTATTTCTATCCATTCCCGCCAGTACAAAATCTACGTGTTATCTAACATTTAAAATAATATTATTTTATTACTAGTGTGCAACGTACGTTTTCAACGGAACTCATCGTTGCGTATCAGGTACGCTATCGAACATAGAAACCCCTATAAAGTAAAATTAATAAATATGAAAATGTATTATTCTTTATTTACCTGGGATGTTACAATAAATGTTGTTGACATGGCCCAAAAAGTTCACGACGCGACTCTCCATTCTTCATGGGGGTCAGTGATGGATGCGAAGGGATCAGACAGAAGGGTTGGGACCGCAACCCGATAGTGATGCCGAGTGGGGGTGTGGGGGCGCAACCCCCATGGTATTGACCAGTGAGCGCGAATGATTTTGTGCATAAGGTTGTTTGCGTATGAGCTGCCTATGTAAGATAGTGCATAGAAAAGATGGCCGATAAAGACCATATGCATACTGTGTTCCGCATAAAGGCTTATGTGTACTATTGACTAGATAAGATCTGGTCGTGAACTATTTTTCGCAAAGGGGTGTCGACGTACTGCCTTCCACACGGGGAGTCTGCGTACTGTGTTTTCCTCATCTGTGAACCATTTATATTATATATATTATTGATTTTCTGGTTGAGAGTGGAGGGTCTTCCAACCATGGTTTGTGGAGAGGAATTCCTTGAACTACATTCAATATATGGTTTGCAAGATGGATTCTACGAACTATTTTTTGTTTGTGGGATGGAGTCCCGCAAACAGCTTCAGGTGCATGAGAAATATCTCCGGAACCCTTTATATTCTTTGTCCCAAACCCTATACGTTCTTAATCCCTTTTTCGCCCATCCCAGAGCTATTTCTCATGTCTTCTTTCACCATTTTTCAATTCCCTTGTTGATTCTTTTATATAGTTTCGGGGAATCTATATATGTGATTCGTGTGACACCTTATGTGGAAGCCCATAGAGGAAATCTGACCCACATAGGACTTAGTAAACTATGATTTGTGGAGGTGCGAGATGCTTCTAGGTTATCCTCATCCATGAACCACATCGTTTGTGGGGATGGTATATAGGGAACACATCCATTAGATTCTCTATAGTGAAAATAATTCACAGAAGCTTCATTTAGCGTGTGTAAATTCACTATGAACTACTTCATTTTATGACCAACGCATCATGGGCTATCGTGTCATATGGCATTCTTGTACTGGTGGTTTGCGGTTTATGCCATCTTCTAACATTTCCCTGTGATGGTACGTGGCTAGTATATATTCTTTTCCAATAATTAATTTCTTCACATTTATCCTCTATTTCTTAATAAAACATGCATTCGTCTTCTTTAACAAACATTTTGGAGTATTTCCCTTCGCTTTGCTGAATTTTAAGGACCCTAAAACGGGTTATCTTTGGGGATTATTTTGGTGAATTTCTTTAGAATTACTTTTTTATCTATACTTTCATCATTATAATAGAAATATACTGAGTCCAACATGAACATTGTTTGAGTTAATTTATTATGCTTATGAATGTGCCTCTCTTTCCCATTTCATCTTTCATCATGAACAATCCCTTGGTCTGATGTTCGATGAACATTGTAAAATAAAATTTTTTCACACCTATTTCATGGTGAAACAGTTTGAAATTGTATATTTTTGATAAAAAAAATGAATATTGTGTTATGAACTGAGAAAAATAATATTAGATAGTTTAGGGATACTCGATTCATTTTATTATTGTGTAACAGTTGGAAACTCTAGTTAACTATTCCCAAATGGAATCGAACGGATGGAACATGTTAATTGATTATGGAATAAATCATTAGGATATGCTTTTCAATTTTAAATAAAGGAACATTTCTAGAATTATTCCTAGAATATTATAGGATACAAGTGATTCCAGATCTATAATTTTGGTGATTTCAATGATATATGGTTTGTGTTCTAGAGGAACATGTTGTGTAGGTACCTCTCAGTAGAGGCTAGGGTTTTAAGATTAAATTAGGGATCACATGACATATGACCCCAGTCACATGTTGTGTGGCCCTCCTTGGTTGTCTCGTCTTGTATGTAAGAGGGTACACAGACATGGGACGAAGTACAAGTCCAAGGGAACACCGTGTACTCCCACATGGACTTGGCCACCCTAGATGTAAATGATATTAGTAATTTACATGGAAATGTATATAAGTACATTGAAATGGTCAGGATGTGTACTTATACATGGAAATGGGCACCAACTATTTACATGGGTATGAATCAGTGCTGAAGGGACAAGCTGTGTACTCATAGTAAATGCCTTGTACTACTTCAATGATAGATTGGAGCCCTTATCCTCTATATCTTATAGATGTTTCATTATGGTAAGTTCCCCATATCCATTTCCCTAAGGGTTAGTTTGGAATCATGTTCTAAATATAGGATGATGATACCTTCAATAGGAATTATTGGATAGAGTTATTGCAATCCTTTTATGAGGTCTGGAGTGAGACCCTCTAGAATTTTCATGATATAGGTTAGGTTCTTGGTATTATTATGACTAAAACTACATGGGATTCACTCCTTTACTTAGCAGGTTAATCTATATTGAATTGTTGGTTTACCTCATCAAATTGGGAGTGATTGTCATATGTGTATCGTATCTCTTCAAAATTACAACATATAATTCTAATGGATATAATTGATGAGCACTACCTTTTGGACAAACTTATTTAGTTCCAACTGACTTATGGAGTGTGTTCTCTCATATGAGTGCTATATAGAACCATTGAGTTGGATTCCAAGGCTAGCATTATGAATATTACTTTACCTGGACACTATGTGTATTTATTGAGTATATCTAGATATTATTATTATATGTTTTTTTTGAAATAAACTTAAGTAGATATTTTTTTTGTTATATGAATTATGGTTTTAGGGTCTCCAACTATTTATTGGTATACTCACCCCTACATGGAATTTTCCCGTACATGTCGTGTCTTGTTCATACGATTGACTATTTGAAAGAGACCTAGAGGAACTGGGACCAGGAAGTGTTTAGTGAGATAGATATTCCATGGTGTGTTCCTGTGGTATCTTGACAGTAGTCCCTATATTTAGATTAAAGTTAGACTTGTTTTAGAAACATTCTGTTGAACTTATATTTTTTCCCTATTTACTTTTCATTACTTATTATCATAATTTAGTTGTGGGATTCATATATATGCATGCATGTTTGTTCAGTTGTGTTTTTATTTAATCATTTTATGGGATTTGAGATGTGTGTGTTTGTACATAGGATAATTCCTCCCATGTTAGTGATATGCCTACTTGGTACTAGTTTCCAGCCATTGAACTCTTGGAGGTGGGTTTGGGGAATCATGGAATGGTCCACATCGGGACGAGTCGTGACAAAAATATATTTACATTAGGAAATTAATGTACCTAATTTTTCATAGGTGACTTTATAAATTTTTAGATATCTTAAATTATAATGTTTCAGACATAAAATATTCCTTCAAAGCACCAAAATCAACATTATATCTTGTGGAATTATGTTTTTATAATTTCATTTTATTCCGGTAGAATGAATAATTAACTTAATTGTTAAGTTTGGTATCCCATGTTATAGAGAAAATAAAGATGATAATTTCACTCATAGTTATCAATCATGATAGGTTCCACGAAATGCTCCATGGTAGGCCCCATGATAAGTTCCATGATTAGTATATTGTGTTAATAAAGTAGGTTCCATGGTAAGTTCGTTTTAATCTTATAGTATGATGACATTGACAGGTGATATGGTTATGTGGCATGGTTAGTTGGTGTGTTTAAGTGATATAGTTAGTTGAAAATATATGTTATATGTTTTTCTAAATTTTAAATTTCTATACATCACCAAATTTTAGTTTCAGAAAACATAAAATGTTATTATAATTTTATAAATGAGTTATTTAGCCTAGGAAATCTTCATGAAACATGGTATACATGTTATGAGCTATAAAAGCTCAAAAATAAAAATATTTAAGGAAAATAAATTCTTTTATATGATCATGATTTAACATACCTTACATAAATAAAATTATCAATACCTTTTGATAAAATAAATAAATAAATAAATATAATTATCAAAACCTAAAGTCGGTCAAGGATCTGCTCAAAACTCTCTACTTTTTATATTTAAAGAATTTATTCTATTAATATCTCCCTATTTTGAAATTACCAAAATTTTTTAATAGAGTAATCCTATCGTTGACATTATTAATTAAAAAATTAATTCATTTAAATAAAAACATTAAAAAAACACAATTTATTATATAAATTTCTTAAATATTCGTATTTAAAAACATATATCTATGAGCTACAAAAAACCCTTCAATTTTCAAAAACATGTATCTTGAATACACTATTTGATGAGCTTAATTTTAAATGTTTTTTAAAAATATTATTGACAACACATTAATAAAATACCATTTTATTAATACTAAATGTTTATAATGTAAGTTAAAATTATATAGTGAATATTAAAAGTATCAATATAGTACTATAATTTAAAAATATGTATAGAAATTAAAAAAATATATTGTGAAAAAAAAATCATGGTGTTATAGATTTCGTTTAAATCTGCAAATTTCCACATATAAAAACAACCAAAAAATTCCCCTAAATTCATGACATAGACTTTTACATATAAATATCCACAATACTGAGTTAAAAAATTATTTTAATAAATATAGTAAAGTATTGTGTCTTAGTAAAGATATCAACATGTTAGTTTTCTTTTGAAATAGGTTCCAAAGTTATATTTCTATTTTAAACACAGTATCTAATAAAAGAAAATTTAACATCAATGTTATTAGTACTAGAGTGGTATAAATAATTTCATGAAATAGAAATAATATAATTATTATAAAATATTATAGAAATATTATCACAACCAAAACTAAAATTAGAATGTGTTTTTTTAATCCATAAATATGGAGGACAACATGATACATGAACTATATATTCATATTTGGTAGTTGAAATAGAAAAATAATATTCTTTCTTTCAGGACCACAAAATTAATGATTTACTATTTAAATTCAAAATACCCAAAAATGATAATTCTATCTATCATATATCCACCAAAATGAGAATTAGATTAACTTGTAAAATCAAAGTTAGTTCTAAAAGGATAAAAAACCAAGATTCAACAAACCTTTTAATGTATCTAATAATCATTTCAAAAACTTTAATATAACATTATTTAAGTTAACATTGATATCTAGAAAACATAGAAACTAAAAAAATAAATCATGCATAGAAGAAGCTAAATATAATATATTTCCAATCATTCAACATTAGATTTTAACATTTACTTATTTTACATATTTATCCAAATCTAACATGAATGTTGTAATCAAGATATTGATTTTACTTTTTTAATAATATAAACCAAATATCATAACTAATTATTTATCATACTTATATTTATTTATAAAATTTCCATCATTTCTTTGTAAAATTTGAAAACCATTGTAGAATTTAAATCCCCTCATCATGGTCATATCAAATTCAGAGGGCATAAATACTAAAAATTTATTACAATTTTATTTATTTTATGGTCCAAATATAATATCATTAACATAAATTTTAATAATAAAATTTTCAATAGAACATTTATTAGTAAACAAATTAAGATAAACCTTTCATTTCCCAATTTTTTTCAAATGAAAATTAGTTAGGATTTCATACCAAGATCAATGATATTGTTTTAGGCCATATAAAGCCATATATAGTTTAAAAACATGATCAATAGGATTTTAATTTTCATAAATTGGGTGATGTATAACATACAAATATTTCAATATATATCCATTTAGAAAAATAGTTTTTGACATCCATTTTATATAATAAAAAATCACGAAATGAAAAATAATCCAAAAATATCATAATTTCATTAAACCATGCAATAAGTGATAAATATTCCTCAAAATCAATGCACTAATATTGTAGATAAATTCGAAAAATTAATATTGATTTATTCTTAAATATATTTCTAAATTCATCATGTTTATTTATAATGATCCATTTTATTACCATACCATGAGAATTAAGGGATGGTGTAAAAAAGTCCACAAGTTATTCCTAGTAAATTTATTTAATTCATCTTGCATTTCCAGGATATAATTAGGATCATCTAAATCCTCATAATTATTATTTGATAAAAAATAATTAATAAAATCTTGAGGATTATAAACATTCATAATATCTTTTATAGTTTGAACATCTTATTCAAAATTACCCAAAACATTATCTATGGGATGATCTCTATGGGTATTATATGATTTTTCAGGAAAAGGATTATATTGATATGAAATATTCTCCCCCAAAATTTGTAAATATTTATCTTGAAGTACTTACTCTTCAAAATTTGTGTCTCTAAATTATTACTTAATATCATCATCTCTCTTATTTAATTATTTTTCATCAAACATAACATGAATCAATTATTCAACAATGATGGGTCTTTATTTTATACTCTATATTACATACTATTATTTGAATACCCTAAAAAATACTTTTATTATAATTTTCATAATTTTTTTGAACTATCCCTAGTATGAAGTATAAAACAAATAACACCAAAGCCTCTAAAATAAACAATTTTTATGTTTTCTTCCTTTCTAAATCTCATTAAATGTCTTTTTCTATAGGGGAATTAAAAATAATCTATTAGAAACATAACAAATAGTATTCAAATCTTCTTCCCAAAAAATATTTAGGTTTGTTAAACTCATTTATCATGGTTCTCGCTATTTCTTGAAGTGTTTTATTTTTACCCTTTACTTCACTATTTTTTTGTGGTACCTTAAGGACTGAAAATTGTGGAAATTACCATCTTCCTCACAAAACTATGTATTTTTGAGATTCTGTAACTTATAACCATGATCACTTCTAATTGACTTAATTAATTTTCTTTTCTCATTTTGAACAAATTTTTAAAAAATGATTAATTCATATAATGTTTCATATTTAAGAGTAAGAATATGACAACCCTTATTTTTATTACACACATAAACATGATTTGTTACCCAAATTTTCACATAATACAACTGAGAAGATCAATAGTTATAGTTTATTTTGGTCATAATAACATTACATGACAACTTAAAAAATAAAATATAGCATATTTATGGAAAACATCTTTTACATGACTACAACATTCCTTCGTACTTAGAATTTCATGGCATAACCTGATGACATACATAAGAAAAAGGTGTGATATAAAGCCCAATAAGGGAGTAAAAAAGGAATAACATGAACAATACAATACATGTTAGGATATAGGAATATCAATGGAGCACCAGAGAAACATGAACATAAAGGCGTGATATTTCATGATTATCATAACATTGAAATGTGAAAACAACATAAAACACTGAATCATTAACATAAAGGAATCAGGTAAACCCATATACCAACATGGTGAAAAAATATCCTAAAATGAGTCAGGTAAAACCATGTCCCAACATTACATATCATGCTACTAAACATTATCCAATGCATTAGAGCTCTATCAGGGTGCACCCTTCATAATCATTTCAATCAATGCCTAAGTGTGTCACAAAGATCTTATAACATGGATTCATCCAACATCATAATTTATTCCATGATAAAGTAAGGTGGAATACATAAATGATATTATATCATAAATAAGTATATGTGTATAAATTTAAATACCATTGATAGAGAAATATGAATGATATTCACTACATGATGATTTTGGCATGGAAAATCATGGTGCAATTTTGATAACCTAACGGTGTGACATAAAAATACAGAAAAATGGTTGATGAGAGAGAAAGTGGTCTATAATCATATATACATAAAATGAAAAGTAATGGGTTCATATTAATTCATGTCCTAACATAATGAATTTGGAAATTAAAGCCATAAAATAATAAAGAAACTTGAAGAAAGAGGAGGAATGAAATAACTCTTATGAAATTTCGGCATAGTAACAGGAGTACATTCACTACTAAAACTACCTCTTTTATCAGCGCTAAAAATGGACTTTAATAGTGCTAGAAAACCAAAGTTAAAGCCATTGAAGATAAAGGGGGGGTCCCCTTTATCAGCGCTCCAAAAAGAACTGATAATGACCCCTTTTATCAGCTCTAAAAAAACCCTGATAAAAGGGGACTATTATCAGAGGTAAAAAGAAGGGCTGATAAAAGGGTTCTTTATCTATGCTTTCTTTTTAGCACTGATAAAATACCCATTTTATGAGTTATTTTTCTAGCACTGATAAAAGTATAAAAAAGTAAAAAAAATAAAAAAATAATAAAAATCCGGCCAATCGAGGGGGCTTTTATAAAACTTGAGCCCCCTTTTAACAGCACTTTACAGCCCCTCCAGGGCCCACACGCACCCCCTTCCACCCGATATCAGTGCTACACCCACCCCCTTTATCAGCGATAGGCCCCCAAATCCACCCCCATGCGCGCGCCCTTGCCTCCACCAAGATTTGATATTAAGACCTCCCCCTTGTGCACCTAAAGCCTTTACCACTCTACCATATTGATTTGTTCTCCAGTTAATGACATATCTATTTATTTATATTTATTTATTTATTTATATTTATTCATATATTAATATATAGTTATATTAATATATATATATATAGTTATATTAATATATATATATATAGTTATATTAATATATATATTTATAGTGATATTAATATATATATTTATAGTTATATCAATATATATATATGTAGTTATATTTATAAATATATATAGTTACATTAATATATAGGTATATAAATATTTATATAATGGAATTTTAAATAAAATGGATATTAGTAATTATTTAGATAAATATAATATATTTTATATGTAAATATATTTTATTATTTATATTTATAATTAAATTTTTATGTGTGAATATATAAAAAATATTTGTATATTGTTATATATTTGATTATAAATAGCAGTTAATTATAAAAAATGATAAAATTTGGAAGACATAATATCAATATGAATGTAATACCTTGGAATAAATTCAGTCCCTACCAAGAAAATTCAATAATACCCCTTTAAACGAGGCTGAAAATCCACAAAATGTTAAAAAATTGGGGTATCCCGACTAAAAAATCAGTTTTGAAGACCTTATGGGGATTTTTTGGCCTCTAAAAACATTTATCTAGGTATTCCATAATTATATAGGTGTATATCTCATCGCAGGCTTTGATTTGATTTGTGGTAGAGCTCAAACGGACACCCGGATCAAAATTTATGGCTGTTTGAAGTTTGAGTTGCATTTTCAACATATTTTGGATCTTTTTTAAAATTTATTTACTTTTTTAGTCTAAAAATTATTATTAAATGACCATTACTCCATAATAATTCGAAAATTATTAATTAAAAATATATTTTTAATTTTTCTATAAGCCATTTTCACTAAATATCTTATATATTAAGTGTAACTGTATATTTATACTTATCTAAAATATATTTAAAATTATATTTAAAAATATATTTATTATATATATATATATCAATATAACTATATCTATATATTTAAATATTAATAATTTGTTAATTAATTTTTTGGAAGTAAACCCTTTATCAGCACTTTTAAAAAAAGAACTGATAAAGACCCCCCATTATCAGCGCTAATAAAAAAAGCGCTGATAAAGGGGTACCCTTTAACAATGCTAAAAAAGCAGTTTTAAAGGGGGTACATTTATTATCACTTTTTTTAGCGCTGATAAAGGTACCGTTTATCAGTGCTTTTTTTAGAGCTGATAAAGGTACCCCACTTTATCAGTGCGTTTTCGTTAGCGTTGATAAAGGTTGGTGCTGCCCTCTCCCCATTTTGTGGTAGTGATTGGAGGGATTAGTGAGAGAGAAATGGGTATCTCATCATTGAAACATAATAAGGGAATTATGGGTGGGGGGTGTAAAAAATACCCCATCATTTTTAATTGAAAATAAAAGGGTGTAACAATGTAAGGAAACATGGATAAAAATAAGAAAGGAATGAAAATGAGGATCCCTTATAAAAATTCGGCATGGTAACGAGTGCACATAAGGGTTCATAAGAGGGTTTAGTTAGAGTGAAAGGGGATCTCATAATTTATATATAAAATGGTTTGTAAGGAGTATATTTAGTAACATAACCCAATATAGGAATAAAAAAAATTAAAAGGTATTACATGAGAGGAAAGATTGATAAAAGAGGAGGGTGGAAGATCCCTTACATGGATGTGTGATCCCAAAGGCCTGTGGGAAGCTTCTTGGGGTCTTGAGGGTTTCTTGAGAGAATTATAGATAGGGTAAGAATGAGTAGGGTCATTGTCAATGGATTTAGAGTGAATATAATTGAGAGCTTCTATGGGTATATTTAAGAAATGAGAGGGGAATTATTTAATATTTCACAAACATAGGTTTTGGAATCTATAAAATTAAATATTCAAAACCAAAAACATTCCCATGGTTTTGGCCCATATTTTTTGAAAATGATTAGTGGAAACATTATTTAATAACTCCAATTACCAAACATATTTAAATATTAGTCTTACTTATGTGGAGTTGAGTCAAATTATTGAGGAAATGAATTTAACATCATAAAATATATTATGCATTTGGGATGATTCACTAAGGCTTTATAAAATAATTAAAAAAAATATAAAATAACATTATTTTAATGGTAAAATATATATTGGGCCGATAATACCAATTATAGTATTTTTCACATCATTTTTGAGTAATTATGATGTCATAAAACACATATTTTGTTTATATGGTTTTTATTTTTTACCCAAAAAATTTGATTCTCTAAAAATTATGACAAATTCATTGTTGGATAAATTTGAAATCCAGATTCCAAAAATAATATTTATTTTATCTAAATAATGTTATAAATATGTGAATTTTTACTTTTAAAATGAAAACTAACATTTATTGAAAATTCACGGGTATTGACAAAAATAATTTTTAAACCTTAATTAAAATTACATTTTAATTTATAAAAATAATACACTCATTTTTATTCATAAAAGTAATTTTATTATAATATTTTATTGAAAATTTAATTATTTCGAAAAATCCTTAATTCCATAATGTAAATTCCTTAAAAACACCGTTTCTGTTTTATCTTATAAAAAATGTAATTGTTATCAAACGGATTACCCAATTATTTATAGATATGTAAATGATATGATCATAATTTATAAGAATTATTTAAATATTATTATTAATAAAAAACATAGTTTTATATAATAATGTATATATTTTTCAAAAGCACCAAATTAACCAAAAAATCAATTTATTAAATTCATCATTTTATAGAAAGACAATTCTCATAAACAAATTAATGGAATAAGAATTTTATTTTAAAAAAAGGATTAAGAAAATTATCTAATACCTTATTACATAACCCCTTATAACACTTGAATAAGAGCTAAGGGTATGGTGTTTGACGGTGACATACTTTGGGGGTGGCTCATACCTGAGTGGTAATCTCTATTAACTTGAACTTCTCTTGTAAGTGATTCAGTTCAAGCTTAATGTGTTGAATTTTATATTGGGCTTGGTCAAGAGTGATAAAAAGTGACACTTCTTCCTTTCTAGTCTCTAAAAAATGAGTTCCGTACAACCTGAGTCTTCTAAATGAGACTGTCATCTCCTTTTTCTGTGTCGAAAGCATTTAGTTGTTTGATCACTTTTCAAGAGTTATATTATCAACTGTAATGAACCTTAATGGTAATTTAAACCCACTAATAATAAAAAAAGATTGAATGTGTTTTATAAATCCATATTAAAAGAAACATGATTTTATTCATAAATGATCAGGTCATTATAAAGAATATAAAACCCATATATACCTTGAAAAATTATCTATAATAACAAAAAATATATCTTTTACATCCCAAACTAGTATGTTTAATTGGAAAAAAGAAATCCAAATTAATGAGATCAAGTGGTATTATATTTTATACAACTTTAACTGACATGAAACTACCTTTGTGTTGTTTACCTTTCAAGAAAGAATCACAAACAATGGTGTTGTCCACTTGTAGTTCTAGTTGCTATAGAAAAGTTTGGTTTAAAGAAATATAATGCATCAAACTCACCAAAACCTTTTACCATTACTCTAAAATTATAAACAAATGTATCCATACCTCTATCAAATTGATATATGAACAAAAATTTGGAAATATCATCATTCACGTGTCCTGGGAATCTACATTCCATATATCAAACATCAATTTTGATGCTCCCAAGATATATTTCTTTCAAAAAAATATTTAAGTCAGCTATGGTACACATGAAAATTTGTTTTTGATAGGATTAACATATGAAATTTGGGAAACCAAACATGTTTTAAATTTTTTTAAGGGAAATATAGAAGATAATGATTTAAAATTAAAATCCTTAGTATGATCAAGATATTGTGTAAATATCAAGGAACACTCATTTCCATAATAACCTTTCATGAGACATCTAAAACATATAGTATTAGATATACTTACATTTTAACTTATAACAAAGGAGGACTTATACATTTTAGATAAATTATTTCATAACCAGTTACAGATCTCCTATTATCCATTTTTATTAAAACCCATCATTATATCAATGCTTTATATACCTTGAACAAAAATGGAAATTTTTTAATTTAAACATTAAACTTTATTTTTGACTAGTTTGTTCTCTTTAAGAATAGTATCTAAATTTATTATTTCAAAATCATAGGACTTTTATATGAAATAAACTTCAATTTTTAATTTTTCATTTTCAGAAAATTCAGTTTTCAAATTATCTTTATAAATTTCTAGATCTAAATTTGACCTTTTTTATCATCTTGGATAGATTTCTTCAAAATTTCACTCTCCTAGAGAAAATATTTATATTTAATCTTAATATTATTGAATAAACTAATAACATTTTTGAATTTTTGTTCAATTGTATCATCTTTTTTATGAAATTTATGAACACAAGGTTTTTCAAATTATTACTTGGAAGATGAATAATATGATGAGTCAAATACTATATTTGATGGAGTAATTAATCAGAAATTTGCACAAAATTCTATCGTACTGTCTTCATTAATAATACTTGAATTGTCTGTATAGCTCTATCTGTCTGCTATTTCCTTTTTTTTATTATATCATTTCTTCTTATTCTTTTTCCTTCATTACTCTTGTAAATCCCAGGTTTATGTACCCCGATTTCCTATAGTTACAACAAATTACATCTTGATAATCGTTAAAAATGTAAATACCTTTATTTTTATCCCAATGATCATTTTTAGAATAGTCTTTATGAGATCCCCTTGAGTAACCACTATCTCCTCTATATCAACTTTTTTAAACATTGGTTGTATCATTAATTTAGTTACACTATAACTTAAAATTAAAAGTTTAAGTAGATATATATGATTTAAAACCAATTCCCTTCTTCTATGATTTATCATCTTTAACAAGATTTTAATTTCTAACTCCTATTGAAATAATGATCCAATAATCCCAAAAGGAGTATACTCATTGAAATTATTACATTCATTTATATTCACCTTTTTAAAATGTCATTTCTTAGTAAGTTATTTGAGAACTCTTTCAAAAATAATAGGATTTTCCTTAGTTTCTCCAAAAGAAATCATACCATTTACAATAATAGTATATCTATTAAAAAATTTATTAATAGTTTCATCATCACCCATCTTAAATTCGTAATACCCATCTCTCAACATTCCCAACAGAGTTCTAATAGTTGTTTTAGAACCAAGAAGTCTACCTTGATGAATTATACATATTTCATGATCATTTCTATATGCTGAAACACGACTATAACATTCATATTTATTTCATAGTAAAAAAATATTCATAACTTAGTAATTCAGAACATGATTTATGACATCATTTTTTGACCAATGATTCTAGTTCACCAACGGATCGATTTTATGTCTTATCCATAATCATCCAATGACCAATAATAAGTTTTTTCATAGAATTTTCTATTCATGATTTCCAATATCCAATGTTAGTTCCATCAAAATGAGTTGTTTTTTGAGGTATCCATCCATCATTAGAATATGATAATTACAACTTAAACAATTTAATCTCCACTTTACTATTATGTTATGAAATGTTTATCATAAATTATATATATATATATATATAGGTTACACCATATAATAAAAACTATTGGTCCAAAGTTAAGATGAAAAAATAGAAAATATGGGGGTGTACTTTTAAAATTGGATTAATGAATTTATGGTTTATATCATAATAATAATTTCAATATAATGGTAAATAAAATAAAATAAGCACAATAGATTTTTACAGTAGTTCTATTCAAAATGATCCTACTCCAATCATCACCCGTCTCAAGAACTGAGAGTGATGAAACCCACTATTACTAATATAATTGAATCTTACAATGAATTTTTCCCACACAGAGGCACAAAAAATATTAAAATTACATTTTCACCTTGGTGGATTAAACTCAAAACAAACAAGCCTTTTCTACTAGGAGGCACAACCTGAACAACTTGTCTTACCCCCTTGGAGTTACAACCCAATGCCTTCCTTTTTATTGGGAGACACTACCAAAAATAATACCTTTACAATGTTATGTAAACCCATTACAATAATGAAAACATAAATAAGATAAAAATAATTCGAACTACTAAACCAAATGTATTGATTTAGTGTTTGATGTTTGGGAAAATCCTTGCTGCCAAATATGAACCACATTAGGCATTCTAAGAACCGGTAGTTGTTGAAGCTTCGACAATCCTTACTGGTTTATGGCTCACTAGAGATTGTGGATGGGGTGATATCATCATTGAGTCTGACTATCTTACTGTTATCGATGCTATTAATCACAGCGAAGGCGGACTGCAGTCTTTTGGCATCATCATCAGGAGAATTCTCTCACTTCGCCAATTCTTCTCTTTATGCACCTTCTCTTTCACCAAAAGAGAAGGTAACAATGCGGCCTATCAGCTTGCAGCCTCTGGCCCATCCAGTTTTTCCCAGCTCTGGTTGGACAATTTCCCTTCATGGCTTTGCACATGTACTTTTGCTGATCTTTTTCATTAATGTTACATGCTTTTATTCAAAAAAATTAACTTCAAAATCATTTATTTTATTTTACCTCAAAAACTCCATATATAAATTTCATATATTCATAAAATATTCAACACTCGGAGCCATGTGAAGTTCATATTTCTCGATATAGCATACGATTTCTTAATTTAATTTTCATGAAAATCATACTCATGTGGGTCACTTTGATAATCTATAAAATTAAATTCATGATGTAAAATGATAAAATGTTTTCATAATTAATTTATTAATAATGAATTGTAATCATCAACATCAATGTTTCATAGAAATCTCCCATTAAGCATGCCAGAAAAACTGTTCTTCTTCCAACAATATTTAATGTGGAACTAAAATTATCCCATTAAAACAGTGTTAGACTTCATCCCATATTATAATAATTTAATAAAAAAAGATAAAATACATTTTTTTATAAATAATTAAAAATGAATTATAAATCATATAAAAATTTAATTATATCCACAATAAACATGCATTAAATGGAAAAGTTAAATATTAAATAAAGTAGAGCATATTTCTAGTTTTTTCCCCATCCTGTACAAAATCAAAAATCTACATAGGAAAATCCATGTAAGGTATTCACATATTATATTTATATAGAAGAGTATTATAGAAAAATCTATATACATTATGAAAATCATATACCTGATTTTTCATAGGTGATTCTAGAAATTCATAGATAGGTTAGCTTATAAAGACTCAAACATAAAACATGTCATCAAAACAACATAAATAATATTATCTTCAGTCAAACTAAATTTTTAAAATATAATTATATTTATATATAATAAATAATAACTTTAATTTGGAGTTCAATATCACATTTTATAGACTAAATACAAAAGATAATTTCACTCATAGTTAATACTCACAATAGGTTCCATGGTGGGTTCCACGGTTAGTACATTTTGTTCATGTGGTAGGTTACATGGTTAGTTTAGTTTTTTTCATATGGTACATTAACATTGTATGGGGACACAATAGGTTTTCATGGAAATTTGACATGGTATGATCAAAACTTTTTCAAAATTTCTATTTCTACACTTTGCCAAATTTTAGTTCCAAAAAAGTAAAATGATATTATAAGGTCTCAAATTAATATTTATCCTAGGAAAACTTCATGAAACATGAAGTATTTTTTATAAAATACAAAAACTAGAAAAATAAAAATATTTAAAGTAAATATATTTTATTATTTTATTACCATTAATCATACTTTACCTAAATAAAATTATTAATATTTTTAATGATAATATAATAAAAAAAGATATGTAATTATTAAAATATAAAGTATTTCAATGAACCAATAAAAAGAAAATTCAAGAAAATTTGATACTAATTTTTAGGGGGATAGGGGAATGTTTCTATAGGAAATTCCATCAGTGGGGGTACCACAGATTAGAATTGGATGTTAAAAGTATGAAATTATGGGGGTGAGCACCATATACCGATTATTGAATTGGAAAATGAAGTGATACTAGTTTGAGTAGATGGGATGGGGTTATTGTTGTATCGATTTTTCAATAGTGGTTATGAGAATCGGCTTTGGTTTAAGAGATTTAAGAACTGTAAGAAGAAAGTGGCCCTTTGGAAGTACGTTGGCTATTTAAAAACAAAACACAACTATTTGATTGATAATTCAAGACCAAATTAGGTTGGGTTTTTTTAATGAACATAAAGATCTATTGGATATGAGGAGTGGTAATGTGCGGATGTTTTAATATCCCATGTTTTAGACAGGCTTTTGAAATGAAAGAAGTTTTAAAATTTTCAATTATTGGCTATGTCAATGTGTGAAATTAGATTCCAAATTATGTTTTAGGTCCTCCAAAATCTCACGATTTTTGTTTTAAAAATGAATAGTGGTTTGGGAGTCATCTCAATGGTTTGGAGGATCCTAAAGAGAGGTAATGTGGCTGTTATTTCCCATGTTGTAGTAGAGAAACTGTCTGGTTTGTTAAGATTTTAAGGAAGAAAATTATAATTTTGTACCCTAAAATTTTATGATGGGAGAATCCCCTCCTTCCTATATCACATTGTTCACATTTGGAGGGTTTGGAACCCCTCTCCCACTTCATCATCCATTAGTTGGGATGATAATTATTAGATATTTTATGTGAAAATGAAAGTGAAGGGGTTACCACCATCCTTTTGGATTCTCGGTAATCTATCCAGACATATGTGACATTTATGTTTAATTAATTAATCGCATAATCGTAATTATTATAATATATTAATTATGAATTTATCTATGGATTTTGGGGATTGGGTATCAGAGATGAGCATAGATGATCATGATGAGGTTGAACATGGTTGGGTGGGCCATGGTAACTGCTTCCAACCCTCAAGAAATGTTTGGAAAGCTTCATATAAGGTAGGTTGTCTGTTTAAGCTACCTGTTTTGGTAAATTTATTATGTGTATGTGTAGTGGGATATGATTTAGTTCTTCCACTAGTGTTGGGGGCCCATAATTTAATTTATTTCTTATTTCAATTAATAAAAATACCTAATTAACTAAAATAATTTGTTTAAAATAAATTAGGTGTTTCACCCTTTTATATAGAGTAAGGTTCCAAGGACCAGTTTAGTCCCTCAGGTGCCGACTTATTCTTTGACCACTATGGATCATGACATTGCATTAGGTTATTTATCTATTTTGATATAGACCCTAATGGGAATACTGAAATTGTAATTGGGAAATATAGACCTATTACACCTATAGCTTGGTTACATTGATACCTACTATGAGAAGGTGATTCATTTGAGCTAATATAGTATTCCTTGGAGTCATTCACAACTCTAAAACCAACCTCCTAATTTTATTATGTCCTTTAATGTACAAGTATATGAGAGGTTATATCCTAGGGACACATTAACTCTTACTGAGGGGATTATTTTGTGAGTTATGTCTTGGAGGGTAACCCATGTAGGGTTCCTCAACCATGAAAAATCCTAGGTAAGGGAGTGTTAGGAATGAGTTCTGATGACTCAGGGTTCTTCCCTAAAATCTTTAATTTAATTTGCATAACCACTAAGGCCAACCACATATTAAAATGGGTTTAGGAATTTAGACAACCCTCCAAACTCTAAATATATATTAATTCTTCAATCAACTAAGTTGTAATTTTCTGAAAATAGTTACTTTTATATGAATGGGTAATGCTTGAGGGATGTTACACCCTCAACCACTTATATGATTGGGCACCCTTGACTTCATGGACCCGACCATTATTAATTTAAATGGATGAAAAACATTCCCAGTTATTTATTTTAATTAAAGGATATATATGTATATGGTAATATCCAAAAAATATATTTATACATGTGTATGAAGATATATAAGGATATATGTATACATCAAGTTGGATGTCCAACAGATCTAGGTAAAACCCTTACTAACTATGTTAATGTTTTACTATAACCCAATATTTTAATTAATTAAATTTAATGGTAGAAATAACTTGGAATTCTAGTAAGTATGGGGTAAACTATTGAATGAAATTATTATAATTCCTAGTTATTATTGTATTCCTCCCAACATCTAGAAAATCGATGAGGATTGCATGTGTATTTAAATAACACCTTAGTTAGCATATCACCAAGGATACCTAGCCCATCAGGATCTAGATGATATTATAGGTTACTTGGTGGCCACATTTTCCCCAAGCACTAGATGCTTATGACATCTTGATGATGATTATGATTTATTCATTTGATTTCTTATATACTCCATTTCATTGTGTGGATGCACCATAATTATATTTCTCAGAGCTCTCAGAGAAAAAGTTGTTGATATATTTATTGATGGATATGGAGTTACTACCTCAGATAAAATGATCCTTCCTTTACATTTCATAAGGGCCTTCCCCCTTATGTATTCATTCCTCTTTCAGATGTATTGATTTGGTATGGATTGATACCTATGAATCATAAATTGAACTATAATAGAGAATTTCAAGAAATTTTGTAGGTTTCAGCTTATACCTATAGCTTAAGTGAAATTCTGCAAATTCCAAGGATCCAACTCAGTACCTTATTTAATGAATTTTTAGATTTTACCTAGAGTTATATCATATATTTATTGTAGTAATGTTTGGTTGTTACATATAATAAGAATTATATCCCCATATAGTAAAGTATCTTTCTCATAGATACTATGGCACTGGATGAAGAAGATATGGTCAAACCCGGGTAGCTATCAGGCCCTCAGTACGATGTTGGTTACATAGTTTATATTCATCAACTATATTTCTATCATTTTAGATGAGTAAATCTAGTACACATAACCTACTTTTACTTTCTATGTATAAGAACAAATTTTTGGTACCCTAATGAGCTTTAAAATAAAAAAATTCTAAAGAATCCATTGCATTGTGGTACTTAAGAAGATGCTTCACTTTGCTAAAGTCACATGTTGGTACGATGCCCATGACTGATCAATCGAGCTGGATCAAATGTGTACATGGAGCTGGTTATGTGGTACATATCGATGTGTGAAATACATAATTGTACATTTATTTTTTATTTCTTAGATACTATATATATTGTTAGACTAGTGGGTAATCAATGTTGTATGCATGGATAAGATATTCGACCCCTACTACTATTCATTCGTTATAACCAATTTATATTTATCTTCTTCTAATTTTAGTAATTTATGTGGTGGATATTTTTTACTTATATTACTATATTTTCATAATATTATATGGGGTAATAGTCTCTCAATGGACACACAATAAGCCCTTGATGATAGTCGACAACCTTGGGAATATAGGGAGGCAGGCTTGAAGCCAAATGGTGGCCTGACTTGGTTACTGTTCATAATAAAATTTTTTGGGATGTGAAAACTGAGGATATTTCTTGCCCTAGTGGAGTGGGATTCCCCTACACACAACACAACAATCATATAACAAAAAATGAGTTAAACTTTTGGTCTAGTGGTGTGGTGATTCTCATCCACAACACTATGACCATAATTATAGATAATATTCTTAGTTAATATAGAATTTTCCAAAGGGGCTATTTACAGTAGTCACCCCCTAAAATATCATGCACCCATGTAACTATTCTAATTCAAATATAAGTCATTTAAAAAAATAGATTCACATTAATTAATCATAAATCATTTCTTATTAAATACATAATTTAATCCTTTCAACCAATATTACATTCTAAAACTAAAAGGGAAACATTCAAAATAACCATAAGAAATATCCTTGAGCATAAATACTACCATAGTATAGAATTAATGATTTAAATAATTATTTTCAAAGAATATTTAGCATATTTGTTTCATAAATTAAGAATATTTCATGAATCCTCCTACCATGAACCAAGATAAACTAATCACCAACCTATGGAACCCATGTAAAACACTAATAAAGATCCTAAAGAAGTGTGAAGAAACAAAAAATATTGAACATTTCCCACAAGGTTCATCCAAACACAAACCCTAGGTCATGATAACCATATATAATAAATAACTTAAGATAAATGAAGAGGAAATACAAATAGTAATAGAAATGAGATATTTACTTGAGATATTCTTAAAGAAACACCAAAAAATACTACCAAAATTTAATCTTAAAGGGAGATAAGAGGGAACCTAGAGCATCAGTGAAATCTCAGGTCCATGTTAGAAAATATGATTGGTGTGAGGATTTAATTAGAATAATGTAATGTGGTTGATTTTATTAATTTTATGTTCTTGAGTATTCTATATTTTTTGGACACATGGTTTTCCAAACCATTCTCCAACCATGCAGTTTTTCCTAAAGCCCCAAAATTGACAGCACAGTTCACTAGAGTGGCCAAAAAGATTGAGTAACCATGATCAAACAATAAAAATCACCTTTTGTTAAGGATTTAGAGATTTCCACATGGTTGTAACATGGTTTCTAGATAGTTACTGTAAATCATGTGAAAACCGTGCTAGACCCGCTATTTTTTAAAAAACAACCTTTTTTATCTAAAAGTCCAAAAAAAGTAATGATAAATAAATAAATAAATGAAACAATAATCACCCCTTAATTAGATCATGGGTGTCATAGGAAGTGGGTGTCATCATCCATTCATTCCATGGATGTGGGGGGGGGGAACTTGGAACCCAAAACCATATGTGTGTTGATAATTTTAACCAACTTAGGTGGAGGCATGGAAGAAATAAAATGAAAATAAAATATGTAATAAAGAAAAGAATCCATCTAAGAGAAACATAAAATGATTAAACATTATTAAAACCCATAATAACACTTATCACCGTTGTATTTCACTAATACCCAACAAAACCACTAGTTATGAAAAAAGCACACTACTGTTACAAAAGTGTTATAAAACCAATATAACATCCTATTTTATCACATTATTTATTATTTCCAGTTTTAACATAAATTATACATATTTTATTTAATTTTACGCATTTAAATATATCCACTAATATTTCATATGAACAATATTATTTTGATGTTATTACCCAACTTTACAAGATATCATTACTCTACTTTAGTTATTAATTTCATTAAAACATTAACCAACAACATATTTTTCATCCAACTAGTGATTCATTATACCCATTTATTTCAATATGAAATATTAATTCTTGGGGCACTAGAAATAAAAATGCACCAACCAACCCCGTAACTAAGTTAACCAATACACATTCCAAGCAATAAACTAACACCACTACCATAAAAACATCATTCACTCCTCCTTCACGGCGTCAACCATACCAATCTAACCACAATGAAAATGAAAAACCATATTTATCTCCAACACAATAAACCACCATATACAAGAGAAATATAAATTTATATAACACTCTAATATAAATAAACCACATGGGGGTAAGAAAAAATAATTCCAATGGTAATGAATACCATGATGCTGCAACAATTTTAACCACTATTTATTATTCACTTTGGAACATGTTTATTAAAAAATATATGTATTCTTAACATTGTAATTTATTTCCATATTTTCTTACTTCCCATTTCATTAACTTATTTTGGTGATTAACTAATTATCATAGGTGATAAATCATAATTAAAAATGGGTTTCATGTTAGGGAGTGTAATTATTATGAAAACTATTATATAAATAACATTGAAATCATATAATTAATAAATAATATGAATAGATAAGAGTATAAAATACCATTCCATAATTGGTTCTCTAACTAATACGACATAATAATAACAATGAATTGACCATTAAACACCCCAAAACTCAATGTTATTGACTATTTGATCTAACCAAATATATATACCATCAAAACATTGGTCAATAAATGGTCATATCAAAGAAAATATATTATCATAATCGCTCAAAAAGATGAATATATTGGTGTAATAGATAATATAAGTGAAGATAAAGTCAACCACACCTCAATTCAAGAATATAGGCTGTTCTAAGTAAAAGACTATAGATCCACTAAATGATGACCAAATGGAACTGATGAAGAGTTAAAAAAGGCATAGGGTTCAAATGAAGTGAATGGTGTTGAATAAAATATGATGGGTAACTCAAATATTCATTTTAAACTATAAAACATAGGATCAAAAATGGATGGACTCCGTCAAGTCATAACTGTGGCTTGATCTAAAATTCCCACAATGAACCTCCCAAAATATTGAGGTGTAAAACAACATAGATTTAATTTAATTATATAATATCACAGTGGAATGTTTTCCTCCATGCCACAGAACATGAATCTATATAGATCATGAAAATATCATTATCCTTCAACATAAACATGATAACTTTTTTATACTTCCATCAAGATGAAATTCAATTCATCACGGTGGAGTGCATATCCAAATAGTAGAACATATGAATCCTATATCCAAGACACTTATAATGAAACCCCCATCATTAAACCCCAATTACCCATTATTAAGATTAAAAAAATACCAAAACTCACATTTTTTAAACCCAAATGACTATATATGGTGAAACCATCTTTACTAAGATTAAAATAATAACATTGAAAATTTAGAGTCTAAGATCTACTACACAAAGCATATGATCATGTTGTAGACATGGTGATCATAAAAACACACAATAATTATAAAAACCCTCTTTCCAAGAATAAAATAATGGGAAAACACCTACAAATTATGGTGTGACCCTTTATAACACCTAAAATATCAGTTAAGACCCCAAATTCTTCCCCAGATCACCCCTATATATCCTCTTGACACCTCTAACACCCTAAAGATACAAAATGAAGAACAGAGAAAATCAGTGCCTTTATAGATCCAATTATTTTTTCATATGATCCCCACCTTGGTTGATTATAAGGAGAAACATAAGATCTACATACATGAGAAAGTATCATAGAGTTAGTTGGACTATTTCGTACTTATAAGAAGAACAATGATTTATCATGGAATGGTTTTATAAAACTATTATTTGAGTAGTTCTTATATGAAAAATTTATCTTAGATAAATATATGGAATTCAAGGAGCTTAAGAATAAACTTATACTAGTGATAGACTACCTAATGAGATTCAATTAATAATTTCACTTTTCACTAATCTCAGGAGAAGTTGAGCCCATACATGAAAATTGACTTGAGATTGATTTATTAGAACCCAATTATAATCATGTAAGGGTTACAACTTAATGAATTATACATAGGTTGTTAATAAGTATATCTATATCGATAAATGCATATTATAATAATAGGGATCAAATTTATTATCTCATATTGATGGTTCTAGGATTAGATCATATGGAAGTTATAAGATATGTTTTGATAATTCCTAATAGGTTGGTGAGTGAAGTGGGTGTTGGGGTGGGGATATTCATTTTTTCCTTATTAATGATGTTATTTTATAAAATATTATCAATTTTTTCAGGTTTTGAACATTCATGTTGTATGATCTATTGAACCAAGTGAGTGGGTTTGTATAGTTGGATGGAAAACTTGCATCAACTGTATTGGAGAATGCCACAATAAGGAAGTGGGTTAGATTCATCCTATAAATATACATCAATGAGAAACATGCACTAATTATAATTGACTAATTAATTATATTATATTTCATCATTTTATACATTTGTATACATGATATGATTACTATCATGGGCTCACTAATTCACATCAATAGTCATATATATATTGATATCCGAGGAAAGTTTCATGTTTTCACTTGTTTGTGGGTAATTTATATTTATCAAAGAATGATATTTATAGGTAGGTTTTATAATACCTTACTTGGATAATACATGAGATATATTTTCCTAGAAGTATATTGTTTCACCTAAAGTAGTTGATGGGATAAATAAGTTAATCTAAACATTGATAATCAAATATGTTTTTTATGTATTTAAAGAGTATTTTTCATGTTTACTCATGGATAAATAAATTGGTTTTTCCACTAATCTAGTAAGGGGAACTAATAAAATATTAATACCATTTTATTATATATATTTTGTAAGGATAAAGTATTTAATGGTATGGCTAAATGACCCTAATCCAAATGGATTATTAAGATAATTCAAATCATTATGGGGTTGCATGATAATATTTGTTTTGAGAAAGATAGTAGAAGAATGATTATTTATATAAACAACTAATGATTAAACATGGTAAAAAATAGGAATAGATATTAACTTCTATGTATTTGTGATTAATTTCATCAATTTAAAAGAGTCTGATGGTTCTATGAGATTAATGATTAAACTATGCTTAACGATGTGTGTGAGTTAAGTATGATCCATAAAAAATATGCAAGATTTGGTATGGATTTTATGAGTTCTTCATAATGCCTATCAGGTTGATAAATACCAAAAAATTTATTAATTGCTCGGATGAATAGGATTTTTCATTAATACTTAAACTCATCCATGGTATATTATTTAATGATATATTAGTATATTTCTTGGAACTTGTGGAATATATACGATATATAAATATTTTTTAGTAACACTTTAATAGAAAATTATTTATAACAAGATAATAAAGAATCAATTCTAGATAAAGGATATAAATTCCTTACGTCATTTTTTATTTGTGTTTAGTATCTATGTAATCCTCAATATGGTTTATGCATAGATTTCTTATAGCCGACCCACAAAAATTTCTGATTTTAGAATCTTCCTCAAACATTTTGGATTTAACGTGTGATTCATTTGTGATATATATTTATTGGAAGTTCTAATGATATCCTCAATCAAGAAAGCCATAATGTTTGATACATATGAACAATATGAGAGTGTATTATAGGAGTTAAAGAGGATGTAGGCTTATAAAATGTTATGGACATTACCTAAGATAGGTTTGAATAATGTTTTATACTATGATCCATCAAGTGTTTTCTAGAAGGTATTGATTCCAGAGTATAGTGTGGTAAAGAATTATTCTTGTTAAAAAAGGATGTTTGAGAATAAATCCCAAATGTACAATTCATATTTAATGGTTGTATTGTATAAAATCATTTTTTTTCTATTATAATTTTAGTGAGAGATTTATGGTTGAAACCGATCAAAAAACCTACAAGTATATATTAGAACAAAATATACTTGAGTTCTAAGAAGAAGTGATGGATATAAGATCTTTTTCATTTTTTATACAGATGGTTTATACACTAATGAACATTTAAATCATGATTTATGTTCTTAATAAAAAGGTCTTATCACCAAATGTGTATTATTTAAAGGAGGAACAGTTACTTATGTACCTATTTCAGAATTGGATATGAATAAGGGAAGGGTATGAGTTGTGTTAGAACAAAAAAATCACATATTCTCTAGTGGATACATTTAAGGGTAGTCATGTGTTATATTTATAATACTATGTTATTCATTATAGACTTTACATTCAGAAAAACTATAAATATTGGACTCAACATGTAAATTAATTCATGTAAATTTATGCTATGTTTAAATTTACAAAAATAATGAGAGAAGATATAATTTAATATTATCATGCCTCTTGATAGGTTTTATACCCTATAAAGACAACAAACTATCAGAAAATATATATTTTAATACTAATGGTTAGTCATAATGAAGGGATAAGTGCGTTCTGTTTCATGATGCATCATGATTTTGCAAAGTGTATGCTAAAAATCATTGAACCATAAATCTATTACTACCACTTAATTTTAATATATTGAAATGGAATGAGGTCTTTCTGAATTTTTTAATGGATTTATGAAATCAATCTGACACAAAGATAAAATGTGGGTCATTTTCAGTAAACTATAATAGGTGGCACACTTCATATCGATCTATAAGACACATCTAGTAGATAAATTATGAAATTCTATATATATATGAGATGATCACACATTATACTATTCATAATATATTAGTATTAAATATAGATTCAATATTTATATCTTTATTTTGGATATGAATTTATAGATCTATGGGTATTCAGGTTAAGTTGAGTATGGATTATCAACACCAAATAGATCGTTAGTTAGAGAGCACAATTAGGTTTTTTTATGATATAATGAATTCCTGAATTATGGTTTTATTGTTATATGGGAAGACTATCAAAATAAATTTTTTTTATAAAATAATAGTTATTATGAATTAATATGGATGGAAACATTTACATCTCTATATAGTAGATCTTTTTGTTCACCCAAGTGTTTGATGGTGATGGGAGAGTCTGTGTTACTTAGACCGTATCTCATGAAATAGACTAAAAGTAATATATATTTGATCATGAAATGATTTATAATGAGCCATAGTTAAATGTAATATTACACAAGATAGAAATAAAAACCATTGGAATCCAATTTTTAGGATTAGGTAATCTTATGAGTTTTATCATAATTTGTACATCTTTATATGAGAGAAAAGGTTAATTAGAATCCATGGTTTATGGATTTTTTATATTCTAGAGAGAATTTGGATTGTGTATTATCATTTTTCTTATACTTATTAACATAATAGGATGAATGAAATATTTTATATATATCAAGTATAAAGATAAAAATTGGATCCTTCACACATGATCAATTAAAATGATGTGTAATTTGTGCAGATTACTTTTATTAGGAGTGAAATATGTTCATTATAGATCAAGGAAAAAAGAATCTATAAGAAAAAATATGGCCTATGGTTTGAGTGAAGAGACAACATGGCTGGGCCCAAAGAGGTGGATTAAGAGTCAAAAGTACACATGATGTCATAGTGGCAAAAAACTATACAATATAGATACTTGATAACTCTTCCCAAGGATGAGAAACCATATTGTGGGTTGTGGGTAATGACCAAATGCTTTTGAGAAAATTTATGATTCAAATTTGGACTTTTCATTTTGGATTATGTGTTTTTTCTTTGAAAATGAGTGGGAGGAAATCCGGAGGTTGTGTATCATAATAATAGAAAAACTGGTTCTAGTATGGAAAAGTATTATTCACACTGAGAATTTGATAGATCCCATCAAAATATTATTGGGATGGTTATACTGATATCTCGGTGACGTCCATCCACTAATTATCTAGTTGCGGGGAACTGGAATTTAGATGGATCATCAATGTTTGTGTAAGGTCTACCAATATTTCAATGGTGACCCCATAATTCATTTCAAATAGATTTATTTTTAAGTATTTTGAGTATAAAATTTTATAAATATAAAATTTAAATCATTAATCAATAAATAAGACACATGAATGTTTCCTTCACATTAACTTTTCCTCACAAAATTGTCAATATGAAATTCTCATATGATATTGGATTCATAACCCAAATGTGGTTTTGATCCCTCTTTTTGAGGATTTGGGGTGGCCATTGATCTTCATTGGTCTCTATCATCATTTATTAGTGATTCTTCAAAATTACTATTTTTCATAATTTTCATAGGTTTCATAAAATCTATAAATTTTCATTGAATTATATAGCCATTATAAATGAGGTGATTTATAATATATCATTGTATAAGTTTCATGAATTCTTGTGTTTCATTTTTGCAATTTGTGTATGATTGTTCATATGTATATAGATAAATTTAAATAGAGGATCTAACCGTGAAAACAAAGTGATCAAAAATCAAGGAATTAATTCATAGATCCTTTATAGACTATGGATAATGAAAATGATAGGGATAATATTCTATTCAGTCACATAAAAATCATCTATCACTTTAAATAATTAGTTAATATAGTGATGGGGTTTTAAAAGGAGTGTTAGGGCATGGGAAAATTATTAAATGAACTTCTTGTGGTCTCATATGACCACGTTATAAAATTTTACAAGGACATAATGAATTTTTTATTTCCAATGAAATAATTTTATAATGAGAGTTTAGGTAAAATTAGTAATACAATATTCTCAACATTATATCAATTAATTTATTAAATATTTGGAATTTTGAGGTGTAGATAGGGTAGTAATAATAAAATGTGTATTTCAGACACTTGAATGCCATTAGATTGGGTATGTACTATCCTGATGGTTATTGATGATTTAGGGCTAAGTAATTTCATATTGTTTATTATTTATTTCTATATTAACATTAAATATAAATTCAATATTAAATTTAGTAAAGTAATGGAAGACTATTTTATTCCATGACCCACGATTTGGTGTGTTGGTGACATGATCCATAGGTTAAATATGTTATGAAGTGACTTCTAACATGACATTATATTGCTTTATATTACCACAATCGACACAAAATATTATAAAATATTGATGTAGGTATGGTTAGACTTCATGGGGGCATAGAAATCACATGAAAACTTAGAAGGATGTTTTTAATTTCAAGTTTTACATTACTATTAATGAAATTATTATGTTTTGATACATGAACATATAATACCTATATAAAATATAAAGAAACAATTGGTGTTTCCTTGGTCATTATCACACTTATAATCTCCCATATCTGATTATCAAACCAAATAGTGCTTTCATGCCGGGTGCCACTGACCTTAGGTGCACCTTCCCAAATGTCAAAGACTGCCGATAAGCAGTGATGGTGTAAAGAGGTAAAAATTGGGAGGTTATACCCTTAGGGGATGATATAAAAATGGTATGAGTATATAAATAAATTCTATAGAGTGTATGAAATGAATCAGATTAATCAAACCATACTCTTCTATAGTGGAATCATAACCAATATCAAGAAATAGCAGAAACATAATAAAAAACAATAGTGTAATTAAATAAATAGGTAATATGCAACTTTTTGATACTAAAATAGAGAATGGATCTAATATAAGTTGTATTATACAATACCTATAAGAGGTATCCAATGGATTACCATTGTACATACATATAAGTATCCTTCTAATACAAAAATGAAAGCTCAAAGGAAACTCCAGCTAAGGCATGACAAATGGTTCCATGACTTTTATACATGATAAGAACCACTATGATCAAGATACTAAGCCTAAACCTTTACCTAAATACAAAATAATAAAGTATACATGTGTATTGAAAGGCCCATGGAGGGTGTGATAATAAGTCTTAGCATGGTATCCCCACATGTTCGTACCTTAAATTTGTGATTAAGCAGGCGTAGATATAAATAATTAAAATGACAACACATGCAATAAATACACACATGATTGGTTCTCAAAGTCCACCAGAAATATAATTACCTACCTCATAAAATGATGAAATTCTATTTCAGATAGGGTCCTTAACCCATGCCCCATGTAATCCCTTGATATATAATGTCCCAAGTGAACCCTCAGGTTCCACCTCCAAACAAGTCACCATAACCTCATGAAAACCAAAACATCATGTCCAAGGAATACCACCTTTGTCTTGAATAGATTCCCAAACATTACAGAACTATTCCTTTACAACCCTGGTTGAAAAAAATCGGCATATTGAAGATCGACATCTAGTGGCACAATGATATAATTCCTCAGGTAAAATAATTGTTGGCTCAAAGAAAAACACTCTAAGAAACGGTGATGCCCGTCCTCCAAAATGATCATGGCTCAATGGCCTCAAGAATGATGATCCTTAAACCCCAAATGATAGCCTCAATGATATAATCCATTGGATCCTCACCATCCTCATGACTTTCTATGGAGAGAACCCCCAAACTAATTACCTAATCTGCCCTGTCAGAGGCCTCCACCCACACAATTGGACAAAACCACCTCATCATTAATTCAACCTATGTGCAAATATCTCCAAATAGTGCTTTGGCTAATCAAATGTGAGAAAAAATTATCAATTTAGTAGCTAAGCCATACTAACTCTTTCACCTTGTTCCCCTACAACCATGTTTCTCAAATATGATGATTATTCCATCCTATTGCATGAGCTATACCGTCAACTTGATGTCCTTTCCACCTCAACCGATGTCCAAGGAACCAAAATAGTGATCACATAACCCAATTATCCTAGGCCTAGCCCATCCTGATGATCACATCACCACAATTCCCTAATTCCGTCACAATTTCGAACATCAAGAGAATCTTATCATGATCTGATGGATCTCATCACTATATAACAAGATATTTATATATGTAAATCACTTCAATTTAAAAAAAAAATTCAATTCAAAAAATGAAATAGAACATGGCCTAGCTTCTTAGGTGGTCGACCACCTCTAACCCAGCCTCACATGCATTAACATGGTTAGGGCATGACCCATGACATCCCATGATGTCTTTTAATTAATTCTATAACAATAATTAAAATTATTTGGGTCTCTCTCAACTACCCAATGACACACTAAGAGACTCACACTTGAGACAAAAACAAAATAACAAAGAAATGTATGCACCAACTACCTGGATTCATAGATGTTGGAACAAAAAATAATAGCCTCAAACTTAGACTTCTTTGGAAGAAATAAATGTTTTTGATGAATTACATGACAATAGTGGAAAAACACTCACACATATTTAGTGGGAAGTGAAGTGACATAAAAGAAGAAAATAAAAATAGTGATGAGAGCCCTACTAAGATAGATCTGACGCATCTGATGTTGATCAGAATGGATCTCAAACAAAACAAAGGGATCACAACCCAGGGAAGGAAGAAAAAGTTTATACCCTACCTATAATGCATAGAATAGAAAATAAGTATAAATTGAAGAAATTTACGTTAGGGAAATTTGGTCATTTCAACCATTTAAATGAGCCTCATGGTTAGCTCACATGGTTTACAAATATTGTGAAACTGTACAACACCTTCTTCCTGGAGCCAATGCCCCCACTTGGTTACCCACAATGTTAGCCTATCTGTGCACTGATTGTGTATGCTATAGTATTGAGGTCCTTCTTATGTGTAATTACCGATGTGGGTTTCACAAAGTTTAAGAAACATTATGAAATCTCATTGAAAAAATAGTAAACTTCCTCACATGGTATCATACCCCAACCCTCATAATTTTCCTCAATGTCTGATAATAAAAACTTTACCTACACGGTTTATTGTGATAGGCCACAAGGTTTACCCCAAACCATGTGATGCATTATTCAACTTATAAAATAGGCCTTGGGGCCACAGACACATTCCAAGACTTCAAACATGATTAAAAGAAAGGTATTGGGTTAAATGTTAACTTGGAATTTGGTTTTATTGATCAAAAAATAAATTGAAATACACACAAATTAAAAAAGGGATTGGGTATTCACCCACTAAAAAAATAGGGATATTACAATATCCCCACCATAACATAGATCATCCCTGAGCTATAAAACAAAACTCTGAGATGGTAGTAAACATACCCATCCCATTTAAAAATACCCAGACTACAACAATTAAAAGGTTACTGGTCAACTAACCCAAGGTGGATTTACTCCTTAGGAGTGACCTACCCTGATCGCATCCCGACCCAATGTTCAAATTATACTTATGGTCCATAGACTATCACTAGAATCAAGTACCCTCTTTATGAATCATCTCTCCTACACCTCACTAGGTGTTCCAATTTCATACCCAACACCCATAAAAATACTACACCACATCGGTGCCTGCTACATGCCCATCTCACTCATGGAAATAATGTGGTCTTACATCTCAATATATGCGTACACATCCTGGTGACTCAAACCATAATCAGGTACCATATCACAATGATGACCATACTTCAGTGCACCTTAAGTAACTCATATCTTTTAAATTCCCAAATGCCTATGGACCGAAATTACTATGCACCCAATGATGCTCATGTAACGTCCTGGTTCTAGGAATCGCCTAGATGCATACCGTAACTGGTTGGTCACATGGCATGAAGCTCATTTCCCTGAACTCCAGAGGTTTCCAACTAGCAGTGAGGGCCTTGGGTGTGATAGTGGGGGAACTATTCCCTCATTGGTAGAGTAACATAGTGGAAGTAAAACAGATAGCAAGAGAGTAAGTAGTAAAACAAGAAATAGGTAAACTAAGGAAGTAATAAACAATGGGAACACACCTATATAAATGATGCATGGTATATATGTCTAGGAAAATAGCCAAACAAGTCAAGATGCTGGAATAAAATACTATTATAAAGTGAAGCAGAAAATAGATAAAATGCTTCACCCCATCGTAGGCCTCAGCTTGGTCCCATGCTCCCCAGCTTTGCAGCAATCAAGTACCTGAAGTAGAAGTGTGCTTTCCCTTATCTAAATCTGCAAAAATATGATCTGTTTGGGCCCAAAAGAATGACCCAAATAGGGTGTGAGACTATATCCCATTAGGAAACCACCCTAAGATCTGTGCTTAATAGTTAGTGAATATATATGGAAGGCTCTAATCAAAATGAAGCAATAAATAAGGAAGTACTCAAAAGTAAACAGTCCGACAGTTTCAAAGCATTCAAACACCACATATCAAGTAAGAATATAATCACAAACAGGTAACCCTCTAGGATGTACTAACATCCTAATATCCTCTAGTCCTATATAGAAAACACAAGAAATCCTCTAGGAAGTACACACAGTCTAACCCTTCTAGTTCTGCTGTAGCATGAGGAAGAACTCACTATCAATTCCCCCTATAGTCTCGTATCAGTAACTAAAAGGTGATCTGGGGAATCACTTATGTCTCATCCCCCATGTGGACCACGTTGAGAAAATAAAGAAACTATGAGGAAGCACTTACGTCAATTCCCTTTATGGTATCGCATCATAAAAGTAAAAATAGACCCTTTGGAGAAGCCCTCACGTCCATTCTCCCTATGGTCTACTACACCATGTTCTCATGGACCTGGGTAAGTCAATTGAGCATAGTAATACATAGCATCCAAAGTAAAAATCAATAACTACTTGGCTAAATAGTCTTTAACATAACAACATGTCAGGTAAAATAATATTACTCCATCCTATCAGCACTAGGAATGGAAAGCAAGTAGCCTAATAGGCCAAACTAGTCGAAATGGTCAAAACAAGAAAACATGCATGGAAAAACAATTCCAAATCCTAGAAATTAACCCTACTCAAATTCAATTTACCCCTACTAATGAATATAAGAAAATTACGAAATTAATAGGGACAAAACCGTAAACACGCAATACCCTGATCAAGGGTATTGGGCACTTTTTCACATATAACTCAAAAAATATCTACGGAAATGCACAAACCAACTACCTCAGTGATGTAGGATTGTTATATGTGAACCTTAAGCCTCTAATCACCCTTGAATGCCTAATATATACAAAAATGTCCAAAACATTCAACCCACAATATCTCATGGGAGAGAAGGAATCAGAAGAATGTGTTCAAGAAGAAGAGAGAACTCACCGATGTGATTCCAATGCAATAGTTGGAGTTCAATTCGGAGAACTAAAGCTCAATCGGGGGGTCTAAAAAGATCCATGATGTACAGATGCTCTCAGAGAAACTAGGTTGATAAGAGATGTGTTTTTCCATCAGACATGACCTTGGTCTGATTAATGAAAAAAATAACATACAAGGCATGTACTTTTGATGTACATGGCATGTAATATCCTTATTCAACCCCCCAAAAAGGCGGTCTCTAGGTCACCACACACAGCTATGCACTCAGATGTTACACGACCATCACATGGCTAACTAAGAAAAATGACTACATGGAATGTACATATAAGTACACAATGTGTAATTCAAAAATTTCCAGAAACTCCTCTTTTTCTCAAAAACAATAGAGAAGATAAAAGCATTCTTGAAAAAAAGATCTAGGTTCTTACAAAGTTCCCCCCTTAAAGAAATTCATCCTCAAATTTCCCTAGTGAGGCCACATTGAAGAAGAATCCTCGAAAATCTCTATCCATTTTTATCGTACATCAACTTCCCTCTCCCAGGTCTCATCCTATACTTTCCTGTTCTTCCATAGAACTCATACCAAAGGAACAGAACGACCATAAAGAACTTTAAAACTTCGATCAACAATCTGAATAGGATGCTCCAAAAATGAGGTTTCCACCTCTAACTAAGCCTCCTCAGGTTGAAAAACATGAGACGAGTCTGAGAAGTAACATCGATGTTGGAAAACATGAAAGATTTCGTTCATAGCTTGCTACCTCTGAGGTAACTACAACTGATAGTCCATCAGCCTGATTCTCTCAAAAACCTCAAACGGTCCAACGTACCTTGGTGAAAGCTTACCCAGCCTCCTAACAATCACGTGTCCCAACCTCAGTGTGACACGTAGTAAAAATTGATCCTCAACCACAAACTCTAGAGGTCGTCTCTATCGATCAGCATGAGACTTCGGTCATGTATATGCAGAAGCCATCCTCTTCCAAATCAACTCTATCTGCTCTGTGGTCTCCTGGACAAGTAGAGGTCCCTGCAAAACCACCTCTCCTACCTCCAGCCATCATAAGGGTGATCGACATGGCCTACTATACAAATCCTAATAAGGCTCCATCTGAGTAGTAGCATGAAAACTATAATTATAGGCAAAATCCAAAAAAGGTATGTGCTTCTAACACAAATCTCCAAAATCTAGAATGAATGCTCGAAGCATGTCCTCAAGAACTTGAATAGTTCACTCGGATTGGCCATATTTCTAGGGATGGTAAGATATACTCAGAAGCACCTTTGTACGCAAATCCTTATGTAATCTCTCCCAGACCTGAGAAGTAAACCGGGCATATCAGTTAGAAACAATGGATTGTGGAACTCCATGTAATCATATAATGACTGGGATGTACAACCTTCCCAATTCATCAACACTGAAGGTATAATTGATCAAAAAGAAGTGAGAAACCTTCGTGAGTCTGTCAATAATAACTCAGACTACATCAATTCCTCGAGGCAACCTTGATAAACCTATCATGAAATCCATCGCGACATTATTCCACTTTCACTTGGGAATGGTTAACTGCTCCAAAGGCCATGTTGGTCGCTGATGCTCTGCCTTTACCTGCTGATAGGTGAAAAACCTCATGACAAGACAAAAACATATCTCTCCAAACCTGGACACCAATACTATCAGTGTAGATCATGATACATCATTGGTAACACCAGGATGAACTACCAAAAATGAGGAGTGAATGTCCTGTATCAGCTCCACGTGTGTGTCTACTGACACCCATATGTGCCCATGAAAAAGGAAGATCTCCTCCTTGACTACTGTCTATCCTAGAATAAAGCCCTATTCTAAAAAAACTCTGTCGTAGGACAAGGCCTTCAGAATCTGATTTCTTCCTTGTTCACACTCGATTAGGAAGAGTATAGGAAACTACTATAGAAAATAGAAACATCTTCCCCTAACTATCATGCACCTCAAAATATATCTCTGAGAATAGTGCCATAAGTTTCCACTCACTTCTGGCCTTTTAAACTATCTGTACCCGATTCCTCCTACTCAACGCATCAGCCACTGCATTTCCCTTCACAAGAGTGTTGGAAAGCTCAAAGTCAAAATACTTAAGGTACTCAACCAACATTCACTATATTAAATTCAGGTCATGCTGAGTGAATATATACTTGAGACACTTTTGGTTGGTGAAAACCACAAAATTCCCTCCCAATAGGTAGTGTCTCCAACAGCATAAAGCATGAACAACTGCGGCTAGATCGAGATTGTGCATCAGGTATTTCCACTCATTTGGCATCAACTGTCGAGACCTGTATGCAACAACCCCTTCTCCCTGCATAATTACTTCTCCCAGCCTCATACCAGAAGTATCACAGTAAACAGTGTAGCTCTTACCTAGCTTTGAAAAAACTAGTATCGGTGTTGAAGTCAAACTCCCTTTCAGCTCTTGAAAGGCTGACTCATGAGAACATGAACACAAGTACTTTGCACCCTTCTTAGTCAGGCTTGTCAGTGGCATTTCTAAGCATGAAAAGTGTAGTATAAGACATATTTAGTAACCATCCATCCCAGGAAATCATTGTTCCTCCAAGACATTCTTCGGTAGCTCCCAAGAAAATAATTCTCTCACTTTCTCTGGGTTTACAGATACTTCTGGCTCTGAGATAACATGACCCAAGAAGTAAATCTGGTTCATCCAAAAGTGTCATTTTAGGATTATATCTTATAAATAATTATCTCTCAGTGTACTCAAAAGGATTTCAAGATGTGTGGCTTGGTTATGTCGAGTGTGAGATTACACCAAGATATCGTACACGAATACCACCATGAATGAATCCAAGTATGGATGGAAAACTTGGGTTGTTGTGCCGTGAAAACTGCATGCATCTTCGTGAGATCGAACGACATAACCACATACTCGTATAGACCATACCTTCTCCAGAATTCTATAAGAGGTATATCAGATGGTCTAACGCACAACTGATGATAACCAGATCTCAAGTCAATCAACAAGAACACCCGGGCTCCCCGAAGATGATCAAAGATATCATCAATCCTCGGTAAGGGATATCGGTTCTTAAACATCAACTGGTTCAGTGTCCGATAATACAAAAAATCAGAGGGTACTGTCCTTCTTCTTCACAAAAAGGACATGAGGACCCCATGGAGAAGTACTGGGTCAGATGAAACCCTTTTCCTATAACTCCTCCAACTACTTCTTGAGCTCCTACAACTCTGGTGTAGCCATCATATAAGGAGGAATGGACAACAGTGCTGCTCCTGGAATGAACTCAAAAGAAAATTCTACCTCTTGCACCAAAGGAAAACCTGAAAAGTCCTTTGGAAAGACATCTGTGAAAAGATCCACCATTGGAGGAATGTTCATCTATGAAGTCCCCTAGTCATCCATATAAAGACTAGTAATCTAGGTTGTAACTCCTCAAAGCCCATGATGCTCAGGTCCCTCTCTTCTCAACAGAACATCCCATTCGCCCATATGATGAAATGATCCTCCCTCTGGTGATGTGAAACTCACCATACGACGATATCAATCGACAAATTCTTGGAAGGGAAATAACTAGTCCATTCCAAGAATGAAATCATATCATGTTATATCTAGAACATAAAGGTCCCACATGAAGTGACACCCACCAACCTCTAGATGGAACTCCTTGAACTATTGTACATTACCCATTCTTGTCCCCAATGGAGTGTATAACATCAAGATAATAGCAGAAGAAAAGATACAGAGCACAACGCTCTTCACAACAAAAACAGATATAAATCTATGAGAGGCCCCTGTATCAAAAAGTGCGGAGGATAAAACTGAGGCATCTAGGATTGTACCTCAAATAGTAGAGGTTTCAGGATCCTTCTCATGCTGGGTCTGCTCCCCTAAAAAAGTATGACCAGCACCGCGGCCATGTGGCCCTGCCTGACCACTCTAAGCTGATCCACATTATTGTCACTGAAGTCCTAGTGACTGACTACCACACCACAACATCCACCTTGGTCTGAATGGAAAGAAGAACTCCAGTTCCCAGACTGATGAGAAAGTAGTGGCACTGCTCTTATATGAGGAGTCATAGAAGAACCCCTATCACCAGCTGTTAGTGAGAATATCTGACAGAAACGTGGAAGACGACCCATATTGCCACTTGATCGACACTCCACTATGACTCTTGGGCAATGTGGCCTCATATTCCTACTCTTTTCTCACTGGTATCACACCTCCTGGAAACCATAAAAATTGTGTCGCCTCTTTGGATCATCTCACAAAGACCCCCTACGACGCTTCCTACTATCAGTAGGAGTGATACTATCTCCGTATCTTGAACTTCCCTGGATCAAAACTCCAGAGTCCCTCAAATTGCACTATGTGATCAGCTCCTGGTTAATGATAGAAGTGATGGAAGTCAACCTGAAGATGTTCATTGGTGATAAGATGTTGTGCCTCAGACCATCCTCAAACTTCCTTTCAAGGAATAACTCACCACCTTCTGGAATAGGCGTGAAGCGCTGCAACTCAATGAAATGAGAAGAGTACTTCATGAATGATAGATTACCCGGTTCCCGACCCATGAAATCTCTGTTCGATCAGCCCTCAATGTCTTTGGGTAGATTTAGTCATAAAAGGAACACTAGAACTCATCCCTCACCATAACCTGCTATCGTCCCACCTATGAGATCACATCCCACCATCTCTTAGTGGAGTCCCAAAGCATATACATAGAAAGCTTGAACCTCTTCTTTGGGGGTGTCTTCAGATGCTCGAAGATAGAAATACGGGCTTCTAACCATGAATCTGCATCCTGAGGTCATCCTTACCCAGTGTAATGGGAGGATGCTACTGCTAAAAGACCTGCGTCAGCTCTGCCATGTATGGGGCAGGAAGCGGTACTCCACGAAAGGTCTGCATGAACCTCATAAATCCCTCTTGAAACTATACATCAGCACTTGTTTCTGGAATGATGGCTTGTGCCAAGACTGGCACAACTGGAGGATCTTTTGGAATTCATTGATCATCCATGTTTGGTGTTTGATCACTTCCTTGCAACTGGCGTACCACGTGAGGATGTCTCGGTGGCATGACTCTGCAAGATCAAACACACACCTTTGACCAAGATTATCAAGGAATGAAAATTTGAAGGGTGAGAAGGGAACAAGATAAGGAAAGCATGCAGGGTTTAAAAAACATGGATGCATGGCATGTATACTTAACTACATGGCCTTTTCCCTTAAGCCTTTCGCATGGGTGTATACTTATGCCCAAACTAGTCGTGTAACACCCCCAAACACACGACGTGTTTTCCTAACACACGACATGTACTTGAATCCTCTTCCCCACCCCGAGTCTTTCTACACAACTAAGCTACACGGTTCTCCTAGAAAAATACTACATGGCATGTTTGTTCCAGACAGGGCGTGTACTAGACGAGCTTCACCGACCCATGTTGCTATTGACTCATTCGGATACACGGCTCACACTACATGGCATGTTCTAGACAGACACAGTGTCTACTAATGGATTTCCACTGACCCGTGTAGTTATTTACATGTTCATATTCCAGGTATTAAATTACACAGCATGTTCAAGACTGACACAACATGTATTGCTTTCATTTTTATCCATCAGTGTATTTAGTCACATGAGCAGACACATGGTCTAAACACACGGCGTGTACATTTGGTACACAGCGTGTCCCACCAAAATTTTCCCTACCCCATGTGTCTGCATGCATGGCCAGTGACACAGTCAGATACTACACGGAATATACATATAGTACATGGCGTGTACTTAAAAAACATTTTCTTCCAGAATAGAAGAACACATGGTGCGTATTCAAAACTACACGGCGTTTATTTTTGGTGTTTTCAAATAGTAAACCATTGAAACTACTCCAGAAGCCCAGAAAACACTGAAACAAACATTAAATTTCCAAATTCCAATATGTGAGGGCCCATACTCTATATGAATCAATGATTGTCATCTCATACATGTCATATACAAAAAAAAATCCAATGATCCACCAAATTCTGATCCATGAGGGCCCATAACACCTTGAGAACCAAGGTTTTGAATTCATTCAAACAAAACCTTACACAAATCAACAACCTATCAAATAGTAGGTACCTTATCAAGGCATTTATCACAATAGCATGCATATCTAGCACAACATCTATCACGACAATATGAAATCGCTAACGCACCCAAATTGGCATGGCCAGAATTAATGACATGTAATTTCTAGCAATTTCTTATATGCTGCATGAGATGGCATACCCTCGTCTCATTGGGTTTCAATAGAAATTGAACCTCAACAATATCAACAAGAATATCAAAAATCATGTGAATAACCCAACGGTGAAATGAAATCAACCGTAAAATTGAAAAACTAGAAAATTGCAATAAATAAGGTAAATTGGATTTTCCCTGTACACGGGTTAGCTACTACCGAGCACAACTTATTACCAAGTACCTATTTACATCCTATCCATGACTATAGGCTCCAAGATGTACGTCAAGAAGAAAATAATGCCTCTGATACCATGTTGTAACATTGCAGTTCTGGGAACCACCCAAAGGCGCCCCGTACCCGGTTGGTCACATGGCCCCAAGCGCATTTCTGCGAATGACAAAGGTTGCCGACTAGCAGAGAGGGACCAGGGTGTGATAATAGGGAAACTATACCCACATTGTCATCGTAATAAAGTGGATGTAAAATAGATAACAATAGCAGAAGCAGTAAAACATGCAATAGGTAAACAATGGAAGTAATAAATAATGGGAGCACACCTATATAAATGATGCACGATACATATGTCTAAGAAAGAAACCAAACATGTCAAGATTTTGGAATAAAATACAAAACCAAAGTGAAATAGAAAATAGATAGAATGCTCCACAGCATCGGAAGCCTCAGCTTGGCCCCATGCTCCCCAACTCTCCAACAATCAAGTACCTGAAGTAGAAGGGTGATTTCCCTTATCTAAACCTGTAATAATATAATTTGTTTGATCCCAAAAGCATGAACCAAATAGGGTGTGAGACTAAATCCTAGAAGAAAACCACCCAGAGATCTGTGCCTTAAAGTCAGTGAATACATATGACAGGATATAATCAAAATGAATCAATAAACAAGGAAGTACTCAAAAGTAAAAAATCATACAGTTTCAATGCATTCAAACACCACATATCAAGTATGTAGATAATCACATGTAGGTAACCCTATAGGATGTAATCACAGCCTAATCCCCTCTAGTCCTACCAATAAAACACAAGCAACCCTCTGGGAACTACACATTGTCCAATTCCTCTAGTTCAACTTTAGCACAAACTCTCTAAGGATGCACTCACCATCAATTTCCCCTATAGTCTTGTATTCGTAACTAAAAAGTGCTCTGGGGGATAACATACATCCCATTACAACCATGGCCCATATCGAGGAACTACAAACACTCTGGGGAATCACATACATCAATTCCATCTATGATCTTGCATCGTAACAGTAAAAACAGACCCTCTAGAGAAGCCCTCAAGACCATTCTTTCTATGTTCTACTACACCAGGTTCTCATGGCCCTATGTATGTCAAACGAGCACAACAATACATGGAAGCCAACGTAAACCTCAATAACTACTTGGCTAAACAGTCTAGAACATAACAACATGCCAGATAAAATAATATTACTCTATCCTATCAACACTAGGAATGGAAATCAAGCAGCCTAACATGTAAAACTAGACCAAATGGTCAAAACAAACAAACATTCATGGGAAAACAGTTCCAAAGTATAGAAATTAACCCTACACATATTCAATTAACCTCTACTAAAGCATACAGGAATAGTAGGCAATTAACATGGATAAAACCATAATCACGCAATACCCCAATCAAGGGTATTGGGAACTTTTTCTCATATAACTCAAAGACTATCTACGTAATGGTACAAACCACCTACCTCGGTGTTGTAGGATCATTATACATGAACCTCAAGACTTGAATCACCCTAGAACTCCAAATATCTACAAAAAATCTAAAACGTTCAACCCAAAATATCTCGTGAGAGCAATGGAATCAGAAGAAGGTGTTCAAGAAGATGAGAGAACTCACCGATGCGATTCCAATGCAACTAACAAAGTTCGATTCGGAGAACAGACACTCAATTGGGGTTCAGTGAGGATCTGCATTGTACAGACTCTCTCAGACGAACCAGGTCGAGAAGAGATGTGTTTTGTCCATCAGATGCGACCGTGATCTGTTTAATGAAAATAACTACACGGCGTGTATGTTTGAAGTGCATGGTCTGTACTTGCCTTATTCGGCCCCCACATAAGGTGGTCTCCAGGTAACCACACATGGCTATGTGCTCGGCCATTACATGACCAGCACATGGCTACGTACGGTAAAAAAGTACACGGCATGTACATATAAGTACCCGACATGTACTTCAATTATTTTTAAACTACACTTTTTTTCAAAAACACCATAGAAGAGAAAAACTTACCTGAAAAGAAGATCTGGGTTCTTACAGCTCACATAAAATTATCAGTTCCATGTACCACACACACACACACAGATATATATATATATATATATGTAATGCACCAAACTAATTAAAAACTAATAACTAGATTCTAATTAGTCCATACATATATCTCATACACCTAATTCACCCAAAATAGACATTCCCCCAACAAGCCATATGATAGAAAAAAAAAAGGAAATGACTATTCCAACAACATACCCCTGATAATCATAAGATCACTAGCCTACTCAGCCAATGGAATCCCCATGACATGAACCTATCCGGAAGACCAAATTCCTGATTCATATCCTCTATGTATTGCTACACCATCCACTAAACATTGAACCCACTATTGGATCCCTCTATTTCTGCAACAACATTTACTTGGACCTTAAACTTGGCTACAATCACATGGGACCTCTCCTGTACCAATATTATAACCCTAAGTATGCACTGTTCCTAAGATACTAGATATATAAAAAGGCTTCATGCTAAACCTCTCAAGATTCCTGACCTGTCAATATTCCTGGAACTCCTTTGGAGGACACTCGCACTAAGACCAAACATGTTCTAGTTGCCCGCAGTAGAAGAAACTCGTTGATGACCCTCTAGGAAGTTGTATTCATGAGTCCTTGTCCTAAATACCCTACTAGAACTCATATCTTCCACAATTCATGATATCTAAAGAATATAATTTGATGTCACCTCAGGTCGTCACCCAGATCAAGTACACACTATTCATCAAGTTTCCCAACATTATGGGAAACTGATTCACTAACTCTTAGAATGAGACCAAACTAAATATTTTTAACTACATATGAATGGTTTCTAGTAAAGAAAACTCAAAACACCTCACCCTCAATGTGTCATCACATTCCATAATAGGTGCAACATGAGACTACTGGGTTAACATCATTTCATAGTCCATAAAAGACATGTCACCCTATATAAGGATCAAGAACACCCAATACCATTCCACCATGAGTGTATCTATAAATATGTTCTTGAATAACCTGAACTTGATGTTCATCTAGGCTAGTCCCTCATGTTTATCTACCTAAACCTTCATGTCCCACCAACACTAATCTAATCCCCTGAGCATTTAGGCTTACATTTTCACCCTCCTCCCTAGAGGCATCTCTAGCTTCTCAAAAATCATCTGCATGGAATCGATCCAATTCTCCATCACCTTTAGGCCACCCTCACCCTAGAAAAGTGGAATTCGTTGTGATTGAAACTCCACGGTTAGATACACCAAGAATGATCTACTCCCTGAGCTCCCCTATTGATACCATGGATAACACGAACTAGGCTCGCTCTTATTTTAACATCCATTTACAACCCCAAATATGTCAGGTATTATATTTTCCCTTCACAAACATGAGTATGATCGTGAGCTTGTACCCACGGCTCATAATCTACATAATCCTTAGGGGTCTCAAACTTCTCATACTCCTGCATCCCTAAACCACCATCCACCTGTAGATCTATCTGATCCATCTTGGTGGAAGGATGATGAATATCATTATACGACCAGACACCCTGGATAATATAAATATAAATATCATAGATAGTGAATTTATAAAAGGAATCTGCAACCCACTACCATTACTCTCCCCATTGAAACCATTCCACATGGAATCCCGGACTCATGGACTCCTTAACCACCCTCAACAGATCTAAGTATCAAATATTTCCCATGTCACACCCATCCTAACGAACCATGTCTCCTCAAACTAACGACCACATCACCCAACCTGATGATCAACATACCACCTCACATTTTACAAGGAAATGTCACTTCCCAAGAAATTATATATTTAAAATTGAAACATCCTATCATGTGTCAAATCAAATGAAAAACATTTATAACTACCAAAACCAAAAGCCTTTCCATTATGGGCTAAGGGCACAATTACTCAATCCTAGCAATACGAGGTCATGGATCACATATCACAATAAGTAAAAACTCCTATTCCATGAATTTCACTCAACCTAGAAATCAAATAAACTATAAAATGAACAATAGAATAGAAGTTATTCCCACACTTGGAAACTTTTTATTTCTCCCACTCATGGGGCTATAGACATCCAAACATGATTTCTAAAATTAGTTCCAATAACGTCCAAATTTCCAATCTACCATAATCTAGATAATAATACTAGAATAAAAGTAAAAAAAATTATATCTGTAGTATTCATATGAACATTACAACTAATTCTTAAAAAAGGAACTTATCTAATTCCACGTGAATTGTCCCTGAGCCGATTAGTCACCCAAACAATGCTTTTACTCTGGGTTCCACTATACTTAGGTGCATGTCCCCAAATTCCAAAGGTTTCCATCTAACAATGATGGTGAACAGATTGAAAAGTAGGGAGGATATACATTTAGGGGAAGCTATAATAATCGTCGGACTATATATATAGATAATATTCAGTGAAAGAAAAGAATAAACAGACTCAAAGATGACTTGACCCTAGCTGAAGCACAATCAATATGAAGCCATAGAAGAGGCATAATAAACAAAAAAATTGAAATTAAATAAATAGGCAGTATTCCACATAAAAATACTAAAATATAGCATGTATCCACTACAATTCATACAATACAATATCTATAAGGGGTCAACAATATTTTAAAATAGTACAAACAAATAGGTAGCATGATGATACAAAAAGAAAAACTCAAAATGAAACCATAGATAAGGCTTGACCATTGGTCCCATTCCATTAATCCAAGCTAACATCCACTAAGATCTAACTCCTGAACATTGACAATTTCCTAAAAGAAAAATCATTAATTCTATATGCATCTTGGAGGGCCCAAATAGGGTTTGAAAATGAGTCTTAGTATTGAACCACCCATGTGTTCATACCTTAAATTTTTATATTTGTAGATGCAGCTATAAATAGTTAAAACGGTAGCACATGATATAAATACACACTTCCCTAAGGCTCAAAAATACACTAGGATATTGTTAACTACCTCAACCAACACCAAAATATCATAGAAAAGAGGATCCTTAGACCATGGCCCACAGTATCCCCGGATATAGAATGTCCCAGGTGAACCCTCAGGCTGCACCATCAAATAATTCATCGGCACCTCATGCTAACTGAAACCGTTTTTCCATGAAGTATAAACAATGTCCTGAAGGAACAACCAAAAAATACAAAATTGGTCCCTTAGACCCATTTTCAAAAGGACTCATCAGCACGAATCCCAACATTCACTAGAGAAATAATATCTGTCCTCAAGTAAGATCATCGTTGGATCAAAGCACAACATCCTATGGAATGGAGATGCTCATCCTCCAAAATGATTCTATACAAATGGCCTCAAACAGTGTGATCCTCATCCCCCAATCGATATCCTCAACACAATAATATGATGGATCCTCACCATCCTTATGGATTTCCCGGGCAAGAAACCATAGCCTATTACCTAATACTCACTATCAGGGGCCCTACCCACACTATTGGTCAAATCCACCTCATCACAGAGTCAACCTTTGTGTACATGATTCCAAAAGAACATTTATCCAATCACAGGAGAGTGTAAATCATCAATTTAGTATATAAGGCACACTAGCTCTGACACCTTGTTCCCCTACAATGATTTCCCTCAAATATTAATGTGATTACATCCAATATCATGGGCAATTTCCTCAACCTGACGACCATTACGCCTCAAAAGACGTCCATTACACCCAATCAGTGATCACATCACCCATGTAACCTAGGCCGAACCCATCTGGACAATCACATTACCTCAATTCCTAATTTTTATATCCATTTCAAACCTTGATCAAAGACCTTCATGATCCCATGGATCCCAATAGTACATAACAGGTAATTTATATATGTAGATCACATTAATTTAAATCAAACAATTGAATTTAATAAAATAAACACATCCCTACAAAACTACCCAGGTGGTTGAAGACCTATCTCCTAGCCTCAAATGCATTAACATGGTCAGGGAATTACCAATGGAATCCCATGATATCGTGTAATTAATTTGACAACAATAATTCAATTTATTTGGGTATCGATCAACTACCCAATGACAGGAAAAATCCTCACCCCCGGACAACTGTGAAATCATAATGAAAAGTATGCACCACCTACCTTGGATTTATAAACATATGAAAATATAATATTATCCTCTAACTATAAAAAGCTTGAAATAAATTGGACTCTTTGAAAACACCCAGAAAATAGGGAAAAACCACTCGCACAGACATAATAGTCCATGATGTGACACTAATGAATAAATGAAGCATGGTCCAGGAGAGACTTATCGAGATAGATCCAAGGCACCCAATCGTGATAAAAATAAAACTCAAATGAATAACATGGATCAAAATCAAGGTATAGAAGAAAAGGGAGATCCCCTTGCTACTACGCATGACCAAGATAGAAGAAAAGAATAAAGGAATGAAATTTAGGGAGGCAAAATTCTGTCATTTCACCATTTTAAATGAGTTGCACGATTAGTTCATATGTTTTAAAAAATCATGTGAAAATTATGCGGAACTAGATACTATGATCTAACACCCCCACACCATTTCCCCGACTCTATACTGATCGTGCATGCTATAGGGATGAGGTATTACCTATGTGGCACTACCCGTGCATCTTGCACACAGTTTACCAAATTTGTGAAAACCACGTTGAATCCCTCTACAGAAACTAAAATCTTCCTCAAACAATTGTTCACCCTAACCCTCATAGTTTTTCAAACCATATAGTAGTAAAAAAATGAGAGGAATGGTAATCTATGAGAGGACTCACAATTTACCCCAAATCTTGTACCTCATCCTACAACATCCAAAATAGGTCGTCGGGACACTGAGGAACCCTAAACCATTCTAAACACTTGTGGCACTTTCCAATATTTAAAACGTGAATAAAAAGGTATTAGGTTGAAGGAAAACTCATAAATAGGTTATGATGATTGAAAAGGAAATTGACATACCCACCAATTCCAAAAAAAATAAAAGAGATAAATTTTTGACCCTCTCAAAAAACCCAAGATGATACAATACTGAAACCTTTTAGGTGAACATTGTTATATATGAAAATATTTTTTCTTATACAGAATACAAGAGAAATATCCTTATAAGAGGTGGTTAATATATATATGGATTCATAGGGTATCTAAGACATGTGGTATAAAGTTAAAACTAAGGACATGTTTGAGGTAGTGTTGTGTCCACACATTTATTTTACATTTTTATACTTCCAAGTATAAATTTTACACACAATTACAACCATTGGATGTATAACTTGTATTCCATATCATAATATGTTTATTTTGTTACATATTTACTTAGATTTTTGTATTTCTCGTTTTAATGTTCTATTATATGTATATTCTTCAATCATGATATTATTATTTTTATTAGATTATGTTATTTCTTAGAATATAATATTTGTAATTGATAGTGTATCACTCCGCATAAATATATTAAAAATTAATGGAAAATAACCCCTAACCTATGGAAAATGTGAAGAAATGTAAGGTCATGTGGCACCATGTATGAATTAAAGAAGATCCGTATCATGTCATGGTGTTATAATTATTATTTATTTAATAATTGTTTTAATTAAATTTAGAGTATAAAGAAGGGATCAATTATTTTTAATAAATAAAATGGGTCCATACCAAATTAAAATAGATATTAATCACTAACTAATGATCATAAAATTTATTTAAGAAACTTACATGGGGATCATTTTCTAATTCTCTTTTTTTTTTGAGTGTTAGTGGATTATGAAAACTAATATACCTCAATGGAGATAAATACACAACTATTTAAATTTTCTTTATTTTGATCAATATAAAGATAATTTTTATTGTTTTTGGGAGTATAAAGTTAGTGTATAGATATAATAATATGCATTGATAATCTTTAAGAGATATGTTTTTTCGGAAACATAATAAACTAAATCTTAGTGTGATACTTTAACAGTTATAAGAAACTAGATGGAAGACCAATGAGAGCATAGTAGTCTCACTAAGAGTATTTAAAAGGATAAAAAACACAAAATTGCATGGGAAAACCATATTTCAATTAGGGGACATGTGTTATTTTTAAGGGGAATTATTTAAACATCCATATTGTTTGTTATTTGAGAGGCCTCATAGAAAGGGGAAGCTTACCCATCCTCTCCTCTTCACCCTCCCATGTTCTCCATTGATTTGAGGTGGTGAGAGCTTAGTTCCTAAAGCAACTTAGTGGTAGGTTCATTCTCTTCTCCCCAATACCATATTATTATTATTCATTTATGAAATTTTTAAGAAGGATAAGTATTTGATTTGGGATTCCACCAATGAATGGTAAAATCACACCATAATTATAGATCATTAATGTAAAATGGAAAGTGAATGTTTAGGATAGAAGAAAGTTGATCATTGATTATCATTTTAGAGAAGGTAACATTATTGGTATGTTATTATTTAGTTTTCATTTATTTTAGATTATATTAACCAATTATTCAAATTAAAAAATTGATATCTTTTCTCATATGGGATTCATTAGTTTTTATGAGCAATATTCTCTCTTTTGATTTTAATATGGATATTATTACACCATGCGGGGTGTTTAATTAGTTAAGAGATTATGAGATATTATAATCATTGAATGAGTTATGGAATTGTTAGATTATTGATATAGTGGTGGCTCCTGGGAGTCAAGTATCTATAGTATGATCATTGATAAATAAATGAATGAATATGTTAAGTAAGTGGGCTTTACTCCTTGAATATATTGATATTATATGATTTTTTTCGATAACCTAGAGGTTGTATTATGTTTTTGTTTGATTTAAATTATGATAATAATGATTATGTGACATAATAACACTCCATAAAACGTAAAATCCTCAATTTAACTTAATATTCACCAAAAGATCACATATATTCAGAAAAAATACATTCAATGGTCTTTTAGTGGAATGAGAATTGGTGTAACACCTTACAACTTTCATGGATGGTTTGATTTGAGGTTTTTTCTTGTTTTTCTATAATAAAATTGTAAGACCTTCACAATTAGAATTTAAATAATGAGTTTATTTTGGAAATGGGATTCCAAATTAAATGTTGATTTAATATAAACTAATATTAATGTGATTTTAAAGAAAATTAAATAGTCCAAAGTGGATTTTTAAACCATGTTCCAGGAATTTTGAAATATGTCATGGGATTTTTTTTTACTAATTTATAAAAATTGGTATTTTATTGATGTTTAAAATATTATAATTTTTTAATAAATGGTTTATTGTAATTGTATTTTTGTTGGTGATGTATTATTTTGAAATCATGTTGTACATTTTATATATTTATATTGATATTTAACATGAATGGTTCCTCTTATTATATGATTATGCATAAATTGATGTGTTAACTATATGTAAAATATCTTCTTTCTTGGTGGATAGGTAATACAGTAATGTGATTAAGTCCCTTTCTAACCATGTATTTGTGGGACCATGAGAGTTAACCTTGTATTTGTGTTGTATTGAATGAATCTTTAGTTTCCACTATTTCGGGGAGATGTGTTGTGTTGTTTATATTATAAATTTATGGGAAATAAAATCTGTTTCTTGATCTGGGTTTGAGAAAAACCATAGTAATGAGTTAGGTTCCTTGTACTAAATGAGTGATAGGTGTGGGGGTTATCCATTGAACTTGAAATGAGTATTATCATGTTGTGGATTAGACATAGTTATTATAATCAACATATAGAGAAATGATATTGGGATATGAGTGGAGTGGGTTTTCTCCTTGGTGTTGTTTTCTTTTCATAATATATTATTGAGATAATAGGCACATAAACTATGAGTTTGTGATGTCTTCGTTAAGAACCTCCAATATTAGGTGGAAATTTAAAATGAATTTAGTGACTGAAATGTGACCCCATCCAAGAGGTCACAAATAATATAAAATCAAGAATTATATTCAATATGGATGAGAGCATGACATAGATTCCTTAAAAGGATTCATTCATATATGAAGATATGCTCAGATGATGATGTATCATCCTTGGTAATAAACTTCTCTATAGGTTACAATACCCAATGTGGTGGGTGATTTATCACGCTATTGGTGGATTGGACAATACCAACCATGAAGTAGGTTTTCCTTTAGTTCATGAACGTGACACACATGGTGACGATAATCATACTTGATATTTTATATGAGGGATCAATGTATAGTTTTAGTTTTATATCATAATGTAGTACAAGCTATTCCCATTGAAATCCTGATATTGTGAGATAGTGTATGACAGTTTATATGTGTATATAGGTATATAAATTCAGTGAAGACCTTTGAGGTGATGTATTTAATGATGTGAGAGATGTGATAACTATTCTTATATGGTTATTCCCCATACCATTCTTTCCCATTTTAAAATTTTATTATTATTATTATATTATTATTTATTACTTATGGAATACTTTGACTACCCTTTTTAGTTGTACTTATCTATTGAAATTATTTAAGGATGGTTAGGACCTATTTAATTGACTATTGTCAGACTTATTATGTGATCATATTTTCCTAGGACATTTTAGGTGAAGGTTTTTGATGATTTGTGAAGTAACTGACGGGTTTGGTGTGACTATGTTGAGTTGAGTGAGTAATTGTTGATGTGAGATGTGATTCCATTTTTTTTATGTTGAGATGAAAGTGACATTATAGTATACCAAACAGTGCATATAAATGAATATTTTTTGTGTATGTAAGGTGGGGAGTTGGCCTAAAGTTGTGTAATACGTTATTGTATCCTTGAGTGTGAGTATGTCTTATATGACATGGCAGAAAAGTTTTTATGATGGAATTAAATAATTTTACATGGTATATATATCTTTTTGTGTGGTCTGAGTTAAAATTTCTATATAATTTCAAAAAAATCAAATTTCTCAGTATCGCTTGGTTATTCCAGGTGTGTAGGTGAATCCTACTAAGTCATTAGACTCACTCCCGACCTAAGTACATGGAATTGGATACAATGTATGTCAGTATACCATCATATTTTATTATAGGTTAAGATACCATATTAATTTTAGAGTAAAGGACCAACATGAGTAGTATTTTTGAGTTTGATTATTCAATAGGATATAGTGTAATATGTTGTTCTATATGCTACTGTATTTGATTTATTAATTTACATTGTATTTGTATCTATTATTAGGTTAGCTTGTTTCATTGTTTTTATATGCATTGGTATACATTTATATAATTTTTTATTGTTATGTTAATAAAATATTTAAGCTATTTAATCTTATATACAATACTATAGCATATTGCAATTGGTTCCTAATTTTTTTTCCACATTTTGAGTATTCTTGATCCATGAGTGGGTTATATTAGACTCAAACCTTATGGTTTACCATTGAGGAAATATTCATTCACTATTCGTTCAGGCCATAACCACTATTCAGTAACTTATATTTTATAGGGAGGAAACCTAAGCTCATGTGGTGACCCCATCTCAGGTCCCAATATGGGTACAAGGGTCATGTGATGTTATATATGGAAAAGTAGCATGATACCATGGTGAATTTTCATAGGTGTATTTCCACCCATCACTTGTTTTCTTTTTCTACACTTATTAGAACTAGGAAATGTTATTAAATAGAATGGATATTTCATTTTCTATCTATAACTTCTAAACTAATAAAAATACTAATTTTTTTATTGAATATGTTGAAATTTTAGATTCCTGGCTAGTTATGCATTTGTGGATTTGGATAAAGGGATTTTATTGTAAATAATTTTTACAATGTTTATATAATGTTTCTTGATAATAATATATTGAAATTATATAATTTTATCTCCAAATACATGGGGTAGATGCAAATATTTTCTCTATAGGATAAATTGTGATTAAGATAAGTTTGAGGGTAGTGTGATTAAAATGTTGGGATTCCTTAAGATTTATATACACTGACTATAATAGGATACCATGATAATTTATCAAGGAAGATATCCTATATCTCTTATCATTTCAAAGGGATAGGAATGAAGATTTTTTACTGTGGATATACTAGAGTATGATAATGAATTTACAAGATTGATGACTGATTTTTTATTTTATTCTTGAAATTATGTATATCAATATTTTATATTATTTGAGTGATATTATCATTCTATTTAGAATCACCACATGTGGAATATTTTCTTAAGTAAAACCTAATATATAGATTATAGTGATACTACTATATATCCTACTATTAAGATCATATCTAGCCCACTTATGGATATGGTTTTGATTGTGATTATGATTGGTTATGGAAAAGGTTATGATGGTGATTATAGATATGATATGGATTGGATTATATTAAAATTTTGTGGATGGAATGATGTGAGATGTCCAGTATTAAGGTGATGATGACGAGGGAGTTAGTTTTTACAATCCCTGATTATTGTTTTAGTGTGAGCTATTCTATATATTCATATAGACACACATATAAATTCTATTCATTTATTTGTGTGGTTTTGAGGAGTACTATGTTGTTCTAGTGATTTGGGGTTACCCTATTTTGGGATAATTAATAATGGTTTGACAACTACACACATATTCATTAGTATGATCTATTCAATTTTCCTAGTTAATAGTTCTAGAGGATTTACCTACTGTTTATTTTTCATACCATCCCATACTTGTAATATAACTGTTACAAATATCTAGGATCTATTTGGTATATGTTCCATGTAGATTTATCTCAAAAAACTAGTGTGTTATCTTGAGGGTGGAGTTATTGGTTGTTCTCCATAAACTACTTAGGTATAATGGGTTTTATTTTGAACTACATTCATTTTGGGTCTTTTTTATGGTTCTTTTTTCTCTAGTGTTTTTTATTGAATTTATGTTGTTTCTAAATTGACATATTGATTATAATTATTATATGGAATATCATATATAAATTAATAAATTTTTTAATTTTAATTATTTTAGTATTTTTCTATATATGAGGGTAATGTATTATTTGTGTGAATGTTTTATACAGTCTATTTTTATTTTTATCTCTATCTTACTATGGGTGGTATGAGGGTGGAATACTGATTCTCATCACAAGCCTAGGGAAGAGTCTCAATAAGGAAGGTATAGGGGTTGTTTCAATACATGTACACACATCAGATATAACTATATGAAAATGTATTTATATATACAATTGTGTATATATAAATGTGTTCGTGTGTGTGAATATTTTTATATATGTATGCATATGAATATGTATGTAGATGTGTGTTTGTGTGGATATATACTTATATAAATGTGTGGATGTGTGTTTATACATGTATGTATGTGTGTGTATATATATATTAATATGTTTGTGTTTGTGTGCGTTTTTGAAGGTGGTTGTATATATGCGTATATATTTGAGTGTGTGTATATATGTTTTCACTTCTAAGTAAAACAATAATAAAGAAATCAAGAAGTCATCCTTAGTCAGACCAGAACCACACAATTAAAAGTTCAAAATATTTCAACCCTTTTACCCCCAAAATCAACTGGCTTTATTTAAAATCCCAATTTTCGGAAATAATATTATTTCTTCTTGTATTATTTTCAAAAAAATCATCAACAACAATACATCCTGTGACCTACATCTCCATCACACTCATCATTCAAAAATAATTTATTATCAAAATTATGCACAATTATCAAACAGATGAATGCTTAAAAAATTCTTCCCATCACTTTCAAATCTCTATAATATTAAATTAAAACAATTCACTAATATTTAGGGCATCACATTGGGTTAAAATGTTCTCTTAGGATGTGGGATGGTAGGTTATAAAATAATTGATTGTTTTGGGAAAATAAGGGATGATTCTTGAAATAAATTAATGATAAATGTAAATTCAAATTTGTCCCTCATATTCTATATCCCACTCAGTTAAAATATTTATCCCCCATTAAAATTATGACTTCAAAATGAATAATATGAATAAGGTTGAAAACACAGACAAATAAAATGAAGATAAACTTATGAGTATCATCCTTGAAATTCCATGAAATGGATATAAGAAAATATCCCAAATAAAAAGTACACAAATGGATCATACTCTATAAAATATCAGTTAATTTAGGATATATAAAAACTATAGATCATTGATTAATGGTTAATATTTTTATTTGTATCCCTATAAGGTGAGTGTTACCACGTAAAAACCACAAATATACACATTATAGGAACCAAAAATAATTTTCATTCCAATATACAAGTATGTTCAATGGATAGATAAAATATGTAATGGAATACTTCAAAAATGGTGAGATATTTTTTTCCATGTGCATAAAGTGACTCAATATATTTTAAACAACCTTCCCCGTGAATAACTCTCTCCCCCACACTTAGATTGAAAATTATCCTGAAAATATTTTATAATTGATGGAAGAGTATCAGATTCTGGGCTCATCTATAAAATTAATCTAAATGGATTCTATGTCCAACATAATTCATAAAATTATAGGTTTTATTAGTGGGTAAAATAGGATAAGTAAAATAAACAAAATCCTTAATCATTATAATTCATGTTTCAAAATTCATATCACTTTGGTTGAAAAAAGGAATTTTAAGAAAAAAACATGGTTTAGAATCCCCCAAGGAAAAGATAAAAAGAAGGATATGTGAAAAGGGTCCAAATTCATCATATGTATATAAATAATATTGCCCAAAACTGATGAGAATGAGTTCAAATAAGTATCTAAAAAATAAAAAAGATTCAAAAAAAGTTTTTCAAAGAAAAAATATATATTAATAATCATATAAATCTTAACAAAAAGGTTAAAATAATTTCATCTAGGAATCATGTTCTTAGACAGACTGGGGAGAAAAGCGGTAAATCCCTAATTCTATTACTACAACAATATTCCAGTTTTCATGTGGGTTCAATAAAGATTGGGATTTTAGTTTTTTTCATAATTTTTGTTTGTTTTATGAGTTTTTTTAAAAAATTTACTTCCATATTAAACATTAATTTTTTTGAAATCCTGAATTAAACAAGAAATAAAATATAACACTTCCCTAAGTAATTATACATAGACATGGAGATGTTAGTTGTATGCAATGAATCTCTAAGAAATTATGTACCTGTAAAATCTATACATAGACATCACATACCCACATCCATCCAATAATAAGTATTTGTTATTAAAAAGGGGGAAACCCCCAGAACAAGTTATGGAGGTTTAATGTAATGATTACTAAGGGTATCATCTTAGACCAAATTCACTCACTCAGGGGGAAGGGACCCTATTAAATTAAATATAGTAAAAGGATTATCATACCATGTTTCCTTCCCTCTATGTGTGAGTGATATTAGTACAATTTGTGATTGACTCCCTACATTTTTAAAAAAATATATGTGATACCCAAGGGGTAAGGATCACACCATTGATAGAGTTATGGAGGATCTAGGAGACTGATTCCCCATTATTAAGGATTATACCATGATAATGGAACAAAGATAAAACTTTAATCATGGAAGCTACCTCCACAATTATAAGATCATGTTACCCATGTCAAACACCAAACACAAAATCAACTGAGCCATTTGGATCATGTACCACCCCACCTCCCTGCAGGCAACCTTGAGTACATGATCCGTCAATATTAAGTTTTAAGCAATGCTCTAGAGGAAACCACCTAACCCATTTTCATGGGTAGGGGTAAGAAGTTTTGTGAACACCACACTTCATCCATCTGTGAGCCAACACAAGGAAGTGACATGCTCATTATGCTTTAGAAGAGAATCCAACTCCATAGAGAGCGACCTAGACTTCACATACATAACAAAATTAGAAATAACGAGTCTCTTATTACTATTATAATTATGAATATTCCTTAAAATCCCACATCTTGTAGTGAACAATATATCCCCAATAATTTATTTCATGGGTGTTTTCATCTGAGTTTTGAATCCTTGACTTGAATAATGGGTTTCTAGATAGACTTTGGACAAAATTACCTGAAAGTATGCTATGGTTTTATATATTATAAAATCCTAATCTCTTTCAAATAAAATATGGATAGTAGTATCTTCCATGAGAGAGAAGAAACATGTGAACATGGATTCAATGAAAATACCATTATAATGGACCCCTCATCAGTTGGGAGAGAATAAATGTGAATGTGAAAGATACAAAAATTTAACATGGTAGAATTTCATTATACCAGAGAAAACTAACCCATTTATCATTTCTAGTGTTCGTGTTCATCAAACTGAGGTAAACATTAGTAGAGAATATTCCCAATGATGCCTAGATGAATAGAAGTATGTCTAGATCATTTTAGATAGATATATCATGATAGAAATCATATTTTTGGTGATTGAGAATAGATTATATAAAGGCAGGGAAGCTTCGGGCTTGAGAGAAGGTGATATCAAAAATTGGAAAACTAGAAAAACCCAAAAATTTTCCAACACAATTGACTTTCTAGATGTAAATCGATCCTTCCCCATAATCCATTTCGAATATTTTTTTAGCTTGTATATGTCATCCCAAGTGATATTCCAAATCCTGGAAATATGGCCTCTTGTGACATCAAAACATGAATAATACTTCATAGAGGTGAACTTTTCCCACAGTGATTTCCCACCCATTACATCGCATGCCAGATTAACATAAAGGAGATCAATAGTGTGTGAGATGATTCTATGATTGACTCCACTATCCTCTACAACATGTGCCAATTTGTGCCATGAAGCCCAGTGGTATCTCCCTTCCACATGATCATCCTATAAGATAAAATCCAAAATATTCTCAATGTTATAGATGAAAATATTGGGATCAATGGTGTCCACAAAAAAATCATATTTATTGATGTTAAGATGATGTAAACCAGATATATGCATCCTCCAAAGGAAGGAAAATTATTTTTCCAATCGATAATGTGTAAGGAAACAATACTGAAAATTGGCCCTCTAAAAATCCTAGTAGAAGGGATTTATGAGTTATATATAAGTGGTGATAATATAAGAGATATTAAAGGGTTAGCTTTAAAAGATCTTTTAAAAAATGCCAATAAAGGCCCCACTAATAAAGGGTATAATTGTTTTTAATGACCCACCCCAATCTAATCTCCCTATTTCTCAAAGCCTCTTCCACCCCCTTTATCAGCGCTTCCCTACCCCTTTATCAACACTTTAGCGCACACCCCTCCCTCTACTGTGTTTCGAACTGGGGGCTTCCACTATACACAACAACTCCTTTTCCACTACCCTATAATATTATATTTTACATTTAATGATATATATTTATTTGAATTATTATATTTTTTTATCCATATATATATGATTATATATATATATATATATATTAATTATATATATTTTAAATACATATTTAATTATATATGTTTTTTAAAATGGATATTAACTAAAAAAACCCTTAAAACACATAAAAATAGTAAGAAACTCTGAAAAACCCTAAAACCCCTAAAAACAATGAAATGACCCTAAAATCTTATCCAAGAGTGTATTTTAGGTAAACAACCATTAAAATAGAATATCAAAAAATGAGATTCGATATGATATGCCCTAAAGTTCGATCAGAAACCCAAATCAGAAGTTATAGTCGTTTGATTTTTATGAAATTAGGGTTGGTGACTATAATATATATTTCGGCATCCTTCTTTTCCTTTCTAAGAAACAAACGAGGGAAAATGCGGTATGTTATAGTCCTAGACCTACATAGAATATATATGGTCATTTTATACTATTTGATATGTCATATATCCCAAATAGACACCCAGATCAAAAGTTATGGTCGTTTTTCATTTGAGTTTGATTTCCAACCTTTTTGAATCTATAATAACTTTTATTCCTTATGTTTTGTCAAAATTTGAATAAAACAATATTTTATATCATTTCATAAGATTCTATTTGATTGTTTATGGAGCTGAAATGGACAAATTTTTTGAAATTTATGATCCTTTCAGTGTTTTTAGGGTTTTATGGTTTTTAGTGGTTTAAAGTGTTTTTCACATTCAATGACCATAACATCCTAACCAGGTGTCTGTTTTTCCTCTAAAACATATATAATTGAATATTGGAATGATATCTACACCTTAGTAACCCACGAAACCCCTCGATCACCTTTCTTTGGGAAAAAGGCCCATAATGCCTCCAAACGACCATAACTTCTCTTATAGGTGTCTACTAATTAAATATTTTTATTTTAAAATATACCCCTTATCAGTGCTAGTAAAAAATCATTTATAAGGGGGGGGGGGTTATCAGCACTTTTTAGAAAGTGATGATAAAGTCCACCCTTTTATAATTACTTTTTTGATGTGTTGATGTAGACCCCCTTTATCAGGGCCTTTTTAGAAACATTGATAAATGCCCATTTTATCAGCACTTTTTTACTAGCACTAATAAAGGGGACCTTTATCAGTATTTTTTTACATGCATAGAAAAAGGGCACCATTTAAAAAAAATTATTTTTAGTGCTGTTAAATACCCTCTTTGATAGCACTAAAAAATATCTAATAAATACCACATTTAACATCGCTTTTTCTTGTTCTAAGAAAGGGGGTTTTAATAGCACTTTTAGTAAGTGTTTTTAAAGCCCCGATGATAGATAAAACCAGTTTTATAGTAGTGAAATATTATCGAAAATACCATCAAAGTGATGGATTCATATCCTTTCTTATCAAATTGAGGCACATATGCACTCTATGGGAAATTCCTTATGATGACCCTATGTTTTTATTCAATTTTCATAACCCTTCCACCCAAACATAATCTTGAGATGTAGAAACTCAAATTTTCTATTTTAATGAGATGGACATTCCATTTACAATAAATATCAAGGATACAATTCACCTCTTTATTTGTCCAACTACATCTATTGGTGATAATAATGAGGCTATCCATGGATAAATGGTGATAAATTCTACTAATGTTTGATCAACACCCGAAGAGAAAAACACTACCTTCATTACTCCATTTATTCAAATACTTTCTAAAAGAGTCTAGGATCATAATGAACATATCAGGGGATATGGGATATCCCTAACTTTACCCCAAATAATTTTTAAAAACCCAAAACATTTCCCAATGTAGTTCATAAAAAACCATGGAGACCCAATGCATTTGAAAAAAATTCAATCACCCACTAAGAGAAGCCCATACATCTCAGGAATATAATGATGAAGCACCGTTCATCCATGTCATCATCCTTGTCCATATCATTCCTGAAGTCTATATTGGACCTTGTGACCATTTTGTTAAGGAAACATGCAATTTCGTATACCAATGTAATGGAAGTTTGAGTGGATCACCCCTGGATAAATCCTTGTTGTTCATCTGAAACCCACAAATGAATTTGCAGTACTTATATTTAGTTGATCATAGAAGAATGTATTTTGTATGGTAATTTGAGTATGTTGATATGTATGATTTTTTTCATGGAGGATGTGTTTTTTACCTTGAGAATAAGGATCTATGTTTTGGAAAATTTCACTCTTGGCATGATCCCTCCTCAAAAGTAATCCTGGATGATGACCACCATCTTTGTCTTGATGATATTATAGGAAATAGTATAGAAGAAACCTAGTAAAATTTCTGTGCCTTTGACACTAGATGAGTTGAGGGAGGGGAAAACTATACAAATTTCCTTTTAATTCAGAATATTATCCAACAACCATTCATGTCATGTGAAACAAAATGAGGAATAACATCAAAAATTTTAACATGTCCACTTGGGTTTCTCTTTTGCACATGAAGGTTAGCCACCCCATGTAAGAAATGAAAATGGGTCTAAGCCATACCTCTTATAATAATGGGTTCATTGGAGAAATAGGCATCCTCAAAAATAATATTTTTATCATGGTATCACTTCCTATATTTGATGCAATCCTGAAATAAAGATGTGTTTATATCCCCTTGCATAGACCACTTAACCATTGATTTCTATCTAACATCCCTTCTTATTCAATGATTAGGTCACCCAAATAGTCCTTCAAGCCAACCAAATTCTTTAAAACATCCTCATCCCACCAAGACTCATGTTCACGCTCATCATGGGAAATATAATCCTTAAGATTATCCATCTCTAGGAACTGAGTGGTCTTATTCTTATCCGATATTTTTAGGTCCTTTTTCTGCCTTTTGAACATGTAATAAAACCCAACCCAGTAACCTTTAGCCATTTTATTATCCTAGGATGTTTTAAAAACATTATTATAATCAGTTTTATCTCCCCAATGACATTATAAAAAATTAATTCACCACTATTACTTCAACAAACAAGGCTAATCTTGGTGGCTGAGGGGTCAAACATCACTCTACCCCAGATGCTCAACATTGGAATTTGTGAAGAAGGATATGAGTATAATGTTTTCAAAATGTGATTTAGTTATCTCAAAATACAATTATTTCCTTTTTTATTGTATAACTATGTGATCTTAAACCCTGTGAACCCCAAGTCAATGAGGCTGTTAAGATATGATAATTTTGTGAAATATTTCCCATCTCTCTATGAGTAGACCCCTATCTTTTTTTTATGATAGTTAAATGATGGATTTTATGTTTCCAACAATGATCCAAGCCTCATCACCCAAATTAATTTATAATAAATCCTACTACAACACCTCTCTTTTCCTCTATACAAATTTTTCATAAAGAATGGATATGAAGAAAGGGGAGTTATCAAACCCGATCCTTGTTGGTATATGCCATTCTGTGATGAAAATATAATCTATAGAGAGGTTGTTTTTTCAAAACAAATACACATGTTTTGAATTATCAGATCACCATGCATGTAATTATGAAGACCAAGTTTGTAGGATATATCTCCAATCATGGAATAGAGTTGTTTGTGTTGAAGGATATCTACAAAATCCACATTATTATTTTGAATCTTAGATGATTGAAATTCTATTTCAACCCACACCCCCAATCCTCGAGAATTCCTGACAAGAAATTAAATCATTATAGAGATGGGACATAGGATTAGGCCCTTGGCATAAGAAATCACAACAAACCCTGTGAATAATAGGCTTTCTCCCTCTTGGCTCGAGCTATAGTATATGCACCACATAAGATGGGAGAAAAGACACTAGGATCCATGTTTGATTCCTCATGTAATAATACATAATAATTGTTATAAATAATGATTGGGAATGATTTTGGATGGGATACACTATAGGGGGTCCTAAAGAAAAAAGGGGTTATTTCCCTTTACAATGGGAAGTATAGTCTTTCTATTTCATTAAAACCTTTCCCAGAGATAATGGTTGAACCAATAATGAAGAGAGTTTCAATTCATAACCTGGATATAAGAAGGGATGATTGTTGTATAGAACAAAAGCAGTGAAAGCATTCAATTGGAGGTTATAGGAGTCCTTCTTGGAAGAAGGGGAGGGAATCAAAGGAAGAGATTATAATTTAGGGAAATCAGGGAGATCATGTGAAGGGGGTTTACAAGTCACCTAAGTATAGTAGATAAGGACCACTCTAGGAAATTAATCCCTTCTATAATAGGGGAGTATGTTGATTAAGATAAATCCAAATGAGGAGCTCTCAATTGCTATTGGGATTTTCAGAAAATAGAGAGGGAGTGACCATATAATCGAAAAGACGTATAGTGAAATGAAAACTAATTATTAATGGGTTTCCTCCTATTCAGTAGTATATTAACATTTTATTCTACATGATGTTGATGAAACACCACCAGGATTAAAAGGGAATGTATACCATGTATTTTCTACTTAATTTGTAGATGTGTTGCATTCATTCATCTAAAAGATACTTATCCCATAAGCAGAATAATATTCATACAAAAAACTGATGACTAAAATGAATGTGCAGAATAAAATAAGAATAACACAACTTAAAAGGTGGTCATTAATCCTCATATGATAAAAACGCATTGAATAATGTGAATTTTGGTAAATTACATTAACATGGAGATTATAAATATTACATCTTGATATGTGTAAAGGAAATGAAATTTCACTTTCCAAATATTTTATTAATTGGATTGTAGTTGTTACATCCAAGAATATATTTCTTGGTCAAATCATTTAATTTATATGCCTAAAACCATATATCCCATAGTCAATGGTAACATTATTACATTAGTGTTGGATACAAGTGATCACATCTCAAAAGATAAAATAGTTTAGTAGCCTTGGAAAACGAAATACATACTTGAACCTCACATGATATTTTATGGATTAAAATATAAAATATAATTTTATTTAATAAAACCATTATTATTTTTATTATATCCCTTCATATCAATCATAATACACTTCTTGATATCCTAAGGAACTAAAACATAAGAAAGGGGTGAGTTATAATGCTCAATAAGGGTATGTGTAAAATAAAATCTCTCATTAAAAAATAATGCATAATCAATATGGGAGGATAAATAACTAAAATACATTCCATTTAATCAATAGTCTTCAAATGAAGATTAATTGTAAAAAAATAATCCAAGATCAAAATAATTCCATGAAAAATAATCACATATGCCTGAAACGTATCCATGGTCATTCTAACTAATCAAATAACCTCATATAAATCATTAACTAATATCTTAATGAGATAATATATAATTTCAAACATTAGAAAAATACCATATGTGCCTCATTCCAAGACCTATTTCCTAAATGGTTAATTTATTAACCAAATACCAAAGTTAGTTTGTCTTATGTGACCTACTGATGCCTCAATGACTATAGTGGGGCCCGCTCATCACATAATAAGTTCAATTATTTCCCAATATGAATGGGGGAAAATAATTCACCAAAACATTCATATTAAAATAATAGATTACAAATTGTCTAATATTTCCCCAATCAATAAACATAATCAAGATAAACATTCATATTGGGAAACTATCATATATATGTTTAGGATTACCTAAATTAATAAACATAATCATAAACCATTGAGAGTACTATGGAAAATACTATAAAAATAGTACATCACAATCAAAATTATTGTAAACCGTATAGGGTAACAATTTGTGTGGTATCAGTAAAACACATTCCCAAAGTAACATACGTTAAAATGAAGTTTGTTGTCATAGGTGAATATAGATATACTAAAAATTAAATTAAAATCATTATTTAGGAAAATATCATTTTCACCTAGACAATAGATTTCAAAAACTTTAAATTTTAATAATATTAGGTAAAATTCTTATTTTAAAGGAAAATTATAATTTTTTAGGAATATTTAAATAAAAAATTGTTAAAGATGATGGATAATTGCGTGTATTCTGTATACGTAAAAATAATATTCTTTTAAATCTATTGTAAAAAGTTCAAAAGTACCTTAGTTATAAAATGACATGAATATTCCATTCAAACCATTTTTTAAAAATAAAATAAAAAATAAAAATGTATTTAATAATTCTTTTAGAATGTTAAAAAAATTATCAAACATTTTTCGAAGACATTGATATGGCAGAAAAATGTTTTCGACCGAATTGATAAATACATTATTCTTTTCTTAAAAAACAATTCTCAATAATTTTAAGTACCAAAAAGAGGTAAATGGTACAATTACCTGAAAATTACATTAATTACTAGAGGATAAGAAATTATATTGTTTTTATGATATAAATATCAATTAACACACCCAATTGAGGATTTCTGTAAATTATGTTTTATTAAAAAAGACAATTTTGTGGAAAAAGTGAGAAACCAAAGGTTCCAACAAACAACAAACAGTTCCAAACAAAACAAACAAGAACCAAACACTTCGGTAACTTTTGAATTGTAAACCGCATGATGTAAATAAAACCATATGGAACTTTTAACTAATTATAATATAATTGTATTCATGATATAACATATCAAATGGTAATTATATACACTACAAAAAATAAATAAGTGGTGAATATAATATATATCTCATACAAGTAAAAGTGAGATGAGAAACAAATACAGGCTTTGGTATCTTCTGAATCATAAGCCAAAGAATGAATAAATTTAAAAGAAACTTAAAATATAATTATAATAAATAAATTCATAATATAACATTTTAAAATTGTTGTATATACACATCATAGTAGATATTGGTTCATGACATATCATATGTATCAAAAAAAGATAATTTAATATAAAAATCTATTACCTTGGGTCTGATTTCCTTTGTATAAGTTCAAGACTCTTTTATATCAAATTTATATTTATAATAAATATATTATAAAATCATAAAATTTATATCATACCATATATTATTTACATTTAACTTTTTATCACACATTTATTAACAATACGCTGTTAAAATTTCTATTCCGGGTGATAACTGCTTTTTTCCCTCATGTATTGGTTTGGTAGTTTCAATATTTTTTTATTTTATCATGGTTAAATAATATAGGTAATTTTAACCATGATATAAATATAATATATATTCTTTATATAAGTATTCAGAATATTCTTTAAAATTTAGAGGAAGCAAATGAGTTACATTGAAAGTTATTTTGGGTTTTTACGGATATAACAATAAAAAGGTAAATAATTATTCACTATTAAAGAACATTATTATATCATTTATATAATATATATTCATTAAATATATCCTTATTACCATCCAAGTGAATATAAAATGAATAAGGGTTCATATCTCGTCGTGGGCGTGGTAGTCCACAGTTGTGCATGAGAGACACTGTCATTTTCCAACAGATTGTAAGATAAGAAGGTTTATGTGTTATTATAATTATAGAAGTATATTTATGTCATAAAGATCGTATATATATATATATATATATATTATAAATACATCATTATATCTATCCATGATAGGAGGGTATTAAAAAGGAATTACATCGGTTCGCAATATGATAGTCCACTATAGAAACTATTGATAGTTTTGTTTCTAGTTTGATAGAAGAGGATACAGATATAGGTTATTACTTTAAAATAATAACATTTTAGTATATATAATATATTTTTGTTATTATTTTATCATAATTGATGAAAATTTTATGTATTTACAAAATTAATTATATGAATATGCATGGTTAAGAACTATACCTCTTGTTCGGAAAACAACATTAGGTTTATTGCCAAAGCCTTCCTAAAATGGGGTTTTAATTAAAAATGGAATATTTTTAAGTCGTATGGATGTATGAAAGGTATTTTTATAGATATATTATGATAAAAATGGATTTTTAACTATAAATGGGATAAAATTTGGATTCCCTTTTATAAACAGGGGAGATGACACACTTGAAATTTTTGAAAAGAATAAATTATACCAACATTTTTAACAAGAAATAATTCTCCACAATTTTTAATTATATAAAATTGGGTGAAATATAGTAATAATATGTCCATAAAATTAATATTGGATAAGTTATTTGTTTATTTTAACCCTTATATTCTTAGTTTAACCCCGATAAACTTGTTTTAACCTTAACTGTGGTAATTAAATTTTACTATATTTTTCTATTTAATATGACCAAAAATTATGTTCAATTATTACTATAATATTAATAATTATTTTTTAAAATATTTAATCAATTTATCCTAATAAAATTCATATATTTGGTAGAATTTAAATTAAAATTTAACCCGCAGATGAGATGAAAAAATGAAATTCCAAAGAAAATGTTTTTGGAAGTATAAAAATTTTTACATAAAAATTTAATATTTAATTCATTAAAATGATATAACCTTTATTAATTATAATATAATTTCACTATTTTTTATTTTATAATTATTTTATAAAAAATTATACTTTTATAATTCTTTAAACGGATTGGCAGTTTTCAATAAAAATCAATTTTTATTTCATTATTCAATGAAAAAAGAGTCTATTAAAATAATTATCCAAAAAATCACTCTAATACAATACATAAATTATTATTTAAAAATTTCAGTTCAATTTTTCAAATAATTTATCTAAATTTTTCAAAAATTAATTTTAACATAAGTATGAAAAACACAATGAAATTGTTTTTTTAATATAGTTTTGTTGAAAAACATTTATTTTTCATTCAAATGATTTTTATTTATTTATATATTATTTATAACCAATGAGATTATTTTATACATTTTTAAACCATAGTATTTTCATAATCTAGTTAGTTATCTTTATATCATCAAATTGAAAAGTTATGTTATAAATATCATATTTAAATAATATAGTTTGCAGGTTGTTTGTGCACGATGTTTCATGTTGTATACGCAATTGAAAAAGATATTCATCATTTAAAATCTTAGCGTGTCATATTATACCCACCCTTAATAAATATAATTCACATAATTTTCTCTTTACCTTGAAAAATTTTTGGTTCATTATCTAATAATATCATTGTTGAACACCCTCATCGTAAAAAGTGTTAATAAATCGTCCGCTTGACAATAGTGAAAAGGAAGTACAAAGTTTATCTATAATTACACATAACTAGGTTTCCATGTTTGAAATTGTTAGTGTTATGTGAAAATATATACAAGGAAGAACAAATTAAATGATTTGTAATTTTGATAGAGATCATTTATCATCAGAAGGTTGATTATCAAGAGAAAGTTGTTGAACAAAAAACAAAAAACGATGAGGTGTGAAAATTACCATTTCATTAATTGTAAACAAATCTAAATGTTTCACATCTTTATTTTAATATCATTTTCATAGACTTTATGGATTATTTTACAATCAGGATAGATAACACTATAAAATATACTTACTTGATATCTTTTTATTTCATAAGAATGATTTCATCCAATGGATGTACTTCTATCAATTTTCACGTAGTTTCTCACTTAATGATATTAATATCCATTTTTATTTTTTTATTCCCCAATTAATGAAACAAACTTTTAATGGATCATTATATCCATAAAATAGTGGAATTTATTTTCGTACGACTCATAATATTTACGAAAATGAAAAATGATTAGCACATTTTTTCCAAAAAAATAGAGTAATCTCTAAACCTCAATAGTAACACCCAAAGATTAACTTAATCCATTCAATAAGAATTTATCCCTAAGAATCATTAGTTTTCATCTCCAAAATAATAATATAATTCTTCCCTAATAATCCCTTATTTTTAACAAAATGGTTATATTTTTATTTCAACATAATAAAATGTATCCCGAAATATAATTAATCACTTCAAAATTAAAAAACTTTGTTCCTATAAAAAGTTTCACAATATCAAACTAATATTTATCCATCAACATTATTGAGTAAAAAACTCATATTAACCAGTTGATCGGGTAGGCCAGTGGTGTTCACTTCAACATTATTGTTAATCAATTGTGCATTTAATACTAGTGGTCTTCCTGGACATGACAATATCCTGCTTGTTAAATTGGTTTTCCTTTTTCAAAAAATATATTAATATAAATCCTTTAATGTTTTATAAAATATAATGAAAATCCAAAAAAAATTCCATTAATTATCAAATGGATTTTCAATCCCAAGGTTATCTATATAATAAAACATATGTTCCCTTATTTTAATAACCTGTAATTACCTCATCATCAAAACATTTGTAAATCTTAATGGTTATCAATATATTTAAATGATGTCACTAAAGTGTAAAGGAATTATTCCACAAATATATTTCTCATTAAATCTCGTAATGTTCCTAAGGGTTGCGTTACTATAAATTTCTCCCAATATTCTATAAAAATCCCATCACATAAAACCATAATAGGGGTGTCTATGATGTTGAAGATATGATTAGATATAAACTAATAATCCTATGATCATATCCATAAATTTTATGTTAATACAGGTTGAATAAATATATGATTCATAAAATTAACATAATCCATAGATGTTAATCATTATTATAATTGAAGTACCACTGATAAAGATACTTTTGAAACATAATTCTTGGATCCCAATACAAAAATACTTCATACATTTTTTTAATGATTTTTATAACATAGGGCCTTCCTTGGTCATGGAGTTAACCATTAAGACAATAATGGACCATATTTTACAACGATAGATATTACTTCAAAATTTAATAATATTCATTAAAAACATGAAAAAACCACTCCAAGACTGTATAGTTTTAGAGTCTTTAGAAACTGGGAAACATATACAACTAATTCATAAGACATCAAAATTGTCTTCCGCTTATTTCATCAAAAATAGAACCCATTTCTACATATCTTATTTAATACCCTTGTTCATTAACTGGTAAAAAACATAATAAAGGGCGAGCTTAGATGATGAGTAATGTTAAAAAAGGGATATATCAATAAGATCATAATCATAAGACATAAGAACATAAAATTTTAAAATATTATCCTATAAATGAAAGATCATGATATCAAGTCATGGGATAAATGATAAAAATTCATAAAGAATAAAGGAATTTATTTCCAAAAATCATAACAAATGCCATTGAATTTGTGTAATATACATAATCATATAAAATCATTTCATATTTTTCAATCCTTATTTCCAAGAACATTATAGTGGACAATGTCCATTACTGAACTGAGTTCACTTCTCGTTCCAGGCTCGTATAACTGATCTAAAATCATTTATTGTTCCATCTATGTATATCTCATGAGATATAAAACTTAACCCAATGAATTGTATAGATATATTATTCCCACAAATTCTGTAATTATATCATTATTTTGTGTTCCACAAAAACAAAAATCATTCATTATAGCATAACCCAATGAATAAAATGGGTTTCTTTGACACTATTCCATCACAACATAATCCATATAAAACAAATGGATTTCATAAATATAATTCCATAATAAAAACCATAAAACCATTTGAATACTTGTTATATTATACTTAAAACATAAAACTATTACTTAATTTCATCTTAGAAGGAAAATATTTTAAATTAAAAAATGAAATTAATTCTTGTGGAAAATATCTTTTCTTCTTAAAAAACATTTATTTTCACAAAATTCTATGAAATTTTATAAGAAAAAAATTTCTATAAAAATAAACATGAAATATTATAAAGGAAGATTCATATAAATAAGGTGTTATGAAATTGTAAAAGTCCATTCATGTCGTATAAGATAAAATAATACATTCTTCTCGTACTTTTACCGAAAAGTCAAAAAGTACATCTTCTCAATAATTGTAAAAGATTACTTTCATAACATTTCATAAAAATTATCGAAAGGGTAAAATTTATTTTAAAAAATAGTATAATAATATAAATAATATTTCATAATACATATGTATAAAACAATTACATGGATGATAAATATACCCTAGTACATATAACCAATCTCAGATAATAACGAGATTACAAAATTATCCCTTACCTTATGTTTGATATCCTTTGTATGTATCTGAAACTCCTGATAATTTTTTAAATAATGTGATTGAATAATTCCAAAAAAATAATTTTTATTATTTCATATATAATCATATTATCATCTATTTGTTAATAACATTTCATTATTACACGTCATTCGTGTAGTAACTGCATCATTATTTAAAGCATGTTTGGTTGAATAAGTTCATTTTATCCATATTAGGTAATATTTATATCATTGAGAAATGATATTAACATAATATATATCATATCTATTCATTATATACCATTATATAATCATTATTTAATGGATATAATGTATAATTAATCACATCCCATCATGGAGATGATAGACTGTACGTACGCACGAGCGACGATATCATTTCCATAACTGTGAAATGGTATGTTAGTGGATGGTATATATATTTTTCTCAAAATGAATATCATGTTATTATAATAATTTATATTTATTATGTCTATTATTATACCCATCCAGGTAAGGTGGTGGTGAAAATAAATAACACCATGACGCGGAGACTGTTAGTTGTACGTACGCATGTGTGGTCATTTAATTTTTCATAGGATGTATAAAAAGATTAATATGATTGTTCCATAATCATAATAACATATAATTATATAATTTATACTACAATTTTTACATTATAATGGAAACAACTCTTGAAGATGAAGTATAAGAAGAGAAATGTTTGAACGAATCGGTCGAGGAGATTACCGCTTGTTCGAGGGGCTCCCTCTAGATAACTTCATAAAACACTAGATATGCTATTTGAAGAAGAAAAAAAACCTATATAATATTACTAGGTAAGTTGATCATGGAAATGTTCAGGTGATGGACAAGTTTTATCTCTGAAAGTGAAGTGAAGAAGTGAGGGAGTATGTGCCCTTTTATAATATAGGTGAGGGGAACTTATAGAATCTATAAAAATATTAATATATGAATAAATCAAAAAATGTACAAGAACCTAAAAATTGTCCTAATTTATAATATTTGATGAGATAAAGACTTTATATCATCAAGAAACTAAATTTTCAATAGGTTTTTCTGTCAATTTATGCCTTATCATTTTAATTAAATCATAGTTATTATATTTAATTTTAAACTATGTTATCAAATTATTTAAATATTAAAAGGGTGGAATATTTACATACTGTATGTAAATTCAGACATAAATAAATATTTTAGAATATTTTAGACCATATAATAATCATTATATATTTTTTAAAAAGCTTTATTATTTTTTAATAATTTAATAAAACATTATTTTGATAAAAATACAATAATGTCAATTTTTACACTATTTAATTAATTGTTTTTTAAAAATGTAAATATAACATGTTAACATCAAACAAAATATTTTATTATATTCTTCTGAGGAAAAGTGATTCTAGAAAATTCTTTGGATATATATTATCCCAAATTATATTTATTTTGATATTTTTAGTCATATATATTTGTTATCTCCATTAATAAAATAATTACCACATCATTGTTTTGTAATTATTTAATATATTTATTTTTGGACTAAAAATTTAATATAAAATACTATAAAGGTGATAAATCCTATATATTGAAAAATAATTATTATAGTTGAACATATCTTCTAGGAGATCCTATATAAAAATGTTATATTTATTAAAACATGAATGTGACAACATTTTCATCGCTTGAAATAAAATTCTATATGTTTTATAATCTTTTCTATATGACTTAAAATGGTCAATAATAGGACACTTGGATGATTATGGTCGATATATACTTGAACAATAAGATTTTATCTTGTTTTGGGTCTTTAAATGGTTATTATCATTTTAATAGAAATTATTTCATTGATTTCTCAACAATTAAATAATTTTTTCATCATCAATCTATAATTCATTAAAGTAATTATCAATTTCGTTAAAAATAAAATTAAATATCAACGATAAAAAAATATATATTTATAAATAGTATTTATAATAGTATTTTTTTTCTGTAAAAAATTATATTAAATTGATATAGTTATTTAAATTTGAAAAACACACATTTAACTTTTCTTTAATGAAAATAAATTAAATGTCCTAATCCCATAAGAAATTCTTAAAAACGATACCATTTTACCCCAATGATGATTCATATCTAAACCAACTCATATAGTTACTTTACGAAACGTTTTAATAGAAATTTATAATAGTATTTTTACACATAATTACCTGATTTACCCTTTTATCTATTCAAAAAAATTACCAAAGTTTCTATTTATAGTGCCCAAAAATAAAATAAAGCTATTTAAATAACATGGACCTACTAATTCATAATATGGAATCTATTTATCAAAATTAAAAGCATAAATATTGAGTAATTAATTTATAATTATTTTTGTTATTGAAATTAGAAATGATGTTTTAAATGTTAAAACAATGAAAAAGATTAAAATGTTTTTATATCTAAATTCAAACAAAAATTAATGAAAAAGACCTAAATTATATAAAATGATAAAACTATATTCTATTTATACTTTAAATTTTTTAATAATATAATTTAACCATATTAATTATTCTAATAAAAATTTCACAAAAAATTTAGTATATTTATAGTATTCATCAAAACATAAGTGTTTTTAGAAAAATATAAAATATTAATCTAAAGTAAATTATTATATCCCGATTCGAAATAAGTGGTTTCCATTATCAAATAATAATTATTAATGTTCCAAAAGTATAATTTAAAAAGTTTTCTACATTAAATGTTGGTATAATAACTCTTTTGAAAAATTACAGGTTTTTATACATAAAATGGGGTTTATTCATACCCTATAACTAAAATATATTTTCAATGAATATAAAAATTATTTTATAAATTTTTTTAAAATGATGGTGTCGAACCACTTAGTTATTATTTAAATAATAGACCTCTTTTAGACTAGGTTTAGGGAGACCCATTACATAGCTCGAAGGCCAAAGGCCAAGTGGCCCAATTACAAGGCCAGAAAGCCCATTTTTTGGCCTAAAGGGCCCTTCAGTGAAAATTATAACTATAGTACATGGGATAAAAATATTTTATTAAATATATAACATATATATTATATTAATTAAATTTTCTAATTTTAAATAACTTAATTTATTAATACAAAAAATCCAAATATTTCTTTTACATTTAATGGATTTTTATTTTTCATAAATAATTGGTAGCCAAAGAATTCATCATACATTTTCATATGTTAGTTATATTTATTCCCGAAAACATAATGGATAGTATATAATGGTCATTTTATAATAATGGTTCCTCATATATCATTTACAATCATTATTGTGTGCAATGAAATATATTGAAGGATTAAAATTATTTAAATAAAAAGTTACATAAAAACATCAGGGTGTTACATTCTATCCCCCGATTAAATAGAATTTCTCCCCCAAAATTTTTCACTTGGATATAAATATATGTGGATACATATACCTCATCAAATCCTAAAGTTCCCACATAGTTTCATTAAATGGTTGTTCCTCTATAAAACTTTAACCAAGCAAATGGTATTGTTTCAGAGAAATTTTTTTTCTACAATCTAGAATACCTATCGTTTGTTCTTAATAAAAATGATATTTCTCAAATAGTAAGACATCTGAGTTTAGATTTTGTGAAAGATAAGAAATTTACTTTCTCAGTATTTATAATGGAATACATCATGATCTTAAGATAGATTTTGTGGAACGGATGAAAAATATGGAACCTTCCCAACACGATTCAAAATTTCAAAAGGACTGATATACCTCAGGAATAACATTCTATTATTTCCAAATCATATTACACTCTTTTAGGGAGATATTCATAGAAACACCTTGTCACCCACTTCAAAAACTAGGTCTTTTCAAATATTGGCAACAACAAAAATTTCCCGATTCTAAACTCCTCTTATGTGTGGTTGAATAGATCTAAGCTTATCTTCCATTTCATCAATAAGATCTGGTCCTAATAGATTTCATTCCCCAACATCATTTCCAAATGATGGAGTTCTACACATATTTATATATTTGGATTCATAAGGATCCATCTGAGTACTTTAGTGGAAGCTATTGTGGTAAAAAATTCTACCAAATGTTAGTATTGGTTCCAACAACCTTTCAAATCAAGAGAGGAAATTCTCAACATGTATTATAGATTTTGAATTTTAATCTCAGACTGTTTTCCTATCTGAGGATGATATGATACATTGAAACATAACTATTTATCTATAGACTACTGAAGAAATCTCCAGAACATAAAGGTAAACCTTGGATCCCGATCAGATATAATGGAAAGTGGGAATCCATGAGATCTTACCACTTTCATTAAAACTATCATGGCATGGTGATGAGGAGATAAATCCTTTCTAACAACAATGAGGTGTGTTGAATTCATAAGGTGATCAACTATAACCCATATAACATTATGACCTTTATATTTTACGGGATGTATAATAACAAAGTCCATAGTGATGTTTTCCCATTTACATTCTGGCATGGGTAATGGTTGTTTCATACCTATATACTTCTGTCTCTTAGCATTGAATTACGAAAAAACTAAGCACCAAAATACATATTAAACAACATATCTTTTCCTGAAATCCCAATAGATATACTTTTTCAGGTCCATGTACATCATTTTTCTTCTAGGATGAATAGATAATTAATAACTATAAGCCATATCCAACTACTCATTTTTAATTCTCGTATTGTAGGAATACAAACTAGGATCTCAAACCTAACTATTCCATTACAATCAGGGTTACATTTAAGAACATTTATCTCCTTCTTTGGTTTCTTTACATATTCCTTATACACCTCATTAATCTTTACTCGTATGGATGGTTTAACATTTATTTGATAAAGATAATATTTATCCCCTTTAAATTTCTAGATCCATCCTTCACAAATCCATTTATATTGGATCATTTTTTATCCTCATCATGGATAGGCTACCATTTTCCTTTAGAATCAAAGCATCTTCCACCTTGTTCACATTCCTAGGGTGGTAATGAATCTAGCAGCAATTATCATTACTCAACTCCAACAATCTTATTTGGATAATATTCAACTCCTATTGTGTGAATATATACTTGAATATTTTATGATCATTATAGATATCACACATTTCACCATAAAGTCAATGCATCTATAACGTTAATTCAAATATTGTCGTAGCATTCACCAAATCATGATTTGGGAAATTTAGCTCAAGAATTTTCAATTTTCATATGGAATAATCTATCACCATATCATTTTGCAAGAGAACACATCCCATACCCTTCTTGGATGCATCACCATAGATGAAAAACCTTTCTCCACTACAAGGTTGTGTGAGAACAGGTTCACTAGCTAACCTTATTTTTTAGCTCTTTAAAATTCTCTTCACATTCCTCTGTCTAGATAAACATACCTTTTTTCCAAGTCTACTTGGTGAGTGGATTAGATAGTCATGAAAAATATTTCATAAAATGTTTACAATATCTATCCATACCAAGAAATATTCAGAACTTAGTTATCATTGACTATCTATAACAAGTTTTAATAAATCTTCTTTTTATTGATCTATAGATATCCCCTATATTGAGATAATATGACCCAAAATTTAAATTTCTAAATACAAAATTCAAACTTGGTAAATTTTCCATAAAGATTCTCTTTTCTTAGGGTCTTTAGTACAACTCTGAAGTGAACTTAATGTTCTTCCATGATCTTTAAATATACAATATTATATTCTATAACAACTACCACAAATTGATCAATATAGTCTCTAACGACTCTATTAATTATATCTATTAAGATAGTGGGGACATTAATAAGACCAAAATGCATCACTATAAATGCATATTGTCTATTCCTATCGTCTTTGGTATATCCTCTATCATGGACCTTAATTTATAATCTACCAAATAAAGATCAATCTTGGAAAAGAATTGAAATATGAAAATTTGGTTTTATAGGTCATCAATGTGGGTAGGATGATATTTTTTCTTGATAATGATATTGTTAAATTCTTGATAATTAATGAAGAGTCTTATTAATCCATCCTTCTTATTAATAAACAAAATAAGTTCACCCCAAGGTGATGAAAAAGAATATATAAATCTATCGTCACGATTCTATTGTAGTATGTTCTTCAATTAATACAAATCAATAAGGAAAATCCAATAAGGTGTATTTGAAAAAGGCATCACACCCGATATGAGTTTTATAGAAAAACCAACCTCATGATTCAGTGGAAACCTGAAAATTCATCCTAAAAGACATTATCAAACTAACATAAGATAGGTTTATTATTAATGGTGAGTTTCTCTCCATAAATTTGGTATAGATAACCTTAATTTATAGTAATTAATACGCATATGATGAAAGAAATTTCCACTAGAAGGTCATACTGATCCTAGCATCGATAGATGATCATAGATTGATCCAAAATATGAAATGTTAATTCTAATCCTTGGAAATTTATATGAGTCCCATATATGGAAAAAAATACATTCCATGAATCACATCAAATTCCACTGAAGGAATGATCACAAGATTTCTAGGATAAACTTTCCTACAAACATCAACTGGTGAAGAATTATAACCATTAGATGTAACTATTGTGAAATTAGAAGTTGTCACAACTAACTCAACATATAATTTTTACGTTATTATATTGATACCCTCATAAAATTCTTCATAAATAAATGAGTGGGTGTATCCAGAATAAAAAAACATTTTCAACTTTAGAGTGGATGGTAAGTGTACCTTTTACCACATCATTATTGTACTCTATATCATCGATAGTGATCACATGTGACTTCTCTTTTTCATTGAACTTAAGATTTCACTAAAGTTGATAATTATCAATAACCCTTGGATTAGGACATTGGTTGGATTCATTCCCCCATTTCTTTGCACTTGTATCATTGATGGGTAGGAGGTGCGTTATGTGTATCCTTTTCTCTATTCGTATCATTAGTAATCTTTTTCCCATCATAGAGACATTTAACTACCCTATGTCCTCTCCCACACTTAAAACATTGAATAATACCTTTATGAAAATATACTATATATTTATTTCCATGCATTATGAATAATGGAAAATTCGCCTACTTTTTATTGTGGTCTTTTTTCCCTTTAATATCATTTTTCCATCTTATTAAACCCATATGACTGATGAGTTAGTCTAATCTCCATCTTAGACTTAAGGTCACGTTGAACAATTTCTTAATAGATATTGAAGTACCTTATATATAATTACCATCAATGACTTGGTTTTAATCCACTAAAGAATCAACCAACTTTACCCTCAGGTTGGATAATAATTCGAGAAGCATACCTTAGAAGTCTTGGAGAATTTTCTTCATAGGTACCAATGAATTCATCATTCTTCTTCTTGAGATCATGGAACTCCTTCTCCATCATTTTTCAAATAATATGAGGAATGAAATTATTATAAAATATGTTCTTGAACACATACCATTACATGTATTCAATTTAAATTTTTTACCTCTTATTCCTGATAAGGTTCCACCATTAACCAACTTCATCTTCCAATTAATAGACTGATAGGATGACATTATCATGTTTTAAACATTGGAGAACTAAAATAATATTTTTAATGGAATTGGTTCATTATTCATTCACCAGTGTATCACAATACTTGTTAATAGAAGGTGGATGATACCTTAGGATGGACTCAATAGAATAGCATTGCCTCCATTTCTCATTTGGATGTTGTTCATGATTTGTAGCGTGATAAAGTTGTGTGAGAATAGTTGCATGGTTTTTCATTCTTGATCCCATAACATTAGATTTAACATGAAGAAAATCATTTTATTTCCCTTGGAATTTAGCATTAACATGGTTTATCCAGGTTCCAACCATTCAATAAAACCAAGAATAATAGTGTCAAAAAGACTAATAATAATGGGAAGACCACATAGTGAAGTATAAAATTTCAATTTTGAACACATTAGGTTTTATCCTATATTATTAATGACCATTTCTAAAACACAATGATTTTATTCTATTCTTTGAAATATATTTATAGTTTCTATTAATGTTTTCCCATCATAGTTTCCAATGGTTAATTATACCCTTACTTCGATACAAATAATAATATCCCATACATTACATACATAGATATCGCATAAAAATTGAATAATAATAATTTCAAAACATGAAAAAAAATTCCAATACCCTATAGGATTAGTTTCTTTAGAAACTAAGAAACCTGAAAAATTAATTCATAAGATATCTGCATTGTCACCCACTTATTTCTTCATAACTAGACCCCTTTTTTACATATCTTAATTAGTACCATTTTTCATGACTCGTGGAAAATAATTATAATAAAGTGAGTGCTTGGATTCTCAATACGGGTAAAACAAGGATATATCAATCATATCATAATCATAATATATAAGAACATAACATTTGAAAATCTCATCCTGCATATGAAAGATCATGATATCATGTCATGGGATAAATTCTAAAAGTTCATAAAAAATCAATGGACATATTTCCAAATGAAATAACATAAGTCATGCAATTTGGGTAATAAACATAATCATAGAAAATCATTTCATATTATTCATGGATTATTTCCAAGACCAGCATAGTGGACAATGTCCATTAATAAACTAAGTTCACTCCTCATTTCATAGGTTTATTATTGAATTGATACCATTAACCATTCCAACAATGTGTATTTGATGAGATAAATACCTTCACCCAATATATTAAAGGGTGGTATAGGTCCCAAAAATCTCATAATGGAATAATTCTTATGTGTTCCCAAAATACTTAATTCATTCATCATAGAATAAACAATGGAATAAAATGGGTTTCTTAAAAATAATTCCATCATAACATAATCCATATAAGACATAGGTATTTATAAATAGAATTATATAATAAACATAATAAAACCATATAAATAAATGGGATTGTATACAAAAAACATAACACTATTAATGAATGTCATCTTATATGTAAAATAATTCAGATAAAACAAGAGAAATTAATTCTTGAGGATTATAACCTTTTCTTCTTCAAAAATGTTTTCTTCTCTAAAAATGACACATAATTTTAAAAGAAACTAATTTATTAGAAAATAAAATTGAAATAATATATATTAAGAATAATGGAAATAAGGTTTTATAATAGTATAAAAATACTTTCATATCATACACGATAAATGAAAATGTTCTCATACATTTGTTGGAAAGTCAAAAAGTACCGCTTATCGAAAATGAAAAAAGATCACTTTCATACCATTTCTTAAAAATTAATAAATGGGTAAATTTTAATTTAAAAAATAATATAAGAATATGAATAATATTTGATAATACATATTTATAAAACATTTACATGGATGATAAATATACCCCAGTACGTATATAAAATTTCAGATAATAATGAGATTGCAAAATTATCCCTTAAATTAGGTCTAATATCTGTTGTATGTATCCAATAATACTATATAATTTTTTAAATAATATCAATTAATTATTCCATAATCATATTCTTTTTTATGGTATCTTAAATAATAATATTATCATCCGTTTGTTAATAACATTTCATCATTACTCGTTATTCTGGTTGTACCTGCATTATTTTCTTATGCATGATTTGTTGAATAAGTTCAGGTTATCCTTATTAGGTCATATTTATATTATTTAAAAATTATATTAACATAATTTATATCATATTTATTCATTATATACATTTATATAATCATTATTTAATTGATATCATGTATAATGTATCATATCGCATCGTGGAGATGGTAGGTCATACGTACGCACGAGCGACGATATCATTCCCATAATTATGAAATGGTATAGAAGTGGATGGTGTATATTTTGGTCCATAATATATACAATGTTATAATAATTATATATAGTTATTATTTCCATCATTATACCCATCTATGTAAGGTTTTTGTGAAAAATAGATTACAGCATGGCATGAAGACAGTAAGTTGTACGTACGCATACATGGTGATTTCATTTTTATATGATGGATTGAAGGTAGAATATGGTTGTTACATAATCATAATAAAATATTAATATATAATTTATACTGTATTTATTACAATATAATGGTAAAAACACATGAAGACCATGTATAAGAAGAAATAAGTTTGAATGAATCGGTAGAAAAGATTTCCACTTCTTCAATGAGCTCCCTCTAGATCTCTTCTTAAAGCACTAGAGTTGGTCTTTGGAGAAGACCATGACCTATATAATGTGAATAGGGAAGTATATAATAGAAATTTTTGTGGTATGTCTGATATTTAAGGCTCAATGATAAGTGAAGAAGTGAGGGAGGAGGTTCCCTTCTATAATTGTGGTGAGGGGCACCTATGGAATTTCCAGAAATATTAATTTTTAAACAAATCAAACCATGTAAAAACAAACCTCCAAAATTTCCTAATATTTAAGATTATATGACATAAGTTAGTAATATAATAAACCTATAATTTTTAGACAAGTTTATATATCAATTTAGACCATATCATTTTTAATATCACTTAGTTATTGTATTTAATTTTTAACTTGGGTATCAAATATTTCAATATTTAAATGGTGAATATTTAACAATTTTATAAAATTTATACCATAAATAATTTCTTTATAACATTTTATACCATATCATAATTATTATATATTTTAAACAAATGTTTTAGGTTTTTTAAAATAATTTAATAAAACATTATTTCGACAATCAATCATGAGTGTAAATTTTTACACTATTCAATTCATTGATTTTTAAAAATATGAAGATAAAAAGTTATATTTGAACCAAATATTTTATTATATTCATAAGATGTAATTTTGAAAAATAAAATTATTTGGATATATTGTTTAACAAAATTATATTTATTTTAATATTTTTAATCACATTTAATTTTTTATCTCCATTAATAAAATAAATTCAACATAAATTTTGGGTAACCATTTAATATACTTATTTTTTGAATAAAAATAAAAAATAAAATAAAATGAAGAAGTTAAATCCTCTATATTTCAATAGAATAATTATTGTTGAACATATATTCTGGAAAATATAACCTAAAAAATGTTATATTTATATAATCATTAATGTGAAAACTTTAACATCACTTTAAATAAAATATTATTAGTGGCATAATTTTTTTGATAAGGATCAAAATGGTTAATAATTCGATCATTGGATTATTTTGGTTGATATACACTCTAACAATAAGATTAGGTCATGTTTTTTGGGAATTTTAACGGTATTTATCATTTCAATAATTATTATTTTAATAATTTATCCTTAATTGAATAATTTATGCATAATAAATGAATATGCCTTTAAGGTCATTATTTTTTCCAAAAAATTAAAAAAAATTAACAAGACAAAAAAAAAATTTACTTTTCAAAATATTATTTATAATAGAATTCATTATCTTTATAACATTAACTAAAATATTATATAATGATTAAAATTCAAGTAAGACATATTTGAAGTTTCTTTAAATAAAATAAAATAAATTTCCTAATCTCATCAAATTGGATTCAAAAGGAAACTATTTCTCCCCAAGGATGATTTATTTCTAAAAATAATCATCCATGGATTTTAGGATAAGTGTTAGGGTAAATTTATAGTATTATTTTTACCCTTAATTATACGATTTACCCTTTTACTATATTAATAAAAATTACTGAATATAATATTTGTAATGCCAAAAAATAAAATAAATCTATTGAAATTATTTTGATCTATTGATTCCAAATATGAAATAATTTTTTCAAAATTCAAAATATATAATTTCAATTAATTAATTTAAAATTCATCTCGTTATCAAAATGGGAAAACAAGTTTTAAAAGATAAAACATTGCACTAGATTTAAATGTTTTTATATGTAAATTCATTTTAAAATTATATCTAATGAACTAAATTATATAAAATCATAAAAAAATATTCCATTTATACTTTAAAACCATTAAATAATATAATTTAACTATATAAATAATTTCAATGGAAAAGAGGTGTTTTCACTTAAAATTTAGTATGTGTTTTTTACTCATCACAATATGAATGTTATGAGAAAAATATAAAAAAATCCATAAAAAGTAAATTTATATATCTTTCATAGAAATAAAATGTTTATGTTATATAAAAATTATTAGAGTTTCAAAATTTTAATTTAAAAGGGTTCTCCATTAAAATGTTGAAAAATTACCCTACTGAAAAAAATAAAAAACATTATACATAAAATTGGGTTGATTCATAACCAAAGAATAAAATTTATGTTTCATGAATAAAAAAATATTTTAATAAATATATAACTTATATATTTCACTAATTTCATTTACTAATGATAATTCACATAATTTATTAATGAAAAAATACAAATATTTCGTATACAAATAATTGTTTTATATTTTTCATAAATAATAGGTAACAAAAGAAATCAACATTAATTTCAATATATTAGTTATATTTATTCCCACTAACTTAATAGCTGGGTTACAATAGAAATTTTATACCATAGGTGTCTCATGGTTCCTTTAAACTCACGACTGCTTGCAATGCAATATATTGAAGGATTAAAATTATTTAATGATAATATTTCATAAAAACATTTCATTGTTACAAAGAGAGGGTATTAACTTAGATAATAAAAAAGCTCTCCAAATTTATGCCAACGAACTATAAATGGATATTGAGGTTAAAATTTATTTTCTTCATTAAAATTATCACTTTTCCTTGATAAGTAGTTACTCTATTCCCTTCATTTCCATAAATAAAACATTTTTATATTCCTCTGAGACATTATCTTGGGATACTCTTCCCACATTTATTATAAAAGAAAATAGATCCTTATTTCCTCCATGGTCTCCACCAAGAGAGATCCTAGCACAGACCATCCTTATATTAGTTTGTGAGTATGAGAGTTGTTTAAGTTATAAGTTATTAATAATATATCTAAATAACTGATTAGGTATAATCAAAATATCTTTTACACTAGTCATCATCCCATTTGGTTTCTCATAATCACCACATTTTCCATCACATTCAGTGTTAACATCATTTATCCTAGTTCCATAAATTATCTAAAACAAAAATTCAAGGTGTGAGCAGCATTAATCATAATTACTAAAAATCATTTATTGAATATCAAAATAATGAAACATTCTTTTCAAGCTAAGACACATTAGGTTTAACCTAGGCCGTTTATTTTCATTTCATATTAAAATAATTCATTAATGTTCTTAATGAAAATGTGAAATAATATAATCATATCCATATTGTGTGTAAAAATAGGTTTCCAGTATTTCCCATTGTCGAGCACCAGGTGATGATCGATTTAAAGGTCAATAGTCCATTTTTAGATTTACTACCCTTATGTAAAATTGTACTAGATCCAAATCCACTATTAGTACCCAAATATGGATTTATTTATTGAAAAAACCACAGAAAAGCTACCATAACAAATCATTAGGATGTTATCATATACTTATACCCATCATCAATGTTAGTCATATGGCTATATTACCTTATCTATGTTTTCTAAATCTAGTTTTCAATGTTTATAATAAAATTGTGCTATTACCTCCTTTAAAGACATGGACCCTAGTAGCCTAGATTCGTTTTTTACTTCATTATATTGGTTCCATATATATTCTATCACATACCAAACAAACTAATATTTTAGTAGTCTATTAAAAATAGATACTTACTTGAAATTTAAATTTCATTTGAAACCATAAAAAACAACACATAAGTTTCTTTTAATATAACATTTTTACCTTTAGTATATACCTATATATAAATCATAATACACTTTTTGGTATCCTATGTAAAGGAAACATAATAAGGGTTTGATACTTAATTCATATTATGGTTATGCATACAATGGAAGTTTTCAAAAAAAAATAAGGCATAATCTATATTTGAAAGTAGAGAACAGAAACAAATTCCATTTAATTAATAACATTAAAAATAAAAATAATAATAATATAATAACTACTGATCAAAATAATTCTATATAGATAATTACATGATCTTTAATCTTAATGATGAATATTCTAACTAATAAAATAACCCCATGAACATCAATAACTAATTTAATATTGAGTGAATTCAAAATATAATTCATCATAAACACACCATAAAAACATCTTTATAAGACATATTATATAAATGGTTAAGAACCTGTCAAAATACCTAAGATAGTTTTTCTCATGATACATACTGATGCATCAAGGTGTTAAGCAGGACGCACCTGTCACTTACTAAGTAATCTTAATTTCTCATTTGAAATAAGAGAATGATAATTAACATAAATAGTCATATTGAAGAAAATTTTATACAAAATTTTAATAACTCCCCAATCAATAAACATAATAGACATAAGCATTTGTATTGAAAAATATCATACAAATGTTAATACATTAACCAACAAATAAGTAAAATCATAAATAATCCAAAGTAATATGTAGAATGATATCAAAATAGAATATCTCACTCAAAATGATCATAAAATATCTGAAAAAATAATAAGGTTGGTACCATTACAATATATTCGAAATGGTACATAAGGTAAAATGGGGGTTTTTTGTTGATGAAAACAAATACCATAAAAATTGAACTTAAAACATTGTTGAGGAAAACATTATTTTAACTTTAAAATCTATTTCAAAAACTAAAAATTTCAAAAATTTAGGGGAAAATTTTTCATTCCAATTATACCTATAAACTTATAAAGGAAGCATCAATGTAATGAGTGTTTATGATGGTGTGTAATTCCGTACTTGTCATATATGTAAAAAACATTTTTTTACACTATTTTAAAATGTTTTAAATTACCATTTTCAGAAAATAAAACAAGTGTTACGCTCAATTATTTTTTTAGAAATTAGATAATGGGAAACTTTTCCTTAATAAATCATTTAGAGACTTTTATAAACATTTTATACAAAAAAATTTTTTAAAAAAAATAACATGGAAAAATGATTTTTGACTGGAGGGAAAAATAAATAAAATTGTATTAAAATAATTTTATCAATAATTTTTAAGTAAAAAAGAGAGGGAAATGGTATTATTACTTAAAACGTCATTAATAACCATATGGGAAGAAAATATATTATGTTTAAGATATATATATATATATATATATATATTCCTCAGAGGTATGATTAAATTCAAAAAATCCCAAATAATGATGAGATGATGAAATAAACTGTTACCACTTTGGTAACATTTGAATCATATGTCCCCGAAAATAAATAAAATAAAACAATACATTTAAATTACATGATGATAAATAGATTCATTATATAAAACTTCGATGGGTAAATATATAAAACACAAAAAATAGGTGGTGAATATTTTATATGTCTCACAAGAGTAAAAGTGAGATGACAAACCCTAAAATTCATTGGTAACATTTGAATCATAATCCCCAAGAAAAAAATAAAATTAAAGGTTAAATATCATGAAAATAAAGAAATTAATTATATAACTTGTCAATGGGGATATTTATACATATCATAGTATATTATTGGTGTCTAACATAACATACGTCCCAAAGAAGACAATTTGAGACAAAAATACCTTACATTAGGGAAAATTTAGATCGTACAAGTTTGAACCACTGGTTTAATAAATATATATTTTATATACATCTATTAAAAATCCATAATAATATATATCATTACATATTTGATTTACTTTTAGATTTTAATAACTTTTTTATTAATAATTCTTTATTGAAATCAATATTTTTTGTGATAACCTCTTTATTTTTCATATATGTATTGTTTTTGTAGTTTTGATCCTTGTTCATTGATCATGGTAAATAATATCCCTAATTTTAACCATGATATAAATATCATATATACTTTTTATATAATTAGTTATAATTATCCATAAAAATTATAGGTAAAAAATTGATTGACATCGTTCAAGGAGACGATAGGTCATATGTACGCATGAATGATGTTTTCATCTTTTTTATGGATGGAATGAAGGAAAAGTAAATACAATTTTAAATTTTAAGAATAATTATTATATAATATATATCACATATATTCACTATTTATATCCTTATTACAATCTATTTTATTATAAAACAAAAAACATTTCACAGCGATTCATGGAGGCGGTAGTCCACACGTACGCATGAGAGACACTATCATTTTGCATTTGATTATAATGTGAGAAGAAATATGGGTTGTTATATTTATAGAATAATATTCAGGTAATAGTATAATACAAATATTTACAGTAAATACATCATTATATATAGCTGTGAGAGGTGGTTATGAAAAACTAATTACATCGGTTCGCATGGCAGTAGTCTGTTGTACACATGATCGATGATTTTTTCCCATTTTATGGAATAGTACATGGATGTATGGTGTTAAATTAAAATAATAAAATCTTAGTGTATGTTATTTATTATTATTATTATTTTATTATATTTTAATTATATTTTACTTTTTTATAAAAATAATTAAAATGGCTATGCATGGTTAAGAACTATACCACTAATTTAGATAACCTATTTAGGTTCATACCAAAATGATTACTAAATATATTTTATATAAAATAGTGATTATAGGACATGAGTAGGTATTTAGGTAACGTATTTCGGTAGTTATATTCATAACTAAAGGGCATTGGATGGGTTAATATGATAATTTTTTCCCTTTTATAAATGTGTGAGAAGACACACTTGGAATTTTTCAAAATAATAAATTGTACACAAAATTTTCATATACATACAATCTATAAAAAATATCAGTATCAAACATTACATGATATATGATTGAAATATGTCCATAAAATTTAAATTGGACAATTATCTAGGTCATTTTAACAATTATATGTTTACTTTAAACCCCTAGTAAACCTATTTTAACCTTAACCAATATAATTAATTTTTGTCCTTTTATTGTTCATTATGACAAAAAAATTATGTTTATCATATTAATTTTTTTTTTCAAATATAGAATCCATTTTACCAAATTAAATTCATATAAATGGAAATTTTTAATTTGAAATTAAACCTATAGACATGATGAAAAAATAGTTTTCCAATGTAAATGTTCTCAAAAGGTGTAAAAATATTTATATCAAAACTAAAAATATTATGGATTATAATAAACTGAATTTTATTATTTATAATATAATTGAACTTATTTTACTTTTAAAACAATTTTAATAAAAATATAACTCTATAATTCTTTATATGAAAATGAAGTTTTGAACAAAAATTAGTGTTTTTCCCTATTCATCAAGAAAATAGTATTGTTAAAATATTCTCAAAAAATAACCCCATGATAATTTTTAATTTATGATTTAAAAAATGAATCTAATTTCGTAATAAAAATTCAAAAAGTGTCAAAAATAAAATTTACCATGAATTTTAAAAACACAACAGAACCTTTTTTTAGATAAAATACAGTTTTTTAGAAAAACATATATTTATATTTAAAATGATTTTTATTTTTATTTATACATAATTAATTACCAATGTATTTATTTTTATATATTTTTAAATCATATTCTTTTAATAAGTGATTTATCACCATTCATAACTGAAAATTTAATGGATATATATAATGGTTAATTTAAAATAATATATTTCACATGTCGTTCAAGATCATTTTTTCATGTCTTATATATTGTTGTACCCAATTTTATTTTTTTAACATCTCAGGTTATCATATGTAACTTGGTTATTATTCATTATTGATGATAATCATTGGTAACATCACTGGTTGTAAACTTCGTTCGTGTTCCAACAGTTCTTTCGTTGCTCGTGGTTCAAGAGTGTGGTTTGTTTCTTTGGGTATTTCAAGTGATGTGGTGTTAAACTCAATACACAGAGTAAGTGGAACAAGCTCAAAAGAATTAGGTGACTCAATTGTTTTAGTAATGATATGTTCTTATAATTTTTCTTTAATATTTCCATCATCATAATTCATTATTTATAGATATGTGATCAGGAGCTCATGATCCTACATTTAATCTCATTCTACCATTATTTCATGAATGTTGTGGATGTAACCTATAACCATTATAGAATGATTGTTTGATTCAGGAATGATTTCATGAATTGGAATTTTGGAATGTGTGTCGAACTCATAATTATCAATATAAATATTCTGGTCAATGTAAATTTTTTAGAGGACCACTAGTATATGGAAGTATTGGGTGTCTCAATTCAATTATGAATCTATTATGTTAAATAAGGTTCAAAGTTCAATGTTATCCTTATCCTCAAATGAATTTTTATCCTCAAAGGATGAAATTTTGTTTAAATAATATATTTCCTTTCATACTTATTGGATGAAGGGTTGTTAACTCATAGAACAGGTACATGAAATTTCATTGTCTGAGGGACCATTATATTTGAATCTTTATGGATGAAACCCATATTCTTGAATTATGATTAGAATAGAAGAATCAAATTTTTATATAGAGGATCCATCTATGACATGATAGTAATTCAAATCAATTATAAAATTATCAATATTAGAATATAGAAATTGATGTTGTTCATATTGAAGCTCTTCTACATTTTCTTAGATAAAATTTTTCTATGTTAGGGAATCAAGTGGAGTTGAGGGTGATGATTTAATTATCTGACTCAATTTTAGTTCTAGATTTTCCAGTGTAGAAGATCAAATTTTTTTATGTTGTTATTGATGATAAAACATTTTTATTTATTTCATTCATTGAAGAAAATATTTTTTTTCTAATATTTAAGTGTCTCTCTCACACATTGATTAGTCATATTGATTTTCTTTCTATAGTGTGCATGGTAATTTATGATTTTAATGTTTTCAAATTGTGCATTTGAAATTTTATTTTTTTATAAGATATCTTTTAAAATATATAGATAAAATGAATTTCTAGGTTAAACATGTTCAATAATACCTTAAATTTTAGAATAATCAAATAGTGGGTATGAATTTTTAGAATATGGTGAAGTACTCTCCCATGGCTCATAAAATGTCATTGAAAAAAAATTATTAAAATAAATATAATTACATGGAGTGTTAATGGTTATTTAAATATTTTAATTTTACCATTAGATTTGGATGGTTTGGGAAGTTCTTTATTATAAACATGTTGCTCCAATGCTATCCTTTACTCTTGTATTTCAAAAATATTCTTGAAATAATAAATTATCCACAGTAGTATTTTGAACGTTTTTTCAATATTTTCTACATAAATCACTTTATACTAAGGGCTTCATAATACTAAAATTCTCTTTATAAATGATTCTATAAATTTAAAATTTTATATCATGGAATGAAAATTTTATAAATTGAGAAAACCTACAAACTATTATAGAAGAGGTGAACAAGGTTGAATAACAAAGTGAATGTGTGTATCAAAAATTACAATCAATTTCCAAAAATGTTTTGGCATATGAATTTTTTCATGTGATAAAAAATTAAATTCAAAAATTTATATAACTCAAAATTAATTGAATATAATATACTTGTGATAAGTACGGGGATATGGATGAGTTGGAGTGATGGCTTCTACTCAGATACATGTGATGTAAATTATCCCATTTCTATTCCAAGTTGATTATTTATCCAATTATCTATAATTGTAAATTTATTTAAAATATCATCCAGTCTCACTTTATGATTTTAAATTAGATTATAATTTTGGTCAAAAATTATCTAAAATTTAATTCTCAAATATAATGACTAATTAACATGAAATTTTAACATCAAATGACTTAGTGAAATGCCAAGATGTTCGTCAAACAATGTCATGGTATCTATTGGTGTTGAGATCTCTGATACGTGTATACTTATTTTGTATCACTTATTAATTTTTTAATTATAATCACACAAAATATCAATTTATAAATTAATATAATTAATTATAATACATTCACTCATATATGGCATATGAATCTATAGTCCAAGTGGTTAAACATTCAAAAAATATATTATTTGATGTTTAACTCACTCATTGTTTCTTATTAGGTACCATTATGTTAATTTTTATTAAATAACTACTAATAATTGAATAAGAACCTTTTCCCAACATGTGTATTGTCACCAAAAATAAAAAATAAAATATGAACTAACATGGAATAAACGTATAAAAAAAATGGAACACTATTATAGTATAGGCCTGATACCTTTGTGTGTCTACATAGAGAGGATATGAGTGGTGTGAATAGGGAGGTCTGACAAATGTGGTTTTGGAGACTATGAACAAGTTGGTGGCACATGGATCCCTTCTGTTCTATTGATGCATGTGTTTGGGTGCATTTGATTAGATGAATATAGGCCTAATTTGGTTTTCCAAGAAGTGTGGGTTGGATATGTCATTATGTGAGCAGAGGATGAGTTTGGTTGTTCCACTGTGTTTTGTAGGAGAGGATGATTGCATCCCTTCATGGATGATAGTTGTTTCCCATCCACTGATGATGAATCCTCCAAAGGAGACTATAAGAAACCTTCCCTTTATTTCACACTTAAACATAATTTATTACATAAAAAATCACTTGATATATAATATATGATCAAGATGTCTAGTGTATTTGGGGCTTAAGAACAATATATAACAACATAAAACATGAAATACACATCTTTATTGAAAACATCGTTCACATGACCACACCATTCCTTCATACATGGCATTGCATGGGATAACCTGAGGGCACGAATAAGAAAAATGGTGAGATATAAATCCCATTAAATGAGTAAAATATGAATAAAATATATAATATATTACATTTTAGGCAATAGTCTTATCAATGGAGCACAATAGAAACATGAACATAAAGACATGATATAACATGATTATCATAATATAGAAATGCGACAACCAAATTTAACATGATATTATCTTGATCTAAGGCCCACTGAACATGAAGCGTGAGTAAACCCTCATTTCACATGAAATATCATGAGTAAACCCTCATTTAAATTGAAGTTCTGTGATACTAATCTTTACCCAATGCATTGGAGTGCTATTAGGGCACACCCTTCTCAATCATTTCATTTCATGCATAAGTGTGCCACCTGGATCATATAACATAGATTCCTTAAGAAAACTAATTTATTCCACAATAAAAGAAATTTGGAATTAATAAATGAAACTCTATAATCAATACTTATATGTTCATATTGGGGAATACCCTGGATAGAGAAATGGGCATGGTATTCACTACACAATGACATTGTCTTAGAAAATCATTGTGCAATTTCAGTAGCATAACATCATGACATACGAATTCATAAAAATGGTTAATGATTGAGAAATGGGTTTCTATTATTATTAACATTAAATTGATAGTAGTGGGTGATATATATACATGTCCCAACATATGTAATAAAATTTAGATTCATAATATAAAATAATTCCTTCAATGTAAATGAGAATAGATAAATTCCTTATAGAATATCAACATGGTAATGGGTGTTCATGTGAGGAATTAATGAGGGAGAAAGAGTTATATCATCATTAAAACCGAAGGATGGAAGTATGGGGGTGGTTTGAAATCATACCCCAACATTTTTAATTGAAAAGAAAAGGGTATAACAAATTAATGAGATTTGGAAAAAAAGAGAAAGGAAGAAATCCCTTATTTGGAAGTGTGATCCCAAAGGCATGGGAGAGCATTGAGAGATGATTATGTAGAACTCGGGGCACCTTTGAAAGATTTTAGAGTGAGTAAGGAAGAGGTTGGTTGATCTCCAAAGGTTTTGAGTGAAGAAGAAGTGGGAGCTTGGGTGGGATTATATTGGAAAGGTAAAGGACTTATTTATTATTTAGGTTTTAGCCACCACCCATTAAAATAATCAAAACCATAAAAAAAACCATTGTTCCTGAACATGGATTTTTTCCAAAGGGTAGTGGAAAAAATTATTTTATATGGTAAATGGATGGAATTATTAATATAACGGGCTTTCTTATGTGTAGGTGAGTCACACTCTCAAGGAAATCATTTTAAAATGATAAAATGTTTTATAAGTCTTCTAGGGTTCACTAAGGCTCTGTAAAATAAATAAAACAAACATAAAATCAGATTATTTTAATGGTAAAATGTATATGGGCCGAACATCTCATTTATAGTATCTTATTACACCACTATTGGGTCATTATGATGTCATAAAACACATTATATATTAAAACAATATTTAATTTTTAACAAAAAATTGAATTGTCTCAGAAGATTATGAATAATCCACCATTGGATGATTTCATCATCTTGATTCCAAAAATAATATTCATTTTATATAAATAATTTTCTAAATATGTTGATTTTTACTTTTAAAATAAAAATTTACATTTATCAGAAATTCATGGGTTTTGTCAAAAACAACTTTCAAACTATAATAAAAATTAAAATTGTATTCATAAAAATTATACGATAATTTAAATTTAAGAAAAAGTAATTTAGTGATAATATTTTATCAAAATTTTATATAATTAAAAAATCCATTAATTCATCAAAATAGATTTCTTAATTGAATATTAACTAAAAACACTATTTGGGCTTTAAAAAACATTTACAAAGTAACAATAATAAAATCAATGTATATTATTTAATATATATACAAAAAATAATGCACATAATCATATTCTAAAGATGTTTTACATAACCCCTTATAACACCCTTATAAGAACTATGGGTAAGGTGTGCTATGATGACCGACTCTTTGGGTGACTCGAATAACATCGCTCGGGTGGTATTCTCTATCAAATTCCACTTCTTCCATAGGCATTTTCATTCAACGTTAATGTGTTGAACCTTGGCTTGGGCTTGGTCAAGATTTAAGCCCAGTAGAGCCACCTCCTTTTTGAGCTCTAACAAATGTGCTTCATACGGAGAAATTCTAATAGATGTGGGCATCGCTTCGTTTGTCTGAGTAAATTGGATCAGTTAAAGCCCAATATTTTTACTAATAAATTTATCACTGTTCAACGGCTGTATGAGAAATGGTAAAAATTCATAAAGGAATTTTAAAATACAAAAATATAAAACCAAGGATGTTTATATTTTATTAAAAAATTTTACATACTAATACATTTAAATAGAACAAGTGGAATTTTAATTAATGAATGTTTGGGTCATTACTATCTTCCTCCATTAATAAATTTCACCATCAAATTTTCCTTTTACCACACAAAAACAGATGATGGTAAATTTATTTCATCACTTCCTCTGATTCCCACATTTCGTCTCCAAACATGTGGTTTCGCCACAACACCTTGATGAGGGGATTTTTTTTATTTCGTAAATTGTTTTTCCTATGATCTAAGATTGTCACTGGCTTCTCTTATTAGGATAGAACATTATCCAATGGTACCACTTATGGATTGAGTAAATAGGATGGGTCAGGTATTTACTTCCTCAAGAGTGATACATGGAATACATCATGTACTTGAGATAGGTTCAGTGTGAGTGCTAGTTGATAGGAAACTGCTCTAATGCGATCAAGGATCTCAAAAGGGCCGATGTAACATGGAATAATATTTCCTTTTGTTTTTTAATATCATAACACTCTTCCATGGTGATATATATAAGAATACACCTTCTCCAATATCAAACTCTAGATCTTGATGATGATTATCAGCATAGCTCTTTTGTCGACACTAAGCATCTTTAATGTGTTGTTGGTTGGTCTTAAACTTCTCTACCATTTCTTCAACCATTTCTTGACCAAGGATTTTTCACTCCCCAACATCATCCCAACATGTGGGTGTTCTTCACCTCTTCCCATAAATGTCATAATAAGGATCCATTTGGATGCTTGAATGTAAACTGTTGTTTTAAGAGAACTCAACTAGAGGAAGATGTTGATCCCATCCTCTTTTGAAGTCCATTGAGAATGCTCTCACCATGTCCTCATGTTTTTGGATAGTTTTCTTAGATTTTCCATCATTTTGAGGATGATATGTTGTAATAGAGTTCATCTCAGTATCAAGATCATGTTAAAAACACTTCCAAAATATAGAAGTGAATCTTGGATCTCGATTAGATACAATCGATAGTGGTACTCCATACATCCATAGAACTTCTCGTATATATATCAGTGCCAGTTGATCCAATGAGAAATTCTATTGAATTAAAATAAAGTCTGTAGTCTTTGTAAGACAATCCAGAATAACCCAGATAGCATTGTTTCCTTTTTATTTCTGTAGAAGTCTACTGACAAAGTACATGGTGATGTTCACCCATTTCTATGATGGTATGGAGAATGGTTGCATCATCCCATTAGACTTCTGCCTCTTAGTCTTCACTTGTTTACATACAAGGAAATTTTATGCATACTCAATGATCTCTTTATTCATGTTATCCCACCAATAATGATCTCAGAGATCTCGATACATCTTTTTGATTCATTGGTGAAGAATTAAATTAGAACTGTATGCATCATGCAATAGATCTTTGTTTAACTCTAGATTTGAAGGAACACATAGTATTGTCCTAAATATCACAATTCCTTGTTCATAAACATTAAAATCTAAGGATTTCCCTTTTCTGATAGTTACCAATTTCTTTTAAATACCACCATCATCTATTTTAGAATCCTTTTACCTTTAAAAAAGAGACTGTTTGACAATCATTTGTGAAAGTATTGATGATGTTCACTTCTTTAGGATTCCCATGTACATCTTCATCAAATCTATGTAGATTGGATTAGTTTCAATTCTCATTAATGATAAAAAATTAGTGTCCTTCCTACATAGATTATTCACCACCTTTTTCGATTTCACATGGTGGTAATGGATTGAGCAATCATAGTATTTGATTAGATCTAACCATATTCGTTGGTGCATGTTCAACATTTTCTGTGTTAATATATACTTGAGGATTTTGTGATCTGTGTATATTTCACACTTCTCCCCAAAGAGGTAACTTTTCCAACATTTGAAAGCAAAGATTTCTATAGCCAACTCCAGATCATGTGTTGGATAGTTTTTATAATGAACATTCAATTGACTTGAAGCATAGGAAATGACTTTGTCATTTTGCATCAACACACAGATCACGCCCTTATTTGAAGCATCACTAAATACCACAAAAAGGTCTCCACTACTAGGTATTATGGTCATAGGTTTAGTGATAAGCCTCATTTTCAACATCATGATGCTATCTTCACATTAATCACTCCATGAAAACATTAATCCCCTTAGAGATAGATTGGTAAGAGGGTTTTACAATCGTGGAAATTTCTCACAAATCGGGGATAATATCCTGCTAACCCTAGAAATCTACGAATATTCGTTACCGATGCTAGCCCTGTCCATCCCTCAAGTGCAGTTATCAAAGAGGGATCAACATATATCCCATTACTAGTGATGATTTAACCCATGAATGAGACCTCTTTCAACAATAACTCTCACTTATGGTAATTTTCATAGAGTTTCTCGTTTCACATGGTCTCTAGTACAGTGATTTAATGCTCCTCATGCACCTCTTTGGTTTTAGAGTATATTAGAATATAATTTATATAGGCTACATCAAATTTTTTTTGGTAATATCTAAAGACTATATTCATCAAGTCCAGAAATATTTCTTGAGAATTAGTGAGTCCTAAAGGCATTTCAATGAATTCATAGTGCCTGTATCTTGTAGGAAAAACAGTCTTGGGGATATCCTCTTTATTTACCCTTACATGGTAATATCCCAACAATAAATCCACCTTTGAGAAGTATTATTCTCCACTTAGATGATAAAACAAGTCATTAATTCGGGGAAAATGATACTTTTTCTTTATCGTGATTTTGTTGAGCACATGATAATCAATGTAAAGGCGCATTGACTCATCCTTCTTCTTGATGAAGAGGAATGGTTCACCCCATAGTGAAGGACTTTGGTGTATATACCCTTTGTCCAGATTATCCTATAGTTGTTTCTTCAGCTGCTCATGGTCCAAAACAACCATTATATATGGATTCTAGGATATTGGAAATGCCCTGGTATAAGATCAATCGAGAATTAAACATCTCTTCTATGAGGAAGACCAAGAAATTCCTCAGGAAACACTTTAGTGAATTCCCACACAATAGCCATGTCTTCATGGATGGTTGCTTCCTTGGACTCAATCATATGTGATAGATGTGCATTATCATAGGGTATTAATATCCATGCTTGAGATGATTGTGCTATATAAGATTCATCCTTCTCCAAGCACTTGTACAGAATCAGGGGTCGAATCACCATATGGAGATTGATTTCCCTCTTATGGAAATTTATGATTTCTCTATATAAGGAAAGACAATCCATGCCAATAATTTCATAAAATTCCACAAAAGGGAGTATGATGTGGTTTTTGGGTAATTTAAATCCTTAAATTTTATTGGGGGGGAGTTATATTCCAAGGATACGATGATTTTCCCATTTTCTACTATCACTGACATCTTTACTTCCATAACTTGTGGTTGTATTGGGATTATTTTACTAATCTTTCATGATATTAAATAATGATTTGAATCAGAATCAGGAAGTATGTTCTCTATTATTTAATGAATAACTAGCATACTTGTCACCACTTTTTTTTTCAAGATTCACTTAGGCGGTAGTGATGGAAAAAATCTCAAACTTACTGCCTTGAACGATATTGGTTGCCTCCGAAAACCCTTGGCTTAGATAAATGGTTTGAAAAGTGCCTAAGTTATTTGAAATTGAAGCAATGAACAACACATTGAGGGTTTAATAGAGTGTTCCACTCCTCTTTCAAAGCCATGGGATTTTCTTGTTGGCAGTTATTGACTAGGTGACCTTCTCTTCCACACCTAAAACATTTCCTCACCCCTTTAATGCAATTTCAGGGGTGTTTCTTTCCAAAACATTGTAAAGTGAAGTGTTGAATTTTATTAGAACTATTATATTTATCCAGAAGACTGCCAGAATTAATGTCAACCTTAATTTTTTTATCTTTATGATACCACTGAGATTCATTGATCTCCATTTTTACTTTGAGGCCACATCAGACAATTTCTTCATAGCTCTCAAAGTCACGGATCACTACTGATTTCAGTAGGCTAGATTATAGCCCACCAAAGTAGAAATAAACCATGCATTCAAGGGTAACGAAAAATCCAAAAGTGTATTGTGAAATCCTTGTAATGTTTCCTCATACACTCATTTGGATTCGTCATCTTTTTTCTTGAGGTCAAGGAAGTCACTTTCCTTCATAAGTCAGAGGGTGCGAGGAAAATATCTGTTGAAAACATTCTCTGGAAATCCTTCTATTCCAATGCCTCGATCTCTTCCTTGGGCATAGTATTTTTTATCAATGTCCCACATTTATCAGTTTACCCTCTATACGATAAGCAACCTAATGTACCTTCTTTTGTTCAGAACATTGAATGATGGAGTAGATATTCTCCATGGAGTTGTTGCATTGTTCAATGTTTAAGGGATCTGATGATCCATTAAAAGTATGTGGAATTTTTCTCATGAAGCTCTCAATTGAGAATTTTTCTTTCTTAGGGAGGTTTTAATGTTCTTCTTGACCCATGTTTATATTAAAAACTTGAGTTATCTAGGAGAGTATTGTGACAATTTTTACGATTCCCACTCCCATCTGATTGGGCATCTCAAGAGAAAAGTAGTCACATTGATCTTCACATCAGTTGTTAGCCTAGGTCCTCCTATTACTGACCATTGGATAGAATAAAAAGAAATTTAGATGTAATGAATAAAGGGTAATTCAAATTCAAAAATTGAAGATTTATAAATTACTTTTATTTCTATAACTTGTGAATTTATAGGCTTCAATCTATGTAATCTATGATCAAATTCCCAACATATATTTTAAGGGGATTTTTTTATTCCCATAATAATGGTTCATAGTAAGCTCATGAATTTAAAAAAGAATATCCCCTGGGAGTTTCATAACAAAGAGTGTAGCATGTCCAATTGTCTTTCACCATTTCCCGTTCGATTCTACCTCAATGCAATGTTTTTGGGTTTTACACCTAGTTAATTTATGCCAGAGCTCCCTCTACCTACTCGTACCTAGTAAAAGATGTATTTTTTGGATAAACAACTTACTCAATACTCAACAAAAATTATGGATGTGTTTATTACAATGAGTATTATCTCTAAGGCTTTCACTAAGTTTTTCTGATCCAAATCCCCAAAATAAATAAACCTATCCTCAAATACCAACTATAAAAACCATGGTCTTTATTTCACACATAATCACAATTTATTACATAAACTATTCACATAAAAAACATAGAATATCAATATTTATAGTGTATTTGGGGCTTAGGAACATTACATAACAACTTCAAACATGAAATACACAACTTTATTGAAAACATCTTTTACATGACCACAACATTCCTTCATACTTAGCATTTCATGGGATAACCTATGTACATGCCTAAAAAAGGGTGAGATATAAATCCCAATAAGGGAGTAAAAAAGTCATAACATAAATAATATAGTACATGTTATGCAATAGTCATGTTAATGGATCACAATAGAAACATGAACATAAAGGCATGATATAACATGATTATCATAACATAGAAATGTTGCAGCAACATTTAACATTATATTAGCATGATCCAAGGCCCATTGTACATGGATCATGAGTAAAACTATCATTGAAATTGAATTAGCATGAATAATCCCTCATTTTACTTGATGTATCATGATACTAATCATTACACAATTCATTGGAGGGTTATCATGGCACACCCTTCTTAATCATTTCATTTCATTCATAGGTGTGCCACATAGATCATATAAGATGGATTCGTTTAACAACATCATTTATTCAAAAATAAATGATGTTTTAATTAATAAATTAAACTATATAATCAATAAGTAAATTATCATAAAGTTGAATACCCATGATAGAGAAATGGGCATGGTATTCAGTACATAATGACTTTGGAATGGAAAATTATGGTGCAATTTCAGCGGCATAACAGCATGACATAAGAATTCATAAAAATGGTTAATGAGAGAAAAGGAGTTTCTTATTGTATTTACCTGAAATGGGATGTTAGGGGGTCATATAGAAATGTTTCCCAACATATGTAATGGAATTTATATCCATAATAACAAATAATTTCGTGAATGTAAATGGGGAGAGAGAAATTCCTTACGGAATTTCATAATGGAAAAGGGTGTGAATGGGAGGAATTAATGAGATATAAAGAGGTATATTATCATTAAAACATAAGTAATGAGGTATGGGGGATGTGTGAAATCATAACACAATATTTTTAATTGAAGAAAAAAACTATAACAATAAAAATAAATTTGGACAAAAAAGAGAGAGGATGAAATCCCTTACATGGATGTGTGATCCCAAAGGCTTGGGAGAGGCTTGAGAGGGGATTCTTGGGAGATTAGGGAACCTTTTTAATATTATAGGGAGATTATTTCATAGTTTTGTCAAGATAAAAAGGTTTTTAGTGAAGAGGAAGTGGTATCTAGGGTGGGGTTATATAGGAGAATTGAGAGAATTATTTATTATTTAGGTTTTAGAAACCACACATTAAACTAATCAAAACCACAAACCAACCCATGGTTTTTTCCAAAGGGGAGTGTAAAAAAATAATTTATAAGTTGAATGGAAAAAATTATTAATATATTAGGCTTTCTTATGTGGAGGTCAATCACACTCTCAAGGAAATCATTTTAAAATGTTTAACTTTTTAAAAAGTCTTGGAGGGTCCATTAAGGCTTTGTAAAATAAATAAAAAAAAAACCTAAAATCAAATTATTTTAAAGTTAAAACATATATTGGTGGAATATACAATTTATAGTATTTTATTACATCACTATTGGGTCATTATTATGTCATAAAACACATTATATATGAAAATAGTATTTAATTTTTATACAAAAATTAAAATGTCTCAGAAGATTATGATAAAATTACCATTTGATAATTTCTATGTCCCGATTCCAAAAATAATATGTATTTTACCTAAATAATTTAATAAATATGTGAATTTTTACTTTTAAAATAAAAACCAATATTTATAATGATTTATGGGTTTTGTCAAAAACAGCTTTCAAACTTTAACAAAAATTACAATTGTATTCATAAAAATTATATGATAATTTATATTTACTAAAAATTAATATAGTAATAATATATTACTAAAATTTTAATTAATTAAAAAATATATTAATTCTTCAAAATAGATTTCTTAAATTAATAATGACTATAAGTACTATTTTTGCTTTAAAAACCATTTACAAAATAACAATGATAAAATGAATGTATATTAATTATTCAATAAAAAAATATTACACAAAATCATAATGATAAATTATTATTACATAACCCCTTAGAACACTCGCATAAGACATAAGGTTAAGGTTTTCGATGGTGATAGACTCTTACGGTGGCTCAGATAGCATCACTCGTGTGATAATCTCTATCAACATCTACTTCTCCCATAGGTGATTCCGTTCAAGATTAACGTGTTGATGCTCGGCTTGGGCTTAGTCAAGTGAAAATCCCAGTGATGCCACATCCATTATGATCTATAAAAAATGGGCTTCTTATGAAGAAATCCGAATTGATGAGGTATTCATTTCCATTTTCTGAGTAAATTGGATTTGTTAAAGCCCTATATTTATACTAATCAATTCATCACTATTCAACGGATATATTTTCAACGGTAAAAACTCATAATGGTATTTTGAAATCCAAAAACATAAAAACAATGAAGTGAAAACATTTTATAACCATTTTACATTATTATACATTTAATTAGATCAATAATAATTTGCATTAATAAATGTTTGGGTCATTATATAGACCGTCCATGGATCATGCTATATGAAATGCTCAAACCAACCTTTTAAAATTTAAATCTTAAACATGTTAAACAATATAACACAAACAATACTAAAAATCATTATATTAACAACATGAGATAATTATTTTAACCACACTAAAAGAGTTTTTTTAACCTCAATGATGATAAATGAGGGGCCCTTTATAAGTTCACAAAAAAGTACTAATAAAGACCCCCCCTTATCAGAGCTAGTTTAGAACTGATAAAGGACACACATTATCTGTTCTATTTCTAGGGATAATAATGTATCCACTTACTACAATGTATTGTTTGTATAACAACACACTAAATAAACCCCAATATGTAACCTGTATAGAAAATATATAATTTAATTGAAATACATTTTACATCCCGAACACAAAAAAACACTTCTATATATATTTCAAACAATATATTGTATAATTACATTTACAATTTCTATCCAAAAAAATTTAAAAACACCATTGTTTCATCGTCTTTTCCATTAATGATCCCCTCAAAAAAATGTCCGACCATGGTATCCATTATCTAAAAAATCACTTAAACCCCAGAAAAAGAATCCACCTATATAAGAAAATTAATCTTATGTTAGTACTACTACAAAAAACAAATTAAATATTTATATGAATGAATACATTAAAAAATTTCAACATTAAATAAAAAGACACAATTGGAGTTATACTTGTAACACTATGCATTGTACTGGGGTTTGGTTGATTCCAACACGTCATAAATGAGGTATGGATCATTTTCACAATGTTACAAAACAATATGAATGTGATTTTTCGGTTTTGAGTATATCAATTGTTATTTGAAATGAAATTAATGTCAATTTTAAATAAAAACATACTTGGAGTTATACCGATCACAACGTGCATGGAATTGAGCTGCAACTAGTTCCTATACATCAAAAATTACATACCAATCATTTTTCTTAATGTATAAAAAACATCTGAATCTGTTTTATCTATTTTTAGTATTTCACTTGTGTTTTTTACTAAAATTTCATTGCAAACTAAAGACACACACTTGGAGTCATACTAGTAACATCATGTGTCAGTTTGGTGCAAGAGAACTTTATATACGTCACAAATGACTTATTAATTAATTTAATAAATTATCAGGATAATGAGAGAGAATTTTCTTGGAATTCAATGTTCGGTTAACATTTGGAACTAAAATGTTAATTTTAAACTGATAACAGGTGCATTGAGTCTTAACAGTCACATCGTGTGTTGGATTGAGGTGATGGTGATTCTGATACATCAAAAATTACTCATGTTTCATTTTCATAATGTATAAAAACAATCTAATTTTTTTTTCTTTTCAGTTTTCAGTACGTCACATGTACCATTTTCTAAAATTACTGTTAGTTTAAAATAGAAAGACACACATGGATTCATACTAGTCACACATTGCAAAATATTGAGGTTTTATTGATTCCTTCCATCAAAAACGATTGGTGGATCATTTTTGTAAAGTATGAAAAGAATTAGAATTCATTTTCATGGTTTTGAGTAGGCGAGTTGCCATTTGTTACTAAAAATGATGCAAATTTCAAATAAAAAGACACACATGGAGTCATACTGGTCACACAATGCATCAGCCTAAGGTGTGGATGATTCTTAAACATCCCAGATTACATTTGGATCATTTCTATAATGTATCTAAACAATATTAATGCATTTTCTTAGTTTTGAGAAGGTCAATTGTCCTTTTTAATAAAATTGATGTTAAGTTTATTTGAAAATATGCATTTAGAGTCATACCAGTCACATTGTGCATCATATTGAAGTATTTCTGCTTCTTAGACGTTCAAAATGACTCATAAATAATTTTACTAAAGTATCAAGACAATTATAATATGTTTTCTTAGTTTTTAGTACACCATTATGTTCTATTTATAAAATTAATGACAATTTAAAATAAAAAATTACACTTGGAGTCATATCGGTCACATCGTACATTTTATTAAGGTGAGGTAGATTTATATAAGTCAAAATGAGTTATGAATCATTATGGTAAAGTATTAAATAAATAAAAGTACATTTTTTCATGTTTTAGTAGGTCAATTTTCCTATTTACTAAAATGGATGACAATTAGAAATAAAAAAGATGCACTTTGAGTTATACTGGCCACGTTATCCCTCATATTGAGGTGCGTCTGATTCCTACACTCCTCAAAGAACATGTAAATCATTTACGTAAAGTATTAAAGCATTCCAAATGTGTTTTCTTGGTTTTGAGTAGTTTAGTTTTCCATTTTACAAAAATTGATGTTAATTTTAAATAAAAAGATGCACTTTGAGTCATACTGGTCACATCGTGTTTCAAATTGAGGTGCAAATAGTTCTTACATGTCCCAAATGACTGAAGAATCATTTTTATAAAGTGTAAAAATAAGATGAATGTGTTTTATTGGTTTTCAGAATGTCAATTTAAAATAAAAAACACACATTGAGTCATATCGATCACAATATTCATCATATTTACGTTCTTTGGATTATTCCACATTAAAAATATCTTATTTATCATTTTTATAATGTATAAAAACAATATAAATTAATTTTCTCAGCTTTCAGTAGGTTATTTGTCATTTTTATTATAATTAACGTTAATTTTAAATAAAAAACAAACACTTAGAGTCATACACTTCACACCGTGCGTCTGATTGAGGTGAGAATGATTCATGCACTTCTCAAATGGATCATTAATCATTTTTGTAAAGTATAACAAAAATATTAATGTGTTTTCATGGTTTTTTGAACTTGACATACCATTTCTGGTAAAATTATTTTCAATTTATAATAAAAAGAAACACATTGTGTCATATTAGTCACAAATTAAGTTAGATTGAGGTGCTGTTGATTCCTACACATCAAAAATGACCTATAGATCATTTTACTAAAGTATAAAAATAGTATGGATGTATTTTCTCAGTTATGAGTAATTCAGTTGTCCATTATACTAAAATTGATGTATACATTATATAAAAAACACACTAAAAGTAATACAGGTCACACCATGTGTCTGTTTGAGGTGAAATTGATTCTTACACATCTGAAATGTCTTATGGACTCTTTCTATAAATTATCAATTAAATTTGATTTATTTTTTACTTTGAATTTGGTCTGTTGTCCTTTTTACTAAAATCGTTGTATATTATAAATAAAAATACACAACTACAGTCATATTGGTCAGAACATGCATCAGAATCGGGTGGGGATGATCTCTACACATCCTAAATGACTCATGAATATTTCTTCTAAAATAAAAATATAATGTGAATTTTTTTTGGTTTTGAGTATGCCACCTATTACTTTTTGTAAAATTAATGCCAATTTAAAATAAAAAGACATAGTTGGAGTCATATCAGGGAAAACATACATCATATTAAGGTATAGTTGATTCATATGCATAAAAAATACCTATGGATCATTTTACTAAAGTATCAAAACAATCTGAATGCATTTGATTAGTTTTGAGTTGGCTATTTATACCTTTTACTAAAATTGATGCCAATTTAAAATAAAAATGATGCACTTGGTGTCATACTAGTCACATCATGAATCATATTAAGGTTCATAGGATACCTACATGTACCAAATTACTCATGGATTGTTTTTGTAAGGTATAAAAAATAAAATAAATGGTTTTTCATGGTTTTTAGTTTTCCATATATTCATTTGGCTAAAATTATTGTCAATTTAAAATAAAAAGACACAATTGGATTCATATCAGTCACACCGTGTGTCGGATTGTGGTGTGGTTTATTCTTACATTTCACAAATTCATTATAAATAATTTTCCTAAAGTATAAAAAATATTAATGCATTTTATTGGTTTTTATTAGGTTAGTTCTCCTTTTTAAATAAACAATGCCAATTTTCAATAAAAAGGCATACATAGAGCCATATTAGTCACAAAATGTAGTAGAATGAGGTGATAAGGCTTCGTACACATCTCAAATGACATATGGATCGTTTCCCTAAAGTATCAAAAGCCTATGAATGTGTTTTCTATGTTGTGAGTAGGTTGGTTGTCCTTTATACTACAAATAATGTCAACATTAAATAAAAACAAGAACATTGAGTCGTATAGGTCATATTGTGCATCATATTGAGATAATAATTATTACTAAACATCTTAAATGACTCAAGGATTATTGAACTAAAATTTTAGAACAATCCAAATTCATTTTCTTAGTTTTCATAATGTCACTTTTTCTTTCTTCCAAACTTAATGTCAATTTTAAAAAAAGGACACAACTGAAGTCATATTGGTCACACTGTGAATCAAATTGAGGTGACATTGATTCCCACAAATAAAAAATGACATATGGATAATTTTACTAACAGATCAGAACAATATGAAATCATTTTCTCAGTTTCGAGTTGGCCAGTTGTTCTTTTTACTAAAAGTGATATCAATTTTAAATAAAAGAGACACACTTGGAGTCATACCAGCCACACTACGCATATGATTAAGGTGTGGATTATTCCTAAACATCTCAAATCACTAATGGATTGTTTTCCAAAAGTATCATAATAATATGAATGTGTTTTCTCAGTTTTATGTATGAAACATGTTCTTTTTTTCTAAAATTTAGGTCAATTTAAAATACAAAATACACATATGGAATCATATCAGTCACACCGTGCGTCAAAGTGATGTGTCTCTAATTCCTAAAAAGAAATGACAAGTTTATTCTTTTACTAATGTATTAAAAAAATCCAAAAAGTTTTATTGGTTTTAAGTTCGTTAGTTGCCCTTTTACTAAAATTGAAGTCAATTTTAAATAAAAAAGATGTAGTTGTTATCATACCGGTCACACCATACATCAGATTGATGTGAGGATAATTTTTACACATCCCAAATGACTTTTTGATTGTTTCATATTTTTTAAAAACAATTGTATTGTGTTTTATTTGTTTTCAAAATGACACTTGTTCACTTTACTAAAATTAAAGCCAATTTATAATAAAATATACACTTGGAGTCATATCAGGCACATATTTCATAGGATGAGGTGAGATTCATTCATACAAGTCAAAATAACCTATGTATCATTTTACAAAAGTATCAAAAGTATCAAAATTATTTTTCTATCCTTTGAGTACATCAATTTTCTATCTCACTAAAATTGATGTCAATTGAATATAATACAATGCGCTTGAAGTTATATCTATCACATATTAAATCATATTTTTGTGCATCGGATTTCTACGTGTCTCAAATGACTTATGGATCATCTCCAAAAAATATCAAAACAATCTAAATGTGTTTGCTTAGTTTTCCATATATCAGTTTTCTTTTTCACTAAAATTTATGTAAATTTTAAATAAAAAGTAGTGAATTGAGTTATATTGGTCACACTACAAATCGGATTGAGGTGATGATTATTCCTACATGTCCCAAATAACTATATGATAGTTTTCCAAATGTTTCAAAACAATTTAGATATTTTTTTCTCTATTATTAGTATGTAACTCATTTTTTTCCTAAAATGTCATTATAAACTAGAAACACACACTTTGAATCATACCGGTTACATCATGTATCAGTGTAAAAAAGAAAAAATATCACACATCACAAATTATTAGGGAATACACCTACTAAATTATGTAGACAATTTGAGAATTTTTATTAGTTTTTAGTGAGTTAATAATTTTAAACTAAAATATCAATTTTAAATTGATAATAAACAAATTGAGTCATACCGGTCACTTCGTGAGTCAGATTGAGGTGCGTCTAACTCATAAATGTTATAAATGACTTATGAATCATTTTATTTAAGAGTCAAAACAATATAAATTTGTTTATTTAGTTTTGAGTATGTCGGTTGTCTATTTCACTAAAATTAATTAAAATTTTAATGATAATGGATACTTACAAAGGGATGATAAAGAGTAAGATAATGAGTAATTATTTAATTTTTTAGTAAAATAACGATATAATTACATAATTTTACCATAATATATTCCTACATCATTATCTGATGAGTGGGTGAAACATGGTGCCACAAGTAAACATCAATTGGCACGTGTTTCAAAGTGATGAGTCCAAGGTAAATTTGAAACATGGCCTTGATGGTGTTAATATTTTGGCCTTAGAAATTTTATTTGACCTTGAAATTTATGTCTTTTATTTTCATGTTATTTTTTTCTAACACTATCAAACTATGGCGCTACTATTTTTTCTACATCACTGGTTATTCATCACCTACCATTTCCTTTGATTGAATATCGTAAAAATGTTGTTCTTATGGAGAAGTAGCATCAACATGCACCGAATTTAATTGTACGTCTTCATTGGGAGCCAAAATATGTTGAGAAATATATTGTTCCTTTATAGTTATATCATCGACATGTGCATAAGGTCATTATTCCTCTACATTGGGATAAATAAAAGGTGAAGATACTTGTTCTTCCTCAATACTATGATCACCATATTGTATAGAATTCATTACCTATAGAAGAGGATTAACATTTAATTTATATTTTTAAATTCATCAGAAAATAGATAATAACATGTGGTAAAAAAATATATATTGTAAAATAATATAACCAGATTATTGAATTCCTATTTTTAAAAGGTTAATGGGATTTGAACCCTCTATCGAGTATCCAAATCCCTTCATTATGTTCTTCTCTAACATAAAAAACCTCATCTACATTGAGAGGAATGAAAAATTATTATGACATACCAATGAAAGGTTCATCCTTAGTTGAATTTTCATCTGACACTTCGATGTTTTTGGTCAATAAGTGAATAATTGACCACATTCAGTTTGTGGTATCTAGAACATAAAATACTTATACTTCATGTTATGCCATTATAAATAGATTATATTTTTATCCTTACTTAATAAAATCCAAATTCAAAAATCACAATTTATATATTTTAAAAACACCCCTATTATCAAACCACATGAATTAAAAAATCATCACTTTGAATGTTGTATAATTTAACTCTCATATTTGTTTTATGATGCCACATTATGAAATATTCCTGTAAATTGGATTATGTTAATACTACCAGAAACATCCATCGCTTCAGCCACAAGTGTAACTCCAATATTTTTCCTGGTACTTTTTTCATCACGATTATTTGTATAGAACATATTACAATAAATTATATAAAAATTGTAAGATAACACATACACACTAGGTCCACATACTATCCATCCAAATTGTTCTAAAATTGAATCGGGATTTTCATCTGACAACATTAAAATATTGTTTTCAAACAATCCTATAAACTATTTATTATGTGTATTTGATACCCATCATTCATCTCTTGATGGATTTAAATGCCTAATAATTTCATTGTGGGTTTTAAAATATGGATAACCTTCCAAACTATTATGAAAAACATAAAAGTTAGCCTGATCTTCATCACTAATATTGATTATGACAACATCTCAACTAGAAATTCCCTCACCCAAAATCTGCCTAGTGTGACAATATTTCAATAGACCAATTATTTCTATAATGGAAAGTTAGTCGGTATAGAATTCAACTTATTCCTCAATGATGTATTTCTATGTAATACAACCCACTACTAGACATCAATTTTTTACATACCCTTTAAATATCATCATATACCATTCAGTGGGGTACATCCATCTATAGTTTATAGGACCACATATTCAAATCTCTCTCACCAAGTGAACCATCATTTCAAATAATACTAGTGGAAAAAACAATTCCAATTCACATTACCTAAAGGTAATGACTCTTTTAGTAGCTGAAACATTTTTTGAGTCCATAAATTTGATATATGTAGCCTTAAAGAAGAATTAGATCCTAGTTAATGTATGATATACATTCTTGGGTAAAAATAAATGTAAAGATATAAGAATTATATCTTACATCAAAACATGGAATTCATGTTATTTCAGACCCTTTAACTTGAAATCTGTCATTGACACAATATTATTGATATTTAATGAATACCCATATGGAACCCTTATGTCATTAAAGAAGTTAAAAAATAGTTATCTCTCTTACATGGAATGATTATAAGAATCTAGGGGAAGAAAAATCCTATTTCACCCTTCACAACCACTATGTTTTCTCATATTACCATGTCAACCATGTCCAACCTAGCCTTAATTCCATCCTTCTTTTTCGGTGCATTTAGAAATTCATGGATGATGCTATCGGATTCATTTTTTTTAAATGTGAAAGACATAAAGAAAAGGAATGATGTACTGATAATTTTGGTATGATAATTACAAAAACCGGGTCTCCTTTTCAAAAAAGTTTTCATAAGGTTTTTCAAAAATAGTTTACAAAAAAATTATTGTCCACTTCATTTAATATCTTAACTAACTGATCTCATATTATTTGAGATAGAGTTGTACATTATTTTGAACTTATATTGAATTATGTCATCCAATATTGGTAGTTATTACATAGGGGTGGAAATATGTGATTACATAGAAACACAGTCTTTGATGAATGTTTCAACCTAATTAACTGTGTATCTTGATTGAAAATGGGACACCCTTGAGTTCTATTACTGTTATATCTTGAAAACTTTCCATAAGTAGGTCTGTCATTTATTATTCAGTTCAACATGGATTTGAGTGTGAAATATTCATTTCTGTAAGCATCACACAACGTAACACCTAAATACCACAATAATTTCAAATCCTCAATCAATGGATGAAAAATAAATATCAATTTCATTACCCTGTTCTTTTGGCCCAATATAATTATAGATAACATTATGTTTTTTTATTTCATGTATAACCATGGTGGAAAGTTATAATTTACCAATATAACCAGCCGTGTACTATGGCTACTTCTTTGAAACCCAAAAGTATTAACTCCATCTGTAGATAAGGTAAGACAAATGTTTCTCATCTTGTTTCCAAATTCAAGATACTCTTGATCAATTACCTTACACTGAGGAGTGTTTTTTGGGTGGTTTGGTTTCTTATCTTTATTTCTTGTATTTTTATGACACATTAATTTCTGTATAGTCTCATCACTTCTATAAAGGAGCCTAAATATTGGAATGATCAGAAAGTACCATTAAACTTTTTAGGACATGATTCATCTTACTTTTATCAATAAGCACCACACTTTGGGAATTCTTTAAGTGATTTTTTATCCCTTGTGAAATAGTATACAGTCTTTCAGTAGGTGTGTGTTATTTTAGAGATCATAACTATTAAGTGTAATATTCTTTTAGTGTTGTATGTTCGGATAGGGAGCCCATTATCTTCTTTGATAATATCATTCAAGAGGGAATTAGTTTAACAAAATTGGCGTCACTCCATCTGTTTCCTACTATTAAATTATATAGATTCAATATGGGTGAAAATGCTATATATTTATTGTAACCAGCATACAATGACATATCTAAAAAACATTTTAACTACCCAAATAATTTTGGAAAATCATGAATTTCTTCTTAAATTTTGCATATCATTTAATCAATATGATCTTCATCATCATTCACCTATATAATCATTTCCTCCATACGGTCTTCTTCCCTATTCAAATTATCAAACATGTTATATTATCTATAAAATGTAAATCTATTGCAACCAATAAATACATTCTTTTTTTCCTTATGTTTATTCCAAAAGTTATAACTTTGGCATTTTCCATGAAATATCAAGTGTTCTTCCAACTCCACCATACTAATTACTCTTGAATAACAATAGCGTAAACATGGAAAAAGGATTTGATAAGTTTTATATGAATTATCTTTTACAAACATGCTTAACTATTTCACTCAATATTTATACTCTTTTTTCATATGATTGGAATCCATCCATTACTTGTTCATATCCATCCTATTTGTTTCAGTAATATTAAAATTTATCAAAATAAATACTCAAATGATGTTCAATTGAAGATGGATCTCATGAATTGCTTTAATGAAAATTTAAGGATTGAAAAATGGATTATCATCCTACATTATCAAAATACCAAAACTTATTGAAAGAAATTTATAAATACTTCTATTTGATTTATTAATTGAAATATAAAAAAATTAAAACCTATATTATTAGAAATTAATTTTCATAATAGAAACTACAACTATCGAATATAATAATGGTTTCACATGTACAAACAATAAATTATTTTATTTTTTAAAGAAGAAATACACACCTTTGAGAAAATCAATGTCATTACACGAGACAAGAGGGATTTAATACAGCTATCGGAGTAAATGATTTTCAAATGGAATAAGTTACTAGATTTAAAATTTTATGTGTGAAATAAATTTTGATAAATTTTAAGGGGTTTTGAAGTGGAATTTTAATTGGATAGAAATACTTCTCTAACTCTATTAAGAAGTTAAATTTATATTTTATTGTATTAAAAAAAATTAGGGAAATATTTTTTTATAATTTTGGAAGATAAATTGAGAATTGTAATTGGGACTTCATTATTAAAAATAAAAACAATAAATATTTTATGAAAAACCTTAGGATAAAAAGGTATTTTTCAAAAACCCTATAGAACCTTCCCGGACTCTAATATAAATATTCAATTCAAGAGTTTGGAACTTTTACAACCAATTTTCTATATCAATATTCAAATAGGGTAACTACCTTTTTATCCATTTCACCAAATATTTGTTTCTTAGGGATTATCATAGGACACATATTTTTGGATTAAATTGTAATATCTCCACTAACATCACCATTCATGATGCCCTATATAATTCCTCTCTCATTAGTTCAAGGGATTACATTAATGGTGTTTTGGGGAATCTTATGTCAAAATCTTGGTAGTCTTTGATTCCCTCATTTCCTGTTACCATTCTATGGAGATTGAGAACATACTTCAGTCCTATTAAAAAATCATCTTTGGTGATATGGAATGTTTACCTAAGTTATTCATTAATTTTTTTTGTATTTTTTTAATTCATTATAGTAATGAAATAAAAAACATGTATTTTACAGTTTTTATAAAAAAAAAATATTGAAATATGGAATCATACACTATCCATGTGATTTTAGTTTTTTAAAATAAAAAACATGAAAATCCAGAATTTATTATATGTTTATTAAATCAAACACAACATTGCCTAAACATTTGAAAATACATTCTCAAAATAGTTACATTTTCTAAAATTCAATTTATTAAATTTTAAAATGCATTTATTTGTCGATATTCTAAGGAATAATATTATTCACCAAAAAACTAAATTATAAAATCATTATAATTGAAATAATTGAGAATGCCAACATGTTTTCCAAAATAAGGGATTTAGATTTTCAATTAGATAAACTAAGTAGTAATCAAGAAATAACCCTTACAGATAAATACATAGTTTCGGAAACCATGCATCTATTATAATTCACCAATTGTGGGATAATTGCATTAGTTTGATACTAAATCTCCATTAATACAACACTAATGCCAAAACGTATCTAATTATGGTGTGTCAAAAGCATTGGAATAATATTAATTAGACAATTGTAGCCATATTGAAAGTATCTTTGTCAAAAGCTGGACACATACCAAAATTAAATAAGGACCCACCCAAATGAAAAATAGAGTGTCAACCTAAATTCGAAAAAAAAAATCCATGTTATAAAGGACAAGATGATTTTTAATTTTTTATCATAACATATCTAGGGTACCCTACCTCACAATTACCTCTACACCGACTAAAACTTCAAAACTGATGACTAATAAAATTAACAATTTTACATTATTTACTATAATAATATATTAAACATTACCAAATCATTTATATATAAACTATTATTGGAACACTTCCAAAAAAAATACAATGAATTCTCTTCCTCACCACTATCTCTTGAATGAATCCAAATACTAGAGGGGTTCAACTTGTTGTGTCCTTGGAGCTAAGGTGTTTGGGATGTGATGTTCACAACATATATTCAAGGGATGAGAATAAATATGTAATGATTCTAGGAATCCCCAATATGTCTTAGTTTATAAAGGAAGGGTTCACACTAGGATATTGAAGTGGTAATTATAGTGCCTAACATGTGGTCAGGTCACATGGCATTAATACTTCCTATATTAGAACTAGTTTAGAATTTATAATGCATGACAATTAAAACCAAAAACAACTATGCAGTATAGGAAATTTGATTCAAGAGGTTGAACCCACAAGAAAATGGTATAACACTCTAATTTAAAAATTAACACACTAAACAATGTTTAATGAAACTAAATCTACTTCAATTAGAAAGACTTAGGAATAATGATCGTGTTGGAAGAAAGATGAAAAGGGTATTGGATGTTGTAAATACTTAAGGTTGATGAAGTAGAAAACACAAAATAGAGGATTCGTAGAACCTGTTGTTGTTGTAATTAGGTATAATTCTTTTCTTCCTACTAATTACTCCCTATCCTCAAATCATCCGGTTTCTCATGGTCAATAATATGGGTTTTTAATAAAATTGGTGACCCAAAACCATGTTTAAACATATAGTTAAACTAATCCAATGGTTATGGTGTGTGTCTTCGCCCTAGTACTCAAACTAAAAAGATCTATCTCAAAATAAGGACATTGGCCATTCTTAATAAAAAGAAATAAAATAAATCACTCTCTTTTCCAACACTTAAAATGGTCATGAAAAATAAAATAAGGTTGGGGCCATAGTCAATGAACAAGTTTAAGCAACCAATAAGAATTGAAATTAAAATTAGTAATACATCACTGCATCCAATTCCACTTCATCACACTTTCTATAGAATAAAGAAAGTCACCCGCTCACACTAGTCATGATTGGGTGACGAATAGAACAAAAAAAGAACCCTACTGTGGTGCATTTAGGTCATTTCATTTTGAGTGGCATAGATCTTATTCAAGGGGAAATGTTGTAGGGCTTGTCACCGTGTGAGGATAAGGGTGCGAGTGGGAGAGGTAGTTTTGAGGATGAAGATTCAAGTGGGAGATAAATAAAGGGAAGGGGAGGACACCTTAGAATAGATGGGGTTAGCATTAGTTGTAGGGTTCACTAGAAGCGGATGCAGCAGTCGGCTGCGGTAATGGGGGTTGTAGAGTTGGGGCTTTATGACTGCAGAGGTAATGTTCGGTGGCAGCATAGGTGGGATCCACCAAATCTTGAAGGAGTGAGAGAATAAGACTCTCTTTGGGGTTATTTTTATAACCTCGGGGATTTAATTTATCAATGACTTCCAAAGAAGCGCTAATAAAGGGATGTTTTATTAGTTCAAAAATATAAAGTGCTGATAAATATAATCCTTTCATCACATTTTTAGAACTAATAAAGACAACCTTTTATCAGTGCTAAAAAAGAAATGATAAAACATTTCTTTATCTATGCTAAAATTATAGCACTGATAATTAATAGTTTTATCAGCACTTTTTTACCACTCATAATGGGATAAATTGTTAATTATAAATAGATATATTTTTTTATAATTATAACTGTAGATAAATATATAATGATTTACATAATTACAAATTATAACAACAATATTTAATATATTTATAATTATATATAATAAAGGAATTTATAAAATAAATTTATAAAATTATAAATATAGTTAATATATTAATTAAAATTTTATAATTATTTAAATCAATATATATTTAATTAAATAATTATAAATTTATATATAGTTATAATTATAAATATATATATATATATATAATTATAAAATTATAATAACTATATTTCTTATATTTATATTTTTATAAAATTATTTGAAATAATATATATTTATTTATAATTATAGCTATAAATAAACTTTTATTATATTATGTGTTTGGAGATATAATTGTATTAAACACGCAAACACCCCATACCCCGACCAGAACGGTTGGTCATAGACCCTCAAGGGGATAACCCACCCATCAAGCGTTATTTATTAAATACATGGCTCGTAGGCCTAGTGGGAATGATGCCCATTTCATGTCTCGATGGTCCAGTGGGAAAGAAATCTCATTACATGTCCTGTGGGCCCAACTTTTTTACCCAACAGCCCACCTCTGAAAAGTGATTCTATTGTGCCTAGTCTGCTACAGTACTTGTAGAAATGCTACCACTACTACAATTCCTACTACAATATCCACACACGCTACAGTGCCACCAGTGCTACAGTCTGCCACCACTATAGTACTGTTACAATACTACTACAGTGTTGCTACAGTACCTACGCCCAATGGGTTTTGAACCCTTAATGATGATGTAGAATTATATGGTTTTTGCCACTAAGCCAAACCCCAAGTACATAAATAAACATATATTTAATAAAAAAAATATAAATATAAATATAGTTATCGTTATAATTATTTATATATATATATATTTAAATAATTATAAAATTAATATTATTATATTTCTCATATTTATAATTTTATAATTTTATATAATTGATAAATTTATTATATATAATTATAAAATTTTAAATATTATAATAATATTTAATATTATTTTATAATTACTAAAAAAATAATTATTTATAATTATAATTGTTAATAAATAAATATATTTATTTATAGTTATAAAATTATAAATATAATAAATGTATTTATTATAATTTTATAATTATTGAAAAAAATAAATATTTATTTATAAAAATAACTGTAAATAAATAAATATATTTGTTTATAATTAATAAATTATATTTTTATATAGTTATAATTACAAATAGATATAAATCCATTTAAATAATTATAAAATTAATAAAAATATATTTATTATATTTATAATTTTGTAAATATATATAATTAATATATATATTATAATTTTATAATTGTTTAAATATGTCTATTTTTATATATAATTATAATTAGAAATATTTTTATCTATTTATAAATACTTCTATATATTTTTAAATATATTAATGTAAATATATATATTTATAAAATTTTAAATATAATAAATATATTCATTTTAAATTTATAATTATATATATATACACATTTAGTTATAACGATATTTTAAAAGTATTTATATATAACATAAAATATATTATTATAAATATAATAAATATATTTATTATTTAAATATATTTATTTTAATTTTATAAGTATTTATAAGTACATTTTAAGTTCAGGGGTATAACATGAATGAATCATATGGGTAAATGAATATATTCGTAATGATTAATACATAACATATGCATATGCACGCCATCATAATATATAATAATCTTATCATTTCAAACATAGAAACCCACAATCATGTCAAAAAATAAACATTTGTCCATATAGCATCAATTATACTCGTGCATCAATATATAAACATAAATAACCACAATCATATACCTGAATATCATAAATATCTCTTATTTATTAGGTAGTAGGGGGTACAATTACATTAAACACACATACACCACACACACACATGCCTTAATGACATATTATAACCCCCAAGGGATAACCCACCCAACATGCTTCTTTATTGCATAATATTTGTTGGCCCGAAAGCCTAGTTGGCATAAAGGCCATTACATTTTTGGCCCACAACCCATACTGTGAATAGTAATATGTCTACTATAGTACCACCACATCTATAGCACATGGTGATGCTACATTGTCTCCTACTGCTGCAATAGTACCGTTATAGTACTGGAGAGGCTATAGTGCCTGCCGCCGCTAAAGTGCTGCCGGTGAAAAGTTCCATAGCCGCTACAGTATGTTACAGTATATGTGCCCATTGGGTTTTGAACCCCCATTTTTTATGTAGTATTATGGGGTGCTTTCCACTAAGCCAAGCCCCAACAACATCATAATTATCTCATGATATATATATACATATATTCATTGACCAAATTCATTAGAGACATATATTTTTTAAAATATATTTATATATTTATTTATAATTACAATTAAAATTATAAATAAATACATTTAAAAATTAATTGGGTATAATTATAAATACAATAAATATGTTTATTTTTTAAATAATATAATGATAATTTTATAATTATATATATATATGTTTTTATAATCTTATAAATATTTTTAAAAAAAATATATATATATATATATTTGAATTATTAAAAAATATATATTAATTAATCATATTTATATTTATTATAAACATGGATTTTTAAATTAATGTATATAAATAAACATTATTTTTGAATGTAAATATAATAATTATATATATATTTAAAATATATTTTATTAAAACCCTTTTTACGCACTAAGAATAGTGTTGACAAATATAATCTTTAACATCTCTAAACAATGTGCTAATAAAGGGTACACCTTTATCAGTGCTTTATTCTTAGCACTGAAAAAATCCACTACATCCCTTTCACAAATCATTGGTAATGAATATATGATAATCAAATATAAAAATAATAATAATAATAATAATAATAATAAATCACTAATATGTATATATAATTATTTAAAAATTAAAAAATTAACTATAACACTTAATAATATAAAAACAACTAAAAAAATAAAACTGGTTGAACTAATTAATTAAAACTAAATTTAAATTTTATAAAAAAATTAGTGATTTTCATATGCATAAGTAGGGGATGTATAGGGGTTCATATATGTATATATATACATATATTTTTATTTGTGTTTGTACAATCATGCATGAATATATATATATATATATATTTGTGAAAATATGAGTTAATTTATAAATTTATACATATATTCTTGTATGTCTGCATTTACGTAGATATATATATTTATATATTTATGGATATACATGAATATGATATAGTGTGTATTTGGAAAACCAACCCACACCCATAAAATTTATTAGAAAAAACATAAAGTTCACAACAAAGGAAATCAAAAGAAAGTAATGACAATAAATCATGAAATTCTCCCAATATAAAAAGTAAAAATTCAATTCTTTCTACTCCCTCTATAACCCATGTTTCAGGGATGTCTACCTTGACCCTTCGGATGAAGCCCTATTTTCCATGCACTACTATAGATATTATATTCAACGACACAAAATAATTCTTTTAATAGCACTAAAAAAGTTCTATTTACCATAGCACTTATAGGGTGTCCCCTTTCCCAGCACTCAAAAAGCATTGATAAAGGAGATTCTTTATCAGGACTAAGAAAAAATCATTAACAAAGACCCCCTATCAGTACTAGAAATAGCACTGATGAAGACCCCACATACTGTAGTGTGTTGTTAGTATAACAACACATTGTAGAAACCCCAACATGTCACCTCTGTACAAAATATATTATTTAATTGAAATAAATTTCACATTAGGAATAAAAAAACACTACTATAAAGAGTTTAAAATTTTATTTGTATAATTAAATTTATTATTAATATCCATAGACATTTAAAAACATTAATGTTTCATCATTTTTGGCACCTGTGATCCCCTCAAAAAAGGTCCTCCCATGCTATCCACTGCCAAACAAATCTCCTCCACTAGAGAAAAATAATCCACCTATAAAAGAAAACAAATATTACAATTTTAACATTATAAATAAAAAATAAAACACTAATATGAAATAATACATTAATAAATATCAACTTTAAAAAAAGACACAATGGAGTTATACTAGTAAAATCATCCATTCTATTGAGGTGTGGTTCATTATAAAACGTCACAAATGAGGTATGAAAGATTTTCCTAATGTATCAAAACAATTAAAAATCATTTTCTCGATTTTGAGTATGGAAATTTTACTTTTTAATGAAATTAATGTCAATTTCAATTAAAAACACACTTGGAGTTCTATCGGTCACGCCATGCATGATATTGAGGTGTATCTAATTCCTATATATCAAAAATTATTTAGGGATAATTTTCTTAATGTATTAAAATAATCCAAATGTGTTTCCTCAGTTTTCAGTATGTCCCTAGTGTTATTCACTAAAATTTTATTTCAAACATGAATCATTCACATTGAGTCATACTGGTCACATCATGTGTTAGTTTGATGTGAGAGTGCTTCCTACATTTAAAAAATGACTTATGAATTGTTTTACTAAACTCTAATGACAATCAGGGTGTATTTTATTTTTTTCGAGAGTGACAGATGTTCTGAACTAAAAAGTAAATTTTAAACTCATAACAGACACTTTGAGCCATACTAAACATACCATATGTCAGATTAAGGTTTGGTGATTCCTAAACATCTGAAATTATGAATAGATTATTCTCATAATGTATAAAAAAATCAAAATGCATTTTTTTAGTTTTCAGTAAGTCACTTGTTCCTTTTTCTAAAATTAATTTCAATTTAAAATAAAAACACACTTATAGTCATATCAGTCACATTGTAGATTGTATTGAAGTTATATTGATTCCTACACATCAAAACTGACATATAGATAATTTTCTTAATGTATTAAAATAATATTAATTAATTCTACTAGTTTAATGTTGGTAAGTTTTCATTTTTACTAAAATTGACAACAATTATAAATAAAAAGACACATTTGGATTCTTAATAATAACACAATGCATTAGATTGGGGTGTGGATATTTATTAAACATCCTAAATGACTCATAGACCATTTACCTAATGTGTTGAAACAATCCAAATGTGTTTTCTTAGTATTAAGTAGGTTACTTATCCTTTTTATGGAAATTTATGTCATTATTCAATAATAAGATACATTTAGACTCATTACTGTCACATTGTGCATTAGATTGAGGTGAGGCTGATTCCGAAATGTTACAAATGAAAAATGGAATATTTTACTGAAGTATCAAAACAATATGAATGTGTTTTCTTGGTTTTTAGTATGTCACATGTTCCTTTCTTTAAAATTAATGTCAAATTAAAATAAAAAGACACACATGTAGTCATATCGGTCACACCATGCATCAAATTGAGGTTTAGTCAATTCCTTCACAAAAAAAATGATATATTAGTCATCTTACCAGTGTATGAAAACAATATGAAATAATTTTCTTTGTTTTACATAGGTATATTCTCCTTTTTATTAAAATTTATTTCAATTTTAAATTAAAAAATTAACTTGGAGTTATACTGGTCACACTATACATAGTATTGAGGTATGAAAAATTGGTACATGTCTCAACTAACTTATGGATCCTTTATATAAAGTTTCAAAATAATATGAATGATTTTTGTCAATTTTCAGTGGGCTAGTTTTATGTTTTACTAAAATTGATTTCAAATTTAAATAAAAAGATGCACTTGGAGGCATATTAGTCCCATCATTCATCATTTTATGGTGAAGATGATTGCTAAACATCCCAAATTATTCATTTAATCTTTTATTAATGTATTAAAACAATCCAAATTCATTTTCTCAACATTCATTACATCACTTACTCCTTTTTCAAAAATTAATGTCAATTTAAAATAAAAATACAAATATGGAGTCATTTCGGTCACACAATGTGTAATATGGAGTTGTTGATACCATCACATAAAGAATGAATTATGGATCATTTTAATTTTTTATCAAAAAAATCCGAATGAATTATCTCAGTTTTGAGTAGGTCATTTGCCCTTTTTACTAAAATTGATTTCAATTTTCCATAAAAAAGACGTACTTGGAGTCGTACCAATCACATCGTGCATCAGATTGAGTTTTGGATGATTTTTACACATCCTAAATAACTCTTATATTGTTTTCATAAAGTATAGAAACCGTAAAAATGTGTTCTATTAGTTTTCAGTACATCACTTGTTCATTTTTCTAAATTTAGTGTCAATTTAAAATAAAAATACACACATGGATTCATATCAGTCACACCGTGTGTCGGATTGAGGTGTGGTTGATTTCATAACATATAAAAATGACTTATTGATCATTTTAATATTGAATCAGAACAATAGGAATGAAATTTATTAGTTTTTAGTAGTCTAGGTTTCCTTTTTACTAAATTTGATGTCAATTTTAAATATAAAATATGCACTTGGTGTCATACCGGTCACACCATGCATTAGATTAAAGTGAAACTGATTCCTACACATCCTAAATTACCCCTAGATATTTTTACTAAAGTATAAAAACAATTTGAATTTTTTTCTATGTTTTCATCATTACACTTGTTCATTTTTCTAAATTTAATGTTAATTAAACATAAAAAGATACACTTGGATTCATATCAGTCACACTATTCATTAGATTGTGTTAATATTTAATCTTACACATCAAAAATGACTTATGTATTATTTTACTAATGTATAGAAATAACACATGATCATTTTCTATATTTTGAGTACGTCAGCTTTCCTTCTTATAAAATTTATTTCAATTTAAAATAAAAATATACACATTGATTTATACCTGTCACATCTTGTATTAGATTGTGGTGTAGATGACTCCAACAAGTATAAAATGAAATATGGATAGTTTTTGAAAATTATCAAAATAATCTGAATGTATTTTCCTTATTTTGAGTAGGCGGGTTTTCCTTTTTAATAAATTGATGTCAATTTTAAATAGAAATATGCACGAGGAGTCATACTAGTAATACTATGCATTGGATTGAGGTGCATCTAATTACTACACAACCAAAATGACTCACAAATCATTGAATCAAATTATCAAGAAAATCTGAATGAATTTTCTCTACATTAAGTGTGTCACTTGTATTTTTTACTATAATGCCCTGTTAAACTAGAAACATGCACTTTAATCATATCAATCACATCAAGTATCAGTTTATATTAGATTGAATCTTACACATTACAAAAGATTTATCAATCTACGTCCAAAATTATCTTGAAAATATAAGCTTGTTTGCTCAGTTTTCAGTGAATGAGACATTTTGAACAAAATTATTGATTTTAAAATGATAGTGAACACTTTGAGTCACAACAGTCACACTGTGAGTCATATTGATGAGTGGTTGATTCCTACACATCCTAAATTACTTATGGATCATTTTACTAAAGTGTAAAATTAATATGTATACAGTTTTTTGGTATCGATTATGTAAGTTATCTATTTTAACAAAATTAGTTTCGATATAACTAATAACATACACTCGGTAATGGATGGTGGAGAGTATCTCGATGATTCATTATTTTATTTTTTATTAAAATAAATAAATGATATCGTAATGTTTCCATAATCTCTTCTTATATCAATGACTTAAGTGTGGGCACAAAATGGTGCCATAAGTCTTCATCAATCGGTATGTATTGCTGAGTAGTAAGTCCAATGTAACTATGAAACATGGCCTTGTTGGGGTTAACATGTTGGACCCACAGATTCTATCTGATCTCAAATTTTATGCCTTTTAATTTCACCTTAATTATTTTATTAAACACCGTCAAATTATGATGCACCTATTTTTTCTGCATCACTGTCCCTTCATCTCCTACCATTCATTCAGATTCAACAATATCAATATATTTTCCACTAGATCCATAGAATCATCATGTTCATAAGGTTGCTGTACCTCTACATGGGGAGAAAAAACAAGACAGGAAAGTTTTTGTTCCTCATAAGTGGTAGCATCATCATATTCAGAAGGTCATTGTTCTTCTACATTACTAGTAGCAACAACATAAGAGACTTTTTGTTCCATAAGATTAGAAGCACTAAAATGTGTAATAGTAATTATCTACACAAGTAATTTAACATTTAATTTATATTACGAAAATGTAGCAGTGAACACATAACAACATGATGTGACACAATATATATTACAGAAAATATAACCTGATAATTGTAATATCTCTTTTTAAAGGATGAAGGCATTTTACCCCTCTATTGATCATCAAAATCCCTTCATTATTGAATCCTAAAACATAAAAAACCTGTCCACATTTGGACCACTACGAAATTTTTTCAATGTCGTAATAAAAGAGTCATATTTAGTTGAATTTTTATCTGACCCATTTGTGGTTTTGGTCAATAAAAAAACTATTAACCACTTTCAGTTTTCAGGTTCTTAAATATAAAATACTTTTACTTCCTATGATTCCATTATAAATTGTTCGTATTTGTACCCTTCATTAATAAAATCCACTTTCATGAATCCCAATTCATTTATTTTAATATAACTCTTCTAATCAACACACATAAAATGAAAAATTAGAATATTAATGTTGATAATCCAATTCCCAAATTTTTCTAATGATGCCAAATTATGGAATATTCAGGAAAATTGGATTTCTATCCTTAGTACCAGAAAAAATTCATCACCTCATCCACAAGTGCAACTTCACTATTCTTTCATGGTAAATTCTTCCTAATTATCATTTTTATAAAACATATAACCATTAATTACATATCCATTTTAAGATAATACATACACACATTGTCATATGGCTATTCATCTAAGTCATTCTAAAATTGAATATGGATTTTCATCTGACACATTAAAAATAAGTTCTTGAAACCATCCTATAAATTTTTAATTATGTGTATTTGATATCCATATTTCACCCCTATATGGATTCAACTGTGTAATAATTTCTTTGTGGTTTTCACATATGAGGATACCTCTTAAATATTATACAAAATTAAATGGTGGGTCTGATCCCAATCTGTAAAATTGATTTTGAAAACATATCTTCCAGAAATTTCTTCACCCACAAGCCACCCAATGTGATAAGAATTCCGTAGAAAAAATTATTCCACACCAGATAGGTAGTGAGTAAAAAAATTAAATTTCATCCTCAACAATATATCTCTCTATAATAAAACCCTATAGACATCTTTTAGTTTTAAAAAACCCTTTTAAAATATTCACATACCATTTAATGTGGTTAATCCATCTATAGTGTAGATGCCAACAAAGTTAAATATCTCTCACCAAGTGAACCACAAAGTGAACCATCATATCAAGGAATGCTAGAGGGAATAACACTTTCAATTCACATAATATGAGGGTAATTTATCTTTCCATATTCTGATTTTTTTGAGTCTATAAATTTTCTACATATATTTTGGAAAATTAAACAGAGCTTGTGTCACGACCCGACCCTACCCGGGCTCGAGCCGCAACTACCCCAAGTCCGCCTCCATAGGCCAGGGGCTGGCGACCAGCGCCGAAGGCACAATAACTCGGGGAGGCCTTTGCCTAAGCACCTGTACACACACACACACAACAAACTCAATGAAACAGTGCAGAGTAAAAGTAAAGACAAGCAAAGAAAAGGAAAGGGCAACTGCTATATAAATATCACAAAGTGCATCGACCTCTATAAGTACAAAGTGAAAACTGAGAAAAAAAGGGGCAAAACACGCGCCCAACCAAAAAGTGCCACAACCCGACAACATGTAAACAAAAGAAACTACTGATGGTTCTCCCACCTGGAACCCGACCATGACCACCGCACGCGGTCCAAGCTCCCAAGCTCCTATGCTCCACTGAAGTCACGCTCCACCTGTCCGTCGTCTGTAAGGACACACCAAGTGCGGGCAAAGCCCAAGCAGGGGTGAGTATAAAAATACTCAATAGGATACCCCGATGGCTTGAGGGAGCAACAAAAGGAGGTACTGAAGGGTGAGCAGTAGAGCGAACAGAAAAGTAAAAGAGTACAACAGAGAGTGTAGTAAAGAGTCCAGCTCAACCCAACAAGAGGAAAGAAGGTAAACTCATCCAGACACAAGGAGCTGGAAACGGTGAGAAGATGAACTTCTCGTCGAGTCTTCGCTACCTATAGTAGGAGAGTAGACTCATCCAACCATGAGAAGCTAGACACAGAAAGCACGTGGCATACCCCGCGCGTCTTCGCCTCTCCTGGAAGGAGAGTAGTCAAACCCAAGAAGTGGGTGCCGGAAACAAGGTATATATATATGTATGCTCTGTCAAGAAGCCCGAAAAAACTCGTAAGGGGATCTCTGTCCCATAGCTCAGCCCAAGAAAGAGTAGCCGACAGTCCCATAAGTAACACCATCGATGCCCAACATCCCGCACGTCTGCCCCGAACCGCAAGCCAAGGGGGCTCAATCACCACACCTCGACACTATCCGCTTTGGGCGGCACTAACTCGCCTGCACGGTTTTAGGTCGCATCACAAGGACGCATCTCGGTGGGGGAAAGTGCTCCCCGCACATGAGAGTTCTGGGGGAACGTCAACCACAACTCGTCACTGCCCCGCAGTCGAGAGGTCTGCTCAAAGTTGACAGGCGACCCCCTGCCCAGCCCCACTGGAGGATCCCTGGAAGTCAACGGGTTCCCGCTACAGGGAGACCCAGAAAGACGACCGGTGCCTCACTGCCCAGTCCCGTAATAGGGTAATGCACTGGATGGTTACCCGGCTAAAGTCGGCGATGGGACCACTGCCCAGCCCATCTGGAGGTAACCCGGCATCGGGGACCACTGCCCAGCTCAGCTGGAGGTAAGCCCGGCATCAGGGACCACTGCCCAGCCTAGCTGTAGGTAAGCCCGGCATCGGGGACCACTACCCAGCCCAGCTGGAGGTAAGCCTGGCATCGGGGACCACTGCCCAGCCCCGCTGGAGGTAAGCCCGGAACTGCTCTGGCCATCCCTGCTGGATGGTACTACCCGGTAAACACCACTGTACTGGCCATCCCTACTGGATGGTAACCCACTGGCGAGCCCCGCTCGAAACAACCTCAGCTATGCTGGAACAACCTCATCCCTGCTGGAACAACCTCAGCCCTGCTGGAAACAACCTCAGCCCTGCTGGAATAACCTCAGCCCTACTGAAACAACCTTATCCCTGCTGGAACAACCTCAGCCCTGCTGGAACAACCTCAGCCCTGCTGGAACAACCTCCTGGGTAGAGGATCGGTGCCTGTGTAAATTGTTGGTCACACCGAAACCACAAGCTCTACCAGGGAACACGGAGCAATGGGAGAAACTCCCCAGGCCTCACAAGGCGATCCCTCTCCAATCCGCTGAGTCACTATCAAAGTGGACTGAGACACCTCATCCCAGAAAGTGGGGAAAATGCCCACGTTGCACGAACACCTGTAGTCGCAGACGGTGTCGCAGTCCGGTGAAAGGGCACAGTACTGAAAACCCTCACAGCCGATGAAACAGAGGAACTAAACCATCTATGTCGGCCCAACCAATGAGATCAAGACTAGGGGGAGACCACTAAACCCTGCTGGTCCGACAAAAGAGCACCAAGCCAGGGGAAACTCAACCCTGCTGGTCAGACAAACGAGCACAGAGCCAGGGGAAAACTCCACCCTGCTGGTCAAACAAACGAGCGCAGAGGGACCCTCTACGTCGCGAGAGGTCAAAGTACGGAAAGAAGATCACAACACGCACGTGGTACCCACACGACGTGTCGCCCCAAGTCAACCCCAACTGAGCGCACAACATCCTCAGGTACAAACAACCACACGTACCTCCAAGCGATCTCGTATACTCCCGGAGTATACCTCATTCCAGCCCAAAGGCTATCGTGCACACGACACCCAGCGTCAACGCGAAGGCGTGATGCAACAACTCCACCTCAATAGCCCAGGCACAGCCAAACACATCTTGTGAACCATTTACATCACTCTCCCAAGAGTGCACGATCACACGCCAAGGGTCCGCTACAAAAAAGCTAGGGCGAACCACCACTAGAGCACGTCTCTTGCTCCACATTTAATAAGATCACGAAAGAGGCTCCAAACAACCCAACGGATTTCACCGTTATAATCCTCATGGAAAAACACGCGAGATCGACTACTTACTCGCCTCCAACGGATATCCGACGAAAAAGTCACCAACACCGCCTCACGCCCGAACGACATCCCGTGATCCCAAGCCTCGGCCCTGAAAACAGTCGAGCTCATCGCACCATTGCGATCCTCTCAGGAAAACACGTCAAAAGCACAACTCACTTGAGTGTAACGGATATACAGAGAAAAAGGTGCATCCCGGCACACCGCACACGAGCGGTGCCACGTGGGACCTGCATCCCAGTCCCGAAACACAACGAACGGATCACACCATTGCGATCCTCTTGAAAAATCACACAAGCTGGACTATCCACTTGTCCAAAACGGTCGCCCGGTGATTAAGATAGAAAATCAACGTCGATGCCAAAACGACCCTCGTGGGCCCCACACCATCTTGCCGAATTAGGGCGGGCGGATTGCACCACTGCAATCCTCTCGGAAAAACATCCAAAAACGACTGTTCGAACGGCCCGAACGGACTTCCGGTGAAAAAATTCTCTAAAAGCTGCACGCAGCTCAAAAGACGGGTCGTGGGGCCCACGCCTCAACTTCGGCCTCAATTTCTGAAACCGCCCTAGAAAGCTCTGCCTCTGTGCTAGGGTCCCAACGCCACTGACGGCGTTTAAAACGGATGTAGGATGCGTCCGCGCCGTCCAAAACAAGTGTCCTTGAAGGAAACGACAAACCACTTGAAGACGCATTGTGCCTCCGAGGCCCCTCGTTTCGGGATTTAAAAATTCCTGAAACCATCTCAAAAAGACCGTCTCATCAATACGGATCCACTGCCGCAGATGGAACTCAAAACGGACACCCATACCGGAAAATACGGGTGTCCGAACACCGAGGGGGCAACACCCCTGGGGCTGGACCGGCCTGGACTGGCCGGTCCGCCCGGCCTGGGCCGGCCCGCGGCCTAGCCGCGCGGGCCGGCCGCGGACACGCGGTCCCCGCGCAGATAGGCCACGAGGGCCTGTCGCGGCCTCCGCGTGAAGACCCGCGCGGTGTGGGTCTTTGTCGCCGCACAGGGGTCGCGCGACGCGACCCCGCGGTCGCCGCTCCCTGGCGACCGCCGCCTCGCTGGGCGCTCCGCCAGACGCCCCGGCCGACGCCCAAGCACCCCGCCGGACACCCGCTGCCGCGCCCCACGGACACCCGCTACCGCGCCCCACAGACACCCCTCCAGACACCCCTGCCACACCCCGTGCTTCCACCGAACACCCGCGGACACCCCGCTGCCGCGCCGTCCGCCCTCGCCTCGCCGCCGCTCGATCCCGCCGGAAACCGAAAACCCACCAACTTCAGCGGATGATTGTGAATGCCTCCGATCTCCGATTCCAAATCCTAAAGAAGCTTCGGAAATAGAAAATTGTATACTACGCGTTCATGGGCTTCGTTCTAAAATCCGACATAGTTTCAATACAATTAATCGAGTTCGAAGTAGGTGCGGTGAATGAAAACGCAAATGACAAATCCTACCTCACGGGGCTTCGCCCGAAGCTTCGCTACGATCCGCCGGCCACCACGCCTCGTCGGAGCTGTCTTGCCGGAGTGGAGAAGGGGGGGGATAGCTCCTCCTTGCTGCTATCCAGGTGAGGGAGAGGGAGAGGGTGTGGGTGACTTAAGCGTTTAAATAGAAAACGCTTAACCACTCGCCCGTCCGCCCGAACCCGAACTCCCGACAGGGTCGAGGTTAAGCCTCCCCTAGGGTAAAAAACACCTCCCGAGCACAACGGTGGTCTCTGAATTTTAATCTGAGACCCCGTTCAAAAGTTATAAAATTTAACTTCTGAAGCCGCTAAATTACAAAAACGCCCCTGGGGCCATTTTTCACCAACGGCCCACGCCCGCGAAACTTATACCATTCCTAGGGTAAAAGACACGCTCCGAACTCAAAGGTGCCCTCGATTTTCCAATACGAGCCACCGTTTAAGAGATACATGCGTTTCGACATTAAACGAATAAATTAATTAATTTATTTATTCGTTTAACGTTCTGGGAGCGGGCGAGGGGTCCAAACATCCCGCGCCGACAAGTTTTATGTCGTTACAAGGGTAAAAACCCCCTTCCGGACCCATCCGTACACTCGGATCTCTGATCCGGAACTCCATTTAGGAGTTATTCCATTTATTTAGCATTTCCAGTGTGAACGCAGTGAAAATTTAATTCCGGCCACTCCGAGGCTCGGAATCGCACGTCGTCTGAAGGCACTGCCCTGGAATATTATCAATAATATTCCAAAGTCTTTCTCAGAAAAAAAAACCATGTTCTTAAATCATTCCCTACTTCAAGATTTTCGTCCCTGAAAAGCAAAACTAGGGAGCAACACAGGGTACTAAGCCCACACCTAGATTTCCCATTCCCAGAAGAACCCGCGCACAGCTCTGCGTCACCGCACACAGACCAAAGGATCGATCTGTTCACGCTATGTTGGCCCTTGCCGATGTCGTGCACCCATTCTAGACTTTGGGGTTAGGGCAAGGCGGTTGGGTACCTCGCCATCCCTTTGCATGGTTTCAAACGGCCCGAAGTCCCTCGGGGGTAGATCACCTCCCCGTTCAAACCTCTACATCGCACGCCGCGACAGGAATCACCACCCGCACCTGGAACAAGGCCCGGTGATTCCCACCTTCAGAATATCCATATGGTGAAACACCCAAGGATATCTGGTCACGCAAGGTTCCACAGTCGATGCTCTCTTACACACTCAAAAGTCGAAGGAGTCAACACCATCGACTAAAGGAAAAGGTCTCACGCCTTTTTCCTTACCAACACAGGGTCACACCCGACGCCCTGCGTCACCCAGGTAACACATCCAACAAGGTGCAGGGAGGAAAGCAGATCACACACAGAGTCTAACAATTATACTGCAAAAAGGTAGAAGAGCTGTAGAGAATACCTCTTATCTCCTCATGCTCTGCAGGATCGCAGACATCCAAAGCTCGCGGCTGCCCGCGGTCCCAACTGTCAGCTCCCGGAGCCTGACGTGGACCCCCTAGTGGTGATGGGAAGACCTCGTAACATCATCCCCCACTACCAGCTCCTCCCTCTCCTCTGCTAGCACCACCTCTCTGGGTACTACTCCGATCACGGCGCTGCCTCTGTTGTGGTGGTGCACCTGCTGCCTGCCCGAATCTCCCAGCAACTCGGGTCGGGCAGTCTCGTGCCAAGTGACCTCGCCCATCACAAGAATAGCACCGACTCTCTCTGGGCTGCACTGGTGCCCTCCAGTGCCACTGTGGTGTACGACCACGCCCCTGAGTCCGGTTGTCACAAAGCCACCTGCGTCGAGGTCTTGCTTGTCGACGCCCACTAGCTACGACAGACGTCTCGGCCCCAACGTGTCTGCTGCCACCACCAACTCCAGAACGTGACAGGAATCCCTCTGTCACCAACGCCTACTCTAGCACCCCAGCATATGTGGAAATGCCCGAGGGTACTATGAATGCACGAATCTCTCGGCGGAGACCCTACTCAAACTTCCGTGCTCAGATGTTGTCGTCACGGACCAAGTCCAGGTAAAAGCATGCACGGTCTGCAAAGCTAGTCGCGTACTCAGCCACCGTTATCCATCCCTGCTGAAACTGCAGGAGCTCCTAAATCTGAACGGAGCGCAATCAGGAGGGGGAAAAATCCTCACAGAGAAACAACTGAAAGTGGTCCAACGAAAGCGACGACTCGTCAAGAAACTGAGTCACCAGACTCCACCAACGCCAAGATGCTCCACGAAAAAGGGTGGCTGCCAAAGCCACTCTCTGATCTGTCGGCGTCTGTACAAGCCTAAAAAAGGCGAACCACTGCCTCGAGCCAAACCTATGCTACCTGAGGGTCTGGCTCACCACTGAACCTCAGCGGTCTCTGCCGCTTGAACTCACGGAGCGCGCTCAACCTGTGCTCAAGCTCAGCCTGCTCTGCTGAAACTGCCTGCTGCTCAATAGGTGGGGGTGCTGCTACCGGCCCACCCGGAGAAAGGGGATCACATGATGGGTCATGGACTGTGGCCTCGTAGCTCACAGGGTCGTCATCACGAACCAGAGCTGGTATCCTAGCAGGCTGTCCTCGCGGAGACATCCTGAAAATTATCAAGGAGTGCCGCGGTCAGATGAGCATATATGTATATACCAATAACAACAACAATGGGGAGCTGACTCCAGAAGGACAGTCAAGACTCAGTCCTATGTGATTCACAAACAAATTTCCCTGCAACAAGTGTCGCAGCATGCTGAGTCGACAAGCTGGTTATCAAGGTCCTGGTGAATGGATACGTCGGCCGCTGCACCAACACTAGACTCCTTGGCCTGAGAGTCGCTCTCGAGACACATTAACACTGCTTCCCTATATCCCAACCAATTCCTTTTATTTTAGGAACGTCTGAACAAAGTACCAAGGAACAAACCACCTCTGATACCACTTTGTCACAACCCGACCCTACCCGGGCTCAAGCCGCAACTACCCCAAGCCCGCCTCCATAGGCCAGGGGCTGGCGACCAGCGCCGAAGGCACAATAACTCGGGGAGGCCTTTTACTAAGCACCTGTACACACACACGCAGCAAACTCAACGCAACAGTGCAGAGTAAAAGTAAATACAAGAAAAGAAAAGGAAAGGGAAACTGCTATATAAATACCACAAAGTGCATCGACCTCTACAAGTACAAAGTACAAACTGAAAAGAAAAGGGGCAAAACACACGCCCAACCAAAAAGTGCCACAACCTGGAAACAGGTAAACAAAAGAAACTACTGATGGTTCTCCCACCTGGAACCCGGCCACGACCACCGCATGCAGTCCAATCTCCCAAGCTCCTACGCTCCACTGAAATCACGCTCCACCTGTCCGTCGTCTGCAAGGGCACACCAAGTGCGGGCAAATCCCAAGCAGGGATGAGTATAAAAATACTCTGTAGGATACCCCGAAGGATCGAGGGAGCAACAAAAGGAGGTACCAAAGGGTGAGTAGTAGAGCGAACAGAAAAGTAATGGAGTACAACAGAGAGTGCAGTAACGAGTCCAGCTCAACCCAACAAGAGGAAAGAAGGTAGACTCATCCAGACACAAGGAGCTGGAAATGGTGAGAAGATGAACTTCTCGTCGAGTCTTCGCTACCTATAGTAGGAGAGTAGACTCGTCCAACCATGAGAAGCTAGGCACGGAAAGCACGTGGCATACCCCGCGCGTCTTCGCCTCTCCTGGAAGGAGAGTAGTCAAACCCAAGATGTGTGTGCCGGAAACAAGGTATATACATATGTATGCTCTGTCAAGAAGCCCGAACAAACTCGTAAGGGGATCTCCGTCCCATAGCTCAGCCCAAGAAAGAGTAGCCAACAGTCCCAGAAGTAACACCATCGATGCCCAGCATCCCGCACGTCTGCCCCGAACCGCATCCCAAGGGGGCTCAATCACCCCACCTCGACACTATCCGCTTTGGGCGGCACTGACTCGCCCGCACGGTTTTAGGTCGCGTCACAAGAACGTGTCTCGGTGGGGGAAAGTGCTCCCCACACTTGAGAGATCTAGGGGAACGTCAACCACAACTCGTCACTGCCCTGCAGTTGAGAGGTTTGCTCAAAGTCGACAGGCGACCTCCTATCGAGCTACACTAGAGGATCCCTGGAAGTCAATAGGTTCCCACTACAGGGAGACCCGGAAAGTCGACGGGTGCCTCACTGCCCAGTCCCATAACAGGGTAATCCACTGGAGGGCGACCCGGCTAAAGTCGGCGATGGGACCACTGACCAGCCCAGCTGGAGGTAACCCGGCATCGGGGACCACTGCCCAGCCCAGCTGGAGGTAAGCCCGGCATCGGGGACCACTGCCCAGCCCAGCAGGAGGTAAGCCCGGCATCGGGGTCCACTGCCCAGCCCAGCTGGAGGTAAGCCCGGCATCGGGGACCACTACCCCGCCCCGCAGGAGGTAAGCCCAGAACTGCTCTGGCCATCCCTGCTGGATGGTACTGCTCGGTAAACACCACTGTACTGGCCATCCCTGCTGGATGGTAACCCACTGACGAGCCCCGCTCGAAACAACCTCAGCTCTGCTGGAACAACCTCAGCCCTGTTGGAAACAACCTCAGCACTGCTGGAACAACCTCAGCCCTGTTGGAACAACCTCAGCCCTACTGGAACAACCTCAGCCATGCTGGAACAACCTCAGCCCTGCTGGAACAACCTCCTGGGTAGAGGATCGGTGCCCACGTAAAGTGTTGGTCACACCGAAACCACAATCTCTACTAGGGAACACGGAGCAACGGGAGAAACTCCCCAGGCCTCACAAGGCGATCCCGCTCCAATACGCTGAGTCACTATCGAAGCGGACCGAGACACCTCATCCCAAAAAGTGGGGAAAACGCCTACGCTGCACGAACACCCGTAGTCACAGACGGTGTCATAGTCCGGTGAAAGGACACAGTACTGAAACCCCTCACAGGCGAAGAAACAGAGGAACTAAACTATATCTGTCGGCCCAACCAATGAGATCAAGACCAGGTGGAGACCACTCAACCCTACTGGTCCGACAAAAGAGCACCAGGCCAGGGGAAACTCAACCCTGCTGGTCAGACAAACGAGCACAGAGCTAGGGGAAAACTCCACCCTGCTGGTCAAACAAACGAGCGCAGAGGGACCCTCTACGTCGCGAGAGGTCAAAGTACGTAAAGAAGATCACGACATGCACGTGGGGCCCACACGATGTGTGGCCCCAAGTCATCCCCAATTGAGCGCACAACATCCTCAGGTACAAACAACCACATGTACCTCCAAGCGCTTCCATATACTTCCGGAGTATACCTCATTCCAACCCAAAGGCTATCGTGCACACAACACCCATCGTCAACGCGAAAGTGTGATGTTACAACTCCACATAAAAGGCCCAGGCATGGCCAACCACATCTTGTGAACCATTTACATCACTCTCCCAAGAGTGCGCGATCACACGCTAAGGGTCCGCTACAAACAAGGGAGGGAGAACCACTAGTGGAGCACCTCTCTTGCTCCACATTTAACAAGATCACGCAAGAGGCTCCGCACAACCCAACGGATCGCACCGTTATGATGCTCGCGAAAAAACACGCAAGATCGACTACTTACTCGCCTCCAGCGGATATCCGACGAAAAAGTCACCAACACCGACTCACGCCCTAACGGCGTCCCGTGATCCCGAGCCTCGGCCCCGAAAATAGTCGAGCGCATCAAACCATTGCGATCCCCTCGGGAAAACACGTCAAAAGCACTTCTCACTTGAGTGAAATGGATATCCGGATAAAAAGGTGCATCCCGGCGCACCGCACACGAGCGGTGCCACATGGGACCAGCATCCCGGTCCCAAAACTCAACGAACGGATCACACCATTGCGATCCTCTCGAAAAAGCACAGAAGTTGGACTATCCACTTGTCCAAAACGGTCGCCCGGTGAATAAGATAGAAAATCACCGTCGACGCCCAAACGACCCACATGGGCCCCACACCATCGTGCCAAATTAGGGCGGGTGGATTGCACCAATGAAATCCCCTCGGAAAAACATCCAAAAAACGACTGCTCGCACGCCCCGAACGGACGTCTGGTGAAAAAAGTCGCTAAAAGCTGCACGCAGCTCAAAAGACGAACCGTGGGGCCCACACCTCAACTTCGGCCTCAATTCCTGAAACTGCCCTGGAAAGCTCCGCCTCGGTGCCAGGGTCCCAACGCCACTGACGGCGTTTAAAATGGACGTCGGACGCGTCTGCGCCGTCCAAAACAAGAATCCCCGAAGGAAACGACAAACCACTTGAAGACGCGTCGCGCCTCCGAGGCCCCTCGTTTCAAGAATTAAAAATTCCCGAAACCATCTCAAAAATCCTATCTCGTCAATACAGATCTACTGCCGTAGACGGCACTCAAAACGGACACCCGTAGCAGAAAAAACGGGTGTCTGAACACCGAGGGGGCAAGACCCCTGGGGCTGGACCGGCCGCGGACATGCGGTCCCCACACAGACAGGCCACGAGGGCCTGTCACGGCCGCCGCATGAAGACCCGCGGGGCATGGGTCTTTGTCGCCGCACAGGGGTCGTGCGACACGACCCCGCAGTCACCGCTCCCTGGCGACCGCCGCCTCGCCGGGCGCTCCGCCAGACGCCCCGGCCGACGCCCAAGCACCCCGCCGGACACCCGCTGCCGCACCCCGCTGACACCTGCTGCCGCGCCCCACGGACACCCCGCCCGACACCCTTTCCGCGCCCCGCACCTCCACCGAACACCCGCGGACACCCCGCGGACACCCCGCTGCCGCGCCGTCCGCCCTCGCCTCGCCGCCGCTCGATCCCGCCCGAAACCGAAAACCCGCCACTTCGGCGGACGATTGCGAACGCCTCCGATCTCCGATTCCAAATCCCAAACAACCGTCGGAAATAGAAAATTGTATAATACGCATTCATGGGCTTTGTTCAAAAATCTGAGAGATTTTCATTACAATTAATCGAGTTCGAAGTTGGTGCGGTGAATGAAAACGCAAACGACAAATCCTACCTCGCTGGGCTTCGCCCGAAGCTTCGCGACGATCCGACGGCCACCACGCCTCGCCAGAGCTATCTCGCTGGAGTGGAGAAGGAGGGGGGGGAGAGCTCCTTATTGCTGCTGTCCAGGTGAGGGAGAGGAAGAGGGTGTGGGTGACTTAAGCGTTTAAATAGAAAACGCTTAACCACCCGCCCGTCGGCCCGAACCCGAACTCCCGACGGGGTCGAGGTTAAGCCTCCCCTAGGGTAAACAACACCTCCCAAGCACAACCGTGGTCTCATAATTTTAATCAGAGACCCCGTTCAAAAGTTATAAAATTTAACGTCTAAAACCGCTAAATTACGAAAACACCCCTGGGGCCATTTTTCACCAACGGCCCGCGCCCGCGAAACTTATACCCTTCCTAGGGTAAACGACACGCTCCAAACACAACGGTGCCCTCTGTTTTCCAATCCGAGCCACTGTTTAAGAGATACATGCGTTTATCCATTATACGAATTAATTAATTAATTTATTTATCCATTTAACGTTCCGGGACCGGGCGAGGGGTCCAAACATCCCGTGCCGACAAGTTTTATGTCATTCCAAGGGTAAACACCCCATTCCGGACCCATCCGTACACTCAGATCTCTGATTCGGAACTTCGTTTAGGAGTTATCCCATTTATTTAGCATTTCTAGTGTGAACGCACTGAAAATTTAATTTCGGCCACTCCGGGGCTCGGAATCGCACGTCGTCTGAAGGCACTGCTCTGGAATATTTTCAAGAATATTCCAAAGTCTTTCTCAGCAGAATAACCGGGTTCTTACAGCTTGGTTAATGTTTGATGAACATTTTCAGAAAAAATTCAATGTATAGTTATAGTAATTAAATATTTCATCAAAACATGGTAGTCATGTGATTTTAGATCCTTTAACTTTAAATCAGTTATTGACATGATATTCTTGATATTTCATGAATACACCTGTATAGACTTTACATTATTTAAGATGTTTCAAAATAGATATCTCTTCTTCCTGGAATGAATATAATAAACTATACGAAGAAATGCCCATTTTTCACCCTTCACTAGTGCCAACTCTTCCTGTATTCCCATGTAAACCATGTCCAACTTAGACTTAATTCCATAATTAGTTTTTCTAGTGGAATTTAAAAATGTTCTGATGCCATTATCACATACACTATTTTAACATTTATAACATCAATAAAATGTCTAACTAATGGAAAATTCCATTATGGTAATTCAAAGAAAAACTAATTTTTTTTCCAACTGGTTTTTTTATGTTTTTTCAAAAATAGATTACAAAAATTGATGTCTACATATTTTACATTATCAAATAGTTGATCAACTATTAGTGGAAATAGTTTTTTACATTCCTCTGAACATCTATAAAATTATGTCATCCAAGATCATTACGTATTCCATCAAAGAATAAATATGTGATATCCTAGAAACATTGTCCTTGAGGAATGTTTCAACCTAATTAACTATATACCATGTTCCTAAATATGAAACCTTTTAGTTCCTTTAATTATATATATATATAATGATAATAAGTAGGTAATTCTTTTATTGTCCCATACAAAATTTCTCTCAATGTAAAATATTCAATTATGTAAGCTTCATACAATGTAACACCTGAATCCGATTATAATTTAAAATACTCAATCAATGCATAAAAATAAATATCGGTATCATTACATGGTTGTTCTGTTCCTAATATATGAAAATATATCAAAGATTATTTTTGTTTTATCAAAACCACAACAGAAACTTATAACTTACCAACATAATCGGCCATGTAATGTGAGTGCTTCTTTGAAAACCAAAAGGATTCACTCCATCTATAGATAATGCCAGATAATGGTTTCTCATCTCATTTCCAAATTCAAGATACTAACGATCAATTCTCTTTCACAGAGGAGAGTCTTATAGGTGACATATTTTCCTATAATTTTTATTGAATCTTCACTCAAAATCAATTGCACAGCAGTCTCCTCACTTCTATATAGGTTCCTAAACCTTGAAATTATTGGAATGTACCAAACAGCTTTCTTAGGATCAGATTCATCATTCTTGTATCAGGATGCTGCACACTTTGGGAATTCTTTAAGTGATTATTGGTCCTTTTGAAATAGTGTAAAGTCATTTGGGAAGGTGTGTATTCCTTCATAGATCATACCCATCAATAATAAAATTCATTTAGCATCATATTTTCCACTAGGGAGCTCATTATCTTTTTTTATAATATCATTCAAGAGAGAAATTAGTTCAATAAAACTGGAATCACTCCATACATTTCCTTCATTAAAATTATATAGTTTCAGTTTGACTAACGAAGCTATATATTATGTACAACTAGCATATATTGGAATATTTTAACAACTCATTAACTTCTCAAACTATTTTGTGAAATCAAAATGTTCATATTCAACTGTACTTTTAATTCCCTCAATATTATATTCATCATCATTAACATATTTAATCACATCCTTGATAAGGTATTCTTTATTTTCCACACTTTTAATCATATCACATGATCCATAAAATGCAATGTTATCCCAACCACTATCGATATTATCTTTTAAACATCTTTATTCCAAAATTTATTACTTCGATATATTTTGTGACGGATCAAGTGATCATCCAACTCCCCTATAATAATTATTCTTGAATAAAAATTGTGTAAACATGGAAAAAGTATTTTATAAGGTTTATATGAATGATATTTTTTAGACGTGATGAACTCATTTACTCAATATTAATACACTTTTTTTCATAAGATTAGTATCCATCAATTTATTATTCATATTCATCATATTCAATTTGGTGATATTAATATTTTAGGAAATAACTACAAAAATGATGTATAATTGAAGATAGATCTCATGAATTTCATGAAAGAAAATGGAAATGTTAAAAAATGGTTTATCATCCCACATGATAAAAAAACGTATTGAAGTTTTTTTATAAATAAAATCATTAAACATAATAATTGAAATAAAAAATAAATTCTACATTTTTTGAAAACAATTTTCATAGAAGAAAATAAAACTACTGAGTATAATAAATGATTTATAAATAAAAAATTAAATTATAATATTTTTTAAAACAAACATTATTATGTTTGAGAAAATTATGGTCATTACATAAGACCCAATAGATTTAAGATAGCGATGCAAGAAAAAAAAATTTAAGTGGAAAAAGTGATGAAATTAAATTTTTTTTTGTGTAAACTAAAATATGAAATTTAAAAGGGTGTTTTGAAGTGAAATTTTAAATGGATGGAATAAATTCTCGAACTATTTTATGATATTAAAGTTTAACTACATGATTTTAAAAAAAATATAAAGAAATATTTTATTTTTCAAATTTTGGGATATAAACTGAGAATTTTAAATGGGTATACATTGTTAAAAAGCAAATAGAAGAGAATTTTTATTGAAAACCCATGGGATAGAAAAGTATTTTTCACAAACCCGTTGGAAATTTCCCTACTTAATATATAGATATTCAATTCAATATGTTGGAACTTTCCCATCTAATGTTATATATCCATATTCAACTATGGTTACCACCATTCTTACCCATTTTACCACATGTTATCATCTTAGGGATTATCATATGACATCAATTTTTAGATTACGTGGTAATGGTATCAATTATGTCACCCTATGGGTTACCCCCTAAAATAACTCTCTCATTAGTCCATGTAATTCAATTCTTAGTTTCCACATGTAACATAATTCACAATATTAGTAGTGTATATTTAATAATATCAGTAGTGTATAATTCCCAAAGATATTTTTTTTCATCCCGTGGAGATTGACAACATACTTAAGGCCTGGTGACAAATCGATTCGGGTGACATGGAATGTTTTCATAAGTTGTTCATTAAATGAATTTTTTAGTTTTTTTTATTATAGTAAAAAAATAAAGGAACATGTATTATACCATATCTATTATAATAAAATGTTTATTATAGTAAAATCTTGAGTCTTACACTATCAATGTGATTTTACTTTTATAAAATAGAAATCATGAAAAACGTTAATTTTTTATAAGTTTAAAAAATCAAACATGTATTTCTCTATTAATATGAAAATAAATCATGAAATCTACCTTAAAACATTTAGATTTTACCTTTCATATTCATTTTAAAAAGTTTTTTACTTTCCAAATTGACATTATATATTAATTTAAAATATTTTTATTTCTATATATTTTGAGTAACGAAAGTATTCACAATGAAATAAAATTATAAAATAATTATAATCAAAGGTATTAAGAATGATTCCATTTTCACAAAATATATTATTTTTATTTTTGATTGGATAAAATAATCACTAATTAAGAAATATTAACAAGAGTCATATAAATAGTTTGGGAAACTAGGAATCTATTTAATCTCACCCAATGGGGTTTAATTGATTTAATTTGATACTGAATATTTATTAAGGCATTACTAACAACTAAAAGTATCTAATTATGGTGTTTTACAACCATTTTATTAATATGAACTCAACCATTATAACTATATTGAATATATCTTTTTCCAAAGATGTGCAAAAATGAAAAATAATTGAGGATTAACCCAAAGGAAGAACTGAGCATTTAGTTAAATCAAAACCACCCTTACATGTTATATAATACAAGAATATTTTTAATTTTTTATCATAAAAAACCTAAGTTACCCTAACTCACAATTCCCCCATACTCTAGCCAATCCTTCGAAACCAATGAATAAAAAAAATAAAAAAAATTATTTACTATAGGAATCAATAATACATTACGAAATAATTGAAACATAAACTATCATCAGAACACTTCCCCAAAAATTATAATGAATTATATTCCCCCACTTATATCTATTTAATGAACCAAAATACCGTAGCGGGTTCACCTTGTTGCGGTATTAATGTTTAGGTGTGTTGGATACGATGTTCACAACATATATTCAAGGGATTCCAAAAAATAGGAAATGGTTTTGAGAAACACCGATATGTGGTAGTTTATAAATGAAGGGTTAATGATAAGATATTAAAGAGGAAACTATATAAATTGATATATTTTCAGGTCGCATAATATCTTTACTTCATATTTTCGATCCTGTTTAGAATTTTCATTTCATCGAACACACAACCTAAAACAACTATGTAGTATAGGAAAATTCATTCATGAGGTTGAAACTACAATGAATAGGTATAACACTCTAATTCTAGAATTAAGACTCTAAAATATGATGAATAAAATTAAATATACTTCTTTTGGAATGAGTGAGTAATAGTTATGGTGTTGAAAGAAAGACAAAAAAGGGTGTTTGATGTTCTAAATGCAGTAGGTTCATGATGTAGAAAAACATAATATAATGGATTTAGAGAACATGATGTCATCAGAATGATGTATAATAAAATATTTCCAAGTAATTAATATATATATATATATATATTTAAAAAATTCTGTATCTCATTATTAGTACTCATAGTTATTAAGAAAATTAGTGACCCTCAACAATTTTTAAACATAGAGATAAACTAATACAATGCTCATTGTGTAAGCCTACACCCTAGTAATCACTATAAAATTATCAGTAAAAAACTAAAGAAAATTGTCATTCCTAATATAATGAATGAAAGTAAATCAATCCCTCTTACCCAAAATTACAATGGTCATGAAAAATGAAATAATTATGGGGTCATAGTCAATAAACAAGTGTAACTGAAAAACTATAATTGAAATTGAAATAAAATATAATTCATGGTATCCAATTACACTTCATAAAACATTCAATAGAATAAATAAAATAACCCTCTCATGATATTCATTAGAGGTTTATTAATATAATAAAATAAAAACTCTACATTGGTGCATGTAGGTCATCTCATTTTGAGTGGCTATAAGTTGTAATCATGGGAAATGTTTTAGGGAGTGTCACCATGTGATGATGAGGGCGTAAGTTTGCTAGGGAGTGCTAAGGATAAGGGTATGAGTGAGAGATAATGAAATGGAAGGTGTAGGATACCCTGGATTGGAATGGGTTCAGATGAAGCATTAGGGTTCAGTGGCAGTAGATGTAGTGGTCGATAGTATAGGTAGTGAAAGAGGTGGGGTTCAATAGCCACAAAGATGGGGTTCAGTGATGATTGAGGTGGGGTTTTGTGAAATATTTAAGGTATAAGAGAAGGAGCCTATGTTAGGAATATTTTTATAACTTCAGGGAAGAGGTTTATCTGTTCTTTCCATAACGAGCTTATAAAGTGATGTTTTATTAGCACTAACATATAGAGCACTGAAAAAACTAATCTTTATTAGCACTTTTTAGCACTGATAATGATAAACCATTATCATTGATAAAAAAACACTGATAAAACATGTCGTTATAAATTCTAAAATTACATATCTTATAAAGAATAGTATTATAAGAGCTTCTTTAGACTAGATAAAGGGATAAAGTGTTAATTATAAATAAATAAATATTTAGTTATATTTATAATTATTAATAAATACATATTCATTTAAATAAGAATAAAATTATGATGAATATATTTACTAAATTTTTAATTATATACACAAAATATAATTATTATATAAATTTATTATAAATATAATAAATATATTTATTATTATGAGATAATTATTTAAATCATTAAATATTTATTTAAAAAATTATAAATATTTAAATATATTTATTATAATTTTATACTTATTTAAATCAATATATATTTATTTATAATTATAACTATGAATAAATATATATTTACTCAAAAGGTTCAAGAGATAGGGAAGCCCACTCCTAAAAAATTTATTAGAAAAATAAGAGACAATGAGACAGGGATGGACAAGGTTGAATAAAGAGGTGTTCCTACATGTAACAAAAGAAAATTACAAATCAAGAACAAGATCATTCATTTAATCATGTTCAGAGTTATCATTATCATCAAATATTCCAAATTTGACTACGACTTCCTTTGATTGAAGATCATATATTACTTTTCCTTGATATTTTCCTACTCTAAAGTGAGATGGCCCTTCAAATCCATAAAAGAAGACCTGATAGTGACATTTAATCCACGCCCTCATGTAGTAGTCTAATAATCTCTACCACATCCTCAGCCATGGCCTTTTTGATGACTACCCAATCTCCATGATTTTGGATGGAAAGTTCCAATAGTTTCTTCTCTCTCAACATTTAGATTTCTTTTAACTGATGGTACATTGCCACCCTTTATAACAACTTTATCCATGTCTGTGTTCTTGTCAAGCACAGCTTCATCAGTCACTTTCTGCCCATATGGATGAATCTAAAAAAGAGTAACATTCCCAAAAATTTGAGTTCCATATGAATCTCTCATAGGAATGACAATAATGTTCTACACTTTTCGGATGGAAAGATAGATTGAATAACTCCTTGCTTGGAACCTGCACTTCTAATAATGGAATCTTTAAATGAGAATCTACCATCTTCAGCTTCTTGATTTCCAAACATCCTTGGTGGTTGGATTATATCAGAAACAACATATTAAATGATGTTCTCATCCATCCTAGAACGAGAAGTAGATAGTTCTTACAATGGTTTCTAGGTTAGCTCTTCTGTGTCAATCCTCTTCCCCTTAAGATCATTATCACTCGCTACCTCTATCCTCACACATGAGGTGGTGGGAGGTTTCTTACCAGCATGGCACAAGAATGTACTTGCATTCTTTATTTGAATATTTCTTACATTCCTGCAATTGGAGACCTCATTCCCCCACACTCATGAAGAAGATTCAGAATGATTGGATAGATTCATATTCAAATTAAACATCAATTATACCACCATTTTTCTACCAGAGTGGTATAGTCTGGAAATGAGTTGAGCATGTCAGTATGCATAAGAACTCAAAATAAGTACCCTAATTTTTCTTCAGTAGTGTTCTTATGCATCTTAATGGGCACACCAATATAGGGGACAAGATCATTATGAAATATAAGATTCCAAAAAACCCAAGTGAGACCTTGAATTTTGATTTAGATCATTGTAGTTGTATGATTTGGTGAATATGGGTTGAAGAAAAAAATTCTAAGAAGAAAGGTGAAAGACCCATGGATTAAGTTGAAAAAAACTATATCTCTAAGAAAAAGCATGATTATCCACGTAAGAGAAAATTTAATGAATATACTCTTTTCCAATGGGAATAATCTGCCTGTTCGAAATACCCCAAATATGGAGAGCTATGATTTATCCTCTTTAGAATTCATCAGTTTATAGGACTTATCAAGAATCCAAGACCCAACAACATAAAACATACACTCATTTAATCATTCCATGAGAGAATTAGGGTTTTCAATAAATATGAAAGTAGAATTTCCAGATTTGGTGGGATGGTTCACATGAAAATCAGAAAAGAGACGTTCATTCGCTTGGATGCCTTCATTCACATAGTTCTCTTAAGTTAAGGAATCAATGAAAAAACACACTTATGTAGGGGCTTAAACACATTTCAAGGGGCCTGGTACATATCAAAAACCTTCCACACACTGAGTAAACAGATCCTTCCCCATCAGAACCCCAATGAGCCATATTCGATCAGAATTATTGATATCCTAGAGGATCAGGGAAGGAATCCGCCAACCTAAAGCACCTTGGTTCGGCCAATTTAATTGAGGGAAAAGACTAAATCCTCTACTTGTTTTCATGTGGGACAATGTTCATAAATATATATTCCTTTATAGTTGTAATTATAAATAAATATTTATTTATTTAAATAATTATAAAAATATCATTATTATAATTCTTATATTTATAATTTTTTAAATATATATAATTAGTATATTTATTATTTATAATTATAAAATTATAAATATAATAATTGTATTTAATATAATTTTATAATAATTTAAATAAATATATATTTATTTATAATTATAATTATAAATAAATAAATATTTATTTATAATTATAATTATAAATAAAAAAATATTTATTTATTATTTTAAAACTATATTTATTTATATCTGTTTTTGTAAATAAATATATATTCATTTAAATAATTATAAAATTTTATTAAATATATTTTATATATTTATAATTGTACACATATATATAGATAATATATTTATTATAATTTTATTACTATTTAAATAATTTTATATTTATTTATAATTATAAATCAGAATATTTTAAATATTTATAAATATTTTTATATATTTATAAGTATTTTTATATATTTATAAATATTTTTATATATTTTGAAATATATTTATATATTTTACATATATTTATATTCTTTTAAATATAATAAATATATGTATTATAATTTTATAATTATTTAAATATATATATATATAATTATATCTTTAAATAAATATATTTTTATATAATTATAAATATATATATATAATAAATGTAATCATTATAAATTTATAATTATTTATATATATATAACTGTTATTATATTTTAAAAGTATTTATATACAATTAATTTTTTATAATTCTAAATCAAATAAATATATTTATTATTTAAATATATTTATTTTAATTTCATAAGTATTTATGATAACATCATATATTTATGGGTATAACATGAATCAATCATATGAGTGCCAATGTACAAATGATCATTTTCATAATGATGAATACATAACATATTCATGAGTACATCATCATAATATATAGTAATCATAACATTTAGAACATATCAACTCACAATCTCACCAAAACATAAACTTATGATCATATAGTGTCAATTATACTACACAACAATATATATACGTAAAAAATAGTAATCATTTCCATGAATATCATCATTATCTCATGACAGATATATATATATATATAGACCGAATTCATTAGATTTGTATATATATATATAAGAATATTTATAAACAAATATACTTATAAATTATTTATATATAATTAAAAATATAATAAATATATTTATTTTTGAAAAAAATTATTATAATTTTATAATTATTTAAATATATATATTTTTATAACCTTATAAATATTTTTTTAAAATAATATATATATATATATATTTGAATTATAAATATATATATATATATTAATATATCATATTTATATTAATTATACACATGGGTTTATCAAATAATGTATATAGACAAACATTATTTTTCGATGTAAATATAATAATTATATATATATATATTAATAATAATTAAAAAACCCATTATTATTGCTAAGAATATCATTGATAATGATAATCTTTATCAGTACTAATAAATGTGATGACAAAGGGTATACAATTATTAGCACTTTTATCTAGTGCTGATAAAGGTGAGCCTTTTATTATTACTTTCTACATAGCATTGATAAAAGTATCCACATTCATTGCCTAGATCTATGGTTGGGATGTTTTAGTCTGAGAAGAATTGACCTCATCATCTGAAAAAGAGTCTGAGGAATATTCAAGAATAACGTAGATATTATATATCCTGGAGGGTTCCCAAATATTCTTGTACATATTCTACCGGTAGAAATATTTAATATTTTTTTAAAGTAACTTTTGAACAATGGGATAGTCATTATATCCAAAAATGTATGGCTCCATCTTGGAGAATGTATCATCAAGATATATATAAACCCATTTTTCTCATTCCCACCTTATGATCTGGGGGAAACCATTCACCAACATAGTCCTCTAGAAGTGTTTTGTAATTGTTTCACCTTACAGATTCACAATCCAAAACTGATGCCTTTCCAAATTTATCAAAATCAATTTTCATGAGATTAAAAAATTGAAATTGAAAAAACAATTCCTTTACTGGAGGGGTATCTAATGGAGAGTCCACTTGAATAGGAGTTTCACCAACAGATTGAACAATAAAAACCAACTTATTATATCATCCCTAGGTTTCACCATTGTTTGCTACAAAGGACAGTTGAAGACTGGCTTTCCTATGGGTATCCAACTGATAACCCTCATCATCCACTAATTTTTCCCTTTTTAATATATCAATCCTTTCTTATTTTCTTTACTGGTCTATTTGCTACATGATGAACATCCAATGGTTCTGCAAAATCCCAATCATTAGTGGGTGCATTCCCCAGATGATTAACAACAATATCTACTTGAGAAATATCCACATCTTGTGTGTTGGTTAAAACATTGGTATGAAGGTGTGGGGACACCACAGGTAGTGTCCCCCACACGATTTCAAAATCATGAAGTTCCAAAAAGGATTCTACATCACCAGTTCCCCTACCTTAAACCTCCATCAGAGCACTAAGACCGACACCATCGGGTACCATATTAAGGTTCCCATTACTAGACTTGTTGAAACAAGATACCAAATCAACAAAGGATTCCACAAGTATATGGGAACTTGTTTAAGGATAAAGTTCTCTTCCTTTCACACTCATTTAAGTCTGTGATGACATAAGAGTAGCTCCCCCCAAACCATCTTTCCAAACCTTCCCATCCATGTGGCTAGATGCATCAAAAACTGGTAATTTATTATTTCAATTTTCATTATGATGACCATATTTTTTATAGTTAGCACATCTCAACCCTCTATTACACCTTAATATAATATTTTTAATATAAAATCAATTGGTACAAAACATAATAACATACTCATATTCAAAATAGAACTCAAATTTAATGTCCCCATCTTCTAAAAAATAGTTTCAACAAACATTTAATTAGGATAAAATTGAACCAATGTCCTTGTATACTGACCATACCTAACTAGCTCAGTTTATTTATCAAATTAATTTAGGTCTACCTACAACCAAATCAATGTCTTATAGAATACCTAGAATACAAAAAAATGAATTTAGTCCCCTCACCCAAATCCACTGATTAATGATAGATTTCTTATCCTGATACAAATCAAACTATGGGTCCCATTCTAGAAATCTAAGGACCAATGTATTAAGATTAACAAACCCATAGCTCCACACAATTTTCTCGTTCTCCTAGGAATTGAAGGTAATACTGAAAAATCCTAATTAGATAGTAATAACATGCTAATCATGAAAACTCCAATCCTGGACTAATTGATTTATCTGATAATCTAGCTTCTAGGGATCTCTATTCACTTATGGAGTGACCCATTTGATAATTGAATGTTGGAAGACCTCCATATGCTCCTCAAAGATCTTAGGGTTAGCATCTAAAAAGGAAAAAATACATTCTTTGAGATCTTCCAATGAATAGTAGCATCTGAACTAGAGGATGAAAAAAATATCTCAAGGGGTGCATTCATTGCTCGCAACTCAAATACCGCCTTAAGGAATTGTGAATCTGGGGATGAACATGCGTTTAAATTAGATTAACTACATTTAGATATCGATCCCTATATGAGGAGAAAAACTACTCTGCACAAGATCTCGACCCAACCTTCACGACATTCAAATGATTAATAGTAACCTCCACTAGAATATAGATTAAATATAATATTATTATGTTCTTTGGAGAATTATCTTTGAAAAAAAATATTAATATCTCCTCAACCTTTTAGTTTTTACTAACAGATTTTGTGGGTGAATCTACTGGTTTGAAATACTCTTGATCACCAGATCCAAGCTATGGATATGTTCCTCATCCAGTAAATCAACCTCCAAATCATGTGGGTACTCAATTCTATTTATGTATTTATATAAATTGAAATATATGTATATATATAATTATATATATATGTGTGTGTGTATAAATATAGTTATTGTGTACGTATAAAATCTGGGATGTATGTGTTCAAATATCAAGTATATATGTATGAATGTAAATTGATATTTAAATATTTATTTATGTATATATCTTGAAATATACAAATATATATATTCATATAGTGTTATTAATAGTGTATGCATATGTATATGTATTTATGTATACATGTATGTGTGTGTATGGACACCCAAAAAATGGTTTATCCATCATCATGAAAGTTGAGGATAACTTTTGGATACTTTTTGTAGATAGAAAAATTTGGAAAATCACCACTTATGTGGTTGTAGACCCCCTTCATGGGTTTACATGGCTATGGATCTCTCTTAACCTACTTATGTTGTTATGCACTCATATTTGTCGACATTCAAGTAATAAGTTTTATGATAAAGACCATATGATTACCCTCATTTAAAGGGTTTAAAAATCTAGGGAGGATGTCAAAGAATCGAACTATTTATGTGATTCGCATGAATCTATAATGCTTTACCCAATTACAATAGGTAAATCCATGGGATGTAAATGGATGGGACATGTAATTCATTTTATATAACCCATTTTACAATAATACTATCTTGATATTCGATCCCCAAAGTGTTCCTTATGTGGAGGATGGATAGTCCTTAAAAATTAAAGATTAACTCATATGGGAAGTCCATCACATAACCACACTTGTGAAGGAGAATCAATTTTTTCTAAGGAAACCTATCAATGCATATGTATCATGTGGCCAGATACCCTATAATAGTGAAATATATGATAGTGTACCTAACTAGTGCATTTAGGATAGTGTTCTCAATATCAATAACGTATATTCCTTCTTTTTTCCCTTATAACGCATTCATGATGTCTACAGATAAAGATCGATTCCCCTATTTTTCACTTTTCTAAACTCATGTAACCCTATACCAATCCCTATTCATATGTGTTCTAAACAAAAACCATAAAAACATACAAAATAATTACCCCCTTTGATATGTGGTATTCCACATATCATAGAAAAATCCACCCATGGTTCCCCTCTACTTGTCATGGTTTTTCAAGGCATGGTTTGTCACATACCCCTTTTACAATAAAGAAACTTCTACATGAGTATCAGAAGGAATTATTTATTACCCTAGATCACATAATGCGTATCAAGGATCTCTATTTATTTTATGGGCTTCCTTTTTGGTCGAATCCCCATACATTAACTTATATCTTATACATACTACGTTTAATGTTTCATGCATTTAAAACCTATTCTTAGGAAAACTCCCAATGTTGTCATCTCTAGTCATTATTGATTGCTTCTTAACTAGTGTTTCCTATATGAAATAATCCCAAAAAATTTACAATATTCATCAAATATAATATCTACAAATGGATTCTCTATAATATGTATCATTCATAATTCATTTCTAGGTGTATTTTACCTAGTGGTCATAATTTTATTTTAACGACCTAGAATATTATCAATTGAAATCCCCTTCTAATAATAATGTCATATATCATAAAAACCAAACATTATATAGAGAAACCAACAAAGTATTATCCTCTTAAATGAATAATGATACATTATTCCTAAAAAACAAAAAGAATGTAAATATTATAGATGTAAAATAAATATAAAATAATACAACAAGAATATAAAAATTTGGATATACTCAATACACTAGAATGATTATACTCACAAAAAAATGAGTAGAAGTAAAACATAATTTTTATAATAAAATATTAATTTTAAAGATGAAATTATATATAAACTTGAAACAAAATAGTAGTAAATGTGAATGTAATAAGAAATATTTATTAGAAGTTGTAAACCATTGTGATCATTAGAAATCAGAGCGTTGGAATAGTGACCTGATCGTTGGAATAATTAGTTGACCACTATGGAATAGAAATCTAGACCCTTGATTAGTATCTTCACTTATGTAATTATTAATAATATTTAAGCATCTTATATTTGAAAATATGATATATTTATATCAAGAATAAATAAATAAATGTTTTAAAAATGAAAAATTATGTGTTGATATTTTTATAAAAAGTAAATGTTTATTTAATAGTTTATAGGGAATACAATTATTTAAATGAATATTTATTTCATAAAATAGATTCAAAATTGAATATTTTGTTATATTATTGTTATGAGATAAATTTATGACACCTTATTTAATTTTTCAATATTTCATAAAATCAATTTTAATATTAAAAAAGTATTTTTGAAATTAAGGTTGATTTTAATTAAAAGTTAAATTTATATAATTTATAAAATTATTTTCATACAATAGGGTCCATTTTTGAAATCAACATGTTGAATATTATTATGCAGAATTTCTGGGATTTTCCTAATGGAGTTAATATTTGCTGAATAGTGAAATATGGCAATGCACACTATTTAACAATTACAAGAATTATTGAGTAATTGATGTTGTATAGATGAGGTAAGTATACATTTTTTATAAATCTCTAGAACCATTGAATGAATTTAGTAATGATAATGAACATTATTTATGGTCCTTTTCCTAAATAATAAACTAATTAATATTATTATCAAAAAAACACCCCTCTTCTCCCCTCTAAATACCACCCTCACCACCATTTCTCCTCACACCTTCTAAGCACTGTATTTGGTCTACATTATTTCTAATACCCTTTACAAGCCTCTTATCCATGACCACTAACTTTGGGTATCAATAAAATACCAAACCCAAGTGCCTAAGGAGGTTCTCAAGGAGACAATATTCAAAATGTAAAATCCTCCACCTTTCTATTTTAAATTCATTCTTTCTTCTACGTCATCATTTTCTATAGTATCAGATGTTACATGATAATTCTAGTAACATATATATACTTTAATTTTACTCTGTTTCTGTAATATCCATCATTAAAGCACTTATCTTGTCCTTTTATTCTAAAAATGAAATCATCATCTGTGAGGTGGTGATTCACCGACATCGCGGATGACGAGTTTTCATTTACCATTACCACCATCTGAGCTGATCATAAAACCATTATCCTGGTTAAATAATATTTTAAAATGCATATAGTATATTTTTCATGTTCTATAACTAAAAAATAGATATATATGTTCATAATATTAAATAATAAAACAAACTAGTTCATGATGATCAAAACACCACCAAAATAAACTAAACCTTTTTATTAATGTTTTATCTAATAAATCATTATCATATCTAAAAAATGATATATGTGAGCATTTAAACTCACATAAGTATATTAATTACCATCTCATTTTTCTTCTATTTTTTCTCCCATTTGAAAAGAACTCCCATAAAAAAACTCAGGGGAACTGAGCATAATGTCATGAAATGAATGCTCTCATAATGATAAAATTAAACATTATAACTCATAAAATGCCCATAAATAAACTTAATAAAATTATGATAAATGAAAAATATATATAATAATCCACTAATTAATGGATTTAATTTTTTTCTAGGATATTATGTTCATGTGTGGAACACATTCATTCATAATGTAGGGGAACTCTCCGAACATGCATTCTTTCCTCAGGATAAGGTTTATCTCTCATTAAAACAATATATTTATTCACTATTCTTATGTAAATATTCTAAATTATATGCATATATTTTAAATATATGTATCTAGATCAATTAATTATAATTTAATGGGGAAATAAATATTTTAAATGGTTCCCATCTCAATTTATCTTGATAAGAAATTTTGATTAAAGATAACATTCTTATTTTATTCCCATTATCTAAGTAACACCATAATCTATTTTATGACACCAATAATTTTCAAAAATAAATTTTTTTATCTTGAAAAACTATCTTAGTAAATTTCTGTGTTTTTTAAAATAATTTTGTCTTTTTCGTCTTTAAATATTGTTTAATATTTCCCTTAAACCGCATTATTTGTCTTTTTTGTAAGGTTTTGTAAAGACTCCTTTTACATGTTTTCACTTTATTTAGAAATAATTTATCATTATATATGCCAATTTTCCCTTATGAGTTTCCAAGTATGATTGAAATCAACTAATTCATGGAAAAAATATGATATTCTATTTGGTTATGTCTTATGACATGATTATTAAACCCATTTCTTTCCATGGGTAGCCCTTATATCTATCCCTTGTGTTTGATTCTTCATGTAGTGAAAATATTCCAGAAATTGTTACGAGGGGTGTTTCTAGATATAAATCCAGTGAATTGGGTATTATTTAGTCTTATGAGACATCTTTTATGATTTTTTAATGTAAACCTAATACATTATGGGACTTTTCCCACCATTTGATATCGTCTTAGTAGTTATCCTTAACTCATGTTTCTGTCATGTTGTATGTTGTTGTGACATTCCAATGTTACCATGATAATATGATTCCATGTTCTATGAGATATTATTTTTTATGATTATGTATGATTAATCATTATCTATTCCTTTAATAATATCATGTTTCAACTTCTAACTCATGTGTTATGCTTTATTCCCATGTTTATTCCCTTACTGGGATTTTTTATCTCATCCCTATTATCTATGTATTACCCAAGTTAAATAATGTAGTTATAGGATATCAAATGGAGTTAGGATCTCATTATGAAATATTAATAAATAGATGATTCATTCTAGATCCACACTTTCTATTTAATGTAACTAATCTTAGAAAGAAACTAGACATTACAATCCTTGGTCTGTATTTTAGGGTTAATTATTCTTTAAATAATTTTATAATCTATGTACAATGATAGGTTTCTTTTAGTTGGTATTATATAATGGTCTAGTTGGTTTTATAGAATAGGGCACCAAATTATTATTAATAACTAATGGGATAATTCTATCACTATGAATAACCTATATTGAAACCACTTGTTAGGATATACTTTTCATTTACAAATTTATCATTCTATGTTAAATGTTTCTTTTTTATATTCTTATTATCCAATTATTCAAGACCTCGTAGTTGTAAAATTTTTTTTTGTGTTAATGGATGAATATAGGGAAATCATTCCAATAATCAATGCAATATGAAATCTGACAACTTCCCTAATTAAATTAAAAATCATATGGGAACATAATACTAAAACATTATAACAAAACTAGATAAATTTTATGAAGTTATAAATAATAACATGAATCAGGTAGAACCCACTCTTCCTACGAAAGCGAATGTTGTGGTCCAATAATTTATGCGATTGTAGAATCATAACATTAGTGGATATTTTTATACCGTTGACACGTAACAATGGATTAAATCCATTGAAAAGATATTTTATGTCCTTAAATGATCAAAACAAGATAATGTTGTGTTGAAAACTTATAATTTTGATGGGGAAGCTGATTAGTGGTGAAAAATGATTAAAAACAACAAGTCTAAGGATGAAATTGATTCCATGCATTGGGAAAGATACATGAAAAATATTTTACAATAAATATTCTCCTAGAACACTCCATCTTAATATGGAGATGATGTTCCTCAAACTAAAGTAGAAGGATGATGAGTCCATTTTGGTGTTTAAGGAAAAAATTACATGTATTTCATGATACACCTCTGGATTTTTTAGGAACACTAAAATCAAGGTGGATCAAATCTTTAGTGTTCTAAAGTCGAGTCTTTGAAAAGCATTGGTAATTCGAGAATCTAACTTCTATTAAGAGATTGTATGTTATTCTGTTAAGTTTGATAAGAATATTAGAGACACATATTGGTCAAATGGGATTGTAGAAAAAAGTATTAAAATGAGTTTAATATGGGATGATCTATAGATAAATCCCATTATGTAAAGAAATACCAACATCCCACATGTAAAAAGTTTTGGAAGAAGAATCATAGGAAGTGTCTAAAGGGAACCGATAAATGATTAAAATGTGTAAGAGAAGGGGATCTTGATTATTATTACCAAAGGGATATGAAGAGGCCCACAAATGAGGAAGAAAATAGGAAGGTTTAGATCAACTCTTATAGTGTAGTGTAGTGTTTCAACTACAAGGATCATGGGAATTTTGTGAGAAAATTCCCAAAGTCATAGTATGTCAGAGGCAATAAAAAAACAACCTACAAGTTAGCGAGGAAGAAAATATTCTATCACTACTTATGAGGTGGATCCTAACAGTGATGTAATGATAGGTATGTTATTTATTTATTCAATAATAGTGAATGAAATTTTTTGTTCTGTTCCTAAACATTCCTTCATAACCTAGATGTTTAGTAGGACTATTCAAGCACCACCTCAGAACATAATGGTTGATTTATCTATGAGAATAGAGAATGTGGAAATTATTGCATCAAAATTATATAATTCCTCCACGGTCAATTTTTATGGATTTAACCTCCCAATAACTCATGTCTTACTTTCATTGGTGGAGTTTGATGAAATATTAGGCATAGATTGGATATCTTTATATAATGTCAACATCAATTGTCAAGAAAGGGATATCAATATTCAAATAACAAGGAATTATCTAATTCTGTACAAGTGTAAGGAGGGAGATGAATATTCTCAAAATAGTCACCGAAATTGTGGTTATTAATGACTTATGAGCAATAATATCTATCTCAAATGGTTGAGACAAAGGCAAGGGTCACACTCATGTACATTCCCATTATGAGGTACAATGATGATGTGTTCCCTAAAGAATTTCCTGATATTCATCATGATTGAGAGGTTTATTACTTAATTGATCTTACACCTAGATCACTACCCATAATAAAGTAAATTTTTTGAATAAACACATTGATGTGGAGTAAATAATTAGATGTTATAAGAGAATCTGGGTAAGTGTTTTATACACCTTAGTGCTTCACTATGTGGTGTGATAGTCCACTTTAGAAACAAATGATGGATCAATGCACCTATGAATTGATTATTGTAAGCTCAAAAAAATCACGATAATGAACAAGTATCTACTACTAAATATAGATAAATTTTCCAATCATATATTTGAGGAAAAGAATTTATCTTTGGTTAACCGTCAATTGGGAAATCACCAATTAAAATTGAGGAAGGGAGATATTCCCATGACTACCTTTCAAATGAGTTATGGACACTATGAATTCCTATTAATTACTATTAGACTCACTAATTCTCCATAAATATTCATATACTTAATGAATATAGTCTTTATATATTACTTTGACAAATTTTTGGTAGTATTTATAGATAATATTTTGATATAATCCAAAATCAAGGAGGAACATGAGGAACATTTGAAAAATGTCCAAAACACTTTGAGAAGAGATAAAATTTATGGAAATTCAAGTGAATGTGAGTTCAAGATGTAGGATGTACCATTCTTAGTGAATGTTAAGATAAGAAAAGATAAATTTGTGGAGCCTTCCAAGATAGATGAAATCAATGAGTGTCTCATCCAACATCTATACTAGACATCCATAGTTCCCTTAGTCCATCTTGGTATTACTGATGATTTTTTTAAAAATGGACATGATGTAAAACCCACTAACCATGTTGAATTAAAAGGGATTAATGTTTTTATGGAAATGTGAATGTGAATTCGGTTTTAAAGAGTTAAAAAATAATATTATCATTCAACCAGTACATAAACTACAGAAATGTTGGGAACTCTTTATAGTATACCAAGATTATTCAATGAAGTGTTTAGTTTGTGTACTGTTGTAAAATGAAAAAGTGATAGAATACTCATCAATCTAGATGAATGATTTTGAAAAACTATCCCATGCATGATTTAGAGTTGGCAGTTGTTATCATCATGTTATAAATATGGTGGTATTATATCTATGGGGAGAAGTTTGTGATATATATTTATAATGAGAGGCTAACATATTTATTCACAAAAAAGGAGATTAATATGTTCCTATAAATATGGTTAGAGCCCATTAAGGATTTTGACTACTTAATCCACTATAATCATGGTAAAGAAAATAATGTAGCAGATACTCTATGTATAAATTATCATGTAACATTATAAATGATGATAATTGAGAAGAATCCAATATTCTTAAACATGAAAAAGATCGAAATGGGAATCATAAAGGAAGGTACATCATCATTCCATTATCAAATGATTACACAACCATCCCTTATGTTGAATAACAAAGGATGATATAAAAATGATGTGAAAAATTAGAAAAAGGTAGAAGGAATGAAAAATGGGGAATCATTATAATTTAAAATTGATAAGGATTATTCGGGTCATTAATATGAGTACCATAAAATATCGAGATAAAGAAATATATTTTTAATGATTCACATATCTCTACCCTCTATATTCACCCAGAAAGAAGAATTTTGTATCTATATCTTCAAGAGAACTATTGGTGGGATGATATGAATTAAGAGATCAATGAATATACATCAATGTTCTTGTTATCTCATCATGTGAATAAAGAAAGATAAAAGTGCAAGGAGATCATGAAACCATTACCCATACCTACATGGAAATGGGAAAACATCACCATGGATTGTTTTTCACTAGATATCCAATGAAATATAGAGGAAATAATACTATATGGATAATTTTAGATTTTCACAAAAAAATAGTTCACTTCATCACAGTTAAAGGGAACTTCTCACTCAACAAAAATACAAAAATATACATCAGAGAAGTAGTGAGGAGGCATGATGTAACTTTATCAATTATATCAGATCATGATCTAAGATTTACCACCATGTTCTAGAAACGTCTCCAATAAGATGTAAATATAGAGAAAAACATCAATACGATGTATTACCCTAAAATTGATGGCTAGTCAGAGAGTACTGTTTCAACACTAGAAGCCATGTTGAGATCATGTTATAGGTACCTAAAATGATGTGGGGATTAACATATTCCACTGGACGAGTTATCTAAAAAAATAGATTCCACTCATGAATCCAAATGTCTCCATATGAAGCCCTTTATGGAAAAAATATGTAGAACAACAGCATGTTGAGATAAAGTCACTGAAAATAATATTCTAGGATATGAAAGGATTGATGAAATGGTAGAAAAGGTGAAAAAATTCAACAAAAAATCAAGGCTTCTCAAATTAAACAAATGAGATATGTAGAAAATCATCGGTGGGATTTGGATTTTGAGTTTAGTGACAATATATTCCTCCTCATATCTCCTACAAGAGATTATTGAGATTTTGGATGAAAAGAAATCTATGTCCCATGCACATCAACTGCTTCTAGATTCATGATCCTGTCGAAGATTTTGAATATCAACTAGCTCTTTCACCAACCATGTGTCTAGTACATGATGTATTACATGTATCCATCCTAAATAATTACATACCAAACACCTCACATGAACTAAATTTAGAGGTGATAGATCTGGAAAATGACCTCTCTTACAAGGAGTGTCCAATGAATATATGGTACTATAGAGATAATGTTCTACGTAACAAGATAACTCACATGGTCAATGTACTAGGGTGAACCCTAAATATAAAGGGGAAGTATGGGAACTAATGTAAGTGATAAAGGATAATTACCCTCACATTTTTTTCCTTAGTATGTAAAACATATTTTTTAACATGAAAATTCAAAATGGGGAAATAATGTAACAACAGAAAATTTGATCATTGGAAATTCACTTCTTATAATTCTATCCTACAATATAAATCATAAACATTATATAGAGAATACAAGAAAAAATATCCTCATAAGTGAATAATGATACATTATTCAACAAACAAACCGATAAGAATATCAAATATTATAAAAAGACAATAAGAATAAAATAATATAATAAGAATAACAACAATTTGGATCTTCTCGATCCACCAGAACGACCTCACACAAGAAAAAATCTATGAAAATAAAAAATAATGTTAATAATAAAATATTAATTTTTATTATGGAATTATATATAACCTTTAAATTAGATATAAGTGAATCTTGAGTGGAATAATAAGTATTTATACGATGTAGTAAACCCCTATGATCGTTAGAAATATTACCATTAGAAAAGTAACCAAGTTATCAGAATAGTAATGGGACCATTAGGAATAGTAATCTGGACATGTATATAGTAATCACACCTATGAATTTATAAATAATGTTTTGGAATCTTATAAATTAAAATATGATATATTTATATCATAAAATAAGTAAATAAATGTCTTAGAAATGATACATTAATTTTCAGTATTTTTATAAAAAGTAAATGTTTTTTTACAATTTTATAATTAATATAACAATTTAAAATTAAAATTTATTTTTTTATAAATTAGATTCATAAATTAATATTATATTTTATTATAATTACAAGATACTTTTTCATTACCTTAAATATTTTTTAATGTGTTATAAAACCTATTAAAATTTTAAAATATGTATTTTTCGAATAAAGAATGATTTTAAAATAAAATTAAATTTCACATATTTATAAAATTATATTCATAAAATGTAGTCTGTTTTAAAAATCCACTGATAAAAAAGGTCAAGTTTAATTTTTTGGGATTTTTTCAATATAGTTGAATTTTTTGTGAATAGTGAAATACAATAATTTGCAATATTTAAGAAATACATGAATTATTGAGACTTCAATGATGTATGGATGGAGTAAGAACATATATGTTAGATATATCTTGTACCATTTAATGTATTTAGTGATAATAACTAACACAATTGATTGTCTTGATCTATAATAATAAACTAATTAATAAAATAATAAAAAACACCCCTCCCCTCCCCTATAAACAACACCTCTTATCCTCACACCTTCAAAACCTTTTATATTTTATAAATCTTGTCCAATTATCTTCCCAAGACTCTTTCCCAAATCTAGGAGCTTCACATATCTATAAAATACAAAACCCAAGTGCCTTATGGAGGACCTTAAATAGTGAATATTTAACATGTAAAATCCTCAAACTCTCACTTTTAAATTCCTCCCTTCTTCTACCTCATACTTTACCCCATTATCCAATGTAACATAATAAATCTATTATAATTTTTATATACTATACTATTATTATATTAATGGAATATATATCAACAAAACTCTTCAATTATTATTATATTATAAAAATTAAAACATCATATGTGAGTTGTTGATACACCGCCTTTGTGGATGATGAGTTTTCATTTACCATTACTGCTATTAAGGCTAGTCATAAATATATTATTATGGTAAAATTTAAATTAAGTTTTTATAATATATCTTTTTTCATGTTATATAACTAATTTATATATATATACGTATGAATAATATTAAATAATAAACCAAACTAGTTCGTGATGATCGAAAAACCGCCAAAATAAACCAAACGTTTATCATTAATGTTTTCTCTAACTTTTCACTCTAAAATATGAGAAATGATATATGTAATCATTTAATAATTTTTATTTCTATTAATACCATTTCATTTTAATTAATTAGTTTTGATCCAATTTTTAAAGAACTCTCATAATTAAACTCAAGTGAATCAATCGTAAAATAATAAAATGAACGCTCCTGGAATGGAAAAATTTAACATTATAACCCTTAAAAATGGCCATAAATGAAAATAATAAAATTATATTAAATATTATATATATAATAAGTTATTAATTAATTAATTAATAGATATAATTTTCTTATCTATGAAATTAAATACATGTGAAAAAAAAATTCATACATAAGGTAAGGGAACTATCAAAACCTCCAATTTTCCTTCGAGTTATGATTTCTCAATATTTACACCACTATATCTATTAATTATTATTATTTAAATAATCTAAATTATATATATATGTTCCAAAATAATTTATATATATCATAAAATTCTTCTTTAATTTGTACATAAATATTTTAAAAGGTTCCCTTCTCAATTCCTCTTAATAAAAAATCACGATTAATGGGAACTTTGTTATTTCTTACCCATTATCAAGAACACACCATAATATATTTTAAGGAACCATTGTTTCTCTAAATTCAATAAATTATTTTTTTAATCTATCTTAGTTAATTTATGTATTATATAAATAAATATTACTCTGTACTCTTTAAAGATTATTTAATATTTTCATTAAATCTCCATCAAGTTACTAATTTTTAATATTTCTTAAACACTCTTTTTAAATTTTTGTAACTTTAGTTATATATAATTTATTATGATAAATTAATATTTAAACTTATGAATTTATAATTATTATTTAAATATATTCATTCATGGAAACCATTATGAAATTACCTTTGGTTATTCATTATGTCCTGATTACGACACTCGTTTATTTCCATGGGAAACCCTTATGATTACTCATTAAGTTTGATTCTTCGTATGGAACAGATATGCATGAATAGGTTATGATGGGTTCACCCATATAGTCCTTCAATTCATTACGAAATTTTTATTCTCAATAAATGTCATATATGGAATTCGGGAGTAAACCTAATCCATAGTGGGTCTTTGTCATCCATGTGATAAAGTCGTGGAAGTTAGCCCTCACTCATGTCTATTTCATGTTGTGTGTTGGTGCCACATTCCTATGTTACCAGGATCATATGATTCTATGTTATATTCCATATGATTACTTATGATTAATCATATTCCATTACTTTAATGTTATTATGTTATAGCTTTTAATTCATGGGTAATAATTTATTACCATGATTATTCCTTACATTAATTTTTAGCTCATCCATTTGCCTATGTATTACCCAGGTTATCCTATTCTATTTTAGTTTCTTAATGGGATTTATGAGCTGATTATAGAAGATTAATAAAGGGATATTTCATTCCAGATCAATGTTTTAATTTTAATGTAACTAATCTTGGAAATACACTATAATTTAAGATCCTTGTTCTATATTGGATGATTAATTACACTAAAAATCATGTAATAATATGTGTAAAAGGATAGTGTTTCTATAAATATATCCAAAAAACATTAGATCAATGTTACTGGTATAAAAAATTTTAAATAAAATTTGACGTCCCTTGATGGACAAATATAAAAGGAACAACATTTATCATTTTCACACATCCTTAAAAGTTACCAAATTATTTAATTATATAGTGTTTAAACTTAATGTTTTCCTTCTATATCATTATAAAATGTCAAGCCCCATTAACTCATCTGTACCATCACATGGCCTTAAAATATAACCTTAAACTCTGTGGGTTGTGATTCCCCCAGTGGGGAAATATAGGAATCCCACAATGGTCTCTATACCAAAAGCATCAGACATTTATCCTCTTCATAAATTCAATATTTTTTGGAAAAAAGGAAACTAAAAAGTAATATTTATTCTTAATTTGGGATGTTAAATACTATAGTAACTCGAATTAATCTTCCTAGAAGTAGTTAAAAAATACAATACCCTTAAGCCTTCAAGGATGGAAATAAACTCCAGAATAACCATAGGCATTTCTAGAGGACCTTAAACTACATTTCAGTCTTAAGTCATACAAGGGGATATTAAAAATAAGAATAAACTAAATTCACATTACTAGATGCAACTAAACACTTGTTTGGTATTACGCATTCCTAGATAACATGAAATCTCATTGAAACCTTTAGACATTTCAGAAGGATAAAATTATCACAAAAACATAATCCTTTCAAGATGTCCTTATAATAGAATTTATTTTCATGTTTTCTCTAGGGACCTTAATACCAATGTAACTTACTTCACCATATTGCATGGAACAAAATTACAGCCTTACCTTAAGCCTCTTGGAATGGAATGGGTCTTTAGTGTAACCTTAATCTTTCATAGATGAAATGAAACTCTAGTATAACCATAGGGTTTCTTGGATTTCATAAAACTCTAATATAACCTTATGTATTCCTAGAGTAACTTAAAATCTATCATATTTTTAATAATTCATTTATCCATTAAATCTGAGCTTAATAAAAATTCACCTTCCTAAATGGAAAAAAATCAGGCATACCCTTAAGCCTTCTTGGAAGGTATGAAACTCTAGTATATCCTTAAGTCTCCCTAGATGATTATAAACACTAATGTAATATTAATAATTCTTATGGTATCTTAAATCCTCATATTGAATTATATATTAAAAAATATTTTTTCATACAAAAACATCCACTTCAATAGGATAACTTGTCACTTCGTAAAAGGATAATTTTCCCCAGCCTGTGAAATTTCTTCTAACATCCCATCAAAATTAAATTTATTAAAAACCTTTCTCTAATATAGAACCCTATGTCACATATATTTAATCATCCCATATTGATGTTGAGGATTGAATCATACAATTACACCTATGTGTAAACTATACATTTCCTTAAAATGATAGTAATTCGACACATGACGTACTTTTAATTAAATTTCTCTGGTCAACGATTCATTATATTAAATTAAAATAAGAAAATCATCATTCTAGATGCATCTCTAACTCATACCCATCCCACATCATAGGCCTTTATGATGAAAATATTTACTCGGTAGTCCCTACAAAATGGTTTAGTATACCAATCAAAATCATATCTAATAAGAACAATTTTAATCACCATCAATCATGGATTCTATATACTTTTCTAATAATTTAAAATTTAAAATAATTTTAATCATTCGTTAGTTTATGTTCATGGGAAAAAACAATCAATAATATATTTATAATAAAATACTCCATTTCAAATTAAACCCCATATTCCCTAACTAATTGACACATCTATAATCAACCTCTTAATTCATCATATATTTCTCATTAGTGCTGCCTATTTGGTTTGGTATAGTACTAAATTATAATTTTCTACAAAAAAATCATTGTGTAATGTTGAAATATATATCACATTATGGAATATCATATAAATATAAAATACACACATCAAGGATTAGTATATAGAAATGAAATATCACATAACTTTATTTCACATTAATCATTGAAACCAAAATAATTTTCCACATTTTTAATATTGAAAATAGAAATATCATATAAAATAATTATAAAATTCATTAAAAAGGTTTTCCCAAATACAATACTTCAAAAGAATAATTTTAAAACATTCTTTAAATTTTTTTCATAATTTTAAAAGTATTTTTCTTTTTAAAATCAAATGTACTCTCATTTATAATACCTATATTTAAAATGTATTTCACAAGATACCACATTATTTTCCAAAATCCCAATTTTCATTAAAATTCATCTATCTATCATGTTTTTAAATAAAAAATGTTTCAATAATAATCACATAATTTTAGTAATAATGGAAAAAACCATAAAGTAATAAACATTCCTTAATAATTATAATTGTGCTCATAGAACAAAAAAATTAAAATACCATGGAATTACATATCATCACATCATTAATTTGTATGAAATTTCAATATTTAAAATAATAAGTTTTATTTTTAGGTGAACCAAACCCTTATCCAAATAGTATATCACATGATCTTGTTAATTAAATAACCACTAAAACGTAATTTATAAAACAATATAGATTAATTATTGGAATTTTATTAAAATGAATCTTTTTTAACTTTTATTCCATATAAATGAATATTTGATTTTTAAAATAAAGAACACAAATGAACATATATGATATGACCCATTATGTGTCGATCCATGATGTATAATATCTAACAATACTCACAGTATCCATAGTAGATAAACAAATAAAATAATAACCAAAATTATGTAGAAATAATCATGACCAAATCAATTTTTAAAAAATAAATCATAACATGGGATATATATATATATATTAATCATGAGTATTTGTATTTTACTTTTAAATCCCCAATTAATTCTTATATATATTTTTTATTCAATCCCAAAAAATCCAAAACTCACTTTGATATTATTTTTTAATAACCCGAACCAATAATGAACCACACATCCTAGACCAAACCATCTAATATACTAAAATAAATATCCTCTCAATAGAGAGGAATCTTAATTGTGACGATATAATAAATAATTATTTGGGGATACTATGATTATGAATATTATGTAAAAACAAAATAAATAAAACAAATATCCAAATGGTTACCGTATAAAATTCATTTTGAAACTCCATCACCACTCACTATACCAAGATGATATAGAAATATAACCTAGAATAAATGAATAATAATTTAATTTTAATTATTAATATACTGATTTATCACCCCCAAAAAAGTCATATGATAGTGAAAATATATAAATAAAACACATTGAGATCATCTTCAATACTCATGAGATTCTAAGAAATAATCTTTCATAAACACGACTCTGGTCTGATGAACCCTTTGTATCTCCATGTTTTTATCTCAAAATAATATCTAATACCGTAAATAATAACAATAAATACTGAATGTGTATTAAGTTCTATATGTAGTTTCACACCCAAAATTTGATATTTTTTTATATTTTATTTATCATTTGGTCCTTTCCCATATTTTCGTGAGTTTTTGTTTTATCATAGAATCTTTTGCAAGACCATGGGGAACTAAACATTATATAATATTTTTTGGTGTAAGAGGAGGTGTATTTCTGATTTTAAACAGTCACTAAAATTCATAGGTAGTGAATTTTGGGAATTATGGTGGAAATATATGGTGAAAATGGGGATATCATTGGTTTTATGAGGTTTTGATCAGTGTTTCACTTGAGGGTTCACCATACGGGAAACACCCATGGAGACTATTCCCATGGCGATAGGTGTGATAGAATCTATGGTATTATTGTCATTTATAGGGGACGCCTACCAGGAGAAAGTTATTTGGGGGTTAAAATAGAAACTCTCATGCATTTTAATCCTACTATAAGTCATTTTGGTGAGGCCATAGGGACCCTCAGAGTGAATAGTCGGGTGTGGTGGTCCACCTGAATCCCTGGGTGTAAAATAATGCTATCGAGGAAAACTGGTAGTGGGAAACACCCCATGGTGCTCCCTGGTGAGTAGGTATTGACCATTTTTACGGGACCATGATGAGCTCTACACTATGACACTTACCATGGTGTAATTATTTGTTTTTAATTCTTGTATTCTTCCCATTATTTCCTACATCGATTTAACTCACTTTGGGGAATTTATTCCAATCAATTTCACGACTAATTCTAGGATGGATTCCACGAGTTTCCATCCTCTCGTCCTTTGAAATTTTGTGGTCTCTTCTATTTTTGGGGTCTAAATTATCTTTCTTATTATTAAAGTAAAAGCCTTATTTCTGACTATGTAGTGGGAGACCCATTACATAACCCAAAGGACCAATACCATGTGGTCTGAAAACAAGGCCTGAAATCCCATTTTTGGCGCAAGTGTCCCTTTGGTGAATTGTACATATATAGTACCTGAGTTGCAACAGTACTGCCACTACAATAGTTACTACTATATTACATTATGTTACTATAATGTCACCACTGCTACAGTTCCATTGCTTCTACAATATTGCTATATTACACTTGTAGTCCTTTGGAATTCCCCCTTTACAAGGATTTTACCCTGGGTCTTTTGGATCCTGGGTCTCAATATAAGGTCTCATTTCAAAATATATTCTTATTATCCTCTATTTAACATTCCATATAAAGGACTAAACAAACAATGGTTTGTTACCAAATGATTTTTAATTTTGGGTTTTCTATTTAATGTATTTTTCTTGGTTACCAATGTATCATTCTTACCTTCTAATAGTGTACTAAGACCTTGGTTTTTGAAAGTGATGATATAAGGTAGGTTTCACCATGTATTTTCCTTTACATATTAGAAAAATGACATATTAATTATGTAAATTTATTTCATTGATAGAAAAAGATATTTTTAAATACGTTATTTGAATATTTGGAAATAAACAGTTTTTTACTCAACTTTCATTTATTTTTACGTTGTTTACCTTTTTAAATGCATAAAAATAATTTTTTTCCTTAAAAAGAAACATAATATGTTTGAAAAATTTCTAATGGACTTTATTAATGACTTTTGATACTTCAATAGGATTATTGTTCTTACTACTCGTTTATAAATTTTTCTTTTATCTTTTAAGACATTCTTATTTAAAAGAAGGATATTATAACTCATTTCCTGAATACAATTTTAGTGCCCCGATTGTCACTTTGTATAACATTCTATTTATGAAAATTACCTTGGAATAAACCCAAAAAATTTTCATTTTAAAATATATAATAATGTCCTTGATATAGGAAACATTTTTCATATATATGAATTCAGAAGTTATGGGATATTCTTATGAGAGATACTCGAGGGTGAAACTTTATTATGATTAATTTCAGAATCTAAGCATGTATATATTTAAGTATAATTGTGAGTTAGTATCTATTGGTTCACTCCTATTTTAGAAATAATGGAACCAAGAGTATCTAGTGGAATTATTGGGAGAACATATTTCACTTGTTTAGGATTACACCATATTTAGTGGTCTTTAGTATGTATATATCTTGCTATGAGTGTTTTCCCCTCAGTTAGGCCCGGAATGTAATGGGTGAATATTTCATTGTATTTTATCCTTAAATAAATATTATATTAAATAGTTTTTCTCACCCATTATAAAAAACTTAAATAATCCTTGATATAATTTTAATATAAAAAATGGCAATTAAAACATAACTATTAAATTTTCTGGAATAAGTTTTTGTAGCCGTATTACCAAATCAGTAAATAATGTTTGATAAAATATAAAATGGAAGTAGATCACTTCTTTATAAATCCCATTTTCCTAATATCAGAATTGAGGTAGTTATACTAGGGTTCTAAAATGAATAGGAACAAGATAAACTTGATAAATCATGGTTTAATCAAAATTTTATATGAAAGAAGTTCAGTCATATCGAGATTTCCAAAAAATCAATGCTAGATAAGAAAATAACCAAAACAACATTTAGATCTTATCCAATGATTATGTAATTTATAAATATCATAAGGCTTTATATAATTATTAATTATAATTATATATACTTGTATTAAAATATGTATTTTTATAAAAATATCATGAATTTTTATACTTTTTGAAAGGTTAATTTGTACTAATTCAAATTATGCCAAAAAATGTATTTATGTGAGATTAATGATTTATTGAAAGGAACTAATTTTATTATGATTCAAATATAACAAGATATATTTATATATGGGTTCTAATTTAAGATTATATTAATTATTAATTTATTTTAAAAATAACTCTTAATATACAAAAAGGCATTCCCTATTAAAAAATATTTTTGATATAGTTAGTTTTTTAATTTAAATAAAGTTTATATATTTTATAATATAAATTTGAAAAAGTAAATTCATTTTTGGATTTATCATGGAAATAGTTGCTTAATATGATTTTTTGAAATATTTCTAAAAATGTATTTTTAAGTGAATAATGTAATATAATATTTTTACAAATAAAGTATATTTTATAGAATTAAAAATTATTAAAAATAATTTAAAAATATATGATACAATGGTTTAGAAAAAAAATTAATTTTTTGGGTGATATAATATATTTTAAAATATTTAATCTTGTTTAAAAACCTATATTTAATGTTTTAGAACTTAAGTAATATTTTCTCAAGAAATAGTTTTTAATACATTATATAATTATTATTTTAGAATTAATCCTTTTAAATTATTGAAATTGAATTAAATTTAATTAATTTAAAATATTTAATCACTAGGACCATATTATCTTGAAATGATCATTTTTAATCATAAAGAATAATTTATTATGTAAAAACTAGTAACCATAGTAAATGGTAAAATGGTAAAATTAAAAAAATATGTGTAAATAACATAAAACTTGTTTGGGAATGTGTTTTTAAGTACATGATTGACATTATCACTTATACTATCCATTATTAATCAATTATGGAGCCTCTTAAATTTATATTAAATTCTCTTTATTGAAATGTATTGGGTATTTACCAAAATTTTACCCCATTTCACTTATAAAAGTAGTTATCCTCTCCTCACTTCCCCTCACACCATAAACCCATTAGACGAGCACAAAATTTACCAAAACCTCTAAAATAAATTAATATCTGACTTCATGAGGTTCTATTATTCTCAAAAGACCATGCATCATTGGCATAACCACCCTTTCAAAAGAGATAATCTAATTTGTGAGGTATAAATTTTTAACCACTACAGTCTAATTAATATTTCATTATATGCACTTATTTCTCCTGAAATTCCATTATGCAATCTTAAAATGATAATATAAGTATCTCATATATATTGATATGTTAAAATAATTATTTTCAAATCATTACTCACACTCCCCTATTTCATTTAAGAATAATAAAAATTTGAATCGTGCATGAGTTTGTGGACCACTATCTCTACAAATAAACATGTATCATTTTTCTTTATATTAAAATGTGGATGGTCTAAAAGGTAAATTTAATAAATAATTATTATATATGTATATGAAAATTTTAATACTCTTTATAAATAATCTTATTTCTCCTTTCTCCCATTCTATGAAGACCATATCATCATCTATGCGTACATGAAGACTACAACTTCCTTAAATTGATGTATTCTACTTTTCATTACTAACTTTCATAGATGGGTATAAAAATGGTTTTAATGGAAGAATATGATATTAATTATGTTTTTTAATATAAATAAAATAACATATTAATGAATAACAATCATTATAAAATTATTCATCATAAAAAATGTACTAAGAAAGAAAAACAATTTATTCATTCTCTGTATTTGTTTTATATGCATAACTACTTATTATAAATAAATATAATTATGATATATCATAATATAAAATAATAAATTATATCAATATTATAATCATATAATTTCATTTAAGGTAAATAAAATTATAATCATACATTAATCTCGATGTGTTCATGTTTAGGTCGGTCTGACCAACTACCCAAAAAATACTACAATATTTTATCATGGATGACTATGAAAACATAATTAATTGTAAAATACGATATAAATAGTTTAAAAATTATTTTTTTCATTTTTATATAAATTATAAATCAATACTTAACTCAGTAATAAATAAAACACCATTATTGGTTACGAAAATCATTGAAGTGTGCTTATTAATGATTTAATTTTCAAAGATATAGTATGAAACCATAATAAAAAGAAATTGAAACAACATAAATAATTACAATTCATCCATTTTATTTACTTTCGTGATAATTTAATGATATAATTTAGAATAATAAAAATATCATCACTGTTCATATAAACTAATACCAATGGTCGAAACAATAAACACCCAATGTGGGAAAATTGGTAAAAACTAACTAATATACATAATGATTATAAATAAAAATTATAGATAATTTTACTTATTAATATGGTCATTAATTAAGTTATTAAGATAGTTATTTTTGTATACATGACATAAATGTAAATATTTGGATGATATGATCAATGATAAAGGTCTCCTGTGTCAAATTTTCACCCCTTGAGGCATATTTTATTATACACTATGTTTTCATTGGAATAGTGAACCTACTAACTAATGAATTTATTTTACTATATTAATTTAATTTTCAAGAACCATATAATTTTATATTTTAATGTTTTCTTGACTCTAAATATTTCAATATTTAAAATGTGTTTCTGATTATAATGTTTCTCAAATTGTAAAGATTTCATTACCAATATTTTTTTCATGTCAAGGATATTATAAAAATATAATAAATCTAGATAATCTTTTCCCATATAAAACCCTTCATCATTTTATTATCATATTCATAGGGTTTTACTTGTCACCTCAAAATTTCATTTCCCCTTAAATGGAATTTTACCTAAAGTGTTTCTTGTAAGTTAAATCAACCTCATATAAACTTATCATATATAAAATTCACCATTATCCATATTAATATTCATCAGATCATTTTTTATGTTTACTTATATATGAATAATTAAATTATTTAGGTCATATTTTTGTACATGAACTTATTTTTAATGTTTCAAATAAATTTTCAACCTTTTCTATATGGGTTGTTTCATCAAATTGTGATATTATTATCTTTTTAACTTTAACATATGAGAACATCATTCTAAATCCATTATAGTTTTATATTAAGTGTTTTATCTATAATTACTTTGTTTCTAAAAGAAATTATTTGTCTACTAGATTTAAAAATATCACTTTTATAATCTTTCTTAAAGATTGAATGAATTTATAATTTCCAAATAGGTTTCATCAAAATCATCATTTTTTCCATCCATATAAATTTTCATTGTCATATACTATACTTGATTGAGTCTTTTCTTTAATTTTTACTATGAAAAATTATTTTTTATATGTTTCATGTAATTAACGTCTCTTTTGGATAAATTATCCATCACCGCCTTTTCTCTAATAATCTTATTTGGTGTATAACATTAATTTTATTCCCAATACTTTTCATCTTTGAATATATTATTTTTAACATCTGTGATTAATGAGTTTTCACCTCGATATCTATAAATATATTCATTGGAGAAATTATTTTCATAAAAATTTTCCTTTTATTTTTATTTTTTTAATACCATATTTTTTATTATCTTAATTTAATGGTATTTACGTAGAATGTTACTTGATGTCAATGGATTCAAATTTATTTTACTTGGGTTTATCATGTTATTATTATTTATGTGATTATTAATGATTTACATATATAAATATATTTGATATGGATATAAAACAAGTTTTATTTTCCAAGGTTCTTTATGATGTGTTGAATTAAACCTAGTTTCATTCCATGGGTTATTTATGATAATAAAACTGAATTATATTCATTTGAATGATTTCTAAAATCCATTCATATTCATGGGTTTTCATCATGTGATGGTTAAATTTTTTAGTATGGAACACATGTGTATGGTTAATGATTAAGTAATTGGTGGGTCATATATATCCATCCATTACATTGGGTAAGGATTTAAATCTCATAAAATCATGGTGATATAAGTAGTGATACACAATATTAAATGGGAATCATGTTGGGATGTTTGATCTACTATGGGAAAAAGGGGAGTGATGATTGATCCAACAAAGGAAACATGTGAGTAAGGCCTGATCCATTGAAGAAAATAGGTTGTGATACCTACTCAAATATGTTATTATTTATATGCTTATGGATGTGCCCAAATATTCATGTATCACTATCTTTATGATATATTGATTTTTTATGATGTATTCTTTGGTTATTCCTTTATATATAATATATTTTTTAGTGGGTATAAATTTCTTATATATCCGGATTATACCCACATTCTTATCTTATACTCACAAATTATTTTTTGATTATTATCATTTGTTTTTACACTTATTGAGCATCTGAGATCACCTCTTTGTCTTATTTTTATTTCCCTTGTTGTAAATAAAATTAATATTTATGGTCTTTTTAGAAGGGTATCCTATGTGAATATTATTTGAGAGATAATAAATACTTGATATTGATAAATTGGTTGTTTATATAGTGGGTAAAACTACCATTAGTTAAAAAACATGAGTTTTTTTAGTCAATTTTTTTCTTATTCTCAAAAAATAAAAAACTAAAACATAATTGGAATGAATTTTAATGAAATATTTTATTAAATTCAAGCAATTTTGATGAAAAAATACTTGGTATATTATATTTGGTATTAGATAATTTATTATATTACTTTAGAGATTTTAATTGCACAGGTATATAGTAATTTATGATTTAGAATTGTCATCAACAGATGATAAGTTAAGGTTGATTATAATTTAAATGAATAGATAACCCATTAGGATAGTTAAATTAATTTTAAATATTTTATAGATTAGGATAGTATAACTATGAAAATAGTAATGAATATTTATATTTATAAGTTAACATAATTACATTCTGGTTAAGTATAGATTTTTTTTTCATGGGAAAAAATACATAAATTGATACTAAAGGTGGAAGAAGTATTTGGAAAAAATGTACATGGGGTTAACAACCATAATAAGTGTTGATTGGCTATGAAATTTTCTATCACCTGTTTACTGATAAAGATGCATAACTGAATATATAGTTTGATACTCCTAAGGAATATTCTATGGTTAATTCAAAGGATCTCTAATAAACCATTATGATGGATCTAAGTATGATGAAAAATAACTAAATTAGAAAACCTAATAGTAAAACAAACATGGATAACTATGGATTGAGAAAATAAAAGTCATAGGTTGAACTAAATGTATCATATGATAAATCAGAAGGTGTCATAGAGGATGAAATATTTATATTGAAATTTTTATATTAATATTTTGGATATTATCATAATATTTATAGTTTTAATATTTTGGTTAAAACAAGATCATGAAAATGAATCTGATAAAGGTATGTATCTAAAGAAAACAATGTCTTAGAAATTAATAAGGGAAAATAATTAAATATTTTATAATATTATTATATGCATGTTATGATGAAGAATATGAGTATTTTAGTCTTACCTATGGTAGTGAGGATGATATCTTAATAGATTTTAAATCCTAATACTCCTAGGTATTTTCTATTAATAAGTGATATTAATAAATCAAATTCTAGTATGTACAAATTTTTTTGGATTATTTCAATCATGTAAAATTTTTTATTCAATATATTTTCATTAGTGGTTTTAAAACATATATTAAATGGGTTTAATAACCATATAAACTTATTTTTTGAAAAGGATATATATCTGAGGATGAATATTTTTAAAAATGTGATTAAAAAATGGATAAATATTAGGTTTAATTTATTATATATGTTTATGTAATAATGATTTTTTTTATTTTAATAAAAATAAGTTAGATAGTATTTATATGCTTGAAAATGAATATTGATTTCATAAAAAAATTGATCCATGATATTTTTGGGAAATTTTATAACATTTTGAGATTATTATATATGTTGTATTTTTTGTGAATTTGTGAATTATTTAAAAATAAATATGATTATTAATGATATATTTTATTTTTTATGTAATATATTTTCACATTTTATTTTAATGCCTCAGATATTCAACTAGATTTGGGAAATATATGTTGTGGAGAATATATGATTGGGGTATATACATACTTGGGTATATGATTTTATGAATGATGAATGTTTCTTTAAGAATGATAAGTAACTTATTATAACCTGAGTGATTAATTTATATATCATGTTTGGAGTTATATAACAAATGATAAATATATTAAGAATACCCTCACCTACTTTCATTAGTGTCAAATAATTAAACTTTTGAGGAATCAATTTATTTAAGGGGTAGAATGTAACAACTAAAGATTTCAATGTATGTTATAATTAAAAAAATTATATTAAATATATTTTTTTGAAACACTATACCAAACTAAAACAAAAAACCATGATATATTTTTATCTTTAAATATCACTGTTAAAAACTAATTGTTTAATTAGTTTGTATAAATTAAAATAATCTTATTACAAAATTAATAAATAATGTATAAAGAGATGTAATTTGGAAGTGAAAGTATTCCTTATAAATACCATTTGTATAAATTAAAAAGTATTATATTCTCTAGGATTTTCCATAGACCAATCCCAATTGGGACATGAAAAATTACTATTTGAGCATAACCAAATACGAGAGGAGTTCATGCATGCAGAGATTTCAACAAGATCCATGATAGCAGAACCACAACACAAAACTATAACCAAATATTATCTAGTTATTAGGAATTATCTATATATTATAATGTGTTATTTAATTATAAATTAGTATTATAAAAACTTATAATAAAATATTTATGCATAGAGATATGTAATTAATTTTTATACTTTTTAAAAGGTAATCGTTTCCCAATTCTCTTTATGCTTAAAAATGAATTTTCTAGAAATTAATGTTTTATTTAAAGAAACTATATTTTTTATGATTTAATAATAACTATATATATTAAAAATATTTATAAAAATCTATCTCTATAATAATTATAAATTTATAGTTAAAAAAGTGTTAATATATAAAACTTCATTTTTCTTATAAAAATTTCATTCCCCATATGCTGTATGTTTTTAAGTAAGAATATAATTTATAATTTTTAGAATATGTATTTTATAAAATTAACTTAATTTTTTGACTTAATAATGAGATATTATATTAATATGAGTTTTTTATGTTTTCTTGAAAAACAAAATAATCTTTATTTGAATAGTTCAGTATACCATATTTACAATTGTTGTGCCATTTATAGCATTATTAGTTTATATGAATGATTTGAAAATTTATGAATTTTTTTTATAGATAAAATATTAATTTTAAAAGTTATATTATACATTAAAAAATACTTCTTCTTGTTTTTTAAACTAAATTTAATGTTTTATAACTTAAATAATAGTTTTGTCAATAAATTGTTTTTAATACATTGTAGAGGAAATATTTTTAAAAAAATAGTTATAACTTTTATAAATTTTATTTAATTATATTAATTTTTAATTTTGAATAATTGGATACCAAATATATAAAATGAACCATTCTATTCTTAATCATTCAAAATAATATATTTAGGTAAAACAAAGTTACCACGGTAAAAGCTAAAATTGTAGAAGTAAGAATCTGAGACCAAATAACGTCAAATGTGTTTTAAACATGTGTGGGATTGTGAGGTTGAAGAAATTATTAACCTTATAACTTCCAATATCCATAATTTATAAATTCTGGAGCAACTTTACATTATATTTACTACCTATTATTAAAAAGTTTTGCGTATTTACAAAAATTACATCCCTCTTCACATAAAAAAGTGGCCCTACACTCTTCACTTACCATCACACAATAACTCCTTTATTTCCAGACTAAACCTTCAAAAACATACATTAAAAATTCCTATACAACTTCAATGGGTTATATACCTATCAAAATACCATCCATTCTGGGATTAACCCCCTTTGCAAAGGGGATAATAAAAAAAAGGTAAGGTATAAATTTTTAACTTCCCATTTCTCATTTCTATTTCTTTAAGTGAAACTAATTCCCCTAAAATTTAATTATAAAATAATATAAATATGATATTAGTAATAGTTTTATACTGATATGTTATTATAATTATGTTTCAAGCATTAAAATCCCTCCCTATTTGCTTTTATGAAAAACAAGTATGTGAATCCTATGTGTTTTTGGACAGCCACCTTAGCGAATAAGCATGTTTCATTCTCTTTAACTAACTAAAATAGATGATATTAAATTATAATCTAATAAATAATTATGATATATATTACATTCTTAATATTATTAAGTAAATAACAATATTAATTCTTTCTGTTTTTCTATGAAAATGAAATCATCATCCGTGCATACACACAGACTACCGCTTCCATGGATCGATGTGTTTTGTTTTTCAATAATTCCTTGCATGGTTAGTTATAAGAGTCATTTTCAAAGATAAATTAAAAATGAAAAAGTTTTTTAATATTAATTAAATAAACTATTTATTATATAAATTGTAAAAAAATATTTATTAAATTAATCGTCTTTTATAAGAAAACTATGAAGGGAAAACTATTTATTCATACAATGTAATTTACTCTATCCATCATTTACTCTTATAATTACTTATAATTATGATATATCACACTAATAAGAACTAAATTATATCATTATTCTATGGTAATCAATATATTTACACTAAATTACCTCATAATCATCCATTAATCCTGGCATGTTCGGGCTTGGTCGGTTTGACCACCTACTTGAACAATGCTACAACATTATAACATGGATAGACATGATAAAAAACATAAAAATATAATTTGATATAAATATTTAAAAACTTGTTTTTTACTATTTATAAAAAGGATATATCTATATTTAACACAATAATTAATAAAACACTTTTCAGTTGTTAAGAAATTCATCAAAGTGTGCTTATTATAGATTTAATCTTCAAGGATAAACAATAAAACCCTCATAAAAAATTAAACATTATAATTCCTTATAATTAATCAATGAATTTAAATTTAATGATATTATAATGATACAATTTTGAAAAATTGTTAATACAAGAACTTATCCTAATAAACCAATAAAATGATCAAAATTATAAACACCTGATGTTGTAAAATAGGTAAAAAGTAAATTATATACATAATAATTATAAATGAAATTTATAAATAATTTTACCCGTGAATATATTTCTTAAAAATATTATTAAGAAAATTATTTTTATGATATAGGATGTTAGATATAATTTTTGGTAGACAAGATCGAAGGTAAAGGTTTATTTTCTTAGATATTCACCCTTTGAGACATATTTCATATTATACACCATGTTTTATTTGGAATGGTGTAACTACTGCTTAATGGATGTATATTAGAAAATTCATGGGATTTTTGAGATCCATGTAATTTTATATTTCATATATCTTTTTATTTGATATATTCTAATTTTGAATAGGTATTTTTAATAAAGCATTACTTGTACTATATAGGTTTCAATAAAAATATTATTTTCAAGTAAATATTTTTTTTGAATGATAAAACATATATGGAATTTTTTTCTTTATAAATCCTATAATATTTATCATTGAATATTCTTGGTGATTTATGTCTCCTATAAAACATTTATTTACCCTTGAATCATATTTACCTAATTTTTTTTATCTGAAACTTACTTATTCTCTCCTTCTTAGTCGGGAACCTCTCATTTTTTCATATATGTATTCAATAGATAGTTTTTGATGTATCATTATCTATGCCTCAATAATTCATTAAGGAAAATTTATATAACATAAATTTATTTCTAATGTTTAAAATAAAATATTAACATTCCTTATATGGATCATTCTCATCCAACTATGAAAATATTATATTTTTGACATTAATTAATAAATATTTCATTTTATATCCTTTATAAATTTTATTAATATTTTTCTATATGTTTTCATGTTTTCAAAAATTAATTATATTTAACATATATTTATCAAATATATCATTTAAAATCATTGAAAATTATCAAGGATATGTTTTATATTTAATGTGATTTTCCTAATAACCGTAAAACGTTTTTCCCACCCAAGTCATTTTCATTTGACATATCCTATGATTGATTAAATATATTATTAAAATGTAACAATTCATATTATTTATATGTATGGATTATGTAATTTTATTATATTTTGGATAAATGATCCATCATTTCATTTGTCTTTACTAATAATATTTTTTGTATAACTATAATATTTCTTCCAATTCCTTTTCCTCTATGAATACCATATTTTTTTTACATTGATTTAAGGTTTGTTACCAAGATATTCACAAATAAATTGATTTGAGAAATTATAATCTTATTAATATACATTTATCTATTTATTGTCATTACCGTAAGACTTATGATCTTAATTATATGTTATTTACCTAGATAGATATGTGTTATCATTGGAAACCCATTTATTTTTCCATGTATTATCATGTTATGATTATTGATTAAATTATGAATGATTTACCTATTTAAATCCATTTTAAAGAGATGTAAAACCCATTTTATTTCATTGGTTTATTTATGATGTGTTGAATGAAACCCATTTTCTTTCCATGTGTTCAATAACCTAAAAAATATGAATTATTATTAATTTAATTTTTTATGAAGTCCAATAATTTACCAAAGTTTTAATTATTTTATAGTTATATTCTTATTATTAATGGACACATGTGTTTGGATAATAATTAATTTATTGGTGGTACCAATATTACCCCTTAATGCATTGGGTAACTATTTAAATCTCATGATATAATGGTGAAATGAGTAGAGATTCTCGATCCACAATGGGAATTATTTTGTGATTCCAGATCCACTATGTAAAATAGGTGAGTGATGCCTAATACACAGAGGGAAACTGGTGAGTGTATCCAGATCCACTAATGTTAATAAGTTGTGATACCCGATCCACTATGTTATGTGTTATATTCTTAGAGATGTTCCAAAATTCTCATGTATTGTTTTTATGATATACCAAATTTTGATAATGTATTCTTATTTTATGCATTGATTTGTTGTATATGATTTTTTGAGTATAAAATTCTTATATGTCCTTATTATACCCATATTTTTATCATATTCTCACTGATAATATTTGATTGTTCTAACCCATATTTACCCTTACTGTGTATTGTAACTCACACATTTATTGTGTTTCTATTTTACCATGTTATAAAGAAATGTAATACATGGGATCTGTTTAGAAAGGTATATTTTTAGAATAATTTGTTGGTGATGTTGAAGAATTGTTGTGTATTAAGAAATTGTTTATATAGTTGAAAACATTTCCATTAGAAAAAATAGATATGAGCTTATTTAGTTAATGTTTTTTCCAAATTCTTTTAAACTATAAACCTAAAAGGTATTTTTAATGTATTATAATGACATTTTTTTTAAATTATCTAATTTAGATGGCCACATCCATGGGCTGTTATATTGTAGGGTAAGACATAGTGATAGTGACATTAGATTTCCTCATGAGTACTAATATGATGGATCATTTTCATTATGTTCTAAATTTCCCATAATCTCTTAGGTTTTCTCATTATCATTGGTAAATATATTAATTTATTTCCCTTAAATTTTATTTTCATTCATTACTGTTTACGTCACCCTGATTTTACTATACTATTATAATAATAATAATAATTATTATTATTATTATTATGTTTTTTAATATTTTTGTTATTATTTTTTCCTTTATCATGTTATAAATTTATAAACATCATTTTTTAAAAAGAATTATTTAATGGAATAAAGGTAATGATTGTTTATTTGTTTTTAAAAATAAAAATTAAAAAACATATTTTGTTAAAATTTATTTTAAACATGTATGATTTTGATTTTGATTTAATTATAATTCAAGGGTTTTGTTTTCTTTAGAAAACCTGTTAATCTTTATAAAAAATATTATCTAGTTTTCAGTTTTTCATTCTTTTTCTACATTGATCTTTATGGTGCAATGGTAGTTTTGAGGATGTGTGAAGAATATAGTGTCATGTTGATATTACATTATGTATTTTGTGTATTTTTTAGTCCTTTATCATTATTAAATCTTCCAAGTGAATTACTTTTGTATATGTTTCCATTTTATTTTATTCCTTTTCTTTATGGTGGGTGTTCTTTTTTTAGATATTCTCTATTTTTTTATTTTTTAAAAACTCTTTTTTTCTATTATCACTAAGAACATTGTTGTATGGAGTGGTCATGTCATAATTTTTTCCTCACATTCTACTATGTTGTGTTTTTATTTATTTGGTAAAATTATGCCCATGTGATTGTATCTAATTCCATGGTGCATAATTTTAGTCAATGAGGATTGGGAATTCCAATTGAGTATATCGTAGGCTGGCTTGGGTGCCTGGTGTAGGGGTGGACAAGAGTGGGTTAATGAATAAATGGTATTGTAGATTATTTTCTGAATATGGAATAGTGTAAAAGAACCCATTTTATATTTCGGTTAGTAAATGTAGACTAGATATATATATCATATAACTCAAGAGGTATATGGAGGGAGAACCACACGAGAAAATTTTCATTTGAAGCCTTGTGTTAGAAAGAGATGTTTGGTTTTTATTGTTTTTCAAGAATTATTTATTAATATATAGTTTTTTATTTTTATATTAATGATTTTAAAAATTTTATTGATGGTATATTGATTATTTAAAAGACTCTTATGGTTTAGAGGATGATAATGGGATCTAAATTGGTGGTACACAATTATCTTATAGGGTTTGTAAAACCTTATAGAACCCAAGAACATGGTTCAGTATAACTCTCAATGGAATATTCATGTTTTAATCATGGTCCACCAATCCATGTAGTCAGGTTAAGCAAGACCATTAGTCCTTAAGTATGTTTTATGTTTTCTATTGCATTGAGCTATTTACATTGGTTTTATTGAGCTTTTAATGAATGAGAATGATTTTAAAATGGTGAAGATACCTTTTATTATATAATAAAGATTTTTTTTAATAAAATTTGGTTAAGTATATTTAGTATTTAAAAAATTGAATTATGGTTTTGAGATAAAATTTATTTGGATTTGAAAATTATGATGGGGCTTCCAGATATAAAATGATTTTTTCTGTAAAACATTAAATTTTATTATTTGAAAAGTTGATTTAATGGAAATTAAAATTTAATCGATGTTTATAATTGAGTAAATAATTTAATAAGGATATTTTGGAAACATTATAATGATTTATAATGTTATTTTATAATTCAAAAACATGAATCCTAGATTTTGAAAAAAATTGAAAACCAAACATTTAATTTTATTTATGTGGTTGCAATTTGTTATTATTGAGTGTTATTTTATGTTGATAATTACATATAGTTGGGTATAGTTGGGTTTTGATTATATTTTATAGATATTTTTTCCATCTTAATTAGAGTACACCCCCATAAATTCACCATTGATTTTCAAAGAAATGATTTAAGTGGTTCTCCACAGGTTAACCCTTCAGTTGATAAATATAGATATTTCATTCTGGAGTAATAATAATTGAATACTCTTATATTTTATGGCCAGAAAAATCATTATTATGGGGAATAGTGGTTATGAAATATCAAGTAGATCATTTGACCTTTTGAGCACCCTGATTCTCTCATTATCATGTTTGAAACCTCTATGTTGAAAGATATAACATTGATCTGGTGGAATTACATTATTTGAAAAAAGACACTATAGGACCTCAAGAGTTTATTCATTTATAATTAATTTATTGAGACTATTATGTTGGATAATTCTATGGAGTTATAAAAGATTCAATAGGTTCATTGATCAATTTTAGAGTATGTTTTTTGTTTTATTAACCTAGACCCTTATATTTTAGGTATACTTATAGATGATTCCTTGAAATCTTGAAATTTTTTATGAAGTATTTATACTTATCTTTTTTCTATGGTGTTGGAGTTTTGTTTATCCTCTTATGAATATGTAGTATGGAAGGAAATTTAGGTTGAAGATCTTTCGAGAGGAGTGCTTAAGGTGAATGTTACCTCATTTATTTCTTAACTTGGGTATGTGAATTATTGTAAACTCAAGGGGATTAATTATTAGTTTGACCAATCAGTTGGTGGTATCAATTTTTCTTCATGTATATATTCATTGGCCTATTATAGGGGTTGTAAAGTATTGTGCGAGTAGTGATAAATTTTGGGTAATGAAAATCCATAGTTTCAAAAAGAACCTAAGACTACTCATCATTTTCGATGTTCGGATCTTTTATTAAGGTTGTGTAAATAATCATTGTGAAAATGGAGTGAAGTGAAATATACTTCTTCAATGTATCGTTAAGATAAAAACATTTAATATAACATAAATTAATGGTAATCTTGAGGTTTATTAATTTTTTCTCAATTCAATTTATATATATTTTGATAATTGAAATATGATTAAAGAAATTTTGTAACTTTTTTGTTAGGTTGTTCCCTCTTATAGAAAATTCTTATTTAGTTGGTGGTTCCAAGAGATTTCCTTTTTTTATGGTGTTATTAAATTTTTGAGTTTTTTCAAGTCTCCTATTTTGATTAATATTTTTTCATTGTTATATTTTCTATAGAATTAATGTTTATTCTATTTCTAATATGGTAGGTAGACCACCATGGTCATTTTAACCTCGGTTTATTTTGTGATCAATTCATGAATACCTTATGGATTCATCTATTTATAAGGGAATGTGTGGTAGGGTTTTTGGCTTTAGATGTTATTTTATAGATTAATTTAGTTCAGATGATGAATACAGATCATTTAAATTAAGATTTCAGGTTGTGGCATTCCATGGTTTTGATAATCGAGTTCTATCCTGGAAGTAGAATATTTTATTTATTTAATTATCTGAATAAATGTAATCAATATAATGGAGGTATGAGTTATGATGAGACACAATTTCACACCCTGTTTTTTTATTTTTAATATTTTATTTATTATTTGGTCAAAACAACTAATTTTTTATTTTATGTGTATTATAGGAATTTATAGGAGGAACATGTGGATCCCAATTCTATAGATCTTCCAATGGTTTATGATCAGTGTAGTTTCTTATGATAAATAGTTTCAAGAATTCCCCAGTATGGTGTTTTCGGTGGCCATGGTGGGGCTATATGGGATTGAGACTAAGAGAGATCTATATGTTGGGCATTTTGGTCAATGTTTCAAGTGAGGTCTCTCTCAATGGGAACTACCAATATAGTCTAGATTTAGGTAACTAGCCATGGTGGACCCGAATGTCATAATTTCATGTTGAGGGGACTCAAACTGGGTGTTGGGTGGGAGTTGAAACAAAATTTCTCACACCATGGTTCATTTATACTAGGAATTTTGTTATGTCCATGGGGATCCCCACAGTATTGGGCTGAGTGTGGTGGTCTATTTTTAGACATCGATGTTGGGAGATTTTGATAATGTAAAAGGAAAAGTATAACCTCACTACGGAGCACCCTTAAGAGTGGGTCAAGATTGATTTTATCGGACCATGACATGATCAATTCCATGGATCATTTATTAGTGGAAATGTTTTTATAAAATGTGCTCATCAATTTTTCCCATCCTCCGATTTATCCCCTTTTTGGATCTTTTCATCCCTTCACTCACATGAAGCATTCTAGGATGGATCTCTAAGAGATTATTTATTCTTATATTTTTAAGTTCTGTGAACTCTTTCATCATTTTTGATGTTGTTATCTCAAGGTATATTAATTTTTATCCTTTTCTTATTTTTCTCCACTATTTCTCTTTCTCTATGAAGGTCCCAACTACCAAGGGTTCAAATCTGATCGATTTATAATTGTTTTTTTTGTTTCTAGTATTATTATAGGTTCTTAAAGGATTGTTATTACATTTTAATGGTGTATTGACACCACTTTTTTAGGAAGATATTACTTGAGATTGTTTTCTAATATATTAGGATTTAAGTATTAAAATTTAGTTTATAGTATAATTTAAAAAAATGGATAAAAAATAGTAGTATTAAATGTATCTAAGGATTATTTTGAAAGAAATATTGGTTTGTACATGGTATTAATTGAATTGAAAGGTGTTTCCATTTTTAGGTTCTCAACACAAATTTTCTTTATTTAAACAAAAACATTAAATATTCGATGAACCACCTAAATAGAGTTAATTAATGCATTTTTACATTTAAATTGATATTATGGTCTTCAAACTGGTATCAAAATGTTTTTTGAAATCTTTTATTTTTGTTATAAATATAGTCTTAGGATATACCCCTTGTTTGGTTTGTATTTAATTCGATGATATTCCTTGATTTAATCTTGTTTTATTATAATGATAACTTCATGACTAAGGTTATATTCTTAAGGTATATTCTCATGTGTGAGGCCTATTTATGATTTTTCTGTGTATCTAAGAATTTATCTATTTTCATATCATTTTTTTCTACTATATATTGGATCCAAACCATTTTATAAATCATGGTAACCAAGAGTATATTGTATAATTTTTAAGCGAAAATGCTTCAGTAGTTTATAATTATTCTGTTGTTAGTGGTCCTTAGTATAGATAAACCATTGTATGGTAGTTTTCCTTTTTAATAGGACATGTAGTGTATGATTGAGCATTAGTAATATTAGATTTCATTAGTTGTACTAATATTATGGATTATTTCTAGTATGTTCCAGACTTTTCCCTCAACTCTTTATAATTCCAGTGATTATTATTACTTTTATTTACTTCTTTCATTATATTATGTGATAATTGGTTACTATTTAAACCACCCTTGATTTACTATGATTTTATCATTGTTGTTGTGGTTGTTTTTATAGCTGTTGTTTTTGTTCTTTTTGTTTTTTTTTTGTTTTTTTTGTTTTTGATGTTTTTTTGTTGTTTTTGTTGTTTTGTTGTTTTTGTTATTTCTTCTATTGTTTTTTGGTTGATGATGTTACTTTAATTTTTTCATGTTATAAGGAACAAATGTTTAGCTTTTTAAACTAATGGTTTAAGGTATTGTAATGTGTTTAGAACTAGACTTACTAACTCTTGTACATGGGTATTTTAGAAGTTGGTTTTTTAGGAAATGGTTAAAAATTATGTTTTAAATTTAACTATTTTAAATAAACAAGCGAATGATTTTTTATTGGATTTTAAAACTAAATGTGAAAAAAATAGTTTTGTAAATTTTATTTCAAGACAACACAAAATGGTTATTTTATTTAAAGGTAATATATGAGGTGTGGTTCATTTGGTATAACTTATGAGATTTGTGTTAATGCATATATAATTATTATTGTAGTGTCACGGTAATACATTTATTTTTATGTAGTAATGGTGGTGGGTTTGAGAATGAATATAGACCTTAGGGCCATGTAGGTATTACCTCGGGTATTTTAAGTATTTTAAGACTTATATCGTTATTTCATCATCGATATTGGATACTTTTGTATAAGTTTGTATTTTATTTTTATTTTTTTATTTTTAGTACACATTATTTTATTTTTTACCATGTATTTCTTTTTTTAATATTTTAAACCCATTATTTTATGTTGGCACATGGAAGTTTGATGTAAAGAGCGTTCATGGAATTTTTTTTGTGATGATTTTTTTATGTTGTATTTATATTTATTGGGAAAACTAATTCCCATGAGTTTTTATCAGATTAACTAATTCCAATAATCATCCCATGGGGATATAGAGTACACATAGGGTAAGTCATGGTTCAGACCATGTACCTGATGCCTAGGTGGCTCAGAGTTGGTTCATTACCAAAGGGTACGTGAGCCTAGGTTCATAAATGGGACTAGGATTTATAGTATCTCTTTATATTTTGGGTAATAAAGGTTGAGTGGATATAAGGATTTTATAAGTTGATAGGTAGGTGTGGGGAGAGCCTCACATGGTCTTTCTCATTTGGAGACTCAAATTACCACGGGATAGTGGGTTTTCAATCATAGTTTTGGAGGATTATTTATTTATTTCTATTATATTTTATTCTATATTCCTAAAACTATATTGATGGTGTATGGATTCTTTAATGGATGTAAATGGTAGCTGAAATGGTGGTACATGAAAATCTTTTAGGGTATGAAAAACTATGTGGATCCTAATGAAGTGAATTGATATAACTCTCAGTGGTATCTTCATGACTAACTCATGGTACACCATGTTATGTAGTCATCTTATGTATATTAATTAGTATATTTTACGTCAATTTTTAGGTTTTTTGGCATGTTGAGATATGTGCGTTTATTTAAATTATATTCTGTAGAATTGTTTGTATTTTGAAATAGTAAATTTGTGTTATAAAATTAATATTTTTTTAAATAATGGGTGATGTGGATTTATTATTTAAAAATGAGAATGGTGGATTTAAGGAGAAAAAAATATTTATTTTAAAATAATTATGGTTCTACATGATATAAATAAATTTCTATAGATAAAATGTAAAATTTTGAAATTTGAAAATATTTTTTATATGTTAAATAAAAATAAATTCTATTTTTTGAATTGATTATATTAATTTAATATAGAAGTTTTAGAAAACATAAATGATTTATAATTTATATTTAAGATTTAAAAAATTGAGGTATGAGTTTATTTTAAAAAAAATGTTTGAAAATAAGAATTTTAATTTCATTTAATAGGTAAGTATTTTTAGGGAGTGTTATTTTATGTTAGATTTACATAAGGGTAGGTATGATTTCAGTTTGGCTAATTTTTTGTTGATATTATTATTTTCTTTTTATTTAATTTATTCCACCAAAAATTAATCTTTAATTTAATGTGATGTTTATGAGTCGTTCTTGACATGTGAACCCTTCAGTTGACAAATGTAGATATTTTTTATAATATTCTGAAATTAAAATTATATTCTATTATAATGTTAATCAGATCCTTCTGAGGTAGAATAGTTAATTAGAATTATTTATTGGATAAATTTTCATCTTGATCTCCCCATGTCTCCTAAGATTGAGTTTTTAACCTTTATATTATAATATTTGAGTTGGATGTGCTGAAATTCCATTTTTTTTACTAATACATGGGTGGAATATTCATGGGAATGTTATAATACATTTTTTATATAGAATAGTGTATTTGAATATATGATAGATGATAATGTAGTGGAGTTGTAAAAACATAAACATAGTGATTAATCAATGTTAGAGTACATTCATCATTTCCATGACATAATTGATTATCTTCCAAAGTTGATTATGGATGATTCTTTAAAGGGTTGGTATTTTGAAAGAGGTTTTCATACCTATAAATATTATAGTGTATTTGATTTTAGTTTAACCTATTTTAAAGAAGTATTAAGTTATGAAATTTGGGTTGAATTGGTTGAGGAAGGAATGGTTTAGGTGAACCTTAGCATGTTTGTTCCTTGAAGTATGGAAGAGAATTATAAAAATGGTAAGAGGAATAATTCTCAAATTTTTAGGTGGTTTGAGGTATCAATAGTAATTCATATAATATATTCTTTAGCATATTTTGTGGGTAGTAAAACATTGTTCCATCAGAGTGGAAATTCTGTTAATTATAATCCCTCATATCAGAAAACATTGAATACGAGCCACAGTTGTGCCTTCTTAGATAATCTTTATAATTATTTTTAGTGAAGCCCTATTAAAAATGTTTGGATATTAATCAACTTATTTATATTATCTTCAAGCTCAATGCATTGAATCCAACATCAATTAAGTATATGTTGAAGCTATTATTTATTCATTATTTATTTCTTTTACCCATTCAATTCATTGAAATCCAATTAAATAAATATTTTAACCTTTGGGTAGTGTGTTATCTCTTATAGAATCTCTAAATTTTATTGGTTGAACCATAAATCTTCCTTTTTAGTTAATGATGTTCTATAATTGGTAGACTTGTGTTGATTCTCCAATTTTATTTAATCCATTATTAATTGTTTGATTCTTGGTAGAATTTATATTTTAGTAAAATTAGAATATGGTAGGGAGACAACCATGGTCACTCAAACCTCAACTTGTTTTGTGACCTGATCGGGAATCACTTATTGACGCTTGTTTTGGTATGAGAGTGGCTGGTAGTGGTTTTTGGATTTGGATGTTCTTTAGTTATTAAATTGAGTTTTTAAGATGAATGTGAGCAATTTAGATTTTTATTTTTAATCACGTTATTCATGGGTTTGGTCTATTGATTTGAATTGAGGGAGTATAATCAAATCCTTTATATTGAGAAACTGAAACCATTAAATCTTTAAATGGATTGAATTCATTATTTTGTAGAGATTTCTAACTCCCTTAATTGGTCAATTTTTATTATTTTTATTATAATTTGTTCATTTCATTATTTTTTATTAGTTCTAGGGTATTCTAGGAATTTTGAGAAGGACCACAAGTGTTCCACATAATATATATTATCATGATGGAAGAGTAGGGTAGTTTCATATGTTAAATGGTCACCTAAATTTCTAGGCATGATGTTTTCCATGGAAACAGTGATGATATATATTGTGTATATGTGATGATACCTATCCATACAGAGTTTTTTCTAGAGTTACAGGTGAGGTTTCACCTAGTGGGATGTTCCCAATGAGGCTATGCATGCAGATATGGTCATCGTGGAACTCATGTCTCAATTTAATGTTATGGGGACTTACACCAGGTGAATAGTAATTAGAGGGTTGAAATTAAATCTCTTAAACTTTCCATATTATGAGATATTTTTTCCAATACATAGGGACCACAACGGTATAGGGTTGGGTGTTGTGGTTTGTATAAATCTATAGCTATTAGGCAGAGTTGTTTAGGTAAATAGAGGGGAAGCACCTCATCACAGTTTTCATTGGGTAGCAGTTCATAGTTGTTCTATCTAGACTTTGATGAGATCCATTTCATATATCATTAAATTGATAAACGGGTTTTTTTAATGTGTGTTATTCTCATTTTCCCACTAGAAATTTTACCCTTATTGGGCGAATTTATTCTGTTCACCCACACAAAACCATATTGGAGGGATCCCTAGGATTTTTTCGTCTTCATCTCCCTAAAATTTTGGGGGTTCATATATAATTTTCAATGTAGATATATCAAGGTATGTTTTTATTTCTCCCTATTTTTTTACTCTCCTATTCTTTTACCCTATAAGGGTCTTTGTGATATAGAGCTTGATGTTGTTCAATTTTTAATTTGGTATTTTTTGATTCAAGGGTTTTTTGGTTCCCTAATAATATTCATTTCCTTTTATGGGTATAAAAGAACCTCACTTTGTGAATTTTATGATTTATAGTAGGTTTCCCCCTGCATTAGACTTTAAGTATTTTAAACTCAATTTCATGATAATTTAAATTCTTGTTTTGGACATAAAATTATAGCGTAAAATATGTTTTAGGATTATTTGGAAGCAAAACTGGTGTTTTAAAAAAATCATTGAAAGAAAAGGTATTTTCAATTTTAAATTATTAGATAAAATATATTTTACATAAAATTTCACACCAGATATTTAATAAAACATATAAATGGAATTTATTAATGATTATTGATATTTTAAGAGGTGTTTTTTCCTTCAAACCTGTTTCTAAATGTTTCTTAAAAACGTTAATGTTTGATTAAATATTTTAAAAACAATATTATAACTTTGTTCTGAATGAATTCTTGGGAGGCCTAGTTGGAACTTTAAAAGAAGATTTTATTTATTTAAATTGCCTTAGAATATACCTTTATTTTGGTTTTTTTAAATGGATGACATTATACAAAATATAAGACACTTTTATTATATTTTTATATATATGAGAAATGGTTTTTTCCTAATAGGGGTGCTCAGGGGGAGGCATTCTTGTGATTTATTTTCTATATCTGAACATGTATCTAATTTCATATCATAGTTTATTACTATTTATTGGCTCAACCCAATTTTATAAATCATTGTAACCAATATTATCTTATGTAATTTCCAGGAATACCAGAAACACTAGTTTAAGATTAAGTTATGTCTGGTTTCCCCATGAATGAATATTTCATTCTATGTTAATTTTCACACCGTTTAGGACTGCTAGGTTATGAATGAGCTTTGAGGTGGTCAAATTATGTTAAATAAACTTATATAATGGATCATGTTTAATAAATTCAAGAATTTTCCCTCATATCATATATACTCCAATGATCACTAGTACATGGAATTTATTATATTGATTATGATTTTCTTATATTCTATGATTATATGTTTCTATTTACATTATGTTTTTTACTGTGACATTATCATAATTATAATAATAATAATTGTGGTTTTTTGTTTGTGTTACTATAACTTTATAAATGTAACAAATAATCAGTGTTTTCCTTTTTAAAATAATATTTAATGTTTTTTAAAACTTAATATAAAATACATACATTTATAAAATATTTTTTCAATTAAACATGAATTGGGTATTTATATCAAGGTGACCCATGTGGTATAGTTTATATAGAATACATACTAATATTTGTGTTCATGCCTATAAATGTATCACTTCCAATTTCTAGTTGTTATTTAATCTTTATAGTGAAATGGTGGTTTTTTCAGATGGATGGGGATTCTAGGGTCATTTAAAGATTGTTTTTAGTATTTTGGGTATTTTTATTCTTGAGTATTTATTATATCTTCCACGTTTCCTAATTTTCAATCATTTATTATTTTAGTGTTCTGTTTTTATTTGAGTTTTATTTTTCTAGTCATTATGATATATTTCATTTTAACTCTTTCAAATCCATTATTTTGTATTGGTGTATAGATCTTCGATGTATTCAGCGATCATGATTGAATTTATGGTATCCAATACACTATATTTTATTCATATTTACTTTTAAAAATCATTCCCATGAATTATTATTTGATTCCCTAGTGCATGTATCCTACCCATGGGTATAAGGAACACTCCTGTGGTATGTCATGGGCCAAATCAGATTCCCAATTTTGGAGAGATTGAATGTTGGTTTGTGACATGTATGGAGTGGTCATGAAAAGATAAATGGTATATCTAATATTATATAAACAGATACCGTAATATCCATATTGATTCTTTTTCTCGGGTTATTAAACTATATGTAAGAAAACCCCCAATGTAAAAAAAGATGATTTATAAATGAATAGAATAAAAATTATTCATAATAAACCAATTAGTTTCCCATGGGTTTACTAAGACACTGTGGTTTTTTATTATATTTTCATTGACAAATGTATAATTCTAGATCATTTTATAAAATGGAATATTACATTACAATTACAGTAACCCATTTTCTTAGGTAAACATTATTGTATTATGGTGTACTTGTGGACCCACATAGATAATGCATCATAATTATATGTTAATACCTCAAATAATATGTTTTCATTCCTCCCCAAACTCCACATATATCAATAATTTTTTAAACAGAATGAATTAATTCCTATTTGAACGTCTTTGAAATAGATCAACACCATAGATGGTATAACACATTATCTCATCTAAAATACCATATAATGTATTAAATCTAATGTTATACTCCCTTTATAATTTATACATGCCAATATTTAACTAAATATATCGTATAATATATTGATTACAACATTTAACACCTAGTATCTCTAGAAAATACAAGGAGAACACAAAATCAATAATGTTTCTCTACCCTTTGGTATAATTGAACTTAAATAGCTACCATATTGTCTTATCACCTTGGAGAATAATAATCTTGTTGAATTATGCAATTACCCTTGTAATAACCATAGAAACATAAAAAAACATCCATAGTCTTCCTAGAATACATTATTAACTGAAAAAGTTATTAAGACATCCACCATATATAATTAGAAACATGCACCAATCCCAATTCATTGAGAATATTCTCTTAATTTACATTGAAAATTGACCTATAGAGGTTGAACTAAAATATCTCATAATAAATTCCAAACATGTGATACGTTCAATAAAACTAATTCCAATCTTATATGTGTCACTAGAAAAATTGAATTATATTTATTTATGAAATAAATAAGTGGAATAAAATATTGTTCAACCAATAATCAATCATAATCATGAGAAACCAAATAGTTAAACAAATAATGTAAAACTAAATAAATAACAAAATCTTCATTAGGCCATAACAAACCACTTGAATTTTTTTATTGTTTTAATCACTCCCCACCTCTAATACCACTCAATTGATACCTTATAATGTATCACAATAGATATATATTGTATGATGTGTACGTGTGTTTTTAAAGCATCCTGTCTATAATATTAAAATTTGATATAAAAAATATCATATAATATTAATAAAATTTGAAATTAAATAATAATTATACACCATTATGATTATCAATATAATTAAAAATATCAAAAATCAAATAATATGGAATAATTTTAGTGGAAAATTTAACTTTTGGCTTAAATAGTCTATTATGTCACCAAATGTCTATCCAAGCAATATTAGTTGACATTAATTTATTTTTTTAAAATAAGTCACTCAAAATATTTGTTCATGTGTCACATCACTATCTCACCTATGAACTTATGGTGTGGAAGCATCATTTAATCACCCAAAAAATAATTTTATCCATGGATAAATATTGATATTATTTATCATAAATTATGTGATAAATTTCATAAATTTTAGAGTAAATAAATTACCCCTTCATATTCTAGTATAATAAATTTTCCTACCACATCTCTATGAGAGAAAATTTATAAACTGTTGAAATTAAAATTGGTCTTCACAGAGTGACGGTATTCATCCTTATAGATCTCAGGAATTAAATTATAAATTTTTAAACAAGTGAGGTACCCATTTTGGTCCCATACATTTGTTCATTTTCCCCACAAATACACCAACACCTAAAAAATTGAAAACCATAGAAAATAGTGATTGTATCATATCCCTTACATCAATCATATCATGTAAATCAAAATCTATAAGATAAATCAATTAATAAAATATAATTATAATGACCCTAGTTTGAATCATAAAAAAATCATCTATATCCTTTCTAAAATGATAAATAAGAATAAAAATGTCATAAAACTATAGGTCGAACCTTCACATTGATCATAAAAATGCATTTTCATAAAAGAATCATGATTTTGAAACTCTAAGAATTATCTACCTAGAAATGATAAATAATATGTGAAGAATGTGAGGGGAGAGGACACACCCTTTGTGTAATACATAACATCCTTGACCCAGTAACTAGTTTAAAAAATTCTAGGGGATATTTCAAATTTTCTCACTTTTTAAAAAATATTTTTCATTAGTAATCATGAACCTTGTGTTCCCGAATTTATACTAGGTTTGACCCTTCTCCCATTGTAAACTTTCTTTTCCTATAATTTTTCAACAGTACTTCCTACCGGTATTTTTCACCCATATATTCAAACCCATAACATTCATTTAAACTCAAAAAGGTAAAACTAACATCTTTCTCTTGATCCAAAATAAAAAATTAAAACTTCTTTAGGATTTCATCATCAAAAAACTGTAAATTATCTAAACTAAATATATATAAACATATGGAAAATTAAAATATAACCTTGAAGTTATTTTTATATTTTAATGTAATTATTTTCTTGAGGTTATAAACATTGCTGATGATACATATGGTTTTATTCCCCAATTTGTTTTTCATGAGAATCATCCTAATGACATTATATTTTCCATATTGGGTTTAAAGTGTTTATAACCATTAGTATTGAATGGAAAGGATTATTTTATAGTTATAATGATACTATGGTTTTTTTGTGACACTGTAGTTTCATTTTTGATATATTATCTTCTATTACATAGGGTTTATTGGGACATTAATTCACCTATCACTCAAAACATCAAAACTTGTTTATATGATAGAATCATGATAGATGATCATATTTGGATAGTTAATCCATGGGGGTATTTAATATAAATTCTAAAATTATAAAAATATTCGTTAATGGAAATATTAATTTAATTTGTTTGAATGTTGGGTTAATATATAATATAGATGAGGGGGTGTAATATACTTAGATTTTATTTATTTTGGATATTTTATTTGTATCTTCATTTTTTAATAAATTGAAATTTTATATATTTATTTAAATTATTTTTATAAAATGTGGTTCTCCACACATACTATTAGGATCAATTTGGGATGTGATCAATACTGAGAGAGAGGGTAAATCAATGTTGATTGATTATTTTAAATCAATCAATTATCTCTCTGTTATTCAATATCAACATCTGAATCAAAAAATAGTCCAAAAAATAAAAAATGAAATACTAAATTTATTAATGAGATTCACCTCTAAAAAAGGATGAATACTTTGTATGGCCGTTTTATCCCACACAGTTATAGATTCTCTTAAGCTATCAATGTGATTATACATGAAAGGTTATGTCCTTGAGACAAATTACATGATTTGAACCATCATGTTGAAAACAAAAACTAACTTATTACTTAATAAATGGAAAAAACTTTTTTAAATAATTATCATCAATGTATGTGAGTGTCACTAATGGACTTATAGAATCTTTACCTTCTTCTTCCTCAGCTTATAAAATAATCCTGATAGGTTTTATTCTTCTGTCATATTTTATTTAAATTTTTTATAATTATATTCATCTGATATTCTTATACTTCCACTCCTTATGGGAACAAAAAAACCATAATTAATTATTATATGAAAACAATGAAAATCTATATGTATCGAGAAAATAACTTCTGATGTATCACAACGTGACTTGGTATTTTTCCTATCTATATTTTACAATGTTTGGAAAACACTTATGAATATAAAATGATTAATCAGAGATACTCATATTTATTTAGCGAAATATCAAAATAGCTCATATAGATAGAGTTATTTGACAGTTTTTTAAAACCTATAAATATAAATAAATTAGAATCCAAAAAATCTTTTAACTCATTCTTAAATCACCATAATGTTTTATGGAAACTCCCTCATTATTCTTCTCAACAAAATATAATAAAATCCTCATCCATAAGTATTGATAAAAAACCAAATAACATCCTTAAATTTATTCAATAATGGTCACAATTTGATTTGTTCTCAATTCAATACATTTCAGTTTAATTTCAATTATAAAATTTTAAACCCCTTAATCCATGATAGTTAGATGATATATGAAATCCCCCCCCCAAATATTGAAAATAAATATTAAGAGAGATTTTGAAAGGGTTAGAAACAAATTAATTAAAGTAGCGATCTATGAAAAAATTCACTCTATGTATACTTGATATAGAATGGTGTATAATATAGCTTGATTAATTTAGGCATCAAAGTTATCTTTATGAAATTGAAGAAGAGATGAAAACTTATATTCATTAGTCATGAAGTTAAAATAACTCATTTTCAACACATTCTGACATTCCGTAAAAATTTACTTCTTAATAATATTATCGATGTAATCCTTAGATGAAAAAAATTAAATCTTCAATATGCTTTCATCATCCTTATACTTTTATATTGGATTCTTAATTTCAATGTGATTTTTTCTTGAATGTTTTATTAAATTCATGGAATCATTTATAGAGTTTTTTTTTCAAAATAAACAGTCAGTGGATATTCAACCACAACATGCATATCAACATATTGAGTCATCATAAATATCATCTATAATGCTACATGTGATGGAAATAAAGACTCAAATTCAATGGGACTCAAAATGACTGGTGATTTATTCTTCTAATTACATGCCACACATCTTCCAAAAATATATAATAATCCAAATTTTGGGGATTTTATATCATTTTTATATCCAACCCATTTAACAACTAAGAATCTAATTATGTCTAGATAAAATGTCTTCTTATAAAAAATAAAATAATTTAACTTATTTTTAAAATGTCTCATAATGATTATAACTTTTATGAAAATTAAAAATTTTGGATTGGATTTATACCTTCTACAAAGAGTGATCTAAAAAATTATATTTGGACTTGAGGTTGTCAAATACAAAAGAATAACAATCATTTTTTTAACTATTTCTCATTCATAGCCTTGTATTCAATATATTTAATCACATTTATTCCTACTTGAATTTTTTTAGACACTCATATTGATTCCTCTATGCCAAACCTATTTAATAACTCTTTAGAATATTTATATTACAAATTGGAAATATGATCAGTATCTTGGGTAATATTAAATCAGAATAAAAATTTCATATCCTCAAGTAAGGATATATAAAAATTCTTAATTTTTATGAAAAATGCTTTAGAAAAATTCGTTACATTACAGAAAATATATTTTAATGAATGTACACAATCAAAATCAGCGATGTGGTATTAGTCTTTGTTATGTGAATGTTTCTATCCAAATATCTTTTTTTGAAATGCACACATCTATAATACTATTCTAGCATTAAATTCCAAAATCATGATCTTGATTTAATATATAAAGAGACATCTTAAATTTTCATTCATTTATTCCATATTCATCAATCATAAAAACCTCATGTTGTTCCATATAAACATCTTTATTTATCTCACCATTAACAAAAAAAACATAACATCTGTTTGGAAAAAAAATATTATTTGAGATTCAATTTCTAGGAACATTATAATAGTATCAATCTTGGAAATATGGGAAAATGTTTCATTGAAATCAATGCCTTCCATTTTTTGATTAAACATTGCAAAAAAACATAGGTTTTTTCTTAAATCGTCACCTTCACCATTTTAAATGTTTCTGAAAACCCGTTTTATACTAATGATGTTTTTCTATTTAGGATTAGGAATAATATCTCATGTTTTATTCTTTTTAATTTGATCAAACACTAAATTAATTAATTTAATATATCCTATATGATAAAATTATTCATCAATAGTTTATTTTCTAATCATAGAAATAGGACTATTGTTACAAGTTTCCATAATTTTTCATCTTATTTGAGACTCCTGATTTTGATCCTTAAACATTCTAAAAATCAACATGGTTTTAATATATTAATTTTACCTTCTAGTTCTCAAATACATATCCTAATCACTTGATTAAGATAAATCTTCATCACAATATAGATTTTTATGAATTTTGAAATATTCTTCAAATTGTTTAATAGGTTCTACTATGAAATAATTATCCTCATAATCATTGATGATTGATTTCTTGATCTCTTCTTCATTTATAATAATTTTCATGTCATCATAGTCAAATTCACATTCAGATTTATTGTGGTAACATATTTTTGACCTTATATATTTTTTATAAACAAGGAAAATTATATATTTTTATTTTCATCAAACATTCCAAAATTTATTCCTTCCTTCTTGATAAATCATAGACTCCAAAAAAAAATAATGTTTTTTAATATTGGATTCATTAAAAAAACTTCATAAGGAGTCATATATAAATTTTTCCTCCAAAAAATCTACTTTGATTAATTCCAACAATGTTGATTGCTTGAAACTAGGAATATCATGAAGAGTAATTCTTTCTCCCATTTTTTTAGGAGTGTAGGTTTTACTAAACTCATGTATTATTCTTTATTTATCAAGATATTCTGACAATAAATTTTTGACATGCCCAATATAATTTTATGATAATTGTCTCTTTAGAGAAAAACATGTTTTATTTTTTATCTAGCCTTATGAAATTTTTAACCATGATCATGGCATGATATTTGTGTGAAATAAACATAAATCATGTCAATAAAGTGAATTAATCAATGAAGGGGATAAAATAATTGTATTTATTTATTTACTCCTGGTCATGAGTTGATAAAATTCTTAGTGATCTAGTGATTTTATATTCTTTCAATGTTGAAATATCTCTTATATGATTTTCTATAATCAATTTTTTCATGTCCTTTTGGTGAATTTGAAAAATCGTTTTATTACATAAATTTTTTATAGCTTATATATTTATATAGAATCTTGTTCTCACCTCTGAAACATAAAACAACATAACCTGGGTTCGGAAACCTCTTGTCATCATGGATTCATATTTTATTATCTATTCTAAATAAGATTTATTTATGAACATCAAAACATTTCATCATCAAAAAGACTTTATCAACTTAACATATTATTTTTTTAACCCATTAATAAATAGATAATTATTGGGATTTATCTGATTTTTTAATCTTATCCACCACATAACCTTTGATCTTTATTAAACTATTTTTGATAAAGGTAAAATATCATCATTAATGTATTTAAAAAATATTATCTCATTTAAATCTCTTATCATTTGAAAAGATAAACCACTATCTATAATCCATAGATTCTCAGATTTTCCGACCTTAAATGAAACATTAAACTCAATTTCCAATTATTTAAATATAATTTTGTTTTTAAAATTTTAAAATATCTAAAATATATTTATTTAATACAGTATAAATATTTAAAATTCAATTGAGATGATCGTTATTGATCACACCATCTTAAAAATTCCTTCAAACTCTCAAAACCATTAACACATTACTCTTTTGTACATGATGTTGATGATTATTATTTAATATCATCTACTATAGTTGTATCCATCATGATTCATTACCCATTATTTTTATCATTAAGGACATGGAATACTTATAACTAATACTTTTTCATCTTAACACACCAAAACACAAATAATATCCTTGAAATAACATAATTTGACAGAAATTTTTGTATATAATTGGTTTTTTTCCAACTACATTCTCAAATAATGATAATACACAAAAAAATTATTGATCTATTCTTTTTTAATTTGTGGATTATGTGGTCATTTTTTTCATAGTTTTCTATATCTATATATGAGTTGGTTTTTATTTTTTTAACTTTTTAGTTAATCCAAATTGTTGTTTTTCACTTGATTCTACTAAAATCGTGATTCTTTTGAAGAATAACAATATTTTAGATTACCTTATTAAATAATAACAACATTTTCATTAAATATTCTTGGTTTTTGTTATTTATAAAACTTATACAACTTATAATTATATTTGAATAGCTTCTATGATTTCTTATAACTTTTATATTCTCCTATCATAGCTCTATTACAATCATTCTTTTTTTAAATATCATTTTCATAATTTATAATTTTTAACAAATAAACATCCCCATCACTAGGGATAATAGTTAATATTAGTTCATGATAAATCATATTTTTTTATAATTATCAATTTTTATCCTTTTACCCACTTTTACCAGACTTTGTATCCCAATTTGGATTTGAATATTTCTATAAAAGTTTTTTTTTGATATGTGAATTTTCATAAATTATTATCCAAATTTTCTTCTAGAACATATTGTTCTCTAATATCATGGAGTTATTTTTGGTTGATTCTCTTTCTTCAGTTGAAAACCGACTATTGATTTTGGATTCATACTCCAATGAGTCACTATATTCTTTTTCTTGACATATAATCACATTTTGAGATGTATCTACAAGAGGTTCTCCGCCATCAGAAATTTTATCACTCTCAATAATTCCTTGTAAAATAAATATAAATTTGTAATAATGAATTTATATTCCACTATCTTCTTTAATTTTTAGGAAGACTGATTTCCAGTTAAATAATTTCATTTCTTAGACAATTTCAAAAAAAATTCATAATTTTTATCTCCATTCTGGATTTCCAATGAACATCTAGTATAGGAATGACCCAGTTTTATATAGTTGAGACATTTAAAAAATATTTTATTATGTTATTTTCATTTATCCTCATTGAATCTTCTTGATATATAAGATATGGTTTTATAAAAAACACTCCATTTTTTCATCATCATCAGAATCAGCGAGTTCATCTTTAATTTTAAACTTCTTGAAAGTATTAAAGGAAAATTATTTTTCTTTGTTGAATTTATTTTTAGGGAAACTCTTCTTATAATCTCATATTTAATGAGATTACTATAAATTTTATCAATAGTAAATTAATTAAGATCATTATATTATATTAATAATATCTTGGCAAAAACAATTCCTCGTAAATTTCTCATGATTTTAATTATTAGAATAGAGTCTTTATGATTTTTTCCATTTCCTATGATACCATAACTATTTACATTAAATCTAGTAAATAATTTATCCATATATCTCTCTATATGCATTCTAAAATCATCAAACTGTTGGCTATAAATTTATACATTATCTCCCTTAAATTTCTTATTCCCTTCATATATAATATAACATTTTTTCTGAATAAAATTAGACGTTTTACATCACATGATTATTTTAGATTCCAATACAATAATGAAGGAAATAGACCAGTAATTTCTTTTCCATAAAATTAAATATATATTATCAATTGGTGACCATGAAAAGCCTCTTTGTAAACTATAAAACCTTGGAGAAAAGAAAAATACCATCAAATTAAAGTTAGAGAATATAAGGAATTGTTATCTTCATAAAAATGTTAAACCCTTTTAAAAAAACAAAATATACCATTAATGTTGACTGTGATTTGTTGATACATTAAAAAAAATAAGATATATCATTAAGAATAAACTTTTCTTTGATACCAATTGATATGATAAATTGGTGATATGATCCACAATAGTGGAAGTGAATTAGTGTTGATATTTTTTATATTCCACACCCCAACACCCTCTTTCTTATTCAATAGAGATCTCTTAAAATACTAGTGTTGAAATAAATAAAAATTTATATATTATATTTTTTAATGAATTTAACCTCCAAAAAAGAGAACTATATCCCTAGTGTATAGTGGTTTTTAACCCACACACTCGGTTTACCTTTTTCTATCAAGATGAAGGGGTAGAAAATAATATTCCCTTGAACTTACTATAATAATTAGATCCAAATAGATTAAAAAATCACATAATTATTATTAAATATTTATTGAATTGATTTTAATGAATTAAAAACAGTTTAAGAACGATAGCCTAATGAACTTATTTGATCCTAATCATTTTCATCCTCACCGTGTATATAAATACTAGTAAGATTTTCTCCTCTCTCATTCTTAATTTAAAAAATCTTAAATAATTATTTCTATTCACACTAATTATAATTCTATGAATTATTCTGATCAAAACAAATAACAAAAATTAATTACCAAAATTAATTACCAAAATTAAACTACTGAAATTATAATTAAAACAAAAAATTAAGATTTTTGGATTTTTAATTACTCAATAAAAACAATGTGTATTTAGTCCATATAATCCCAAATCCATAAAAATTTACCAATTACTAACATAGATATTCCTCTAATGATCCTTTTAATCTCTTACATAAATACCCATAATGAAATTATTTAAATAGGTCAAAGAATATTTCAAGATAATTTCTATAGCTTTGATTCTCAAAAATGATTTTGAATATTAATATTTAAAATCCCATAAATTATTATATAAGTATAATCATAATTTATTCTCATAATTTATTATTTATAACACATCTTTAATTATGGATAAATCCACCATCATCATTATGTTTATGGTTTTAAGGATTATACGACAACATTACATTTGAAATTCTATAATTATCACTTTTATAATCTTATAATCCATATTTATCTTCTTCACTATGGAATTAACTATTATTTATCAACTATGAAATAAAATCAACACCTATATTTGAGTTATGTAACCTTATACCTTTATTGTATAACAATTGAATACAATATATTTACCTGTATGTTTTTCATTTTCCATAGATTCCTCTCTATAAACTCTTATGCATTCTTATATTACTTCCTTAGTATTCGTCGGGAATTTAGATTCACAGTTACATATCATATTACCACTTTTAATATTTTCATATCTCATTATACATTTTTATTATATTTACATATCCCTTTAAAAATTATGATAACCTCTATATATCAAGAAACATACATTGACATAACTAGTGTGACATGGTACATCTACAATTTCTTGTTGGATAGTTATTGAAATACCAATTTTTTAGAGAAATTTTTCAAATATACTATTAAATATTCAGTTCTGACTAAAAATAACTTTTATATAAAAATTCCTTTATCAATTAATTAGTAACATTCAACTCCAAGAACAATGGAATAACAAATTCATAAAAAACATTCAACTTTTATTAGGATATCTCTTCCAATTTTATACTCATCTAGAGAAAATTAATTCTTCATCTATAAGAATTGACAATAAATAAAACATTATCCTCTAATGATATCAAGACTTATAAATTTTTTTATATGTATTCACTAAGAATAACAATAAAAAAATTTATATTTAGTGTTATATTCCGTCTAAGAATATCATGGGGAATGTTTATATTTTAACCAACATATTTTTAATATAGATTTCTTACAAAAACGTTATATTATATTCTCAATGATTTTCCTTCATTATGAGATGAATTTATTTTGATGTAAAATTGTCCCTTAAGGTTTATATTTATAACCAGAACACTATTTTACTACTACTAGAGATTATGGGATGTTTATAATGCTATGTATCCATATTTGTTATATAAATTCATTAAGGATTTTAATTTATTATATCTGGAGTGGGTTTTGTTGAGAGACGGTGTTCAGATTAAGGTTTTGAGATGTTTAACATCTCAAATAGATATTCTTGTATGTGGAATGAGTCCCTATATGTTTTCTAGTAAATTTAAGTGGATAAAGAGTGGGTTAAAATGGATCATGAGTCACATGGGGTTCTTATAATCCTACCATAGCATATACTATGATGGAGTGCCCGAAGTCTAGTTTTTTTGTTGAGCATATGGAACTCCAAGATGTTGTGTTCTTGGAGGGGATATGGGCTGTGGAATTGAGAAACGGTCGACTAAACTGTCTTATAATGGGAATTTGGATGACTGTGGTGTTGACCAAGGGAATAAGGGGTGAAATAAGGACCAATTTTAAAGGTAGTATCCATATTTATGTTGTTTTGGATGATAATATATATTGTGGGTAATATAGAGAAAAAGGGGGCTACAGTTTTTTGATTGGATTTTTGTTAACTAAGATTGGGTGTTTAGTCTCTATAAAATACAATGTGAGGGTGATGGCCACATCATTGGTCCATACATGATAATAATTTCTATAAAAGAGTTACTATGTTCCAATTTACTACAAGTAATCTAATTGAACCTAAGAATAATTTCTCTTTTATTTTCATGACTATCTGGTAGCTTGCATTCTGATGATTTCATATGGTCACTTGTCAATCATGATGTCACTTGAACATTGTAATCGATAAATTATTTGTAAACCTTTATGGCTAGTTTAGTACTTATCCAATTTTTAATGAATCTTCTATATGGAAAACTGACGGTCATGTCCATGTTATGGTGGAAGTCATCCAAACATCAAGAAAAAATGTAAGGCTGCCATTTCAACATGAATGCGATCAACTGGAGGCTACCACATCGATCCAAACATGAATGATAGATGTGTCAAAACCCAATATGTAAGTATACTAACTTACTAGAATATCAAATCATGATATATATTTTAATCTTTGAAAAATAAAGGAAATATATAAATTTAAAATATGGAATCTCATGCATTGTTTTTCCATGCTTAAAAAGTAATAAACTATGAACATATAAAAGATATAGAAGGTCATTGATTAAGGGGAGGTGGGATTTATTCATGGATCATGATTTCTTGTTGGAAGATCTATTATGGATTTTATTTTTATTTTTATATTATATCATCTTTATTTTCTTAATTGCTTCCCCCTTTCTTCTCTTCTGCCCTTAAAATGAAGGAGTTGTCTTCAGTGTGATCATAAAAGGGAATATTTTCCCGAGTAATTCTTGATTCCCCAAATTATATTGAATAAAAGAAATTTATTAAAGATTTAATATGGTTTTCAATGTATCTTGTACAATTTTAATACAATTATATATTTATGTCTTTCATTATTTTCATTATTTACTACCATGGATGGAAAATGTTTCATTTCCTTCCACCTAATGTAGATTTTCTCGAACGAACTAACTAATTTAGGTGGTGAGTGTTAATAAATAGTTGGAACATGTGTGATATCTATGATTCACTTAAAAATTACCTAGGAGAAAATATTTTATTGGTAATTACCATATTAGGATTGGTGTTGCTTGTTGAATCTCCACTCACATTAGAAGTGAGACTAACTGTTGAGTAATAGAATAAGGACAGTCTCTTTCATAACTCTGAACTTAGGTTGATTGATAAATATATCAAGGACTCATTAATTTATCTATTAATATGTGGGGAAATAAAATCCCCTTTTTTTTACTATTATATCCTTTTTAGAGTAATCCAAACTCTAACATGATAACCCTTCTCAGGAACTATTTCCTTACATTAGTTTCAATTAACTAATTTCATTTCTGAAATAACAAACATAAAGAAACAGATTTCAATAATTAAAAATTTAGGACGAAGTTTTTCTAAATCTACTCTTGGAGACAATACTAGGTTACCATTAATAACACATTTAGCCTTGGTAATAAATTTCCTTTTCCATGACCCAAGATAGGTTTTCATTGGGTGGTTGACATGGGGATCTCTCCCACTTATTTCACCCAATCCCTATGTTTTGGATTGGATTTTTGGTGTCATTTCTTTTCTAAATGAATGAGAGAATCTCTCTTTTATTCTTCATTAATTTTCCCTAGTTCCCTAGACTAATTTTGGGTGACGGAGGAAACAATTCTATTGATTATTCCACTAGAGCTTAGTGTAATTTCCCTAATGTGTTGTGGATTTTTCTTAATATGGATAGAGGGTATCCTATTATAATTATCCCATGTCATCTCATTCCATTTTAGTTAACGAACATTTAAAGATATAATTATTTTATAATTTTGATTAAATTAAATTTTTATATTAAATTATTATTTTATGTCATATATTTTCCTAGAATAGTGTTAGGGGTATGCCATGGATCATCAATAAGCGGTTGGTTGTAGTTTAGATGAACTACAATCACTTAGTAAGTTTAATGGAAATTATGCCAATATATTTAAATGTAAAATTAATTTTAAATATTGATTTAATTATAAATTAGTTATAATTAATTAATTTTTGTGTTTTAGGGTGGTTAGGTCATCATGTGGATAGTGAATAACTGGAAAGACTAAGATGATCTCTAGTAAGATTTACCTAGTTCAAATAAAATGGAATAACTACATTAATATGGTAAGTGGTCCCTTAAGCATACCCATTTCAACTTGTGATTGTGGTATCATAACTGATGGAGGTTAAAATTTTAAATATTAGTAAATATTTTATTTAAAATGAAATTCTAGGACTAATTGGGAAAAGTTCCAAGGGCCATGAGGGACCCCTGGGCATTGCTTGATTTCTCACTGATGAATAGTGCCTTGATAATATTTATGGATTTTTTATACTCATACCATAAGGAATATAATGTAAAAAAATTATGTCAACTTAGTAGGCCTTGATAAGTTCTTTTTATGGACTCCAGGTAAATGTTAGTGTTAAACTGAAATAGATGGCATTAGAATTGTTCATGTGGGAAACTTGGGATTCCTTAAAGGCTTTGGGATAGTAAAAATGACCACAGGGAAATTGTTTCTCCCCCAATACTATATGCGAACTAGGATGGTATTCCCTAGGTAGATTGTGGGTAGGTTGAGTGAAATGACCCAACCGAGATGACAGAGAAAGTGCGATGAGCCATGTGTTATCTTTTTATACTGATATTGTCTGACCTTTCCTAGAAGTTTGATGAGACCATATTATGTTTATAATATTTAAATGGGAAATGATTACCTCTATGTTTTGGGTTTCAATCCAGATATGTTAACTAGATATGTGAACCCATGTGGGGTGACAATGAATAATGTGAAAAAGGGGACCCTAAAGGGTTCCCTAGTGATATGAATACCCTAGTGGGGGTGTATGCATGAATGGGTAGTGATTATTTCATGTTTAACCTTATAACATGAAATAATGATGATTTATTTATTATTTTCAAATCAATTTATCATGCCCTTGAGTGACATACCTCTATTGTGTGGGATGTGTTTAGGAATATTTCCAGCCTCATCGAGATGTGTATTATGTGATGATTTAGGTGCAACACAATACCAACAATGATATATATAGATATATTGGATGCCTTGGACTATATCCTTGGATCAGATATCTGTGACTATAAATTAGTATTTAGTATATACATGGAATGAATTTTATATGTTCTTTTTATTTTCCATTACATCATGATTTTTGTTTTGAGATTATTGAACACGATCCTTAGATTTTAATATGCTTCCAGTTTGGAACTACCTAGACATGCTCTTTGTATTTGAATTTTCTATCAATTTGGAAATTCTTTATACACTATATTTCGACTCATATGTGTTAATATTTGAATTTACTTTTATTTCCACCTCGGAATAGGTTATTGAGACTAAAAATAATAGATAACTTAGGACATAATCCAAGGAATCAATCATTGAGCTTGATACAATCAGATTTCCATGGACCAACACTTTGAATTTCCCATTATGCTTATTAATAATAGAATAGAAAGTAAATACTCATAGTAATTGTATATTGAGAATAAAATTGGTTGGATTAGTGCCATGACATTTTCATATATAATATAATAATGACGAAAGTAGGTTTGGATTGATACCGGGTTTCACATTAGAATCTGAGAATTGAAAGTGGTTATTTTATTATTCCTATATATTATATTTATTTATGTACCTAATCATGTTATATTAACATAGACTTTTTTACATGTTTTTTTGGGACATGATTTCTAGTTCCCTACTAAATCATAGTCACACCATACTCAGGTAGCCATAACACTTGGGTACCCGAGCAATCTTAATTATTAAAGACTCAGGTAGGGTTGAGGCTTAGTGTAGTTTAAGTGAAAAGGATAACTCAGTTGGAGTTAGTATAAGGATTTGGTAAATAATGGGGATATAGTTGAGGCAAATGTATTATATTTATTTTATCTATTCTGTATATGTGATTGAAGTTTTGAGTGAATAATGTTTGTTTGTTGGCATAGACATTATTATTTATGACTACTTGCTTCGGTTTGTTAATTTTATATAGAATTTTATGTTTTAATTCTTATTTTTACTCTTATGATTATTTATGTTCGACGTTTGGTTATTTTTATATTACTGTACACTTTGATATGGGGGTATAGTCTCCCCATTATAACACCCTAAACCCTCACTTCCATCCACCTACCCCTAATATATGGGGAGGTGTTCTTGAGGTCACATGAAACACGATCCAGCCAATATTTATATTGAAACATGATGGCGATGTTACAAGGTTGTATTAGAGATATTATGTGACATTTACCATAGTGTTTAATATATTTGTTTTCATACTATTTTGGAATATAGTAAAAAGGGGGTATGGTATTGTGTCAAATCATGTGACGGACCTCAGATAGGTGTTTCATGAACATCTATTCTAATAGAAATTTCTTATTACAAGGGGTATGAGATTTTTATTCCAGGTTTATCATTTAATATTTTTATTATTTCACATTATGTGACACACTTGAGATTTTTTATAAATTATTTATAGATTTTTAGCTCTTGGGTTGTTGGGAATATTCCATATTCATGAATTAAATTTTTCATCCAGGATTAACATCACGTATGTGTTCTTGAATGTGATTGATATAACATACGACAAGGGTTAAATTGTTTAATGTTTGAAAAAAAATTATATGGGGTTTTCTTATATAACTTACTTTTGTTATTATACCAAATTGGACCACAGTATAGTATTTTTGAGGATATTTCTTTTGGGATTCTTTAGATGGGTTCTCCTTAATGATGGATTTGTGTTCCCTCATGTAAGGTATTTATAATTTCCCTTAGTGGGTTAATGTATGCATCATATTCTTTGGTCCTGGTTTAAGATTACAAGATCATTTTGGCTATGTAAATATTGAATAAAATTATATAGTGTCTTCCCATATAGGTTTTCAGTGGAATTCTACTTGAAAAGGCATATAACTCTGATTCCCTTGGCATGGATCATTACTGGGAGATTTAATTAAATGTATATATGTGAGACTAGGGAGTGGGTTTCTAAACTAGTGAGTTTCATTATGATGGTTATATAGGAGAAAAGGTGTTTCAAATGAGATATGAAAAACTTAATGTATGGAATATGGGTTGGGTAGGAGAGCCTTGTCCATTTGAGATATATCTCAGGATATTAGTGAGTCAGATATTAAAGTTGACATCAGTTGTGTTATATGAGGGTAACCCATTAGTAGGGTTAGCCTGAGCTTGTGAGTTTAATACTGACCCGATGCAATAAAAAATGATTCTAGTTATGAAATTAATGCACATTAGATGTTACTCAGTTTGATGTATAGCCATGAAGATTCATTCAGGTTTGTGATGAAAATAAATTGAGGTGATTTTGAAATGAAGAATGATTTAATAATGCATTATTGGTATGATTCTTGGCCTTATTTCTTTTAGGTGTGATTCAAGATAATATATAGTATAAAAATACTACATAGTATGATCTAGGATAGGTATAACATGTGTATGTTTTCAAGTTATATAAGAAATTGTGTTGAGGGGTGTTCTTATGATAGTCCTTTTTATGGTGAAGTTATTGATTTTGAAGAGGACCATTGAGGTGATTTTGGGTTTATGTTATTAACATTTATGATGAAAATTATTAGTGGATAAATTTTGAAGCCTATATAAAATTATACTTGAATCATAAGTGGATGATTAATGTTGTGATATTGGGTGTTATGAAAACATACACCAACTGGGTTTTGATGAGATCATGAAAGAGGATTTTGGTTACACATGGTTCTATTGTAGTTTCGAATTTATGAGCAGTTTCATATGAGCGAAAAAATAATGAGTTTGATGGAAAATTTACATTTATGATTTACCAATAAATTTAAAAAAAATGGAAGTTTCTATCTATGGTTGAAAATACACAAGGTATAGATTGGGTGTTGTGAAGTGGTCTACATGAGGGTGTTTCTAGATAGTTATTATTAGAGATGCATGATGATGGTGCTTATCAAGGTAACAATTGAGGAGTAGTGTAAGAACATATATATGGTGTGGATTACACTATTTTCTATAAAAGTCTACGAACCTCACTAAACATGGATTTATAGTGAGTGTGGGGGATGACATTCCTATTCACTAAGAGTTGTAAGTTCATAGTATTTTATATTGGTGATTAGGTACAAGTGGAATAGCCATGTGGAATCATTCCATGCAGTAATAGATGAAATGTGAGTAATGGTGGATTTCCCCTCAGGTGGGTAGGGTCCCAGTTGTGATTATACAAGTTGTTAGGTGTTTAAGATAACACCAGGATGCTAGATTTTAAGTGAATTAAATATAATTTGGTTCATTGCTAAAATCCATACGTTAGGTTTGGATAGAAAAATATATTGGGTTCATGTGTTATCATTAGGATTGAGATGATTTCGAGATAATCCGAGTAGGATTTGAGTTGGGGGTGTGTCAGTGATCAACATGAGAGAAAAGCATCCAATTTGGTTTGTTGATGATCAAACTATATAATTACACTTGGAGTCAGTCTAGGCTATGGTGTGGGTTTTTTATGATCTTGAGATTGATTCACGGTTTAAGGTATCATTATAGATTTAATTGATAGTGAATAAGTTATTGAGAATGATTATTTTTGGAAATGGTCAATTGGAGTAGGACCAACAAATTATTTTTCATTTAGTGGGTGTACTGAGATTGAGAAAAAACTAAAATAGTCATTATACTATTAGAAATGTGTTTATGTAGGTTATTTTGATGATAGGGAGCACTGTGGTTTGTAATCATCACTTGTGACTAGAGATTTAAGGTGGGGGAACCATAAACCATATAATAAATTGACTAATGACCCCTTTATGTGTCATGATATATTAGAATTGTTGAGTTTCATCTCAGTGTTTTGGTAATCTTGATTAGTGGTGTACTAGGTTTTTATGAATAACATTCCATGGGTTTGGAGTTCAATAGTGAGAGATCATTCAGAGTTTTAGAGTATAATGGTAAAAAATAATTGCGAATTAGTGATTAGATTATGTTATATTGATGATTCGAGAACTGGTGAGGATTCCCAAGGATGATAATTGCCATGGTCGGGAGGTTGTAAAAGACCATGCCCATATATGTTATATTGATTTAGTGGGGACTTGAATTTTTTATTTCTGAAATGGGTTTTGTTGAGAAATAGTGTTTGAATGGGTGTTATGATAGGTTGAACATCTTAAAAAATAATAGATTTTGAATAAGTCCTAAGAGGTGTTTTGTTAATTTATGTGGTCTATGGAGTGTATCTATAAGGATTAAATGGTTCTTAGAGAACTTTGAGGCCCACCACAACATGAGCTACGTTGTGGTTCCCTATGTCTAGCCATTTCGGCTGACCATAGGAAGCCCCATTCTATTGAGATATCAGTCATGTTAGGGGGTGGTTACTATGTGAAATGGTTGACTATAATTGAAAATCATTGTTGTTTGGTTGATCATGATGGTTTCATGAGGTTCTAGGGGTGAAATGGGGACCGATTATGCCATATTCCCTACTCGTTGGGTGTTTAGTCAATGAAGAGCCATAGTGGAAAATGATGTGTATGGAGGGGACTAGTGTATGGTGTTGGGTGTTTTGTTTTTTATGATTTGGTGTGTGGATTATTCAATATAACAATTCAGGGTGAGTTATACATTGTAGGGTCAGTCATTTCAGACTCATAAAAGGATATATAGGGGTGCACCATAATTTAGTGAAATTAATGGTGCAATACATGGTATCCCCACACATTTTAATTTGCATGGGGTATATCCATTTTCCCCATATTTTTTTTATTAAGGGATAAAGCCTCTATTATTCTTCCTCCCTCTTGGGAAATCAATCAAGGGAGCAATCTCCCTTGATTCCTTAAATCCCTTATGGCCTGAGGTGTTGGTTTTTTGGTAATTATTTAGGAAATAAAGGTGATCCAATCTTATTTTATTATATGTTCTTCTTCTACTATTTCTCCAACTACTTTTTCCATATAAATATTAATATTTAGTTGATGGTCCCACCTGATCAATTTTTAATTTTTATTTATATATTGGGTATTTTCCTCAATAAGGATGGAAGATATCCTAGGAGAATAATTTCACATCATTTAATGTAATTTTCGGTTAAGGTGCATCGTTAAAATGATTTGTTTGAGATATTTTGTTAAATTACTTTTTTTGTTATTCGATTATTTTTATGGGTATGGGATTTTTCTTGGATGTTTTTTTGGTGTACACCATGGATCTTCTATGGGTGGTCGATCGTTGTTTCAGTGTAATGATGAATCTCATTGAGTTTTAGGAGATAATTCCATATTTCATTTAATATTTTTTTAATTATTTAATAAATTATAAATTTATTTTAATTAATTAATATGGATGTTTTATCATAAGTTAGAACCTCATGTGGATGGATGATGGATGGTTGGAATGATATGATATCAGTCAAGAGTTTATTGGATGATATCGAAGGTAATAACTCTTTTAACAAAGTATGTGTTCCCATGGGCATGCCACTATTTTTATTGAATTAATTTATATAATTTGACATGTGGTATTCTAACTCTATAGTCAGCATGGTTGATCTTTTCAATTTAATTAAACAATTAATTTTAAAATGAAATATCCAGATAAATTAGACAATGTTACATGGTTCATGAAAAACCATTGTGCACTAGATTGATGCCTCAACTAATGATAGTCGAGGCCTTGATAATGGTTTAATGCCTTGTGATAATCATTCCTTAACTGGTGGAATATACATAAATTAAGTGAACATAGTGTACCTTTAGTGGTCCTGATAATACCATCTAAGTATAAATGAGTGATGAACTATTATGGAGGGACATATGATTAACAATTTGGTAAAATCAAGATTCCAAATATCCTTCAGGATAGTTGGAATAACCATGGGTAAATATTCCCCCACATTTTTATATGATGATCAGGAGGGTATTCTGTAGGTATATTATGAAAAAATTGAGTGTGGGGGAAAACATGAGATGAATACTAAAGTAAAATAGCCTTTTTTGATATCTTGAGAGTGATGTTGTGTGACCTTGTATATAAGTTTGATAAGGTAGTTTCATGATTATCTGATTCTAATGGATTTAATACTCTCTATGTAACATGTGATGAGTTGAGTGTTATGAATTAGTTTGTTTAACCCATGTATGATGTCTTTGTGTGTTGCGATATAGGATACCCTAGCAGGTGACCAGGTGATATGATGATCCTAGTGAGGGTGAATGGAAGAATGGGTAGTGATGGTTCTAGGTTTCACATGAGATCCTGAATATATAATGATCTTTTTAGGTTTCTGAAATTCAGAGGCAATGTTCTTGATTGGTTGACCGGTGTCATGTGGGAATTGTTTAGGAATTTGATTGACCCAGTAACGATCCATACTATGAGATTATTTGGGTGAGTCACACTACCCATTGATATTTATATATATACATGCTATTTATTGGGATACTAATTTCAATCAAACCATTATGTATCCTACTTTATATTTAAGTAGACACATGAGATTCCTTTAAACTGACCCATGGATCCGGCCATTGGATGTGTTATCGATATCAATGGATTGAAAATCCTCCTTGGATTTGGATGTTCTGTCATTTTGGAATGACTTAGACATGGTTCATGGATTCATACATTATACTATATGAATTTCATATGTATTTCTACAAGTAATTAGTTATTGAAACTAATAATACTAAATTTACTAGGCCTTTCTCCTGGTAATTGGTCATTGAGACTGATAGTGGTAGATTTCATAGGACATGTTCCTATGAATCATTGAAGATGTTGATATTCATTGAAATGGTCCCATTATGTATTATGAGACACATTTTCACTATACTATGTATGTTTGGGTTGAGCCTAGGTGTCACATTATTTCATGAGGTTCAATGGTGATTAATTTATTATGCTCCTATCGTTTATTTATTTATTAATATGAGAATATCACATGAACATGCACTACGTTCATTAGATTTGTTTGGAACCACATAGGTGGGTCCCTACTAAGCTATACTCACACCCTACTTAGGGGTCATCCACATGTGGGTATGATATGAATCTTCAATGATCATAGGTTTAGGTCGTATAGAGGCCCAAAAGTACCTTGAGCGAGGGGGATAACATCAATAGAGTTAAGAGATGGATAAGGTTTGAATTAGATATATAGTTAATCTTTGTATATTTTTTTAAATTTATATATATATATATATATATTTATATTGTTATACCAATATATGATCAATGTTTATATGCAATCATGGTCATGAGTTTGTATGACTTCTTACTTCTACATGTTTATTTGATAAACCATGTTATATTTAATTTGTTCTATGTGTGTTTACGATTGTTATGGATTATTTTTTCTTAAATATCTATTGTAAAAAACTATTATAAGTTGATATAATTTCTCTATAGTGACACCCAAGACACCAACTATGAGCTGGCAGCGTCAGTTATGTAGGGACGTGTGCATAAGGTCATGTGGTGACATGATTCAGTTACAATTCTCAGTGAACCTATGTAGGGACATAGTACTGATCCTAAATTCTAATGAAAAAATTTACTAGGAAATTAGGTATACCCCTGATGGATCCTTTTCATGAAGTCTATACACAATCAATTTTTACATTATTATATAATATTGTGAAAACCTAATCTTCTCTCTCAAGGAGATATATAAACCCAATATTAGCACTTAATTAATATTTTCAGTTTTGTAACCAATAAATCATAATAAGAGGAATTTTATTTATTATTTTTCAATAACTAAACAAAATAATGAGTCAGTCTTCAAAATTCAAATAGGTGAGAATGTTTAATAAAATTATAGTATTTAATTGAATTTTTTTAATTCTATTTCATTTATCCTTTCTTATCCACTATTAATTATTTTCTTAAAATTCATCTTTTCATTGAGATAAATCTATAATCCTATAATTTTACCAGCTCCTATTATTGATTATATGAAAATAATACACTATTATCTTAATGAATGATCTCTTTTAATTTTTTGGTGTTTCTATTCTTCGTCAAGTGTCATTGTTCTTATTAACCTTTAAACATAAAAATAGCCCATAATTATAAAACATTAGAGTATTCGTATAAATGTTATTGAGAATCACCTAACTTGTTTAACTAATTCATTCCATCATATATGTATCAATTGATAATTAGGTATAGTAAATTAACAAAACATTAAGAAATTACTCATTTAAGAATAAAATTAAATATTCACAATATTCATTTTAGTATTATATGATTATCTAAAAACCATATAGTTTTTTTAAAATAAAAGTTGTTATATAATAATTCATAAATAATTTGAAAAAAAATATTTTTAATAATTATTTAAATTTAATATTTTATTCAATGATTTCATCGAAAATATTATAATTTTAATTTCGTAATCTCAAATTAAAAAATAAAATTTTTAATATTTTTAGGGCTTTTCATGGACTATAAAATAAATTTTAAATTAATATAGATATTAAATTAATATATTAAGTATTTATAGTGGATTTTTTAATTTAAATGAAAATGGTTATTTTTTATTTGTATATATTTTAAAATATATGTGTTGGGTTGATATGGTTATTATAATAATAACAATTTTTTAGAATTGATATTATTAATATTATTTATTTTTAATGGTAAGTTTTTATTATGTGGTGTATTATGTCATTGATTGTTTTTTTATTTTTATAAATGATGTCATTGTTTTTTTTTGTTTTTTTTATTTTTGTTTTTTGTTGTTGTTTTTGTTGTTGTTGTTGTTAGAAATAATTATTTTGGATATGTTCGGGGGAGAGTAAAATGGTGATTGGGGATATGATATATTCTGGGGCTTGTAATGGTGTTTTTAAGGGACATAGCTATGGATATTGAGTTCTTTCCTACAGGTTCAACATAAATTTCTCATGATATTTATGATTTATATAATCTGACATTGTGATTATGAGATGAATAAAAAAACTAGTGATAATGTAACTATGAATTCATATGAGATATGAGGTTCCATTAGGTCATTGATATTCAGGATTTCTAACAGAATTGTCAATAAGGTGATAAATTCTAATGCCTTAACCAATAATGATGCTATTTTGGAGAGGATAAAACTCTAAAAAATATGTATAATTTACCAAATTTACTTGATCAAAGGTTGGAATCCATGGAAGGAAAGTGATCAAGTAAGTCTCCAATCAAAAATTTGGGGATTTTAAAATTGGAATTGAATTTCTGTTAGATATGGGTTTTTTATAAATCATGTTTCTATAAAAAAATTCAAATTGAAGGATTTGGGATTTTGTTTGGTTAACAAAAACATGGGGTCATGAGAATTCATTAGTGGGCATTAAATTTTAATTTTCTTGATTATATTGATTCCTAGTTGAATGTTTGGTTTCAAATATATGGTTTAGATTTGGTGTAATGGAATACTAAAATTATATTTTACATTGGTACATCTATTGAAATTTTTATTAGAACAAATAATGAATCTAAAACAACTATTTATGGCCATTATGATAATATTCTAGAATAAATTGATTAGAGCGCTACATTGATTGAAATATCTATTTTATCAACATGTAATGTTGAGGATATTTTTATGATTGGATATAATAAAGTTATTTCTTTTTTTTATTTAATTATTGGGGATTAGAAGTCCAATTGAAATAAGTAAATTGTTTTCTCAATCTATCATATGAGAGTCTATGATTTTAATTAGTGTTAAAGGATGAAATGTGGCCCCAAAAAATATATGGAAATTTATCACAAAATTGATGTTCATTATAATAAGTATGATAATTTCTTTTATATTGAAAGGAATTCTAGGAAGGGAAGTCCAAATTTAGATCAGAAGGTAGTATTAAACATTATTTTTTTACTCCACTCAAAGAGGATAACAGGATCTAGTAAGCAAGATTATATGGGAATTCAGAATACTAAAGGGAATACTCTTAGCCTATTTCTAATATAGGATATGTAGAACCCAACAAGAACTATGTAGACCATGAAAATCTAAAATTCAATATAGGGAATTTATAATTCAACAGACTATCTATCCAGCTTGTATCTTGGGAAAGTTATTCAAAGACTTGATCAGATAAATCTTCCTAGGAGAATATGATTTTCTATTAGTAAGGGTACCTAGAGGAATGATAATTCTAATTGAATATTTTCAATAGAACAACAAATAGAAAAAAATTATTTTGGAATATGAAATAGAAAAAAGTGAATCTTTAGAAAATAGAACTGTGCAACATAATCATCAGTGGGGTGTTTCTCAAACTGGTGATCAACATATGGGTGATCATAAGAACTCGAAAATAAGAAATTAGTAACGTGTTTTGAATACAATGTTTTTCTATTATATTAGGAAGAGTAAATACATATCCTTTTATAAGAAGGATGAATACGTACCTCTCTTTTTAGATGGTGATACATATGTCTATCATAGAATCTATGTTATTAACTTTGGTTTGGATTATTTAACTCATATCATTTTACTGATGATTACAGACAGTCCAGAATTGGAGGGTTATCATGTTTAAGTGTATGTGTAGTATAACACCTTGAGATTTTTTAAAATATATTATTTTTTAATAAATTAATATTCCACGATGTCTTTCATTACAATAAGTCAAACATTCCTTTCATACTACACTGACTTGGCATGTGTTACTCGTAACATCGACTTAGCGTAAATCAACTTGTCACACATTACATTAAAAAAAAAGTCACTAAAACACTACAAAAAACATAAATTTTATCATGACCTACATAGAACACCGAATTTATCATACATTACATGCAATATTGACATCCCTTAATGGATTTTATAGCACAGAAGATTGAATGTAACCAAAAAATATTATTTCATTAAAACATTATTATTTAATATAATAAGATATAACATAGATATAAAATTGGATTATTATGAATATTATTAAATAACAAATGAAAATACATGGTTGTATTAATTAGTTATTAATAAATTTGAAATAAATATAAGGAAAAATAGAATATAGATAGAATTTATTATAAAAACAACTTTTAAGATCAAAAAGGAACTTTATCCTATTAAATAAAATTAATTAATATTTTTGAAATATATTAATAAAATATATTGATTAAATATATTTATGAAAAATATATTTTATATATTCTATCAAATATTTTTCATTTTACACCAATAACTATTGGATAATAATTAATCTAGTATTTCACATAAAAATAAATATTCTTTTAAATTCAGTTTTATCACCTTTTAATGGAAAACCATTTTTAAATCCATTTTTTGTAAATTTCAAAGATTTAGAATATAAAATAAATATCATATTCAAAAAGGAAATATAACAAATTGTTGAGGATGAATTTTTGGAAATTTTCTTGTAAGGTTTCATTTTTTAATGAGTAGATAAAAATATTGAATTTGAATTCAAAACTTATTTTTCATCTAATTTATTTATAAGGATAAATTTTTTTATTAAATTTTTTTAATGTTTTATTATATAATTTTTTTTTATAAATTAATCCAATTTTGTTCATTGTAACCAATTTCAAATTGAAATTAGATATAAAAAATAGTAATCTTTTAATCATTTTTATGTTAAAAACAAGAAGTGTCGTCACATCCATGGAATTAATTTTAAATTAGTTTCTTACAGTTATGTGATTTTAATTTTGAAAATTTATAGAAAATTGGGAATCATATTAATTTATATTGTATAATAATTTCAACATAATTTTTTACAAAAGATATTAGTGAATGTAGGTAAAATTAATTACAGTGATTAAGGTAGAATTTAGATTAACAAACAACTAAAGCTTATTCTTAAGTACCAAAATGACATAACAACTTGTAAAATAAAAATATTTTTGAATAATTTAGCCCATAAAACATCCATTATTTACTTTTTGGTTTGATATGAATTTTGTTATGTAAAAATGTGGGTACACCAAACTTGTTTTAAAAAATGCCAAGTATGTCCCCTCCATTCCCTATAAAAGGTCACAACCCTTAACCATTATTAACAACCCTAAAACCACTTATAATCTAAAAATATATGAATAATACGCTTCCCAACATACCTACATTCCTCCTTGATATCCCATTATGCGGAAACAAATCTAAGAAATACCTTTAGTAAAAATTAAAAGGAGTTACCCAAAGAAGAGGTAACAACCTTCATCAAGATCCTTTAACTTATTTTCATTAACCCCTCACCAACTTTTATTATTAAATTGTTATAAAAAGAAAAAATTATCCTCAAAATAGTTATTTGTTTTAATACAAGAGATAGAACTAAAATTAAAAACACTTTTATCTAATGGGTAATGAACATATTATTTATGTGTACGGTGAACTACCACCTCACGAAACAAAGATCATTCATATTTTTCTTTTACTCCTTTCATGGTTGGGAATTATCATGGAAACTGTAACATCCCGACCCCACTTACCATCGAACTGGTGGCTGGACCGGTGGGTCACATGGCCTCAAGCACGTCTCCATGTACGCCAGAGGCTGCTGACTAGCAGCGAGGGTCTCAGGAGATGATAGTGGGGAGACTATACCCGCATATCCGTGTAACACAGTGGTATTATCAGAGTAAATAATATTCAGTAGTGGAAGCAGTAAAAAATTGAAAGACAGTAGTGATAGACAAAATAATATCCATTTTATAAAAGGTGTAAAACGCCAATTACAATGCATGGATGTACAAATGATGATACATGTTTGAAAGAAGGAAACATTACATCATGCTTTACAAACAATACAAAAAGAAAAGACAGCAAATCTAGACAACAAAACTCGTAAGCATCCCAACCTCATTCTTGGTCCTCTGCTCCTAACTCCTCGGGTACAACCAGCATAGTACACAACCTAGCTCCTCCAAGCAAGAAGGTCTACTCGGGTACCCCAATGCAATGGCGGCCCAAGTAGGGTGTGAGATATGAATCTCAGTAGGCCGGCACCACCGGTGTCAAACCCAATCCAGACAGTGTATAATAATTAAATAGTGAGTAGGTATGGAGAAATTTTAACACCCCAAGCTTCCATGGTAAGCTTCTCTTTGAATAATAGAGCAGCGTGTGTTGTACGCAACTTCGAGTTCTAACACACACCACAACCAATCAAAGTAGCCCTTATGAATAGTAATACCTACTTTTAGAAATTTTATAAATTTACTCTTTCAAAATGGACTTCATTTTTGAATTAGGAATATCGAATTTAGCCTACGGTGAAATTTTGTAACTTTTCGGATAACTTTTATATTTTGATGAATAATGAAAATTACAAAATTTTAATTAAAAACAACTTTTTAATCAAAATAATTAATAGTGATAAATTATTATATTTAGTGGTTTTAATGTATAATTACAATATAATTTTAACATTTTATCCAATGGTGGTCATTAGAATTAATTTCACTTTGAAATTGGACATAAGCAATTTTCAATCTTTTGATATATATTGCTTCTTAAAAACACGCTATTTGTTGTGACAATGGGAATTAATTAATAAATTAATTAAATCAACTAATATGTTTGTAATTTTTTAAAATAGACACCATTTTTGAATTCAGAATATCAATTATATTTTAGGGTGAATTTTTGGTATTTTTCTGAAAAACATCAATTTTTTATTCATAGTGAAACCACTAAGTGGTAGTTTAAAAACTATTTTTTCGTTTAAATGAAACATTACCACTTCTGTGATTTGATTTTAAGAAATCTGACATACATTGTTTTCATTAGGAAGTAAAATGTGGTTCAATGGGATTAAAATAATTTTTTGGTGAGTAGTAACTTTTATGTTTTATTAATCGCGATTATAGGTAATTAGTGAAATTTAAGGTAAAAATGATATTATAAAAATATGAAAATATCTTGACACTTTTCCTACACTTATTTGATGAGTCATTTCCAACCAAGACAATCCATCTATCAACTTGGGCACTCCACGGAGCCACATGGGTAAGAAAATGACATTAATAACTTTTTATTTAATGTAAAAATAAACTTTTCACAAACATGTGTTGTTTTACTAAAACAATTATTACATGGGGTTATATAAGTTAACTTTTCGACTATAAATGTTCATTTAAAAGATAAAAATATTTCATACATCATTATATATTTTTTTATAATTTTTAGACATTAAATAAATTAAAATGTTTATGACACCAGGATGATGTAGTGATTACCTCATTAATTAACGATTTAAATAAAATGAAAAGATAATGTAAAATCTAAGACTAACACATGTCAAAAACCTATTGGATGAGTATATTTCTAACCCTTATCACCTTAGCCTCGGAATATATCATTGTGGGAATTTTAAAATCCTAAAATCATTTCATAATAATGTAACATTTCATGACTTTCCAAGAGTGCCCCTCCTCTCCTATTATACAAGGCCCCCACCTCTACCAGCTTATTCACAACATAAAAGCCATTTGTCTCAGCCAACCCCATCCCAAATACTCTCTCAAGTTTCCTCTATTACTCCTTGAAGCCTCACTTTGGGAAGAAGTCTTCCCAAGGATGCCTTTGGCTCAAATTAAAAAGAGTTACCCAATTTTAAGGTAATGTCTTCTCTTATATTCTTATGTTTTATTTTGCTTCTCCAACCCCATAAAATCTTATTATTACTTTATTTTGTAAAAAAACCAGTATCATAAATATACTAGGATGTTTTTATTAAAAGGATTTTATTTACACTTGCACACACCTTCGTCTAATGGTTAGTGAACATACTGTTTCTGTGGGTGGCGAATTACTACCTCATGAAATGATGATTGTTCAATATTCTTTTAACACATCTCAAGGTGGCCCTTAAGATGACACTATATTTATATATGATATATATTATGTTTATGTTTTCCTTATTATTCTGTATTTTTCATTTATGTCATACCTTTATGATTTCCATTATGGGTAAACGCAATAAATTCATTTTAGGAAGTGCGGACTACCGCCCACTCAATGTGATTTGAATCGTTAATGTCATATGAGAAATGTATAAACGATGGAGTAAATGATATTATATATGTTATTATATTTGAATTATAATATAACTTTATATCATTATGATTTCATTCGATTAAATACGAAATAGAAATGAAAGTAGCGTTCATGCGTACGTACGACATACCGTCTCCATGAATGGTGCATTTCATTTCATATCTCTAAATGTTTTGTGATATTATAAATGAATGTATATACTGGATATATATGATATATATGATATCTAAATCATGAATATAATTCTTGATATAATGGATATTTTACCACATGAACAGCTTGTAATTATAAGATGTTTATTTTTGACTTCAGTACCAAAGATCGACAAAACGACCGTTATTAACTTAAATAATTACATAATGTTCATAAACTGGTAATAAGTGATATAAAAGGAATAATGAACTTGAAAAATGTTATTAATAAAGTATAAATTATCTATAGTTTATTATTCAGGATATTAAAGAATGATCGAGTCAAGTCGGGCACGATGTAAGGGAACTTCTTAACCCAATTTTCGTTCTTTGGGTTAATCTCCTACTTTCAACTTATGTCATTATATTATTATGTCATATCTTGAATTTGTAATTTCTTTATGTGTACTTATAGTGAATACACATAATATATCTGTATTATTTATAAATAATCTTTGTAAGGGACTTTGACTCAATCTCTTTTCATTGAGGCATATTTTTTTTCATACACAACTTCCTCTTATACGGTGTATAAACCCCTTTGACTTTTACTTTTATTCAAAAGGAATCTTTTTATACGATGCATTTTTACTAAACGACAAAAGGAATTTTTTTTTCTTACGTATGCAGTGAAAATGAATTCTCCGCTGCCGTGACCATTATTTGAGTTTGTGCTTCCTCTAAAATCCATAACTTTTTTTAAACGAAAAACAAATACCATGTTTTAATTTTCTTTTATTTTGGTATTGAAAATGGTTTTGATAGTGTTTTTATTATATAAATGTGTTGTATTGATATCTTGTGATTGAAATATGGAAATTTTATGTTTCCTTTATTCATGTTTTATATGATATGATTATGTTATGGTTTATGATATGTTTAAACCTATTCATATGAGGAATGCATTGGACTTAATAAGTGACGGGTGGAGCCCGCTATAGCTCCTCGATGCATCGGTAGGTCTCATGAGACAAACTAGTGTCTTGGAACGAGGCCTTGACAAAATCTTATTTGTAGTCTTGGCATGAGGCCTTGGCTACGTGGTTATGATATTCTAGAATTATGAATTCCATCATTATGAAAGTGGTTATTGATATTGCATGTGATTATTCGACTAGTAGAATATCCATGTGAATATGTAAATGGAATTATTTCATTTTACCTTTTCCATATTATGTTGAAGTTCAAGTTTAAAAGTATTTTTTAGTTATACATTGCCTTAAATATTAATATTTATTTATGAAAGCTTTCACTATATTGTAATCCTTACCGAGCATCTGAGCTCACCCCTTCCAATGTTTCAATTTTTCTAGGATGTGAAGATGTATATTATGAATGACCTACAGGGATAGTATGAGGGGATATGAAGAAAAGATGTTGTTGTAGTTTTTTTTTACTTTATGATGTAATGTAAGACTTATGAATGTATCTAGTGTTTCCAAGGATACTAAACTAATCGGTCTTTCGAGACATGATCTTTTGTGATCATGCCAATGTTACGCAATAATGCACCAACTCTGGGTAACTGGGGTCGGGGCATTACAGTTGGTATCAGAGGAAGTTTAGTACTAACCTTGGAAGCTAGATTTAGAAAACTCTGATTAGAGCACATAGTCCTAAGATATACTTTGAGTATTAGTATAGAATAACTTCCTATAATTTTGGTATTATAGAGATTTTGTGAGTTTTCTGAGCAATACATACCTTTCTGGATACGAGCAGGTAGAGGCGGCTCTGGCATAGATGTACCTAGGGGTAAAACCCAAAAACACCACTTTGAGCTAGACATGAACGGTAAATGGTGCATGACAATGGGCCTTGCTTCACTCTTGGTTACGACACTCCTGGAGGATATGCTTAGGATAATTCTCATTTTCATTACAAACCATTATGAAGTGTTTATGAGTATATAATTCTACAAAGAAAACATTCTTATGATTATAGTTCAATTTATGTTAACTGTTTTACAAGTATGGAATTATGTATATTGATTTATAAAATAATCTAGTTTATGTCATTGTTTAGAAATGGCGCCTAGTGGGAGAAATGGAAACCGTATCAATGCACGCACTCCATGTAGGGATTTCCCTCCTGATCAAGATAATTATAGTGGAGCTGGTGATACAACTAGTGCTGATCAACTTTTCACCATACTGGGACAACTCACTCAGTTTATGAATAATAACCTTACTCGTATAGAGCACCCTGATCCACAACGTGGAGGATCAATGTTATACCGCTTCATAAGGCAACAAATGCAAACATTTAATTGGGGTAAAAATCCATTAGTATCTGAGAAATGGATAATCTTTTTAGAGAAAATATTTCACGCCTTGGGGAGTAGCGAAACAGAGAAAGTTGTCATGGCAGTTTACTGCCTCACTGGAGATGCCGATCAATGGTGGTCACTAATTTAAAACACAAAGGAAGATGAAGAAGTATCAAGTATGGAATGGAGGGAGTTCAAAGATATTTTCTTAGAAAAATACTTCCCTCGTGACCATCGAGAAGATATGGAAAGGCAATTTCTGAGACTAAGACAAAAGGAGGATGATAATGTTGCAAAGTATGAGGCTAACTTTACATGGTTAGCAAGGAATGCAACATATTATATACGTAACCCAAAAACTAAGATTGATCGTTTTTTAATGGGTTAAAACCATTTATCCATCGAGCCTTATTCTCACAATATTTCTCGTCGTACAAAGATATTGTCTCATGTTCTATCAAGACATAAAAGGAATTCTCTAAATCACATGATAATAAAGTAAAGAAAGAGAAGAAGTGAACGGTGGAATAAGAGATAGATAATGGGAAAAAGGGAAAGAAGGGTTTTCCATTATCTAATATTTGTGGGAAGAATCACCCTGGAACTTGACTAAAAGGAATGGGAGTCTGTTATAAATGTGGAGAAAAAGGTCACCAGGCACGTTATTGCAAGGTAAAGAAATAGGCTATCAATGTTGAATTCTACAATTGTTGGGAAATGTGGTATTATGAAAATGAATGTCCTAAGCTTCAGGAAAATTTTCCTCACAAAAGGCCAAGGGATCAAGGACAATCTTATGCTATTACTACATTTGAGGTGGAATAATTAATGTATTGGTGCTTTTGGACTCAAGGATTATATTATGGTTATAAGAATAATGTGATATAAATAAGTATTGTACTAAATTACTTGTTGTTTTCGTTATGTTTTTAATATGATTAATGTAATCATATTTTTTTATTTGACAATAAGAGAAACTATACTTTTTTAAGGAATCTGATGATACACTTGAATTTGGAATTTAGAGACATTTTAGAGAAAGTCTGGACAGAGGAATTTTGGATAACTATAAAGGTTGGAATGGATTAAGTTGAACATTGGATAATATTGTTTAAGGTTAAAACATTTATGAAGATTATTTTTGGAATATTATAATACTATAGTTTTAGGAAAAGGACAACCTGCAGGTTGGGGGATAACCCATCGCGCCAAACAAAGATTTAGAAATCGAACCCACAACCACAATTCGACCGGCCTTTATTACCCACCACTAGCCTACAGGAAGTCCCTGGTTATTAAAAAATAGTTTTCATAATCTAAATGGTATGTGTTAATATTTTGTACCTTTTACAATTAGGATAAATATAATACTTTTGAGTTCTATTACCTTTTGGAGTGAAAGATGGGTTTGTGGTTAAAATTTATTAAAGAATGAAATTCTACATGACAAGTATGTATATTTCCTTGAGTTCTTAGTAAATCTCTTAAATAAATTCCTCAACATTATGAAAGGTAACTTAAAACAAAAACATTGTCGGTTAACTTTTCCAACGGGGGATTCAATGACCGTTTAACCAATCACAAGTTTGTGATTTTCTTGTAGTTAACATTCTCCTAACCATGCTTTCTACAACTCTCTATCAGACCTTGATGGTTTGTTTTTCCTCCATATCTATATTTTCATTGAATCCTAGTATGGGCTATCTCGGGTGACCTTTGTACTACTCTTTCTTTATTTTAATGTTATATTTTTATTAACCTTATTTCCGATGTGGGTTTTCCAAAAATGTATTTTCTATTTTCAACCTTTTATATTAAAAGAAAAATTTCAAATTGCGAGGACGCAATTTATTGAAGGAGGGGAGAATGTAACACCCCAATCCTCCATGGTATGCTTCTCTTTGAATAATAGAGCAGCGTGTGTTGTACGCAACTTCAAGTTCTAACACACACCACAACCAATCAAAGTAGCCATTACGAATATTAATACCTACTTTTTGAAATTTTATAAATTTTATCTTTCAAAATGTACTTCATTTTTGGATTTGTAATATCTAATTTATCCTAGGGTGAAATTTTGGAACTTTTCGGATAACTTTTATATTTTGATGAATAGTGAAAATTACTAAATTTTAATTAAAAACAACTTTTTAATCAAAATAATTAATAGTGATAAATTCTTATATAGAGTGGTTTTAAAGTATAATTAGAATATAATTTTAACATTTTATCTAATAGTGTTCATTATAATTAATTTCACTTTGAAATTGGACATAAACAATTGTCAATCTTTTGATATATATTGCTTCTTAAAAACACGCTATTTGTTGTGACAGCAGGGATTTAATTATTAAATTAATTAAATCAACTAATATGTTTGGAATTTTGTAAAATAGACACCATTTTTAATTCAGAATATCAATTATATCTTAGGGTGAATTTTTGGTATTTTTCTGAAAATCTTCAATTTTTTGATGAATAGTGAAACCACTAAGTGGTAGTTTAAAAAGTATTTTTTCATGTAAATGAAACATTACCACTTCTGTGATTTGATTTTCAAAAATCCGACATACATGGTTATCATTAAGAAGTAAAATGTGGTTCAATGTGATTAAAATAATTTTTTGGTGAATAGTAACTTTTAAGTTTTATTAATCGTGATTAATGATAATTAGTGAAATTTAAGGTAAAAATGATATTATAAAAATATGAAACTATCTTAAAACATGTCATACTCTTATTGGATGAGTCATGGCCGACCATGAAAATCCATGGGTCATCTTGGGGACCCCATGGAGCCACTTGGGTATGAAAATAACATTAACAACTTTTTATTTAAAGTAAAAATAAAATTGTCACAAACATGTGTTGTTTTACTAAAACAATTATTACATGGGGTTATATAAGTTACATTTCAACGATAAATAATCATTGAAAATATAAAAAGATTTTATACATCATTATATTTTTTTTATAATTTTTAGACATTAAATAAATTAAATTTTTTATGACACAATGATGATACAGCGATTACCTCACTAATTAACGATTTAAATAAAATGAAAAGATAATGAAAAATATAAGACATACACATGTCAAAAACCAATTGGATGATTATATTTCGAACCCTTATCACCTTATCCTAGAAATATATCATTTTGGGACCTTTAAAATCCGAAAATCATTTCATAATAATGTAACATTTCATGACTTTTCAAAAGTGCCCCTCCTCTCCTCTTATAAAAGGCCCCCACCTCTACCACCTTATTCACACCATCAAAGCCATTTGTATCGGCCAAAATCTTCCCAAATAATCTCTCAACATCTCTCTCTTACTTTTAGAAGCCTCAATTTGGACAGAAGTCATCCCAAGGAAGCCTTTGGCTCAAATCAAAAAGAGTTACCCAATTTTAAGGTAATGTCTTCTCTTATGTTCTTTTGTTTTATTTTTCTTTTACAATCCCCTAAAATCATTTTATTACTTTGTTTTGTAACAAAACTAGTATCTTCAATATAATAGGATGTTTTTATGAGAATGATTTGATTTACACTTACACACACCTTCTTCAAATGGTTAATGAACATACTGTTTCTGTGGGTGGAAAATTTTTTCCTTGTGAAACGATGATTGTTCAATCTTCTTTTAACACCTCTCATGGTGGCCATTAAGATGAAACTATATATATATATGATATATATTATGTTTATGTTTTTCTTATGCTTCTGTATTTTTCATTTATGTCATTCCTTTATGATTTCCATAATGGGTAAACGCGATAATTTCATTTTAGGAAGTGTGGACTACTGCCCCCTCAAAGTGATTTGAATCGTTAATGCCATATGTGGGATGTATAAAGGATGGAGTAAATGATATTATATATGATATTATACTGGAATTATAATATACCTTTATATCATTATTATATTATTCCATTAAATTCGAAATAGAAATGAAAGTAGCGTTCATGCGTACGTACGGCTTACCGTCTCCATGAACGGTGCATTCCATTTCTTATCTCTAAATGTTATGTGACATTATAAATTCATTTATAATTGATATATATGATATATATGATATCTACATCATGAATATAATTATTTATATAATTTATATTTTACCACATGAACAAATTTTAATTATAAGAAGTTTATTTTTTACTTAAGTACCAAAGATCGACAAAACAACCATTATTAACTTAAATAATTACACAATGTTCATAACATGGTAATATGTGATATAAAAGGAATAATGAACATGAAAAAGGTTCTTAAAAAAGTAGAAATTAACTCTAGTTTATTATTCAGGATATTGAAGAACGATCGAGTCAAGTCGGACACGAGATAAGGTAACTTTTTAACCCAATTTTCATCCTTTGGGTTAATCTCCTACTTTCAAGATATGTCATGATATTATTATGTCCTATCATGAATTTGTATTTTCTTTATGTGTAAATATAGTGAATACACATAATAGATCTATTTTATTTAAAAATAATCTTTGTAAGGGACTTCGTCCAATCTCCTTTCATTGAGGAATATTTTGTTTTATACACAACTTCCTCTTATACGGTGTATAAACCCCTTTGACTTTTACATTTATTCAAAAGGAATCTTTTTATACGAAGCGTTTTTCTAAATGAAAAAAGGAATTTTTTTTTCTTATATATGCGGCGACAATGAGGTCTCCACCACCGTGACCATTATTTGAGTTTCAGCTTCCTCTACAATCCATAACTTTTTTTAACAGAAAAATAAATACCAAGTTTTAATTTTCATTTATTTTGGTATTGTAAATGGTTTTGAAAATGTTTTTATTATATAAATATGTTTTATTGATATCTTGTGATTGAAATGTGGAAATATTATGTTTCCTTTATGCATGTTTTATGTGATAAGATTATGTTATGGTTTAGGATATGTTTAAACCTATTCATATGAGGAATGCATTGGACTTAATAAGTGACGGGTGGAGCCCGCTCTAGCTGGTCGATGCATCAGTAGGTCTCATGAGACAAACTAGTGTCTTGGAACGAGGCCTTGACAGAATATTATTTGTGTCTTGGAATGAGGCCTTGGCTATGTGGTCATGATAGTATGACATTATCCATTCAATCATTATGAAAGTTGTTATCGATATTGCATGTGATTATTCAACTAGTAAAATATCAATGAGAATAAGAAAATGGCATTATTTCATTTTAATTTTTCTATATTATGTTGAAGTTCATGTTTAAATGGTTTTTTTGTTGTACATTTCCTTAAATGTTAATGTTTATTTATGAAAGCTTCTGCTATATTGTTATCCTTATAGAGTATCTGAGCTCACCCCTTCCAATGTATCAATTTTTCCAGAATGTGAAGAAGTATATTATGAATGACTTGCATGGATAGTATGAGGGGATATGAAGACAATATGTTGTTATTGTTTTTTTACTTTATGTTGTAATGTAAAACTTATGAATGTATCTAGTGTTTCCAAGGCTAATAAACTAATCAGTCTTTCGAGACATGATATTTTGTGATCATGCCAATGTTACGCAATAAAGCACTGACTATGGGTAACTAGGGTCGGGGCATTACAGAAATAGTAACCAGATGTATGTAAGTAAATAACACCCATCTAGGTTCCCAAGGGACACCTGACGGTTATACCTGCTTCATCTCGTTTCCAGTAAAGTAACTTCATCATGTCATCTTATATATATATATATAATCATTTAGGTCATAGCTGGCGTGGGGTAAGAATGCCTCACACCCATTAATCGTGATTAGCGGGCACGAGGTAAGAATGCTTGTCGTCCCTATGAGTAAACGGGAAATGGGTAATAATGCCTCCCTTCCATCAATTGATATTAGTGGGCACGAGGTATGAATGCCTCTCGTCCATAGATCAACTGGCAAGGGGTAAGAATGCCTCCCTTTCATCACATTCATTCTACTAGAATGGGGTATAACTGCCTCCCATCCATACATGTAATCTTCAACAGGAAACAACTGGAAAGGGTTAAGAATGCCTCCCTTCCATTCACGTATATAAATCACATCAGGTGTGGGGTAGACATGCCTCCAACCCATACCCAAATAAGATTTCATGGGGTATGCATGCCTCACATACATTATCATACAAAGTAGATGGCATGGGGTATGAATGCCTCCCAACCATAACCATACACATTTATTATCAGCATTATATTACAATGCATAAGGCAGTACCTCTTATGAATTTCATGTAAACATTACACATTCACAATCAATCATTCATGGTGTGGCATCAATATGTGCGCACTCACAATACAAACATATTTATAGTATACTACTTATGGCATTACCTCATAAGAATTCAAAGAATATTACCACATACACATAAGCGAACACATTCACGTTCATACTTAAGGCAACCCATCTTAAGTATCTAAATCAAGATATTTGCCTATTCATTTTACTAACATAAGCCGTGCTCATTATGTTATCCCAAGGCATAGTCATACCACCCTAGTCTATTCATTCTAGTTTAGCCATTTCATATCAAGGGATATGTTTTTATCACTCTTTAACCCTGTGATACCTTCTAGAAGAATCATATCATATAGCCTTAGGTCATCCAACTAAGGTTACCATCTCACTTAATTTTCCTAACTTGGAAAATTGACCCAAACACACGTATCATAGCATTTTCATTCCCTTTGTCTCAACAAAGTAGGTTCCCATTCAAGGCACCACAACAATTCAGCAGGCAAGTATAAAAAGTCTATCACTAATTATTATCTTGAAGGAAGCGCACCTCTGATTGAGGAGTTTTATTATTAAATCGTTAGTATAGTGACCAGGAAACCACATTTATCTTATACCTGCAATTCACACGATTTTCACATCAGCATTTAGCCAGACATAAACTTGTAGAATTAAAATTCTAAGGCAGTGCAGTATTAAATTCACTTTCACTTTACATAAATTAAAGGCAAGGAGAGGGACCCTACCTCAAGGGGGATCCATCCGTCTACTCCGGCTCTTGGCGCTTTCTAACTAAAGTTGTCGCTGTGCTCCCCCGCGAGGCATATGTGATTTCACATACCTGTAAGGAAACATAGCCTCTATGAACACGCTCTGCATGGCCATGAGAGTTCACAAGAGGATCTTTACAATATTCTTATACACATAATCCTGTCTCCGCTCACCTGCCCAGGCACTTTTTATATATTCAATGGGGACAACTAGCCCCGTACCTATATATTCACTGCCATGTACAAATATATGCACGCTGGGGGAACCCACATACATATAAATACACACCTACGCCTACGTAGGTGAGTCTCCTAAGCTCTGGTGAGGCGAATCCAAATCCAAAGGTCCAACACAATATCAAACAACCACTGCCACCTTAATACACAAAGAGAAACCAATTTAAGTGAAGAAAGACCAACCAACGACATTAAAGCCTTACCTCATGTGTTAGAGACAATGTGAAATGAAGTGAAACCACCCAATGCCCTACTAATTAAATACCAGGGAGTCAATAACACATGACGTCCCTAATTTGGAGGATGAGAAACTAACAACGGGTACAAAACCTTACCTCAAAACGTTGGCAACTAACTGAAACCACCCGAACCGCTTCGCCTTCGGTGGAGGTTACCAGAACGCACCTCAAGGGACCCCAAGAGAACTTTCACACCGACCTAGAACAAAAGAAACTGAAAATTGAATCAACCCCAAACCTAGGGAGCTCGGCTGAATCCTACTGGGTGATGATTAGGTCGAAATAAAGCCGGAAACAGTGAGGAGAAGGTGGAGAGGTGCTTACCATGCTGATTCGGAGAGAAGCCGAGAGGAAAACTGGGAAGAAATGGTGTTGAAGGGTTGGACATAAGAGGGGTGTCGCGCGTGGCTCATGGGAGATAAGGGAGGGGTATGTCACGTGGAGGTTCAGCCGAGTGAGGGTGAGGGAGAGTTAGATATAGGTTTTAATTATTTTATTTTCTTTTTATTTTAATTTTATACAAAAACTAATACACACCCAACCCGCACGGTTTGACCCGCACGGTTTTCCAAACCCTGCGCAAACCATGCGGAGTCTTCTGACTCCAAGAGATCTCTCACACGGGCTAGGCGCATGGTTTGGGAAACCGTTTGCAGCCCGTGCACAAGCCACTATCTCATAAAATAAGGCCGCACAGTTTAGGCCGTATTGTTAGCCAAATCGTGCGCCAACCGTACACCCTCTACAGCTCCTTAGAAACAAAGGTTCAGCGCTTTTGAAACCACTTGGGCCACCCGAGAAACATAACGGCCCTTCGCCCACCCAAAACCAAAACAACAAAGCATTCCAACTCATGGAATTCCATTCCGAAGCATAGTTTTAAAAACGACCCATTCAGTAAATGAAAAGTTCAAATTCCTTCGCTTTTTAACACGGTTCAAAATGTGGGTCATTATAGAAACTATATTTATATATTATATTTATTATATTTATTATGTATTTAATATTAATTAATTAATTTACAAGAGATATCCTTATAATTTCTATTTTTTGTAAATATGGTAATTTCGTATCAGGAAGTGTGGACTACTTCCCCCTCCAAGCGATGTGATTTGTTAACATTGTAAACGGAATTTGTTAGTAATGGTTTCAAAAAACATATATGATATAATAATTATACTAGAATAGTTTTATATATATATAAATATATATACATATATTTCATTTACCCTCTTTCTATCAATACGACAATAAAACAGAAGCAATGTCTGTGCATACGTACGACCTACAATCTTCATGAGTGATGTTTTCCATTTGATACTTATATATTATAAATATTAATAGAATACATATATATTTAATTTAATTTTATTTATACCATGTTTTACATTGTAAAAATAATTATATTATGACAAAATATGCAACCAACTAAGACACATGCGAAAAAAATCAAATGTTACCCAACATGAAACCTTAACATAGAATTGTTAATAACATGGTTATATAAGGACATGATTAAAATATATATGGTATTAGATATGATAATATGGTTTGTTGATATATGTAAAATAAACTTATATTTATTATATTATATTTTTGAATTTTTACAATGAGGGTTAAGACTGAATATAAGAGAGTTCCATCTAACATTTTATTTATGTGAGATACATTCATATTTACCACTCATTTAGTTTGTGTGGTGTCTAAATTTTACAAGGATGTATTATATAATTATCGTAATTAAATTCATGGGTATTTAAATATCCATTTTATGATATTTATTACAATTTTTTAATGTTTCAAATGTTACGAAATTGGTAAAGTGGTTTTGTCTCAATTTTTCTTCTTTGAGACACATGGAATGTTATGCACTAATATATTTTTATGAGGTTTATAAAACTCTATCTGACATGTAAATTGTAAATATAATTATTTTCATGATATTTTAATATTCATTTAATGTTATTATTTTCATTTTTAATTCAATTTTATGATATTAGTAACAATTTATAGCTAAAATTTCACCATTTATTGAGTTAGTTTATAATTATGCTCCCGTTGATGAAATATTATGATCCATCTCCCAGAAAATATTAGTATACATCTAACCATATGGTTATCCATTCATATCCAATTATTGATACCATTTTCTCCACTATTTCTTGGATAGTATTATCAAGAATGAGTTTTTAAGAAGGTATGACTTTACCCCTCTATTCGGTCAGAAAAATGTGTTCCTTCAATAACATTTTTGTAAAAATGGTTTCTAAAAAAATTCTAACATTATATTATGTTATTTAAAATATATTGTTTACCCATTTATTGACTTTTATGAAATGGTATTTTTAAAAATGAATCTTCTCATAATTTTTCGGTCGAGGCCATTTTCTAAACCTTTTTACGTTGAAAAAGGAATGTTTGGTATGTACAGATTTTCCCACCATCGTGACCATCATTCTCTTGAATCTTACATCACATGATTACAAATTTATTTTTTCCTAATATTCTATAAACTCATTGTTTTAAAGTTGTTTTAATGTAAATAGTTTTAAAAAAAATCAACCTTATTAAAGATTTCTTAAATGAAAAAAGTTTTCAAAAAACATTTTCAAGCTTACATTATATGTTTTCAATGAAATTTTTTTTCAAAATTTTTTTCACGATTATTTTATATGTTTTCAAGTAAAATTGTTTTTTTAAACATGATGTTACTATTATATGTTTTCAAGCAAAAATGTTTCCAAATTTTTTTTCAATCTTATTTTAATTTTTTGAAGGAAAACATTTTTCAAAAATGTTTTCAATTCACATTTATATATTTTCAATGGAAAATGATTTCAAATTTTTTTGTTCAATTTTCTATTATATGTTTTAATAGGAAAAGGGTTTTAAATTTTTTTTCAAGAGTTCATTATATGCTCTCAAATTATATTCACAGAAAAAGTTTCTCAAAATTATTTATGTTTTATAATTCATTTTTCAAAGAGTAAAATATGTTGTCCTCATGAAATGTTTAAAATTATTTTCCATGATATGATTTCAAAAGTGGGTTTAAGGGATGGATTTTGAAATTTGATAAACTTTATAAAGTGATGTCACAAGTGATATTTCAAAATAATTCTCCATCTATATGACATACATGGTAATAATTATGATTTATTTAGGATATAATCCAAGGGAAACATTGATATTATTTATCTAAATATTTTATGTTTTTATAGATTGATATTTAAGAAACCCATTAATCTTTAATGGGTTATACTATAATAAAGTTATTTCAAACCTTTTTAATGTTATAGGTTATTATTGGATTAAATGGTTATGAAACATATCTATTTTACATTGGTAATGATGTGATTACATGTTTATGACATCCATTTTATTTCAAGTGTTATTATAGGTTGCTTGTGAAACCCATATATTTTATCAGTCATGATATGATGGATGTTTTATTATAATGTGGAATATGTATAAATTATTTTATTATGATATGGGTGGGACCTATATATCCCTCCAATGCATTGGGTAATGAAAAAAAGGTATATAAGTTCAAAGGGTACATGGGTTGTAGCCCAAGACTGAAAAAAATAAGGAACACACGTTGTAGACCAATCCTAGAAACAAGAAGATACATAGGTTGTAGCCCATGCCTGAAAACAAGAAGGTACGTGGATTGTTTCCCTATCCTGAAAAGAAGATGGTAGATGGGTTGGATACCAATACATAAAATAATGAGGTGCATAGTTCTAGACCAAGACCCAAAATATAAGGGTACATAGGTTGTTATCCCAAGATAGAGGATGTTATATGGGAAGTAGCCCAAGAATAAAATGTTATAAAGTATTTTTTGGTATCCTTGAAATAACTTTTTTCTATACTTATTTTAATTCCAAAAAAATATGTTTTAATCCTCAGTTATTTTTTATGGATTATGTACTTGATTTCTATATGATTCATTTCAAATAAAATACCAATATTTATGACATTATTCATTTTTATGATATTTGATATGTATGGTATGATATTTGAATGTTATTATCTTGTTTTTATACCCTTATGTTTATGTTATACTATATATTTTATTTATTTATCCTTAATGAGAAATTCATATCTCCCATTTCTTATATTTATAATACTTAGGTTATGAAGAAAGGTTTTTAAGTAGAATTACTAAGGGGGAGATCATTGGGGGAAACATTGAATATATTTCACTATGGTTGAATATTTGTTTTTGAGTTTCCAAATGCACTAAACTAATACGATATTTAGGAATCAGTTTTTTTAATGTATTAAGTATTCCATGAATGTGATGTAGTGTCTACGTACATTAAGAATGTGTTTTTATGGTTGGAATCTTAGTGACGTTTTAGTTAACATTCAAAAACAAGGATGAAAAAACATTAGTGAGATAACATGGAATATTTTTAAGGATATGTCTATCGATGTTTCTAAGGATAATTCTAAGGATGAGATAATGCTTATGAGAATGTCGTGGAATTTAAAAAAAAATATAGAGTGATTATTTTATTATCATCACATTATTTTATGGGCCCTATAAGTGGATTTGTATTATGTATAGATATACCTAAAAGTAAAAACTTTGATAAGGTGTGTCGGGCTTGACTCAGCATAACATGGTGCATGACAATGGGCCTTACTGCACAACTAGTTTGACACTCTAAGGGATATTCATTTGGAATTCAAAAACACATTACAAAACATAATAAAGGTTTTAAATATAAGAGTAATATGAATAAACTAGGATAATCCTAATGAATCATCAATTAAAAAAAGGTTGTATGATTTAGAAATCCTATATCTAATTTTTCATAATGATGTTGTTTTATTCTATGATATATGTTTCTCACCCTGTGTTATCTGGTATTAGTCCATATGTAGAAATAAAAAGAACATGTTCAACATTGAATGTTTTAGATGTGGAATTTATGGGAATGTTGATATTCTATTTCTCATGTTGAAATCTCATAAATAGAATCATGATTCTGGTTTGATTATTGGTTATACTTTGTAAGATAAAGAGACCACAAACTACATGTTAATGGTATGTGATGTTATTCTAGTATTGTTTACATTAATCATAAGAATCATGATTATATTGAGGTTGATTAAACGTAATACATGAGTCATATTTTATATTCTAGGAATGAATTATTAAAGAATAAGTTAAAGAATCATGAGTAATGATTTACGAAAAACATAGGATGAATAAAGTTTTTATGTTTGGGAATTAAAATGTTATATTATATGAATCATAGAATATATAAGTATATTTATTATATTTTTTCATTGATGATTTAAAATTTCATATTTAATGGTGATAAATACATAAAAAATTAACTTAATATAATGGTAGAACTTTGATTATGGGAAGGATACCCTTTATACGATCATGAATTTTAATGAAATTGTGTTTACCTTGTATAAAGAGGTGATTGACATGGATAATATAAATTGTAAACCATTTATTACCCTAGATCTGATAATTAATTTTTTAACGTGGTATATTTCATCAAAGAATAAGTTTACACCTTTTTTATTTAAATAATATATCCAATAATCATTTAAATAAAGAATAAATCATGTTTTTAAACGGATTTATAGTGATTCTTGATATTACCATGTTTCAAGGGAATATATGATGAGGGTATTCGCATGTTTTTAATGTGAAAAACAAAAGATAATTTTTATAGGATAGATTATAAGATTATTTAATAACATTCTTCATATTGTTTTAGAATTTCATATTTTCTAATAGTAATGAGTTTAACCATTTATAGAAAGATTAATTTAAACTTTCAATGATGTTTGTGAGATTAATGTAATATCTCTCCATATGAGGATTTATGGATGATGGATAACATATGATATAAATTTTTATGAGATTTTAAATGATGTTATATGTAATTACATATCATTATATTTATGGATACGATGATACAATGTTTCTTTAGGATTGATATATTCATCATCATTCCCTAGTGTAAGAGTTGAAGTGGGAATTGATCAATGAAAAACAAAAGGGTGTGATTTTACATATGAAAATGAAATAAACCAGGTAAGTTTATGTAAATATGTTCCCAGATAGTAAATAAATTCCTATAATCTAGGAAAAATATATTGAAAAAAATTTATCCTCTCACCTTTTTCTGATGAATTAGATGGTCCCTTAAATCATCACAGATTTATGGTTTTTTGGTCACCCACTTATGCAGATAAATGTTCTATAACTTTCTCCATTAAAACATGAGAGTATTTTTTATCTATATCCATGTTTTAACATACCACCTCTATTCTCATATATTTAAACCTAGTTATATGTTACTTTGGGTAACCTTTATGTTTCAAACATTCAATTTTTTAAAGGAAGTTGTTGTATTAATTTTTTTGATGTGGGTTTCTATGAACAAAACATTTAAATATTAATCCTATGATAACCGAGATGAATTTTGAGAGAAAAAATTATTCTTTGGGGGATATAATGTAACAACTTGGTATTTTTAGAAATATATTTTTTGAATAAATTAATTTTCCCCGATGTCGTGCATTTCACTCTCTAAAAAATTCATTTCACATGGAACCAACTTGGCCTTTGTTACATGCAACATTGACGTGGCATACACCTAATTTTCATAAATTACAAGAAATGCCAAGTAAATCATACACTACATGAAATATAATTTTTTTCATGATCTACACAGAAAACCATTTTTAGCATACATTATATGAAATATTGACTTTCCTTGATGTATTGTATAACATGCATGATCGAGTTTACCTGAAAAATATTATTTTATTAAAACATTATTTTTTAAAATAATAATATATAACTTAGATATTAAATTAGTGGTTTATGGATAGTATAAAATAAATTATGAAAATAAATGGTTGAATTAATTGGTTATTGATAAATTGGAAGTGAATATAAGACCCAATAGAATATAGTGGGAATGTTTTTATAAAACAACTTTTATGATCATAAAGTAATTTTATACTAATAAAAAATCTTAATTAATATTGGTTAATTGTATTAATTAAATATGTATTTTATATATTCAATAAAATAATTTTTATGTTCATATAATATATTTTATAAGCATAATGTAATAAGAATCCTAATATTTCACATAAAAATAAATATTTATATAAATGAAATTTTACCACCTTCAAATGGAAAAACCATTTTAAATCCATTTTTTGGAACTTTTATAGATTTAATATGTCAAATTAAACTTCATATTTTAAATAGAAATATAAAAATTATGTTAGGATGAATTTTTGGTAATTTGTTTTAAGGTTTTATTTCTTTTAATGGATTGTTAAAAATACTGAATTTTAATCCAAAATTTCATTTTTATAAAATTTATTTGTAAGGGTAGATTATATTTAAAATTGTTTTTAAAGTTTAATGGTATCAAATTTTTATAAATTAAATTAATTTAGCTAATTGAAACCAATTTTATATAGAAATTGGATATAAAAACATAGAAATTGTTTTGATTATTTTTAATTTAAAAACCCACAGGGTCATCATGTCTGTGGGTTTAATTTTAAATTAATTAATTCCACTTATGTGATTATAATTTGGAAAAATTGATTCTATATTTTAGAATCATAATAATTTCTAATTTATAATATGTTCAGCATAATTTTTTACCAATATATTTGGGAATTCATTTAAAATTAATAACAACAATTATGGTAAAATTTAGATTGACAATGAACTAAACCTAAAACTAAAAGCCCAAAACGACAAATAATGCTTCTCAAAACACCTTTTATTTAATTATTTCGTCCATAAACTTTTCATTGTTGATTTGTTTTGGTTTGGGATGACTTTTTCAGGTAATAAAATGGGTACACCTAACTTGTTTTCAAAAATGACAAGTGTGTCACTTCCCTTCCATATAAAAGGCCACCACCTATCTCTATTATTCAAACATCCTAAAACACTTATTTTGGGACAAGATCTATCTAATACACTTAAAAATATCCCTCCCATCCCCATTTAATGCTCTTTTTTTTGTATAAAGAAGTCCATGAAATATCAATGATGAAAACTAAAAGTAGTAACCCAAGGAAGAGGTAAAAACCTTCCTCAAGATCCTTTATCTTATTTTCCTTATCTACCACTAAACATTTATTATTCCATGTTTATATAAAAAACGGGTATCCTAAATATAAAGATATTTCTTTTACTATGGTTCTGACTGACACTTACAAACACATCTATCTAAAGGGTAACAATCATATTGTTTATGTGTATGGTGAACTACTGCCTCACGAAATGATGATTGTTCATTTTTCATTTACCCACTTTTATGGTTGGGAATTATAATGGACACAAATGTTTACATAAAATATATATTATATTTATTAATTTTTAATATTATGTAATTATTTTACAAAACATATCCTTATACTTTCCATTTTTTGTAAATATGAAACTTTTAATTGAGGAACTGTGGACTACCACCCCTTCAAAGTGATGTGATTCATTCACACTCTACATGGAAAGTGTTAAGGATGGGTTTAGTTAACATATATGATATATATGATATATAAATTATACTAGAATAATTATATATATACATATATACACATATATTTAATTTACTCTTTTTTAAATTCAATAATAAAACGGAAAATGCATTCATGTGTAAGTATGGACCACCATCTACATGAATGATGTATTATTTTTTATAATTATATATTATAAATATTATTATACTACACATATAAATAATATAAATGATATATATATATATATAGTTTTTTACCTTCTTGGAAATAGTTATATACGTATAAGGATTAATGATTTAATAAATTAATACACATGAGAAAAAACAAATCAAATATTACCGGAAGTGAAACCTTAACATAGAATTGTTAATAAGAGGGTAATATAAATTCATAATAAAATTATATAAGGCATTAAATATATGATTTTTTTTATTTTATAGATGTCTAATAAAATTATATTTATTATACATGATATATGGAATAGTGCAATGTGTCAAGACACATGGTGAGGGAGTTCCATCACACTTTTTATTTTTGTAAGATACATGCATCATTTACCACTAATTAAATTTTTATGGGTTCTATAATTAATATGGATTTATTATATTATTCCTATACATATTTTTATGTCTATTTACATATCTATTTTATCATATTTCTTTCATGGGTTTTATCCTTCAAAATTTACTAAATTGGTAAATTAGTTTTGTCACAATTTTCCTTCTTTGAGACACGTTCCATGTTATACACATATATTATTATATAAGATGTATAAAACTACATTTTAAATATTATATAATGAATCTAATTTTCTTCAGGATATTTTAATCATCATTTAATTTTAATATATTAATTATGATGTGATTTAATGTTACCAAATTTGTATCAATTTATAGCTATAATCTCACTGTTTACTGAGATTGTTTGTGATTATTCTAACATTGATGAAATATTATTATAAATATCTCAAGAAATGTAAGTTTTTTTATAATCCTCTGGTTATTAATGTATATCTGTGTAACTATACCATTTTTTCACTCTTTGGTACAAAAGATGATCAAGAATGAGTTTTTAAGAAAGTATAACTTTACTGCTCTCTTTGGTTAAAAATATGTGTTTCTTAGAAACGATTTTTGTAAAATGGATTTTGAAAAATAATATAATATTATCTTATGATCTTTCCAATAATTTTTTTACCCATTTATTACATTTTAATAAAAATCATTTTTAAAATTGAAATGTTTTAATGAATTTTTGGTAGAGGAACTTTTCTAAAACTTTTTATTGTGAAAAAAGGAATGTTTAGAAAGTACAGATTTACCCATCATCATGAAATTCATTCCTTTAATATTCCTTTAAAATATTAATAATAAACTTTTCTCTAATATTATAGAAACCCAATATTATAAAATAGTTTTCACGTAAAATTTTTTTCATAAAAATTAAAGGATATTTTTATTTTTTTCAAGGAAAAAGGTTTTCAAAATGGTTTTCAAGCTTCTTATATATGTTTCTAAGGGAAAATGTTTCTAAAACTATTTTTAAAAATGGTTTCAAAATAATTTTATATGTTTTCAGGTAAAAATATTTTCAAAAATGTTTTCAAGATTCTTTTATATGTTTTCAAGGAATATGTTTTTCCATAAAAAATCAAGTGATTTAATATGTTTTCAAGGAATTTGTTTTCAAACAAAATTCAATATTATTTTATAATTTTTCAAGGGAAAATGTTTTCAAAAAATGTTTTCAATCTTATTTTATAAATTCTATTGGATAATTTTTTTCAAAACGTTTTCGATAATTCATTATATGTTTTCAAATTATTTCAAAAGAAAATGGTTGTAAAAATGATATATGATTTTGCAATTGTTTTTCAAATAAGAATATATATTTTCCTAAATAAATCTTTTAAATTATTTTACATGATATTATTTGTAAGTGGTTTCAAAGAAAAGGTATTTAGAAATGTTATAAATATTAAAAATTGATGTCACAAGTGATATTTTAACATCCTTATCCATCTAATATGACATCCTTGGTTATAGTTATTCTTTACTAGAGATATGTTCCATGGAAACAATTCATATAATTTCTCTGAATATTTTATGTTTTTATGGATTGATTTTTATGAAACCCATTTCTCATCAATGGGTTATACCACGATAAAATCCTATAAAACCTTCTTCCTTTCACGAGTTATTCTAGAATTAAATAATTGTGAAGCCTATATATTTTCCCTAGGTTAATATATTATTACATATTTATGAAATCCATTTCATTAGATGAGTTATGAATAGATGTTTATAAAACACATCACTTTTATAGGTCACAATATAATGGAAGTTTTATTATCTTTTGGAATATGTATTAATCATGTTATTATGAGATGTTTAGGATCTATATATCCCTCAAATGCATAGGTTAATGATAAATGTTATATGAAATCAAAGGATACACGGGTTGTATCCCAATCCTGAAAACAATAAGGTAAACATGTTGTATCCCAAGAAATAAAATGAGAAGGTAAACATGTTGTATCCCTATACTAACAACAAGAAGTCACAGGGGTTGTAGTGAAAGCCAAAAATAATAAGGTACACGAGTTATAGCCATAGCTTGATCTAATGTGGGTGCATGGGTTATAGTCCAAGAACAAAAATAATATGGTATAAGGGTCATTATCCCAGGCCCAAAATAGTTATACAAGTTTTATCCTAGACATTACCTGTCATAAAGGTCTTAGTTAATTTCCTTGACATAGGATTTTTCATTGCTTATGTGTATGCCAAAAAATTTATGTTTTATTACATAGTTATGAATTAATGGATTAGGCACTTGATTTAAATATGATTCATTTCCTATTAAAAACCAATCTTTATGACACGATTCATGTTTTAGATCTTTGATATGTAGGGTATGATATTGAAATGTTATTCCCATGTATCCGTACACTTATATTTATGTTATTCTACATATTTAATTTATGTACCCTTACTAAGAATTTGATATCACCCCTTTTTATGTTTTGTTTACCTAGGTTATGAAGAAAATTATTTATGTAGAATAACTAAGAGAATATATATTTATGGAAAACATTTAATATCTTTCAATATGATAGAAGAATTTTGATCTATGATTCAAATGGAACTAAACTAATATGGTATTTTGAAATATTTTTTTAATTTATTTAGTATTCCATAAAATTAATGTAATGTATTTGTATGTAATGAATGGGTTGTTATATGTAGAGTTGTTTTCAATGTATTGGATCATTTTTTTCATTTAGAATCACTAATAATCTTGTTGAAGTAGCTAACAAGGAATAATAATTAAAACCTTCTAAGGTTGCTGATAATGGAAGTCCCTCTTTCAAGGACTCCCTATCAAAAGGGAAGAATAAAGAAAAAAAATGAGAAATTCATATTATTTTAGTTAATGAGAAGGATATTTAATGATTACTCTAATTTTCTAAGGATCATGTCAACTAGATATACTAGTAATTTTATAGAACCTAAAATCTATAATCTCGATCTTGAGGAAGAAAGAAAGAAGGCCAATTTCATTGATCTATTATAGAGGATAACCAATATGAATGGGAAACAGATCCTGAGGATGAATTTCCTTATTATCAAGATTTATTTACATAATGAATAATGGATTTAATGGGCTTGTTTAGTGAAATATATTATAATATCTTGGTGTTCTCTTTCATTGGTGTTTTAACTGTTATGTTTCTTCTATTTTTGGGTAATTCCTTAAATAATTCATCTCTCAATGCCCCCATATAATTGTTTTTGTTTGTTTGTGTTTATATATATTTTTGGATCAGTAAGATTTATTCCTATTTATATTATTATTATTATTATTAGAAACAACTATAAAACTTTGTAGGGTGATTTAATTATTTGTATGTAAAAGAGTTCCCCTTCTTAATTCATGTGGTAGGATGTTGTTAGATTTATTTTCCTCAGAGGGATTATATATTTTTGATTAATTTTTCTTAGGGAACATAATCTGGAACTATATGGATGTTTGTTCAATGGATGCAATGGTTATTTTAAACTATAATCTTTAGCTAATTTAAAAAATGGAGAAATAAGAAATGACTGCCATATCCAGATAAATAAGTGTCGAAGAAGATCGAGCTCACATAGGATTAAATCAAATGAACTTATATAATGATATATTTGTGGATTTTAATGGCTAAAAAATATTTTTTTGTGGTAGAAGTAAAGTTAATCAGCTATATTTGACTAATCATTATGTTTTGGAAAGTTAAGGTATTGAATTATCTAGTGAACTTCACTAGATGAAAGGATACCCACAGTGTTTAGAATGTAGTTTACATTTTCTATATAGTTTATATAGAAATGGAACCATATCTACCAATGGGACTACATTATAAATAGTAATGTGATGTAATTTTTTGTTTTCAAGCCCTATAAATATTCTCTTTTATTTTTAATAAAAATTGTCAATGCCTCTCCCATAGTGTAGGATTAAGTTAAAACTTATGTAAATAATTATTTAGTTTCATTTTTTTAGGGGAACATTCATTATTTAATTTTTGAATATTATTTAATGTATATAAGAGATCAATTTGATTCGATATGAGACATTAAATCTTATTTCCCTCATTAAGACATTGAACACCAGTGATTTTTACCTTTATAAAAAATTTCTTGTTCTTTATGTGATGTTTCTAATGGTATTTTTTAATTTTGGATCTTTAAATAAAAAGTGGAATCAACTCTTAAATTATAAACTCTATTTGTTCATTCCTTATAAAATTTTTATTAATAAAGTTAATATTGATTTATAAATAACAGATTTGAAAAATTAATGGTATTTATTGTGAATAATTATGACTTAGATTTTGTTTTTTTAACATAGATTAATAATATCAACATCTAAAATATCATGAGATTATATTGAATGGAATAAAACCAAAATTAATTGAAAATATGAATGGTAATGACTTAACTAGAAATCAATCAGTGTGGTTCAGATGATTATGTATTGGAACATTGCCTTAAACATTTGAGAGTTTAATATAACTACAAAACACTTCATGAAGCTTGAAAAGAAATATGATAAACCTTTCTCCATGATTAAAGTGTCCAATTTTTGGTGAATATTAAGTATAAATATTTTGAAAAGAAATTTTTAGTGGTTCATGTTGATAACATCAATATTATCTAGAGTTAACTTGAATCAATGGTAGTTAATTCGAAAATGATTTGATGGATTTGATCATCATTCATCACCTATGAAACATTTGGATTAAATGATTATTTACATTAATAAATAAAAGAATATAAATGAATTTGTGTTCAAGGAAATATGGGATCTTTTCTTTAATGAATATATCTATATAAAGGAACATAAGGGAGTTACTGAAACAACATTTTGGGTAGAAGATTGGGGGCACTATTTTCTAAGGGAACCCCAAATATAGAAGAATGTGAGGTTGAAAAAAATCAAGGGAAATTAGAGGGGCATAAATTAATATGTTTATATTTTTGGAAGAAGGTGAACGTTAAAAAATATCATATAGACAAAAGGTTAAAATTTTGAACGTTTTCTTCTAAAATAAAATCTCCAAACACCATGTCTAAGAAAGAAATCAGTTTATTTCTAAATATCACAAGTATATTATAATCATTTATTATTGGGTCAAGGGATTCATTTCACTCAACACATAAGATGAGTATCATAAAATATTATGTTTCCTCAGGATTTCGAAATTATATCTTGTGGATGATGAAACTCTTGAGATTATAAGAACTGGTGATATGAACATCTAAACTAAGAGAAGATACATGTCAGAGTTTTGAGGGATATATCACATACTATGTTTAAGGAAAATTATATTTATCATCTTTCAACTTTATGATTTATGTTTCTATGTAGTTTTGGGGAAGGGGTTTTGAAAATAAGATGTGGTCCAATAGTGGTAGCTAAAGTAGTGAATTATGGAATGTGGTATCTTATCAAGAGTTCATAAAATACAAAACATTCCATAAAAATGAATTCAAGAACATTTAATTTGTGGCATGATAATCTTGGATACATAGGTGATAAACTGATATATATCGTTTTTCTAATGTGAATGATGATACATGATCATGTGGAGTGAAATACACTGAGAGGGTGAATGCTTTTGAAAAAATAAAATGTGACGTTCACTATATAAGAAAAAACAAGATATAATTAGATGTTAGATGTAGTGTATATAGATGTATGGGGGCCAACTATGGACCAATCATAATGAGAGTCATTGTATTATATTACTTTCATTAATAATAAGACACATATGTTTTGGTAATTCCATATCAAGAAATAGTTTGAGGTATTTGGAATGAATATTCCTTGTAGATTCATGTTGGAATAAGTGGTTGGTTTAAATATTAAGTGATTGAGATCTGATAATGGTTGAAATTATAAAAGATAGATTTTTATTAGGTTCTATAGAATAAAGGAAATTATTCTTAGAAGATGGTTCCAAGAAATATAGAATAAAATAGAGTAGAAGAATGGATGGATCAAATATTATGTGAATGATCTATAATAATAATAATCCATTTCTTTTTTATGAATAAACATTGAGTGAATGTAATTAATTTTAGGGGTAACTCATGAACATAATTTCTTCCACTCTAATGGGGTAGAATCATCCAAAATAATGTTTGACCAAAATAATGGTTGATGTGTCCCACCACGTAATCTTGAGGTGTATTTCCCATGCCTAGGTTTAGGCTTGTAAATAGAAAAAATTAGAATTAAAATCCATAGAATATTTCTTTATAGGTTTTGGTAACGAAGAATTTGGATTTAATATATTGGATAATGACCTATGAAATTTCATCAAAATCTATAATGTTCACTTCACTAAATGGGTCATTTGGGCGGATCAAAACCGAGTAGAAGATATACATAACCACAATGAATTATTTTATGCTAAATTTTTTCGAAAAGATGTTCAAAATTTGGGTTATCTTAGGAAAACTCATGTTATAGATAAACCTAAATATCCAAAAGGATTTAATTTGGGTGGAATTTATATTTTAAGGGTTCGTATAACTACAGATGTTCCAAAAATCTCAGACGTTGTGGATGATGAAGGAATAGTTTTAGAAGAAGTAGTATTATAATGAACACAACCTTTGAAGTTTAGGTGATCTAATATATTTATAACACTTGAAAAGGTATGGGTATAACTTATATTACCTATATCTTATGGATTTTGGATATCTTGAATGCCTAAATAATTTTACCAGACTTAGTGAAGAAAAGTAGTGAGTGTTAGCAGTGAATTTGGAGATTTTATCATTTCATGCTTCTAGAACATGGGAAATGTTGGAACGTCCACTAAGAAAAACGTAATAGTGTCACAAGTGGTTATATAAGTTTAATAATGAAACATATGGTAAAAAGTGGTACCTGGAAAGGTTATTTTTAGGTTTTTTCAACAGAATAATGGAGTTTACATTAATAAAGTTTTATCTTATGTTTTTAATTGCCAAAACTCTCTAGATAGTACTTAGAATGGACATAGAAGAAGGATTTCATATTGAGTAGTTAGATATAAAAAACATTAAATATAGATACTTAGATAAAGAAATATACACTGGGTACCCCAAAGTATTTAAATATTCAGGAGGTAACATGGTGTATAAACTTATACAGAGACTTGATGGGATGAAGTAAGAATCCATGAAGGAGAATATGATTTTTGATGCATATATGGTAGAATAGAAGTTCATCTATACAAATGTGGATGTTTTTTCTATCAAAATATTTTTTATGATGATATATTAATTATGACTATCTTTTATGTTTATGGAATGATTTTTTTGGGTCACATTATAAAATGGATTGAAGATATGAATGTTCATTAATGTTGAATGTTTGGGATGAAGGATCTTAAGGAATATGAATAGATATTGGGGATGGGGATCTGGAGAGACTATAAGAATGTAAATTTAAATTTATCAGATTTGGAATACATATCGAAGATACTGGAAAGGATAGTAATGTTTAGAGCCAAATTTTTCTCTAGCTCATTAGATAAAAATTTTAAATTATCTAAAGAGATGGCACCATGAATTGAATAAGTGTCTAAGTACATGGAAAAGGTTCCTAATAAGTCCATAAATAAAAGATTGATGTATTTTTTGATTCATACATAGTCTTTCATTGATCAAGTAGTGGGGGTACATAGTATATTCATGACTTATCTGGGAAAGTAGATCTTTGAATAAATTAAGTGGATTCTCTCTTATCTTAATTGGTTGGAAGTAGTGGTCCAATGTTTCATAACATATAATCTATTTATGGGCTATTTTTATACACATTTTAGTGGATATTTGGATATAATTATAAGTAATATATGATTTTTGTTTTCATATGAATGAATTGTTGTAATTTAGATATCAAGATATCAATCAAAACATAATCAATCAACTAGAGAAGCAGAGTGTATTACAACAACAGAAGTAGGAAAGAAGATAATATGTTTTAAGGGTTTAATATAAGAGATTAAAATAGAGAAATGGAAAATGGTTTTATTATATAATACTAAATAAAATTCATTTAGTAAATAATTTAGTGTTTGAATCAACGACAAAACACATTCATCTAAAATATCACTTTATTTGGAAGCTAATAGAGGAATGAGGGTTAAAACTACATTTTTTGTATGGAGTGGTGTTTAATATATAAGATTAGACGATACCCACCCTACCCCAAAAAAATTTTAGGATGAAACCATGTAAGGTATTATGTATTGATCTTATAATTCATGTGTTTAATTAAAACATTACCAACAAATGGTATTAGTGACATGGGATAGTTGAGGCTTGATATAGGGAGTATATCCCCAAATTAGTTTTAAAATGATAATAATGCCTGGATTAAAGAATATGGATCCATGGTGGTTCCATATGTTTAATGTTTTCTTAACCTTAATGGATTGGTTTTGTTCCCTGGTGATGACAAAAAATAGTAGTGCAAGATGTTTAGAACATGTGGATTATCAATGGAGGGGAGGCTTAGATGCATGATAATTGGTTTAAGGGGAGGATTTTTTTGTTATCAACCCATTAAGGCCAAAGTTTTTATTAGCTGTGGTGATTATCGTAAAATATTATATGGGGTACTCCTCCTATCATCAAAATATTTTTAGGATATATCCTCATAAGGTTTAATGTGTTGGTCTTGGAAGTTTTCAACTAATGGGAAAAATTACAACAAAATAAATCGATAATAAATGAAATAGTATAGGTCCCAACTCCTTTTATCTTCTTATTTTATTCTTTAATATATAAGAGATTGATTGTGTCTAGGTTCCCTCTTCTTCCACCATTTTTCATTCTCTCTTCCATTTTATGTATCTTTCCTAAATACTAAACTTATGAAGGAATTATGGATTTAATTTATGGGTTTCCTTGTGCAATGGAGAAACTTGAAAATTTAAAGGCGGAGTTCTCCATATCATGGGAGCAAAGATCATGGATAAAATCGTGAAATTTATTAAAATAAAAAGTATCATAGATTTAATGCCAAGTGAGTATATTAACACATGATATTTGGAAGAACCCGATTCATCCGTTGAATAAATTATGATATTCTTTTGTGATTTATTAGGTTTAAATTATTTTTATATATTGTTATTTGTTGATGTTTTTCTTGGTCACATCAATATTATTAAGTAAGGGTTTCATATCACTTATATAAATTGATACAAAACATGGTGATTGAATGTTTAAATCAAATTTTTACTGAAGAAAACATGTTTGTTAAAAATATTAATCATTTGAGAATGATTCTTATCTTTTTTGATTATATTTTAATATAAAAGTGGGTTTTGTTAAAAATGATATTTTTTTTAAAATTATTCCCATAAATTTTCAATGAAAATTTTAATTTATATTTTCTAGTAATTAATCATATATTTTTAAGTACTGCCCATTATTAATTATAATGGATAAATTTAATGATTTTTATGATTTTATGTAAACATAATGGAATGTTTGTAAAAAATACAATTGATTTTATCTTAGTGGATCTATATCTATGTTAGTAATGTAATGAAAATTTATTCATTAAAAACATATAAATTTAATTTTTTATCATTATTAAGTGATAATGGATATTATTTTGAAAGGGGGTGTTTATTTTAAGGGATTTTGGAGGTGAGATGAGTTTTTATTGAAACTATTTCGTTATTTTTCATGATCCTTATTTGAATAGAAATTCTTGAAAAAACCTTGGGTATTTGTGATGGTTTCTAGGAAAAGTACTTTTCTATGGAATGATGCTAATATAACTAGCATGTGACCTCTTTTCTATTACTCCACTATAGATAAGGAAAACTAGTTATGATTCCACTCTAATTAGTTCAATTGAATGATCACAACTAGTTTAGAATTCATTTATTGATAATGGATTTACCTGCAATTGTAGGATTACACTCTAGCATGTGGTCAACATGTATCTGGTTATTGATGTGCAAACAAATATGGATGTGGATTCAGATTATATTTTTTATAAGGATCCTAAACTGCCTTTCTATATTATCATAGGTAGATTCCCATGAAGCTTTAATGCAAATTATATTATAGAGACAATTTAATTTTATGACATCATTTATTATTAATTTTTTTTCTTATTTAAACATGGGTAATGTGTTGTTCTAAAAAATAGGATAATTAAGTTCATCTATGTTAATTTTTTTTGTTAAAATATTAAATTGGTACTTTTTTATTTGTATTTTAAACTACTATGAGCAGTTTATCAATCTATGTAATTTTTATAGAACCATTCATAAAAATTTATACTAGATATGTTTATACTCAACCCATTCATATGTAGACACTTCTTATTGTTTTTCATTTAATATAATATAGGGATTTCATACATGGTATTAATTATTAATGGAAAATTGTTCTTTTATGAAGTAAGGAGATGGGTTGATAGTGGTCTAAGGATGATACTGACCATTTAGTCTAAGAGTATTTACTTAGTCATTTTTTATAATGAAATGGATTTTATTATATATATTTATTGATATCATATGAAATGTAACATTATAATATATTAATATTTTTCTAATGTTTTAATATATATATATATGTGTGTGTGTGGAAATATAAATTATATATTAGTATGAATTGGGGGAAACTGTTACCCATTGCTTATTGTCATCCCTCACCACTTCTCGATAACCTCTAGTGATTAAGAGAGTACACCTGAGATTATTGGAAGTTCATCTCACGTTTGGGGACAATCTAGTGTGGTTCATTTCAATTCACACGATTCTTTTCTTAAAATAATCTACTAAGAAATTATCCTTTTAAATACATGGTAGCTTTAGACTCCTTCCACCTCTTTTATATATATGAACCAAACTCCAATATCTAAAATTGAAATTATGTATTACTAAGATTTTCTCCCTTTTTCCTACTCTTACTTTTAAAAAAATAATAAAATATTCATGAAATTATTCTCATTTATATCTACCTATCTTAGATGTATCCACCTGGTAGGGAAATACCAACTTTATCATTCCATTGTAATTTCTACCATGAAATTTCAAACCAACTTCAAGAAGTTTTCCATTTCAAAAAAAATTATTAACTATTCTAAATGATATCAAAATCAGTTTAGATTATCTGTTTTAGATTATTCTGTATAGATACTGCTCATCATTTAATTTTTATATAATAGTCTACAGCTTTCATACAAGAAACATGGATAGAAAATTTCACCTTCGACCTTAGTGTAATCATATTATTCTTACAATGTTTTTCAATCATTTATTCAAAAACAATTATAACTATAGAAAATGAAATTATTCTAAGGCTAGAATATTATTCTTCTAAAATAATATTACATGGGAATTTGTCTCCTTAGTGAAACATGTTTTACAAATTCATAACTTCATTTTATCTTAGAAAACTAATAACTATAACATATATGGCCTTTTAAATTTACAATTATACCTTATATAATCTTCATCATCATATGTTATCACATATACTATATCATTTATGTCTAGCATTCAAGAACTTTTATCCCTTGGTTTTGATAGGATTTTGTTTGGATCCAATTTTGGTTTTTTTAGAGTTCATTTAAAAAATGGATGTTTTTGGGCCTAATCACAATTGACACATAGTTAGAGAGAACCATGTGGGTCACAGCCCATGAAATCATGCTTTTTTGGAGTTCTATATTTGGGAACATGGTTAGTGAAAACTGTGTAGCCCCCCCAATAAAACCAAGTGACATTGGATAATAGTTATCACATTGTATTTTTTTTGTTTTTCAAACAGTGTAGACAAAATTAATCCCTTTTCCAGTAGCCTATATAGAAGTACACATTTAAATAAATGTTTTTATAATAGTCTATCCAAATCATTATCTCCATAATATTATTAATGGTGCATAGTTAGAAACAAAATTAGTACTTACCATGTCGCATAACCCACGAAACCATGTGACCTCCAAAATTCATAATTAAATTCATGAAACGACCTTTTAAATTCCTAGACACCTAATAAAATCTAATATGACCCTCTCAGTTTTGGACGCACTATAATGGTGATTTTGGTTCTTCTAACCACTTTTTTTCTTGGATTAAAGTGTGGGTGGATGCGATTTATCCCTCTCTGGTTAGTGTAAACACTCTACTATGGACTGAACTTTTCTTCCTCTTTCTCCTTTATTTAGAGTTGAACATCCTCTTTTTATTGATTTTCTTGAACATCTATTTTATGAATTTCAATTCTAGATATTATTGATTGATCTCCCTCACCTTCTGATCTCTGTTTCTAGTTTCCATTTTTGATTATTGATTGATTATGCGACTAAATTTTGGTGGTTCAATAAGGATTTTCCCTACACATTAATCTATGACTAGTTTCTTGATTTAAAATTTATTTTAAACTGATTTCCAAACCATTAATTGAGATTATTTTATTTTTGATATAAAAAAGTCATGGAATTTTGAAAAAAAAACATTTTTCAATAGATTTAAAAATATTAGGTGAATTTTAAAAAAATATTTCTTGGAATTTAAATTTAATTGATGAAATTATTTGATGTTGATTCTTGAGAAAAATTGATTTAAATGAAAAATGATTTTTAAATTATGATCTTGGTAAAAACATAATATTTGGTTTTCAAATTTAAATTGATTTTTGGAACATGAAATTGGAAATTTGAACTAAGAATAACAATTTTAATTGAAAATAATGATTTTAATATGATTAATTGATTGGTTGATTGAAAGAAAATGTTATATTGAGTAGTTTTTGGGTCACTAGGGCCAGAACAATAGGACATTGAACCCCTAGAAATTGATTGATGATGAAAACTCTAACTAATCTAAATTAAACATTATTTTAGATAATGGGGTGTTGATTGATTTCATCCTAATGACTTCAACATTTTGGGACATGTGAAAAAAATTGATTTGGGATTGACTAACTGGGTTGTGTGAGGATCATAGAGCTAGGAAATAATTATCCTTAGGGCATATGACCATAGTGAAGGGCCCTAGAACACCCAAATAGGGGAGGGGTGAATCAAGGTGTTAACGTTTTCTTTTTTATGTTGGGGATATGGTTCCCACTTTGGTAGGATCTTGTCAAATCTATCAAAAAAATGAAAAAAGGGAGATAAAACAACACTTTTACATAGTATACAACAAAGGGAAACATCTAAGGAGAATACACCAATAGTGTGTCAGTTATACGTAAATCTAATATTCTTTTTTATTTTGAGGATTACATGATTTGGTCAAAGTCACCCTATGGCAGGCACAATACATTTATAGAGGTTCTAGGATAGCTCACTACCTTGAGAGAAGTTAAACTCATTTTATCGAATTGGACATTGCTTCACTAGATTTTCAATGAAGTATTTGTCACTATTAAGCATGAGACTCTTCTTGCATCGAATTATTGAATTGATGAACTTGAAAGAACTGAACTGTTGAACCAGATTTTCAGAACATGTATTTAGCCTACATTGACAATTGCGCGCAACACCTACCCAGTGGACACAAGATCCAACTTTTGTGTGTATGTTTTTATTTTTTCTTGGAAAATATTTCATGAAACTATACCATTTAAATGCTACTTTATCTTTTGGGCACAACATGACCTTTTGCGTGCAACATTATCTTTTGCACGCAACTTTACCTTTTGTGCGAAACATTATCTTTTCTGTGCAACTTCAAATTTTCTGCGCAACTCCCATTTTGAACATCAGAACTCAGTTGTTCTCTAAGTCTTTAGTCATTATGAATGAGGGGTTCACCTCTTATTTATAGGTGTCGCTGACCCCCATGTGCAAAACCCACCATGTTGTGCAAAACCTCTCTTTCTGTGGGAAAATGATTTTCATTCCAGATCTGTTTTCCCCGCACAACTCTAGATTTTTCATGAATCTCAAGCCTTTGATATTTTTCGATGTTCTAATCCCAAAACATTATTTTCCCGCAAGCTTACATAAGACCTACCATTTTTCATGAAACTTCCTTTTCTAAACACACTTTTCTCTATTTTCCAATTTATAGGCCCAAAAATTTGGTAAACACAAGAAAACAATTACATCTTCTGTACTATTGTCCGCATAAACTATATGATCAATTTCTTAGCAAAAATTCTGAACATGCAATGAGGATTGAGAACTAACAAAAACAAAACTCCATTTCCTACATAGAATGGTTATATTTCCAACACATAGTGATTTATTTTGATTTCATTATTTCATTCCAATATTTATTTAAATGATTTATTAATGCCCCTTATTTTAGGAAAATGATCATTTAATCTATTTTTGACCAAATTTATATCTAATAGACTAGTAATTTTGTGTGACTGAATATGTCAAAATTATTTTCCAACCATCTTATTTATTTAAATATATGTATAAATGGTTTATTATTTATGGATTGGATTATAGAACATTTGGTGATATCCTACTATGATATTTTTTAACACGCCTTATTTTCTTTAGAGTGTTTACAGATTATGTTTATTCATGTATAGAAAAAATTAGAGATCCAATTGGAGGTCATAGGCATGCATGACTAGTGAGACCTTGGGTAATAGTGATGGTCGATGGGGCTATGATCCAATTATTACATGAGGATTTTGACTCTTGATCATGATGCATATTGTGTCTTTTTATTTGGTAATGTACTGTTCTAGGTTCCTTATCTGTCTTCTTGTGGTATATTTCTCTTTTATAAGTGTTTAGCATACCAAATTTTCACTAATTTATCTTCCTCGATTCAATATTAATTGACTTTTCTTGGTGATAAATCACCCTCATCCATTTTTTGATGCTCGTTCACTAGTCACTAGTCCATGGGGATCAAGAATTCCCTAAAATACTTGTCCTTTCTTGATTGGGTATCATTATACCAAGGTATTTAGTTTGTTTTATGAAAAATTATTATTTAAGATATGTTGAGCATCTATCCTTGATGTCGATATGTAGTTTGAGATGTTTTGGTAGATATGAGGTAGTATTTTTTTAAACATAAGTGGTAAATTTAAAGAGTGTTTATGTCAATCTATCATTGTATAATGACTTGATTCATCATGACTATGATTGAAAGTTATTCTTGAGTTAAGTTTTTTTTTCATTATGGTATTTTATCAAATTTGATCTCAGTATTTTGAAATCTCAAAAAAATACATTTCTATTTGATGGAATTGATATTCCTATATCTCTTGATTGAGTTAGTGATCAGAGTATCCTTTTTGATGTTTTCTATTGAATAATTATTTTTTGTAGTTATATTTATCCAAGAAGATATTCGAACTGGCCATTGTATAAATATTGTGTAAAACCATAGCTATCAAATCCTTTATTTTACTATAATTTTATTAAGATGGTGGTGTATATGATACAAGACCTATTACATGTAGAAAAACCTATTTCCATTCAATCTCTATTGTTATAACTTTCAATGGATGAAATAATAGATTTTTCTCTAATGTTTATTTAGAAGAAACCTCTAGAATTCTATGGATTTAATGATCCTCATGAGTAAGATGACTGGTTAAAATATTGATATACATTTTTTATTCATGGAAATTATAGAGTTAATAAAGGTTACATGTGTTATATTAATTCTTGAAGACGTTAAAATGATGTAGTGTTATATAAAGGTTATGGAAAAGAAACATGAATTATTGGATTGAAAATTATTAGAGCTATTTTCATAGAGTAGTTTGAACTAGAATTGATATTTTTTGAAAATTATATGGAATTTCATAGCTTTCAACAAGGTGATAGAACTATGACATGGAATTAAAATCTATTTTATTATCATGTTCATTTTTATCTTATGTTATTCTTAAATGATAATATAAAGGCTTTAAGTTTCATGACGGTTCATTGATATGATTTTTTATATCATGTTTTCACATTTAATCTCACCACATATATGGATTTACAAGATAGAGATTTCATGGCGATGACTTACCAATATTTCAATTTTTGGTTGGACGGAGTCCCTCATAGTCCGAGAGGTATTTCTATTATACCAATTAAATGGAAGGGGAAGCGAGAGGAGTCTCATGGTATATAACAATAGAAAATATAATTCAAACATTCTGCAACATCAAAAAAGGACCATTGTTCTTCTTTCAATATTGAAATATTAGGTATTCGTTGAAAGTTTGTACAAAGGCACCAATGATTTGGGGTTCCTTTGGTGTCTTAGGGAATTTGTAGAAGTTATATCATTTATTTTCTATGCCAAGTAGAGGCATGTGATAATCATAATAAAAAATCATTCTTGTTAAGTTATATTCTTAAAGATTTAAAGGGTTATAGTTGCATAGATCAAGAATAATGCTTCTTCACACTATGGATAAGTCTTTAAAGGAAGATAGTGTCGGTTTATAGGTAGTGAGAGGTACCATATCTATATATTCAGCTTTAGTGACTTATCTATTTGATAATGATTCATTTCATTCTCTCTTATTTACAAGAGTTTTAAATCTATAATGCCATAATACTGTTATTATTTCTTATTTGATGGGTATTGTTATTCCCTTTAGAATGGAGAGAAATCATGGTCTTATATACCACTCTTCTGCCTTATCTTTATCAGAGATCAAGATCATCTGGGGTTTTTTGGTTCTCTATATGAGACTTCAAGATTTCATTCATGGTTTAGATTAGATGGATAACCATAAAACTTATATTCAACACTATCTTTGGTGGGTCACCTTTACTGACCTCAATGAGGTATTCAATTTTTTCCATGGTGAATGACACTTGATGTAGATTATATTTATACAACCTATTTCATATATGGGGAGGATGATATCTATGTTTTCTACTGACCTAGATTAAAAATCTATGAGTGATGATCTTCCCCTAGTAGTTGTTGAGTTTCTTGATAGATTTCAATCCATCTTTTATAGATTTAAACCAATAAGGGAAGTAGAGATTTCTATTGACATGGTATCAGGTACCTATCTTATTTCAATCCCCTATTACCATATGACACCAACTGAATTAAAGGATCTAAAGATCTAGTTCCATGATTTTTTGAATAAATAATTTATTCTCCCATCTGTGTTTCCTTGGTTGGTTCGTATAATTTTTTCAAATACATCCAATGAAACTATTTTTCTTCATAGAGATCATCGAAAACTAAATCATGTCGTGGAAAAGAGAAATTATTGGATGAATGAGATTTATAGTTTATTTGATCAGTTGGAAGGGGTGAATTTGTTCTTGAAGATTTATCATTAGTCTGGTTATTACTAGCTTATAATCACAGAGTCCAATATCCCAATGAGAACCTTTTAGAGTATGGATGACCATTACATGTACCTTTTTATGATGTTTGGTCTTACTAGTTCTCCGATTTGTTTTATGGAACTAATGAATAAGATATTACACAACTATCTTTATTCATTCATGGTAGTATATATAGATGACATCTTAGTTTCCTCTAAAATAGAGGAATATCATGTGAGTTAACTCAAAAATATTTTAAGAAAATTATTGAGATCACTGAACATATTCCATGATTTCAAAATATAATTAATGGATTCTTGAAGTGATGATATTGGGAAAAATAGTCTCAAAATATGGTATTTCAGTTTATCCTTAGAAAGTAAAGGTTCTTATGAAATGGGAACAACCACACAATGTTTTTGATATTCAAAACTTATTGGGCTTAGTAGGGGTATTGCTGCTAGTTCATTGATGATTTCTCGAAGTTGGATTCTCTGATGACCACTCTCACTTGGAATAGAGTAAATCATTTTTGGTAATTTAAATTTCGGAATAATCATAAAGAATTTATGCGCCTTTATAATTCCACTATAGTGTTTAATCTTACATATAATGAATAAGGCTATGTGGCTATTTGTGATACATTCTGGTTGGGTTTGTTTTGCATTATCAAGTAAGTTTATCCCATGGTATCCTATAGTTCACAAAAAACATTGGCCATATTAGAATAACTTTCCCACTCCTAATATGAAATTCGCATCTGTGAATCATTCTCTTAAGAGTTTTCGTTATTATCTTTTTTCAGAAGGTTTTAAAATTTTTTATATCACAAATTTTTGAGTTATATCTTTTCAGAAAAATATTTGAATACCCATCAGAGGTGATCGGTGTAATAACCACACACTTTTTATTTAGGCATTACCTATATCCCTAGAATGTTAAATTTCATTATAGAAGAATTGAAGTGGAATAATCTAACCTATTCCATAAAATAATCCTTAGAAGAGTGGAATTTGATACATCACATTTCTTGTATTCATTTTGGGGGTTGGAAGGAGGAGACTGAGATTTCTCTAGAAAGCATTCAATTAACATCCTCTCTTCCTAAGATAATTCTTCATGAATAGTTTCTCAGTGAAACGTTATGCGGAATTTGGGACTCTCTTTATGGTGGGGAGATCCTCATTATGTGTTCATTGTTTTATGAGGTTATCATATGCTTTAGGTTTTAATACATCATACATTTTCCTAGGATAAAACATGTCATGGGGGATTTCTATAATTCCCGTTGGATGGTTTATCCTTTCAAAATAAAGAGATTTTATGATATGTGGTGATGATTCGTGTGGCCATATAAGAGATTATATATTTCTATTTTTATTTCTCATTCTTATACCTATCATAATGTTAAGTAAGATCACTATAAACCTTTGGATTTACTTCATCCCCTTTCTATGATGCGTTTTAAAAGGGATGATATTTTTGATTTATTTCATGTTTGGGATTCCACTATACCATTGATGGAAGAATATGATATGGGTACTGATCAATCAATATAAAAAATCATCTCATATTATTCCTACTAAATATACAACCAAATTGGATTACATATGAAGATTCAATGTGAATTATATCATCATGTTCCATTGAGTTATATCTACTATAGTTTATAATAGGAATATATGACTCCCTTATCATTTTGTTGAGAGGAATCCTAGTGGTGATGAGATCCTATGTCATATTGAGAAAAGAATACCATATATAGGTGGATGAAAAGATGGAACTAGCTATACAGATTCATGAAGAAACTTTTAATGCTTTAATTATTAACATTGACGGGTCTTGGGTTGACCATTTGGGACTAAATAAATTTTTCTATAATAACATTTACCATTTAGAAATTAAAATAGATTCCTTTGAGGTATTGTGTAACTAATCTTGTTTATTTATTCTTTATTGGTCCTATATTGGAAAGGATTTACTTGTTTGACCATGTTTTTTCTAAGAGATGATAATGAATATTTAATTTATTCATTAGAGATTAGCAATGAATCAATGTCAGTATAAATCCTATATTGACGAGTTTAGATTCCCTTTAGTGTCTTCAACTATTTTAAATGAGTTTTTTAGGGTTTCAAATTAGTTAGCTCACCACTATATAGGAAAATAGGTAAAAAATTCACAGATATTTTTGGTTCATTTTGAACTTTTTAAGATTGTTTGGAAGGTGTATTACTATTTGATGTTTTCACCTTAGATGACAATGATCCATAATTTATTTCATTTAATTCATATCAGTATTAATCTCCTTAACTTGTGTCATGTGTTAAGAAAGGAAGAAATTAATTCGGAACCAAATTTATCTATGACTAAGAATACATTCAGAGTTATAGAGTCTAAGACAATATTTACTCATTGAAATTCCATACCCATGCTCTAAGTGATTTGGAAGCATGGTTTTAAATTATATGAGACTGGGGACCATGATGAACTAATGAGAGAGTAGTGGCATTGCCTCTTTCATATAGAGTCTTATTGATAGGAATTATAGCGGAATAAATTTTTTATTTTGGGGAAATTAAGACATTCCATTACCAGATTTATGGTACATATATCCTTAGGTTTTGTCCATGTTTTGATTGGATCTCATTTAGGGTTGTTTTTATGTCTTTATAAAATGTTTGGAGATTTTTGGGCCTGTGAATTATAGGAATATGGTTTCGTAAAATCATATTTCTCTTCCATGGAAACCATGTTCCTCATTTTTTAGTTCTATAGGGGGGACATGATTAATAAAATCCATGTACCCCCCCCCACACACATCAAACTATGTTACATAGGACAATGGGGAGAACATGGTAGGGGCATGGTTTATAAATCCATGTGTCCAAACCATGAACCCTGTTCTAGTATCCCATGTGGGAGATCGTGTTTTTTCTAACCCTTTTTCCAAACCATTCATCTATCTACTGATTCCCTGTTAGGGTACACGGTTAGGAACATGATTAGTGCTAACCATGAAGTATACCCTAGGAAACCATGCAATGAAAATTTCATTATCTAAAATTCTTAATTAAACTCCTAAAACCCCCTATTTAAATTTTAAACTCATAATAGAACATAATTCAACCCTCTTACTTTTGGAGTCTCCCTATTGGTTATTTTAGCTCTTCTAAACTCTTTTATTCTTGAAATGATGTGTCATAGGATGTGATTGATCTCTATCTAGTAATGGTAACATCATTGATTGGTAATTATCCTTTATTCCTATCCCACCTTCTTTGATAAATTAGAATACTCTTGTTATTGATGGTTTGGAATTGTGATTCGATTAATTGAAATTCTATGTATTCTTATTTGATATTCTTATACTTCTTCTATATGCTACCGGTTTTTATTTAGGATGATTGATTGTTCATGTGACTAAAGGTAGGTGGTTTCATAATACATTCCACTATAGTTGAAATCGTGATTTTTTACTCAATTAAAAATAATTACCAGAGCCTGAATTAAGAATATTATATATCTAATATCAAAAATTCATGGAATTGTGAAATAAAATCATTTTTCTATAGATTTGAAAACATTGGGTGTATTATGAGAAAATAAGGACTGAAATGATAATTAATTTGGTAAATTTATTTGATGTTGATTATTGATAAAATTATATTTAAATGGGATATGATTTTAAAAAATAATTAACTTGAAATAAAACTTATGATTTTTTTCAAAATTTAATGGATTGTTGAAACTGGAAATTGTGAATTTGAACTGTGAATGATTAATTAAATTGAAAATAATTATGTTCCCGTGATTGATTGATTGAAATCTCATGTGATATTAATTAGTTAGTGAGTAACTAAGGTTACTACACTAGGACTCTGACCATCAAGAAATGGATTTATGATTAAAACTATAACAAAAACAAATTTGGCCTCATTTTCCATAGTGGGATGTTGATTGATTCTATGCCAATTTTTTAATATTTTGATATTTTTTCACAATTTTTGTTATGATTGATTTAGTGGGTAGTGTGAGGATCCCACAGCTTGTAACATAGTAACCTCAAGTCATATGAACATAGTAATTTATTTTGATTTGATTATTACGTGGTATTGTTTATTGAAATAATGTATTCACCCCCTTCTATTTTATTAAGATTTTCATTTAAGTGTAGTTTTTACATACTTCCCATCTACATGTCTGGAAATATTTTTTAATTAATATGTGAAAATTATTTTACATGCCTCATCTTTATTTAAATTGAATCATCAATGGTCTATTTTGTATTTATTTACTTGTCAAATATTTGGTGATATCATTCTAGGATATTTTTATCACACCCTACCAGTTTTTTCATGAATTTGTAGATAACGTTATGTTATTTCTAGAAAAATGGAAATGACCACTTGGTGGTGGGGGTTTGATTGAATATCAATACTTAGGGTAATGGAGGTTAGTAGTGGAGATTTAATCCACATGATACATGGTGTTTATGAGACATTACCTACATTTATATTGTGTAATTTAATTGGATGATGTATCATTTTGGGATCTTTATCTGTATGGTTTTGGTATTTTTATCCATAATGAGTGTCTTTAATACTAACTATTCAATTATCTATCTTATGGTGTTCTATATTGATTAATTGTTCTTATAGAGAAGTTGTTCCCCTTAACTATTTATTTACACCAATTCATTAGACATTATCCTATGAGGATCGTGAGTGACCTTTAGGTCGTGTCAGTGCCATCTCAGGTACCATTATAAAAGTGTATTTGGATAGGTTTGGGACATAATTTTAATGTTTTTCTCATCAACAACACATACACATCACCTCACTTTCCAATTTAATCTTATGTTAATATTTACACATGAATTTTAAATTTATATTAATACTATATATTTGATTTAACATTTGAACATAAATTCTAATATTAATCTAATATTACACCATCAGATTAATCTTCCAAACACTCTATTCTAATAGATTTACTTTCTCACAATTTGATATTTGACCAATCAAAAAAAATATATATCACTACAAAAAAAGAATAATGTTTCATATATAAAATATAAATTCCAAATTAATATTAAATTGATAAAATTTTCATTTTAGAGTAACATTATAATAAATTTAATAATATTTTAAATATCCAGGAATGTAAAAAATTTCTAATATCAGTAATTATAGAAATTAATTCTATTATATTATGAATATAAAATATGTGATATTAAATATCATTCAATTCTCTCACAATAAAATTTTTCACTCATCGAAACATTCATATACCAAATTAAAATTCAGATTACTAAAGTCATAATTGGTTATGAATTAAAATTCTTCTTGTGTATACTCATTGTCCTTTATATTTAAACTAAAATTACCCATTGTTTTTTCAATTAAATTCCATTCGATCTTTTCGAAATACCAATATATATTCTTTAAAAATATTCCTGTAAATGTATTTATTTATTTTTTTCTCAAGAAACATATATAATATTTTCTACTTACAAGATACATGAATTATTTCCACAGGATTATTACATATATAATTATTTACTCAATTGATAAAATTATAAATGATAATCAAAAGATATTCAACAAGTATTTCTTTGAAAATGATTGCTTTCTTATTTAAAATATGAATAAAATATCCAAATAGGACTATGAATCTATAAATATAATTCATTGAAATATAATTAATACTAATGAAATATACCTCCATCGGTATTATTTTACATGGAAAACAAATTATAAATTCTCTATTTAATTTTCCTTTCATTATTCGAATATCAAACTATTATTTAAAAGACTACATCCTGAACTAATTCTCTTTCATAATTTTATAATTTTCTCCTCAATGGTAGAGACGAATCAGTATATTGTAAATATTGTGTGAATTTTTAAAAACATGATGTTTCACCAAAATATTCTTCTATACTTTTAAATATCTACCCAAAATAACCCATGAAAAACACTTCCCCTAAATGAATCTTCATTGTAGTCATGTATTTTCTTAATAGTAGGGTTCGAAATATTTACAATAATATTGCATAACCTATAAGCTTTTTCAAAGATAAAATGATTTGAATATTGTCAAATTTCAAGGTAGATCAATAATAATAAAGAATTCATATAAACCAAAAGTCAAATAATTATTTTAACCCAACTCTCAACACCAAAATTTCTAAAAAAATTGCAACAAGTTTTTGATTTCATTTTATTTATTAAGAATATAAAAAAAATTAATATAAAGACTATATATAACAGTTTTATAATATTATTAGGTTAATAATATTAATGTTAGATAAACATGTGTGAACATAGGTTTAATATGTGATCATATTTCACATGAATTGTTAGCAAAAAACCCATTGAAGCCCCCATGGGTTTTGTTTATAAACTATAATGTTGATAAGGATGTTGAAGAATTCAAAATAAGTTTGTATGATCATGAGATAGGCATAATAAGTGTTTTATGCAGGGGGGATACTGTCTATGTATAGAAAATGACATAGAATATAGAAACACGCCATGATGGTTTAAAATAGTGAGTTATTTTGAACCACATCATAGTAAATGTTTTTTTCATTGAAATTTTTTTATGTTAAATCTGGAGAATAATTTTATGAGTTATGGAATCTTTGTTCGAATTTAATGATGTTTAAATGAAAATTGAAAATGTCCTAATATCCAGTTGATGGATATGACTCTATATTTAATGTATTAGGGGATTTTTTTAATCCATATTATAAATGGGGGGGATCACTTTGATAGTTTTGGTTATTGTGGGGGGGATCATGTAGAACTGTATAAGATAATATGTTGATAAGACACTACATCATGGTCTAGTCATGTTTTGTATTGAGATTATAGAGATGAGGTGGACATGGGAAGGTGAGGATGGTGTCAAGTGTTTCGAAGGACGTTTTTAATGGGTATAGGCTATGTCATGGTCATTACTACACTATGTCATGGTGTTCGTGTTAGAGGCTTATTCCAAAGTGCCATGAATTTTTTGAGTGTTTGAGAATGACATATAAGAAACATGTCATTGTGGTACCCATAGATGTAGGATCCACATCGTGGTTTTGATGGTCATGTCATAGTGGATTTGAGTCATTATAATCATTGTTTCACATTTTCTATCTCATAGGAAGAAGTCTCCAGAATTAAATGAGTGATCTATTCTATAATTTAATTATTTTTTCATATGATTCTCTTATACAAATTGATGTGTGTATCAGATCAAATGGTATTTTTGATCATCATTCATAAAGGAATATATGGCTACAATACATTTTTTCTAGCAACATAGAGAGATCTTAATTTTCATATAAATACAGAAGGGATATTTGTGCCAATTTAAAAGGAGTTAACAAGTAAAGATAATATTTTTATAGTGAAATTTACATAAAGGTTAGGTTATGTTAATCCAAACACATGATGTGGAAAAAACATCCCATAATATTTTGAGGTGACACCAAATTACATGAAACTATATTATAAATACTATGAAGAATGTATAATTATATTTGAATGAACTCGAATGAATTTTCTAATGTATTATCTAATTGGGTGACAACCATTTTCAAGAAAGTTTTATTATTTGAGAATTACATGAAAATATCAAGATCGTGAAGAGGGTTATATGAATATTGCCACCATATTTAAATTTACAGTTCTCTATATTGATGAAAGTGACCCAAATGAGGCGATGTAAGATAGTCTTCATAGAAATATCATTTAATATGATATGAGTAATAATGACAATTATCTATTGAAAAATGACAATTATCGGGATATTAAATTCATGTCAATGAAAATAATTTCATTTTAAGATGAGAATATGGAGAAATTTATGATTAAATGTCTTTCATTTTTGCAAAAATTAAATAGGTAAAATAATGATTCAAATAAAACATTCCACTTGATTTATTTTTGTAGGTAAAATCCAACCATTTTATTTCAAATTGACTAAATAAATCTCAAAATAGTCATAAATATGAAGAACCCATAAATTTTTAATCAAAGTGTTTGAAAGGAAAGATGAATTTATAAAACAGTTATTCAAAAATGTGAAATTTATTTCCTGATAAGATGTTAACATATATTAAACAAATGTAGAAGATGTTGATGAATACAATGTACACAGTAAGGAAGTTATTGTGGTTGTGAGGGATAGACTAAAATTAGAGGGAAATTTTTATCATTCCTTATTATTTAACTATGTATTTTTTTTAATAAAATAATGTGTTGAATAGTTTTCTTTACAGATAAGACCAAAAAAACCAAATACATTTTATTAATAGTTTTATATTACAATTTAAGATAAAAATCACTACATTATAAGAATATAAGGTTACATATCTTAAGGAAAATTAAAATGGGGATAAATATATGGGTAAATAAAAAATCATGAATACAAAACTCTTATCCTTGTGGTTTCACATGAAGATAATAGCCCAAATTGAAACTATGTAAAAAAGGAAAATAATTTGAAATATAATATACATGTTGAGAGAGATGTGAAGGAATTGGATGAATTATCCTAAGAATGTATGTAAGGCTATATATAAAAATGAAATATGACAGTGATATATGTTGTTTCTAGAAATATGGTCATCCAAAATATGGTTAATAGACATATGGTCATTGGATATATGGTCATTGAGTATGCCTATATATAATATATATATCAAAGTTATGTAATTAATCAAAATAAATTGAATGTAATATAACTCAAAATTAAAAATTTAAAAACCATGGAATGAAATAAAGAGATAATATTAAACATAAATATTTTATTATAAAAATAAATTTTAAATCATTATAAATTTTTATTATTAATGATTGGTTTGATGTATTCATAAAATTGAAATAATTATTCCAATACTGATGTATTGTAAAAAGTTAATATCTAGAAGATAAATAGTTTATTTTAATAAGATTTAATTTAAATCATATCATGGTAAAAGAGGGAATATTTTTTAATGAACTATTTTTAATGTTTTTTGAGTTTTTATCATAGTAATTTAAATTTATTACATTAAATGATAATTATAATGTAATGTTTCAATGAATAAACTAATATATTAACACTTATTTAATTATTAATTTCTATAAATATGATTAAGAACACTTAATATTTAATAGTCATTTTTCAATAAAAATAGTTTTTCTATATATAAAATGTTTTCAATTAAAAGTAAAATTTATCGAATTTCAAACATGAATTAAATTAAATTGATTTGATAATTTTAATAATTATTTTGGTAGTATATAAGATGTTGAATATTATTTTTATGCATAAAATTATGTTACTCAGGAAAAAAATGAGATACCATGGTAAATGTAAAATAAGGGGAAAATGGTAAAAATACATGAAAATAACTCAAAATATCATGAAAAAATATATTTTAATTGTTTTTATTTGGGTATTAGCTAAATATATCTATTATATATGCACTTTAATTTTAAAATTATTAACTTATATATTAATGAATGAATATTTGTGGAAATTTCATGAAAAATCACCTATAAAAGAACCTCGCCAATACCCCTATAAAATTTTTCTATTATACAGTTTCTATCTTTAATATCTATAAATTTTCCTTATATAAAACTATTATTATACATTTTTTATCTTATGGATCCAAAAATTAATTTTAAATCCTTAATTTCTAAGGAACCTATATCAAGAACAAGAGAATTCATCAAAGTAAGTACCTAGTTGATCCCCATTTTTTCAATTACATTATCAGATCCACTCATTATAAATATAATTATATTTTATAATTATGTCATATTAATATTTATATAATTATATGAAAATTATATTACTATTATATAACTTCAAACACATACTCATTAACTAGTATATGATGTTCTTGTTATGGGCGGTTCGACCACCCACACAAAAAATTTTATACCAACATCAGAGTTCTTATTATGAATAAGTGTCAATAAATTAATAATGGTAATATATGATATTAAATATTTATTTATATCATGAATATTTTTTAATTATGTCCAAAAAATTATTAATGGTCATTATAAATGAACATTTTGTTATTAGTATATTACACAAAAGATACACACTATGGATTCCATTCTCATGAACCATGCCCCTATATTTCATCAAATGAACATGATAATAAATAAATAAGTGAAATTAAATTATTCCCATTACTTAAATAATATTTTTATGATGAAATATGTGTCAATTAATGATGATTTACATCTCTATTTTGAAACTTATAGTAAGTAATCAAAATCACATACATCTGATGATGAAAATGAAGAATAACTAACTGATATGTGTGTAATGAATTATTTTAATTAAAGAGTATAAAAGTTAATAGATGTGATTAAGGATATGTAATAAGTTATTAAGATGGTTATTATTATTATATAGAGGGTATAAGTTATTTTTTGTAATTTGATAGAAAAGGTTTGGGTTTCTTTACTATTCTTAATTTGAAATAGATATTATTTATGATTAAACATATACCTAGGAATATTAAATGTTATTTTCATTTAAAATGCATATATATTTTCTTATACTATGATTATTCAATAATCTTACATTATTCCTTCCATTTCACTATCCCATGGTTAAAAAATCAACTAAAAGAATGTTTATGAGTGGAGGAAAACTTATCCCATTATTTTGATCCGGAATATTTCTCCCCCATACCTATATTATTTATTTTTTTCATAACTTTTTTCAATAAACATTTGTGAATAATCAAGTTGTGTTTAAAATTATTTTCATTTCTATAAAAATGAATCTTATTTTAACATTTTCAATATGATAATTTTTTGGTAATTTTGATCTTCTTTACAAAAGTGTGAATGGAATCTCCCTTTTAATAATTCTCTATATGAATTCATTTTACCAGAATCATATTCACTTTTATTTATGAAACATTATCTCAAATTATATATTTTTTTCAAAAAAAAATATTCCCTTTTTTATAAATTATTTTCTTTTAAAATAGTAATGATTAAAATTTTAAACTGAATTTATTTTCTTTATAAAAGTAAATTATAATTCTTTTATTAATGTATTTTACAAATATATCAATATAATTTATAATTTCTTATGATTTACTTGTAATATTCTATAATTATATCATCCACGTTTTTTAGATACATGGCTTATGACAATGTATTAGGAAAGTGATAATGAAACCCATTTCGTTCTCATTGGTAAATTAATCTATGATGGAATTAATAATATTTTCATCCTCCTATGGAAATATATATATATATATGGTGTTTTATTTAATGATTGATGGTATTGTAATTATATATCCCTCTCACACATTGGTTATATCTTTATATCTCATGATATGACATGTGTGGGACTAGGAAGTAAGCTCAATAAATTATAGGACTTTGTCCACTAGGTTTATGGTTGTGATAAGTGAACCAAATCCCCTATGGGACTTATTACACTATGTGACTGACTAACTGAAAATTGAATATTTTTATTCTATGGAAAATGGGTTGGTGAGGGGAGGAGTTCCACCCCCAACCAATCCAAAAAAAATAGGGAATACATATAGGGAGCCTAAATAGATGAATCCCTAGGGCGTACCCTAGAATAATTCTTTTACAATGAACCAGGAGAGAACCCAAAATAGAATAAATAATGAGAGGTTAAATTTCACAATAGTCTCTAGCTAAACAATTAGCTGCAAAGTTTCTTTACCTCCAAATATGTCTCACCACCACCCTAGGGTCTAAATACCCTTTTCACCCTCAAATACGATTCCCAATGCACCAAAGAGAGACCGACTTCCAATGAAAAATGTCCACCAACACCTCTATGTCAGATTCCACCTCATTGACTTGAATTATAAGACATGTGTATGATGAAAATCCTATATTCATTGCTATTTCTTCAGCCACCAATGAATTTCTTGGTATGAAAAAAGTGTTAATGGTAAGGAAGACCGACGGTCTGTGATCTATGACAAGACCACCACCCTTTATCAGTCCATTCAAGGAGGAACCACCAACATTGAGCTTTAATCTGTTTTAAGTAGAGGACCAATTCACCCACCGAACCTGAGGGTGTGGTACAACCAACGGTCTATTGAGAAAACTACAAAGGGTTTGGGAACTCGAACCACCTTTGATCAAGGAAAAAATCTTCATCACCCTACAACATTCCCTAATCTATAAATATATAATGGAATGTTTCACACTCTAACTGTCATGGTTCTTTTCCTCACAAAGTGTCCAGAAAACTGAGGAAAATATAATACTATGCATTTTTCTATCCATAGGCTTCTGATCCTCACCCAATAACTATAATCTAATTACCACTCACATGGAATCAGCCAAAAAATAAGTGAAGTGATATAGTTTAGGCCCGCTTAAAGGCCTATTGTCGAGTTACTCTTAAGGAACACATGAAGGAAAAATTCACTACTCAGATTTTCGAAACACCAATATCTCGAAGCTAAGAAAATTCCCCTCTTTTGGATATTTGAATCATTTGGAATAGTTTAATTCCTTAGTCTCTAAATACGAGATTTCATCTTAGAGGGTATATCAACGGACCACAGTGTCTCCGTTGAAGCCTCCCAAACACTATCTACATGCATCATATCCATGAAGTACCATCCTAAAAAATTTTCTAAGCTCGAGCCTGTGAAATAGAATCCATTTTGATCTTCACAGATGATCATATTATCAAACAACTCCTTCTGATCACTGCTCCAAATCACATCCATAAGCCTAGGGTGTCGGTTGGCCTCCCTAAAAGTCAAGTCTAGAATCAGACATCTGTGAAAGAAAATCATTCCACCGAAAAAATTATCAGGTTATAGACTAATATTACATTTTACCACAATCCATCTCGTAGAGTCCTCTAGGTCCTCCATGTGCTTGTGCATACATTTTGCAAGGCTCAAGAGCCTATGCCTTTCAATCCCCCATCCTTCCCAGTAGGGTTCATATCTATCCTTGAGGAATGAATCCCATAAGGAATATCCATCCAAAAAATCCAATGCAAGTCTAGATTGAATTGAAATAATAACTTCAAAATTTTTTAGAATTCCAACCCCACCATCCTCAATCTGTTTCATCAACTACTTCTAGGAGGTCCAGTCACAACACTAATAGAATTTTGTGTCCCAGAGGAAACTAGTGAGAACCCTTTCCATAGAGCTAATCGAGTCCTTGGGGGTTGATAATAGAGAAAATATGCATCATAATTTAAGTCAAGACATTGTTTATAAGTGTGACTATACCTCAAAATCAAAGGAACTTTTGATTATAGTTAGAGAACCTCCATAAGATTATATTGATAATGTAACTAAAAAAACCTTATTGATTTTCCTAATATTAATTGGAGCACTGAGATAAGACATTAGGAACTGATTCCTTTGAACATTGATGGTAACCTGGATATCTCTATTGCGCCTAGCCCATCACTTATTAGAAATGAAGACCTTTATTTTTGAAGTCTTAATGAACTACCCACTCAGTTGCCCATAGGTAGATATAATTCTCATGAAACCATTGAGAAACCCCCAACAACTATTAATTAACATAAGGATATCATCATCAAACATCAAATGTGAAATAGAATCATTCTTAGACATATTTTAGTAGAAATATATCCTTACACTTTCCATGATATTGGTAATATTTTGAGAAAGAAATTCTTGTACCACAACAAAGACAATGGGTGATAAAGGATCCCATTCCCTCACCCCTAGGGGGATATTGATGAAGCTGAAGCCTTTCCCCAATAGAGGGATGGTAATCCATGGGGATGAATAACATCTGAAGAAAAGATCACAAAAAAATTCATTGAAGCCAAGATTTATCAAGACATGGATAATGAATCTCCATTACAAATTATCATATGCTTTATCAATGTCTATTTCTATAACAACGTCAGTACCCATTAACAGCTTCTTGATGTCATCAACCAATTCATTAGAAATACCAATAGCCCACTAAATAAGCCTTCCATTCATGAAACGATTTTGTTCTCTATAAATCTTGTGAGGGATAATACTATTTATTCTCTCAGAAATGAGGGAAGAAAGAATTTTTTAGGAAATGTTTCTGAGGAATTTGGGTCAAAATTGGTTGATGTTAATCAGGTTCTTCACCATGAGAATCAACACAACTCAAGAGGCGCACACACTCATATTGAGGGGACCCCCACTAATGATGTTCGTGTTTTATTCAACAACATGGGCTTTAATACAATCATAAGTAGTGAAGTTGAAGGACCTTGGGAAGCTATCTAGACCCGGTGTAGTGCCTTCATTCAGGCTAAATACAGTTGATTTGATCCCCTCCTATAAAGGCACTCCTATAAAAATATTTTTGTTAGAACTATCCACCTTTCTAGGTAGAGTGGCAATAAAATTATCCTCTTCAAGAGAATTCATAGAATCTGAATTTCTATGAAGATCAGAGCCAGCCAGCAACTCATGAAAATGATCAAGAACCATGATCCTTGCCACTTATATATCTGCGGTATAAGATCTATCTTCCAAACTTAGTTTGATTTTACTTTGTTGCACATTATCTTTCAAACAATCATGGAAGAATGTCATATTTCAGTCTCTTTCATTCAACCATTAAGTTATATATTTAATAATTCAGAAGTTCTATAATTCCTAGAGTTTTTTAACCTTTAAAAAACTCTTGTCATAGATGTTGACAAATTTAATATCATCCCAAGAATCCTACAGTTCCCGTTCAAACTTATCAATGGAATCCTACAAGCTTTTGATACTGAAGTCCTCCTTAGATTTTTAACTAACACAAGATCTAATGTCTTTCATACGTCATCTAAGATTCCTCAAAATGCCTAACCAAGTACACTCCACTTCCACACCATCCCAATAATCCTTCACCATCTACGTGAAGCCATCCTTAGAGTTCTAGGAGGTAGAGTAACAATGAGGCAGCATAACCAGATCCCCTTTTCATGGCTCCACCAAAAGTGGGGAATGATACGAAAGGGAGCGAGTTAGGTGTGTGCCTGAGGATTAAGGAAAGAGTTGAGACATTGGATATTAGAAAAAAAAACATTTCAAGTCAAAACCATATCAGTTTGGAACCCATACAGTTATTATACAATGTGAACCTGTTTCCTGAAAACCCCAAGTCAATTATACCCACTGAAGAAAAAAATATCTAAAATCCTGCATTCTAGAATAGTAGAATCAATTTCCTGCACTATTCCTTACCTCACCCATAATCAAGTTAAAATCACCACTAATATACCATGGAGAGTTTCCTAGATGAAGGGAGGATATGTAATGCTAATGATCTCTCCGTCGTTGGGGATCAACACTAGAATAGATAATGAAAAAAATTACAAACTCATTTCCAAAACTGATCCTGGTAGTGATGCATTGAAACATGACACTAATAAGTTCAACTAAAATGTAATTATTTTAACAAAACCAAATATGTCTATTCTTGGGAGAGACATGTAGAGAGTTTCTGCAACCCATCCTCCTAACAAAGCCACTGAGCTTGGTAGGATCCTACTTCAGCACTAATATAAAGATGGCAGAAGTTTTATGATTTCAGGACATGGAAGAGACAAAGGTGCATTTGGCCTGATCCCCCAGACCCCTCACATTCTAGATGATCAATGATACCATTAAAAAATGAGATATTACCTCCATTGGGAAAGGCTTAATAACGAATCTAGACCAAACTCTTAAAAATCCTTGTCTTTGGAACTTGTAACTGGTCCTACAAAACCCACAAACTAATGATTATTTAACGGCATGGGGGGAGCACACCTACTGAATCCACTAGAATATAGAACTTGTTAACATGACTTCAAGGGGAGAACCAAGGAACTGATCCTCATGAAGAGAATGAGATAAAATTATTATTGTAGGAGACTATCGGGTAGTACGAATTACCTTAATATCTCCCTCAGGGAAATCCTTCTCATTAAAATAAATCATAACTTCCTTATTCTCCACAGAAGATAAACATAAAGCCATATGGGCCAGCTTTGGAGATAAGAGAGACGACACTCGAATGAGTGGACAGGGTGGAGGAATATCCCTAAGAATCAACAAATTAGATCTCACCTCTGGTTTGTGAGAAATCTAGGTCAAGGACATCAAGGGGGAAGCACTGACAAACTCAGACAAAGAAACAATCATGGCATGCATGGTCGACTATTGCATGACGATAATGTTATTCAATGGTCGAGTTTTATATAAAAAAGAACCATTCTAATGGTAGTCACATTGATAAGTTCAGGGCAATGATAATTTGAAATCATTTCCACTGCATCAATGTCTATGTCTTCAACCTCCGACACTGCCACTAGAAACTGTCACCCCTCACAGACACCAACATCATCAACCTGATTGTCCCAGGAATGGACCCTCGAGGAGATTGAGGGGTACTAGGTGGTAATAGAGGGAGGGGGTCTTAGTGAGCTCCTGTTGAATGACCCATGTCTGCAGAAGCCCAATAAATTCCCTTGGAGGCCACAACCTACTTAAAACCTCAGTGGAGCTTGAAAGAACAACCTTTTCAACCAAATTAAGACATCACGAGCTCTAATCAAAACATGGGAATGAATATTATTTTACAGATCCAACTAAAAGATAATCAGTTAATCACCCACCTCGAGAAGGAAAACCTCTCTATCATCAGCACAAAGAAACAAACCCAAAGAATCTCCCACATAATGAAGGATTTAGGGATTTTGGAGCGGAAAAGGTATACATGTAAGCCTGATCAAAACTTCATCCATGCTAGTTCATCTACCAAAGTGGTGATCCAAAGTCCACCAATAAATCATGATCCTCCACAAGAAATACCACCTCTTGGTCCAAACCCATGTTGCCAAAAAGTCCTCCCTTCATGATAAATGGATGAAAAAGGCAGACCTAGAAAGCTTTGACATAACCATGGGAAGAAGTTGCCCCCAAGAATCCAAAAACACTTTGAATAAACCTAGGGAAGGTTTATCTTTTCCAAAACAAGACACCAACACCAGGTCATGGAACGAATCAGCCTCCTACAACTCCTTTTCTACTAGATCCACCATCGAAGAGCCATCCACCAATGAAGGAGCCCACATCACAATGATGGTAATAGGAGATGAGATAATATTAGCATCCACGGAAGCTAAAAGCTCACAGGAAAGTGCCTCCATAATGGATTTATTAAAAGGATTATAAGAATCATGTGCTATAGAAGGAGTGACCCATGCATACAGTGGTGCAATAATGAACGATGCTGATGAAATTCCTACCACAACGGAACCCTCAACACACATTGTATGAGGGACACCACAGGAGGTAGTGGGAGAAGCCATCCCAGAATGATCTATTACTAGAATTCACTATTGATATACCGCCTGAAGAATCAACCCCCTTTACACTATGTGAATATTATAATATACTTTAGCCTCAATATATGAAATAATTTTTTATTCTTATGTGTGTACCACATTCTTATCCTTATGTTATGGTTTTACATATCATGATTATTGAATCATGTTTCAAAAATCCCATTATAAATATCATATGTTATACTGAAATAATTATTACATGTCCAATGATTTATTATCTAATATTTATTTTTAACTATTCTCTTTTTTATGTCCATTCACCTTGATTATGTTATCATACATATGTAATTATTTTTATCTCACTTATTATCTTTAATTATTTTCTCTCAAGTTTTCCCTTACCATGAATATGATCTCACCCTTTCTTACATTTCTTTTTACTCAATATTTGAGATGATTATTTAATATCATATGTATAAAAGGGTATTATTTGTAAATATTATTTTCGGTTATAATGAAGAGTTTTTTTTAAAATAAGGTGATTATGTATCTAGTCTATAAATTTATTATTTCTATAGGTTATAGGATGTTTTTTTGTTAGATGTATTGAATATCCATATAAAATAAATTAATTTGAATGTATGTTCTTCTTGGGTTATATAAATTGGAATAAAATAAACATTTAGTTTTTTATTGGGATATTGATAATAAGAGTACATAACATAAAACATCCAATGATGAACTAAAAGTGTTTTATGTTGTACCTAAAATTCCTTACGTTGAAGTACAAGGGTCATAATTTAAAATATCATAGGATTTATATTCATTATTATATGATTTATTACTCTAATTATTACATATATATACGCAAACCAACACTTTTTCTTTTATTTTATGTATGGAATAGGTAAAACCAAGTTAATAATGTGCATGATGGATAATGCAATGATTATCCTAATAAAAATCCAAAGCGAATGGGAACTAGAGTGAGAAATATCATGTCCATTGTAACCCAACTCTCTCAATCTATAAAAAATAACACAAATCATGTTAAAATCTCAAATTCATTAAGAAAGGAACACATATATGTTGATTTATTCATATAACGATGTATACCCTCTTTTAGGGGGTCGTTTAATCATCTATTTCCAAAAAAAATCAATATGAAAGAAATTTTATTTTTTGTTCTCTAGTTATTAAAACATTAAAAGATTATTTCAGTTTTTTATCATTTGGAAAGGGAATTTGACCTATTTTGGAATATAATTATGAATGTGTTACAAGTGGAAGAAATTGAATCCATGTAATATGGGGTGACTAAAAAATTATTTTTCAATAAATATTTTTCCAAAACTATTTTATTTGAAATTTAAAGGGTATTCTTTGACATAAAAAAGGATAATCAATACATTATTATCTATAAGGAAACATCAAATATATGTTAAATATACGCTTATTTTTTATCATTGAACTTGAAAATAAATCAATCATTAATTTAGTTGGTTGAAATAATGTTTCTTAAAATGAAATATCTATACGTGATTTTTGTAGATATGAAGAGATTATTCTATATGATATCATAGGTGAAATTAAAATTAGAGACTCCCATTATTCTCACCATTTACTGAAGAGGAAGAAGAAAATATTGTTTCATGTAAACTCAAATGATAAAATCTCTTGAGGAAATAAAATATATCCATTTATATGCTGAAGCCATGAAAAAAGAATGGGGTTGCCTAAAAGGGATAGGTAAATTATTTAATTGTATAAGATAAGGTCTTAAAGAACATGAATACCCAATGGATATAAACAATCCAAAAAATGAAATGGTCAAAAATAAATCTAAGATTATTTAACCACCCACACACAAATTAATTAATTAAAATGAGTATAGACATTACGCTAACCATTTTATTAATCCAATGGTTAATGATGACAATCAATGTAAACAACCACTAACACCAAGGGATAAAAGGAAGACGTTTTCAATCAAAACCATTGATGTTAGTGACAAAAATGATGTGTTAAATGGTACACTCATCAACCACCCTAGAACTAAAAATGTATTATTTTATTTTGGATGTACCCACTCCTTCAAAACTGAGAATTTTTTAAAGAGTATCAAATCACCAACCTAATAGATAGATACTAACATTTTCAGTTAAAACTTATAATGTTATAAATATTTTATCTAATTTCTATAACATTGTTGTGATGAAATTTTAGGGGGATTTTATTCCTATAAATATTATTATTATCTCTGTAGTATAATTTTCGGTGATATTGGGTATGTATTAAATCTATAAATATAGATCCCATATTAATTTATAGTATGAGGATGTTACATTTTATATCCTGAAACAACATTTGATCATTTATCAGTACATTATTGACTATGAACTACCTCTGAAAATTATTCCCATTATATGAGTCTTAATACTTAAATATGGGGGTGGTGGAATTTATTTATACTGTTTGAGGAAAATATTGGTATTTAATATATTCATATCGGGTGTGTATATACCATTTTATTTCCAAAATAGTTTCCTGGATTTCCCACAAATAACGAGGTTGAATTTTTAATAGATCTTATACCTAGTGTTATAATTATTTCCAATTAAAATTATGTAATTTAATTGATTTAATTATAGGTATTTAAGAATATAATATAAGGGAATAAATTAAAGGGTTTTATATACCTAGGTGTTACACCATGGAGTGCATCGGTTCTCTTTGATAAGAAGAAATTTGGATCAAGTTTCCTTTGCATTGATTATCATGAACTTAAAAAACCATAATCATAAAAAAAATTTATCTACCCCATATTTATGGCTAGTTTGATCATATTTTTGGGGCTCAATACATTTAGAAAATTGACATTATATTTGGATATCATCAATTAAGGGTGAAAAATTAGGATATACCCATACGGACCTTATGTATAATATTTAGGCTATATAAATTTATAGTGATTCCATTTTGATATAAAATAGACATTCTATTTTCTTTTTTTAGTTTAATATAGTTTTTTGATAATTACATGATCAATTTATGGTATTTTTAGGAGATTATATTTGCATATATTCATAGAATATAGAAGGGCATAATATTCTTTTAAGGATTATGCTACAAACCTTAATAAAAGAGAAATTATTTTAAAAATTTATCATGAGTGAATTATGGTTGTATAAAGTATCATTATAGGGTAATATTATCACATGTTGGTGTATATATATTAATACATCAATGATATAGCTTATTAACAAATGTTTCAGGTCAGCCACATTAATGTAGATCCCTTATTTTCTTGTATTTTCTAATTTTTTTTTGAAGCTTTATGGGATATTTATTGAATATATCAATTCCAATAACCTAATTAAAATTCAATGGATACAAGTTATTATATATAGATTAATATGAAGATAATTTCAATGATCTCATGAGAAGATTTGTTTGAGATCCTTTATACAGACAACCTTAATGTTGATATGGGTTTTGTCATACATAATGATTCATAAATTTTTCATAGGGATGTTTCCACTAAAAAATGACATGTCGGAATCTTTTTCCTCACATAAATTATTCAATTAATAGAAATATTAACTAATTCATGATTTAGATCTAGTTGTGGTAATATTATTATTACAAATATAGAGGTATTATCTATAAGATGATAAGTATAAAATATGTTCAGGTTAAAAGAGACAAATGTATATATTCACATATAGGGAGTTGAATGTGATCTAAATGATATGGTTACAGTTTATTTAGGACTATTAATGCTTAATATATCACCAATATTGGAAGGTAAACAAGTTATTGGATTCTATTACTAGGACGAATTATTCTACCTTGTCTAGTATTATGAATGAAAGAGACCCAATACTAATGGATTTTCAAATGATAGAAATTGAAATATCAAGGTAAGGGGATTAATAATATCTTTCCCAAATGAATACACATACATACATACATGTAATGATCAAGGAGTCATGGAAGGTGAATATGGAGCTATAGATTAAGGTATATAATGTTTCAAACATTAACATTGATAATGATGGAATTATATATTTCAGGAAACAAATATGTGTTCTATCAATACCACTATTATATAATGATTTATTAGATGATGCACATATCTCATCCTTATCTATCCATATTTAAATAAAAAATCTGTATAGATACCTCAAGAATCATTTAAAGTGGGAAAAAATGAAGACGAAGATTATAGATTCTGTATGTTGATGCTTAGTATGCCAAAAAGTTAAGGTAGATGTAAAAAGTATAAGGGGATGATGAAACCATTACATATACATATATGATAATGGAATAATATTATTTGGTCTTTTTATAGTTATTCCTAAGACTTATAAATGTTATAATAAAATTTTGGTTATAGTTTGTCTCTTTATGATGTTATTAAATTTAATTTTTATTTGAGAAGATTTGTCACTTTATTAACATTCCCTGATATACATAAATGAATTGATAAGTCTACATAGAGTACCACCCTCAATTGTATAAAATAAATATATGAGGTTTACCTACAAGTTCTAGAGAAATAATTAATAAGTATTGGATATGGATTAGCGATTCAACGACACTTTTCATCCTCAAACTAATAGTAAATCACAAAATATGATTCAAACTCTCGATGATTTAATGGGATTTTTCTTCAATGAATTTCAATGGATTGTGAGATAAACACCACCCCTGGTAGAGTTCATATATAAAATATTTTAAAATCAATCATTAAAATGACACCATAAGTGGCTCTATATAGAAATAGGTATATAAATATATAATGTTAGGATAAATTTAGATAGTGTAAGATGATGGGATCTAATATTTATCAATAAATGACATAGAATTTTAAAACCATTCAACGACAAAATATATCAACACAAATTCTGTAGAAGATCTATACTAATAATCATATGTGAGATTCATAGTTTAATGTTGTAGATATATGATTCCTTTGAATATCACTATAGAAGACGGTTATGATATTTTCTAAAAATTAAATGTTAAGACCTAGTTGCATTGTCACTTTTGAAATCGTCAATCATGTGAGGATGGTGTCATATTGTCTTTAACTTCTCCAATTCTTATCCCATGTTCATGGTTTTTTTCCATTTATAACATTATAGGAAATACATAATCGATCATTCACATGAACTGAACTGAAATGTATTAAAATTTACATATGATCTCTCTTGTGAGGGACAAACAATGGAAATGTTTGTTAATCAAGATAATATACTGTGAAACAATAACACTCACCCATTTAAGGTTCTGTGGAGGAATCATAAGTTTATGTAAGACATTTAAGATCCCAAGGATATATGGAGGAATAAGTACCCTCATTTTTTTGTAATGCGATATAAACATTAATATATTATTAGAATAATATATAAAACATCATTAATAAAATTACAAGAGAAATAGAATCAGAAGTAAATTAAAATATAAAAAACCAAAAATCATTATCCTCATGGTTTTCCAAGAAGATAATTACCCCAATTATAACTATTTAAATATGGAAAATAATTAAAAGAATATAATAGACATATTGATAGAGAAGTAAATGAATAGTGTGGATGATTCTAAAAATGTATATAAGGCTATATATAAGAATGAAATATGAAAGATATATAGAGAGTTGTTAGAAATAGGGTCATTTTATATATTGTTATTGTAAATACGTCCATTGGATATATAGTCATTGGGTGAGAATGTATCTACAAGATTTATTAAATATGTGATTATTTGTATCAAATTGAATGTAATATAATTCAAATATAATTTATAATTCAATAATAAATTAAAGTGGTGATATTTAAGTAAAATACTTCATTATAAAAATATTTTTATGTGTCATACATTATTATAATTAAGGAATGATTATATATAATCATAAAATAAAAATAAATATTTTAATACCAATGTATATGTAAAATTTAATTTTTAATCGGAAAATAATTAATTTTAAAGGGATGTGGTTAAAATCAATTAATGTTAAAAAATAGGATATTTTTCATATAACTATTTTGAAAGTGTTGTGTATTTTTTTAGAAAATTAAATCAATTAATTATTAATGATGAAAATAATGTAATTTATAAATTAATAAAAACAATTATTCAGACTTATTTAATTATTAATTCATATTAAATAATATTAAGAACAGTTAACGTTTAGAAAGTAATTTTTATATAAATTTTTTCTATATATATTTTGTTTTCAATTAATATTTTTATTTCTCATATTTAGAAATATAATTACATTAAATAGGGTTCAAATTTATAATCATCATGTTAAAACAAGGTAAGAATTTAAATTTAATTTTTAAGAATAAAAATAATAAATCAAGGTAAATAAATTGAGTAACCGTGGAAAATGTAAAATTTGGTAACAAAGGTTAAAATAAATTGTAAGGACCTAAAAAATCATTAAACTTTATCATTAAATTTTTTTATGAGTGGATTTATGACCCATATACATTATTTAACCACATTTTATTCGCTTAAATTTAATATGGGATTATTATATATATAATAATGAATATTTGTAGAAATATCACTTAACATTAACTTATAAATGGATCCCATATATACCCCTCCAAAACCACTATATTTCTTCAATTTTGTATATAATCTAAACCCATTTTCCCTCTCACAAATAATTCTTAGACATTTTGTAGATTCGATTTCAAATAAAGAAGCATATATCCATCATTCTAAAGGAAATCGTATTGATGAGGGAATTTATCCAAGTGGGTACCTAATTGTTCAACATTTTTTTCAATTACCATCCCATTTTAACTTGATAAAGATATTTATCTACAGTTTAGTGCTGTTATATTAACATCATTATTCTTATGTAGAAATGATATTACTATTATATAATTTTAAATTGTTACTCATTTACGATTATATCATGTTCTTTTTTAGGCCGATTCAACCATCCACATGAATGATGTTATACCACCATCATAACTTTCATCATGAAAAAGTTTCAAGAAATTAATACCGATAATATATGTTATTAAGGATTACGTTGTATAATGAATCTAGTTCTTTATGTACGAAACAAAAAAAATGAATGGTCAGTATAAAGTAGCTTGTTGTTGTTGGTTAATTACCTGAAACATGTTAATCATTGATTCCATTATCATGAACTATACCCATACATTTAGTCAACTGAAAATGAGATTGAATAAATCATTATATAATAAATATTACACTCCATTTTTTTGTTAATGATAAACATGGTATCAATGAATATGGATCAACATCTCCATTAAAAAATTTGTATGAAAAATTAAAATCACTAACATATAATGATGAAATTAGAATATAAATAACTAGTATATGTGTAATAAATGATAATAATTGAAGCATATAAAAAATAAAATATATAAATAATGTTCTACAATAATTTATTAATATGTTTATGTTTGTTATACTATAGATTAATGTTCATTCCTGGAAGTCAGAAGTAAAGGTAAAGGTTTCTGTGCTAATCTCATTTTAAAATTGAGACTATTTATATTTTTACTTCCATCTAGGGAAATTTTACATTAATTATTTAAAAAATCATATAATTTATTATAATATCATTATTAGTTGGTTTTATAGTCATTCATACAATCTCACCACCCTTTTCTTTAAAATTCAACTGAAAGTATTATTTTTTAAGTGGAGTCGGCCTTATCTCTTCTTTTTGTTAAGGAATATTTATCTTCCATATATATATTCATAATTTTTATATAAATTACCTTATATATACTTATATGAATAATTTTATTCTTTTTAAATTTATGTAACTTTATTTACTCATGGAATATTATTTTAAATTTTTTACTATGATTATTTTCGACCAATTTTTCCTTATTCTCCAAAAATTGGAAAATAAGTTCTTTCTTAAAAGTTTTGTGTACAAAAAATATATATAAAACCATTTTTACATAAACAAACATCCTTTAAATGTTTTCATGGTTTTATAAATAAATTTTTATTCCCTTTGTTTTATAAATATTTCAATTTAATATAAATGTTATTAAAAATGAAATGTGTATTTATTCCTCTTTGTCAATGTAAATTTTAATGATCTTATAAAATTATTTTTCATCTAATGATACAATTAAACTTATTTATCTGGAAGTATTATGATACTATATTAAAAAAGTTTTCATTAAACCAAATTCTTGGGTTAGTTAAGCTATGATAGAATTAAGAATACTTTATTATTCATGCAGCACACATATGTGTAGTTTTTTAGTATGTGATGGGTGGTCCTAGAATTATAAATCCTTCCAAATAATTTGGTATAAATGAATATATCATGAAATGAAATGTATCGGACTATTGAGTGAACCCAATTCACCATGGGATTTTGTTCACTATATTTTTGGGTATGGAAAGTAAACACAATCCACTATGGGACTCAGTAAACTACAAACTGATTGTGTTGGAAGTGATAATGAATATAAGAATTTATTTTTATGCTTATTTGCGTGCCATATTATTATTTATATGGTATTTTTTGAACTGATCATGATTATTGATTCATATTTCCAAACTCTTATTTATCTGATATTAGTCCAAGCCTTATGTTACGACATATGATTTAAGATCTATTCGTTGTTAGGTATGAGTATATTATGATATGCTCATGCACCTTTATTATATTCTAATACAAATGTGTTTATATTATTCTCCCTTATGGTCTTTGATTGTTTTCTCTCATGTTAACCATTACCAGGCATCTACGCTCACCTTTCCTTATGTTTCCATTTCCCTGGGTTTTTTGCAATATTATTACTTATAATATGTTAATGAGGATATATTGTGTAAAGAGTATTAGTGGGAGTTTTTTAATAATGGTTCTCAAATAAGTTGACTATGTATATATTTTTAAATAAAACTAATCATACAAGTTTTGAGGTTTTTTTATTATGTGTAATGAATGTTTATACAAAATGATATAATTTCAATGTGTGTCATTCCTCAGTTTTTATTGGAAAAAATAAATCATGGTGATCCTTTTGGATTTATTGTGATTCATGAAAATTCACGAGGTTGTTGAAGAAGGCTAGTTTTCAAATATGTAATGAATTGTTATCATAAATGTTTAATCTCATGAAAGCACAAAATTCATGATCTTGTGAAATCACAAACTGTTTGATCTTTTTAAAGAACAAAATGATTGATATTAGGGAAGAAATAAATGTGTGATATCATGAAATATTGAAATTTATAATCTCATGAAAGAGAGAAAAGTTTGATCTCTTGAAAGAGAAAAAATTCTGATCTTGAGAAAGAGTGAAAGTGTCACGACCCGCCCTCGGGGTCCGTGCCGTGACTACCCCAAGCCCGCCTTCCATAGGCCAGGGGCTGGCGACTAGCACCAAGGCGTGAATCCCAGTATAAGGGAAGGCATTGACTTTGTAAAGTAAACAAACACCACAGAGTAAGCAAGCGGAAAGTAAACACTAAGCAAAAACAGAGTACAACTGAAAGTGAGGAAAAGTAAATGGGCCAGTATACAAACCCAAACTGAAAGTAAAGTACAACTCGAAAGGGAAAACAACAACTGTAAAGTAAAAGCCTCTACACCGAGCTGTCCACTGGAAATCCCACTTGAAGGTTGGGTACAGATAGCTCCACTGCTCCACGGGTCCCGCCGTCCACTCCGAGCACGTCCCGCCCAGTGGTCCACCTCCAGGTACCGTCCTGCTCTGCAAGCCTCTGCTAAGATCAACGTTGTCCGTCGTCTGCAACCAACACAACGTAGTGCGGGCAAAGCCCGTGCAGGGGTGAGTATAAGCTACTCAGTAGGGACCCCGAGACCCCTGAAAGTCTCTCAAAATCCACAAAGGATAGACCACAATGAAAGGTACAATCACGAAGTAACAACCGACACTGCTTAGGTATATGCCCATACATATACCTAAGTCAATAAATTTCAAATACGCTCCATCCTCCGAGCCCAAGTACAACTCAGTCCACACAGGAAAGTAAACGTATTCCACACAGGAAAGCAAAACGTAATCCACACAGGATAGCACAACACAAACCACACAGGAAAGCAACAGGATTCAGCTCACACAGGTATACTTCTTCAAAGGACGATAAAGATGATCTCTGATCCATCTAAGTCGTCGGACCCACGAAGGATCGATAGGTAACTAACCCCCGCAAAAGACCCACACAGGATCGGGCCCACACAGGACCTGTAGGCGCTGGTTCACACAGGACCGCTGAGCGCAAGGACCCACACAGGATCGGACCCACACAGGATCGGGCCCACACAGGACCTGTAGCACTGATCCACGTAGGATCGCTGAGTGCTGTAGTCGTCGTCGTCGAATCCACACAGGATCTCTGTATCGTCGTCGTCGCAGTCACAATAGAAGTAGCAGCAGTAGTAGTAGTAGTAGTCACAGTCGCAGCCAGCACTAGGGTTCCCGCACACAGCAAGCTCGTTCGGAGGGTCCGCTCCACGAGCCGAGAGGCTGATACATCAACTGTCACAAAGTCCAGAGTTTATGTATCCAAAAGTTCCGTATCGTCAATAGGAACTCAACGCAACATACGGCGCGTCGATCGGACGCTCGGTCTGAGAGTTATTGGCATTTTCGTCCCCGGGGCCCGGTTGGTTTTTAAGGAAAAACCAACCCGACCGTACTCCACCTGCGTCCAAACCTCGGGCGGAGTATGCCAAAAGATCCGCCTCACTAATAGGAACACAAAAAATCTGACGGCACGTCAATCGTACGTCCGTAGCTCAAGATATGAGTGTTTCCGCTCCGAGGGCCCGGTTGGTTTCGTGAACGAACCAACCCGCCCGAACTCAAAGTATTCTGAAACCCTGAGTGTGATATACCGAAACGACCGTCTCGATCTAAGGATCGCGTTGTCGTAGACGGTTCGTCGATCGGAGGTCCGTGGCTCATGTTATGGCCAAAATACCGAAGACGACACGAAAACGGGGGGTCCGGGTCCGGGCCGACCTGGCCCGACCCCCCTGGGTCGGCCCGAACCGGGTCGACCCAAACCGGGTCCGACCCGGCCCGGCCGGCCTGCGGCGCGGCGGCCTGCCGCCGCTGGGGTCACGCGCAGGGGGCATGGCCCCCGCATCCTGCTGGCGGCGCGGCTTTTAGCCGCGCCATTTTGTGAAACGGCCCCCCCTTCGAGGGGGCCTGTTTGAGGGGAACCGGGGGGCCGCCTGCCCCCGTCAAAGAAACCGCCCCCCCCCCCTCATAAATGGGGGGGGGGGGGGGGGGTTTGGTGCTGGCCGGGGGAATTAAATTCCCCCGGCCTTTGACCTTCCGGCCGGCCGGTTTTCCTCCAAGGGGACCGGTTTGCCTGTCCCCTTTCCGGCTTCCGACGCCGGCGGCCCGGCCGCCGGTCTTCTCGTCCCGCCGTGGCCCAGAACCGGTCGCGGTGTTCGTCGTCCGGCGCGGTGCGACGACACCGCGCCCCTCCTCCGCGCCTTTGATTCCCTTCGACGCGGCGCGACGGCGTCGTGTTCTTGATGATCCTTCCACGGCACGGCGCGACGGCGCCGCGCAATATAATCGTGCGATTATCCGCGTGGTGCAACGGCACCACACCATCTTGTTTCCACCCGCAAGATAAATCAACAAGAACAAAGGGGGGGTTCAGCCGTGTTCATGCGGTCCGGCCCCCTCACGTTAAATGATAACGCATATTTAAATTTTCTCACGTTTGTCATGCTAGAACCACCAACGAGAATAATTAAATAAATGAACAACAACAACCCCTACCTTGGGTTCAAGTTCGAAGATCGTCAACGGCCTGCGGAAGACAACGTTGCGGAGTTCGGGCGTCGCGGTAGTCGTTCGTCAAATCCGATGACGAAGAGGTATGTCCAAAGAGGTACGTCGTTGGAAAATCTTCGTATACCGACGAAGGAAGTCCGAGGAGGAAGCAGCATTCCCTTTCGTTGACACGGAAGAAGAAGAAGAGAGGAGCGGCGTTCTTCGTCGGAGCTTGAGCATTCTTCGTCAAAGTTTGAAGAAGAAGGAGAAGAACCCAAAAGCTCTCAAGATGGCTAAACAATTCTAACCAAATAAAATAAGATAGAGTCTTATTTTATTCACAAACATAACAAATTGAATTTCAAAGGTTTGAAATTCAAATAAGATAACTCCAAAATTAAATAACAATTTGTCATGTCATTTAAAGAGGGGTTAAAGGGAGTTTGAGAGAAGATGGAAGGTTTAGGTTCGTGTGGGTCCCACCACACTTAATACTCTCAAGGGAGGCTAAGTGGGTGTGGGTCCCACCCCTAACTTCCTTTGAGAGAAGTTAACGAACAAAAGTAAAAAAAATAAAAAGTATTCCACATTTTTTATTCAACTTTTTATAATTCTCCCAAAAACCAACTTTCGTCCTGCAATAAACGCAACTTCGGAAAAGGTCTCCTTAAGCGAATATCGACGTTGCGAGTTCATCGGTTTCCTAGTATTTCAATTCCGAGCACCAGATTAAAAGTTAGAAATTCTCACTCGTTCGTTCACTGAACGTACCTGAGCCAAACTTCGGAAATTGATTCCGGGCACTCCGGGCCTCGGAATCAGGTGCTGTCAGAAACCGCGCTCTTGTAAAATTCCAAAGAAAATTAATAAAAAAATTCCCCTTGAATTTTACGGGTCTTTACATTACTCCCACCTCAGGACTTTACGTCCCCGTAAAGATACATCAAAAACTAGGGAATCAAATGAGGGTACTGAGCACGCATTTGAGCCTCCCGCTCCCATGTGCTCTCCTGGAGGTTCCTGTGCTGCCATCTGATGCGCACAAGAGGAATAGATCGTCCACGTAGGACCCGCTCCTGTCGATCCTCTATCTCCACCAGGACCTCCGTAAAAGTCGTCTCATCGTCAACGTCAAGCTCTCCATGGTCAATGATGTGCGTCGGGTCGTGCATGTATCTCCTCAGCAGGGATACGTGGAAGACGTCGTGCACCCGGTGCAACTGAGGTGAAAGAGCCAGGCGATAAGCCACCTCGCCAACCCTACTGAGGACCTGGAAGGGTCCGATGAAGCGCGGAGATAACTTGCCGCCTCGGCCAAATCTCCGAATACCACGTCGAGGTGAGACCCGCAAGAAGACGTGGTCGCCATCCTCGAACTCTAGTGGCCTCCGCCTCCTGTCAGCGTATGACTTCTGCCGGCTCTGTGTTGTCCTCATCCGCTCCTGGATGACCTGGACCTTCTTTGTCGTGGCCTGGACCATCTCCGGTCCCACAAGTGCTGACTCCCCTGGGTCTGTCCAGCACAAAGGAGATCTACAAGGTCGGCCGTACAATGCCTCGTACGGTGCCATCCCGATGGTGGAGTGGTATCTGTTGTTGTACGCAAACTCCACCAAGGGTAGGTGATCCTCCCAGCTACGACCAAAGTCGAGGACACATGCGCGGAGCATGTCCTCGAGAGTCTGAATGGTCCTCTCCGTCTGACCATCCGTCTAAGGGTGAAAGGCTGTGCTCAGACGTAGCTGTGTCCCGAACGCCTCCTGTAACCCCTTCCAAAGCCGGGAAGTAAAGCGAGCATCTCTATCGGAGATGATAGATGATGGCACACCGTGGATCCGCACAATCTCCTGAACGTAGAGACGTCCCAAGCTCTCCACTGAGCCCTGCTCTCTGATGGGTAAGAAGTGTGCCGACTTGGTGAGTCGGTCAACAATCACCCAGATGGAGTCGTGACCTCTAGAAGTGTGTGGAAGTCCAGTCACGAAGTCCATAGATATTCCGTCCCACTTCCACTCCGGAACCTCCAAGGGCTGTACCAAGCCTGCTGGTACCTGATGCTCTGCCTTCACCTGCTGACAGGTGAGGCATCGAGAAACGAACTCTGCTACTGTCTTCTTCATGCCCGGCCACCAGTGCTGTCGTCTAAGGTCCTGGTACATCTTCTCCACTCGAGGATGTACCTCCATAGGGGAAGTGTGAAACTCTCTCAGCACTTCCTCTCGCAAAGTGACTGGTACCATGGTACGTCCTCTGAAAAGGATGTCGTGCTCTACTCCAAGGGAGAAACCATCAGGTGCCTGTCCCGAAGATATCTGAGCACAACGTGTCTCACAGTCAGCGTCCTCACACTATGCCTCTCTGACCCGCTGCAGTAGTGGAGGGGTGACTGTGAGAGACTGGAGGAAGACTGCTCCATCTCTATCCACGAAGGATGTCTGTAAAAAGGCTAGCTGCTACGTCGCCTCCTCAAGTAGCTGAATGCCCGTCCTCCTGCTGAGGGAATCGGTTACTACGTTCCCCTTCCCAGGAGTATAGACTATCTCAAAGTCTTAGTCCTGGAGGAACTCGAGCCATCGCCGCTGTCTCAGGTTCAGGTCCTTCTGCGAGAAGATATACCTGAGACTCTGATGATCGGAAAAGACTGTAAAGCGCTCGCCCATCAGATAGTGTCGCCATGTCTTCAGAGAGAAGACCACTGCTGCTAACTCCAGGTCATGGGTAGCGTAGTTCTGCTCATGGGGCCTCAACTGACGTGATCCATATGCGATCACTGCCCGCTCCTGCATCAGAACACATCCGAGTCCGGTCCCTGATGCATCGCAGTAAACTACATACCCTACTCCCTCCTTGGGCAACCTCAATATAGGTGCACTAGTCAATCTCTGTCTCAGCTCCTGGAAGCTCTGCTGACATCTGTCTGACCCCACGAAGGGTTTTCCCTTCTTCGTCAAAGATGTGAGTGGTGCCGAAACTCTAGAGAAGTCTGGCACGAATCTCCAATAGTATCCAGCTAGTCCCAAGAAACTCCGAACCTCAGTCACGCTCCTGGGTGGCTCCCATGCTAACACAGCCTCGATCTTCGCAGGATCCACTGCAACTCCCGCCTCAGAGATAACGTGTCCCAAGAAGTGGACCTCACATATCCAGAACTGGCACTTCGAGAGCTTACCATAAAGCTGGTGCTCTCGGAGTGTGTCTAGTATAACTCGCAAGTGATAGGCGTGCTCCTCCTCAGTCGTAGAGTAAATCAGAATGTCGTCGATGAAGACCACGACAAACCGATCGAGGTATGGCTGGAAGATCCTGTTCACGAGAGCCATGAACACTGCTGGAGCATTGGTTACACCGAAAGGCATAACCAAGAACTCATAGTGGCCATACTGACATCTGAAGGCCGTCTTCTGCACATCCTCGTCTCTGACTCTGAGCTGATGATAACCTGACCTGAGGTCTATCTTCGAGAACCACCGTGCTCCCTTGAGCTGATCAAAGAGGTCATCAATCCTCGGTAGTGGATACTTATTCCTCACTGTCACCTAGTTCAGGCGACGATAGTCAACAAAAAGTCGTAGGCTCCCGTCCGCCTTCTTGGCGAACAAAATCGGGGAAGCCCAGGGTGAAACACTGGGTCGGATGAACCCCTTGCCCTGCAAGTCCTCCAACTGTACCCGTAGCTCTCGAAGGTCGTAGGGGGCCATCCGATATGCTGGAGTGGATATCGGGGATGTCCCGGGGTACAAGTCAATATAATAGTCTACCTCTCTACGAGGAGGTAGCCCTGGACCGTCGTTGGGAAAAACGTCCGCAAACTGATCCACCACTGCAGGAAAACCAGGACTCTGCACGTCAACTGCTCCAAGGATGAGGCTAGCCAACTGATGAGTGATGGGTTGTCCTCTCCTCCGCGGAAGTCCATCCTGTGCTGCAAAGGCTCCCTTCTCGCCGGTGAAGGTGAACCTGCTCCCGTCGGTGCGTACACATCACACCTTGCGCCTAAAACAGTCAATCTGTGCATGGACCGTAGATAGCCAATCCATGCCCAAGATGACATCGTAACGCCTCGAAGCTGCTACAAGAAGATCCCAGCCGAAGCTCTCACCTCCTAGAGTAAGCTCACACTGCCGGCACCAGTGCGTAATCGTCGAGTATGCTCCCGTAGGAGTCTCTAGCCGTAAGGATCGAGCCAACGGCTCTGTCGGAATCTCCGAGCTCCGAACAAGGGCAGCGGCTATGAAAGAGTGACTCGCTCCTGTGTCTATAAGTACTGCAGCAAGGGTGGAATAGACACAGATAGTACCTCGAATCATCTCGGGTGCTCCGTGGTCGTAGGCCTCTGCTGCCTGGAGCTGTGCCTGTCTCTGCCCGCCAGCTCCCTGTGGTCGGGGTGGACCTCCTGGTGGTGGTGGTGGCAGAGCCTCAGAGCGTCGCCCACCACCTGCTGCTCGAACAGCTCCTCTGCCTCGTCCGCCTCCTCCCTGCGGACCGCCACGGTCGACCCTCTGCCTCTGCCTCTCGAAAGACTGCCTCCACGCTATGTGCCCTGCACTGCTGAGCCAGTGTCCTGAGGTCGTCTGCCCGAAGGTCTGGTCTGTCTGGACCCCTGAGTCATCTGTCGACTGCCTGCTGCAGATGACTCTGCCACGTGCCGCCCTGCGGTGGGTCACTGCGCTGGTGTAGACTCAGCAAGGAAGCTCTCGATCAGAAGGGCCCGCTCCAGTACTCCTGTCTGAGTCAGTATGCTGAGGGAGATCAGCGATGCCCTGATCTCGTGTCTCAAACCCTGCTCGAAGGTCCGGGCCTGGAAGAATGGGTCACGTACCATGTCGGTCGAGTAGCGCGAGAGATCAGTAAATCTCGTCGAGTACTGAGCGACCGTCATGCTCCCCTGCCGCAGCTGAAGAAGCTCCTGGATACGCACCGCACGAAGGGTGGCTGGGACGAACTCCGAGCGGAAGAGGCTCTCAAAGTCCGTCCATAGAAGAGATGCCTCATCGTGCACCTGGAGCATCAATCTCCACCATCGTCCTACTGCTGCATGTAGTAGGCTCGCAGCGAGGATCACCATGAGGTCTGCTGGTGTCCTCACTAGCCTAAACACACGTACCACTACCTCCAACCAGTCCTCTACTGCCTGGGGATCCGTCTCCCCGCGAAACCTGGGTGGTCGCTGGCGCTGAAACTCATGCAGTGCGCTGAGGCGACGTGCATCGTCAGCGGCTGGTGCTGGAAGTATCGGTGGCTCGACGGGTAGAGCTACCGCCGGTGCCACTGCTGACAAAGGGCCCTGCACCGAGGCCTCATCGCTCGGTGGGCTGTCGTCACACTTGACTCTCGGAACCCTAGCTGGATGCCGTCGTGGGGCCATCCTAAAAAAGGAAACAGGTGAGCCATGGTCAGAACAGTATACCTGGTGAGCTGATATAAGTAATCACAAAGAAAACTTTGAAACACACACGCAATCAATGTTTTCGTGCATTAAGTCGGAAATCAGAAGTCAGGGTCCTGGTGTACGGATACGTCGGCCGCCGCACCAACACTGGACTCCCTGGACTGATAACCACACTCAATACGCTAAACATTATTGCTTCACATAGAAAAGATCAGAGTTCGCGGTAGAACCGAACTCCTCTGATACCAATTTGTCACGACCCGCCCTCGGGGTCCGTGTCGTGACTACCCCAAGCCCGCCTTCCATAGGCCAGGGGCTGGCGACTAGCACCAAGGCGTGAATCCCAGTATAAGGGAAGGCATTGCCTTTGTAAAGTAAACAAACACCACAGAGTAAGCAAGCGGAAAGTAAACACTAAGCAAAAACAGAGTACAACTGAAAGTGAGGAAAAGTAAATGGGCCAGTATACAAACCCAAACTGAAAGTAAAGTACAACTCGAAAGGGAAAACAACAACTGTAAAGTAAAAGCCGCTACACCGAGCTGTCCACTAGAAATCCAAGCTGAAGGGTGGGTACAGATAGCTCCACTGCTCCACGGGTCCCGCCGTCCGCTCCGAGCACGTCCCACCCAGTGGTCCACCTCCAGGTACCGTCCTGCTCTACAAGCCTCAGCTAAGATCAACGATGTCCGTCATCTGCAACCAACACAACGTAGTGTGGGCAAAGCCCGTGCAGGGGTGAGTATAAGCTACTCAGTAGGGAACCCGAGACCCCTGAAGGTCTCTCAAAATCCACAAAGGATAAACCACAAAGAAAGGTACAATCACGAAGTAACAACCGACATTGCTTAGGTATATGTCCATACATATACCTATGTCAATCAATTTCAAATACGCTCCATCCTCCGAGCCCAAGTACAACTCAGTCCACACAGGAAAGTAAACGTATTCCACACAGGAAAGCAAAATGCAATCCACACAGGATAGCACAACACAAACCACACTGGAAAGCAACAGGATTCATCTCACACAGGTATACTTCTTCAAAGGACGATAAAGATGATCTCTGATCCATCTAAGTCGTCGGACCCACGAAGGATCGATAGGTAACTAACCCCCGCAAAAGACCCACACAGGATCGGGCCCACACAGGACCTGTAGGCGCTGGTTCACACAAGACCGCTGAGCGCAAGGACCCACACAGGATCGGACCCACACAGGATCGGACCCACACAGGATCGGGCCCACACAGGACCTGTAGCACTGATCCACGTAGGATCGCTGAGTGCTGTAGTCGTCGTCGTCGAATCCACACAGGATCTCTGTACTGTCGTCGTCGCAGTCACAGTAGCAGAAGCATCAGTAGTAGTAGTAGTAGTCACAGTCGCAGCCAGCAGTAGGGTTCCCTCACACAGCAAGCTCATTCGGAGGGTCCGCTCCACGAGCCGAGAGGCTGATACATCAACTGTCACAAAGTCCAGAGTTGATGTATCCAAAAGATCCGTATCGTCAACAGGAACTCAACGCAACAGACGGCGCGTCGATCGGACGCCCGGTCTGAGAGTTATTGGCATTTTCGTCCCCGGGACCCGGTTGGTTTTTAAGGAAAAACCAACCCGCCCGTACTCCACCTGCGTCCAAACCTTTGGCGGAGTATGCCAAAAGATCTGTCTCATTAAGAGGAACACAACAAACTTGACGGCACGTCAATCGGACGTCCGTAGCTCAAGATATGAGCGTTTCCGCTCCGAGGGCCCGGTTGGTTTCGTGAACGAACCAACCCGGCCGAACTCAAAGTATTCCGAAACCCTGAGTGCGATATACTGAAACGACCGTCTCGATCTAAGGATCGTGTTGCCGCAGACGGTTCTTCGATCGGAGGTTTGTGGCTCAAGTTATGGCCAAAAGACCGAAGACGACACGAAAACGGGGGGTCCGGGTCCGGGTCAGCCCGAACCAGGTCGACCCGACCCGGGTCCGACCCGGCCCGACCGGTCGGCGGCGCGGCGGCGCGGCGGCCGCTGGGGTCACACGCGGGGGGCATGGCCCCCGCATCCTGCTGGCGGCGCGGCTTTTAGCCGCGCCATTTTGTGAAACGACCCCCCCTTCGAGGGGGCCTGTTTGAGGGGAACCGGGGGGCCGCCTGCCCCCCTCAAAGAAACTGCCCCCCTCATAAATGGGGGGGGGGGGTTTGGTGCTGGCCGGGGGAATTAAATTCCCCCGGCCTTTGACCTTTCGTCCAGCCACCTGGCCGGCCAGTTTTCCTCCAAGGGGACCAGTTTGCCGGTCCCCTTTCCGGCTTCCGACGCCGGCGGCCCGGCCGCCGGTCTTCTCATCCGGCCGCGGCCCAGAACCGGCCGTGGTGTTCGTCGTCCGGCGCGGTGCGATGACACCGCGCCCCTTCGCCGCGCCTTTGATTCCCTTCGACGCAGCGCGACGACATCGCGTTCTTGATGATCCTTCCACGGCGCGGCGCGACGGCGCCGCGCAATATAATCGTGCGATTATCCGCGTGGTGCGACGGCACCACGCCATCTTGTTTCCACCCGCAAGATAAATCAACAAGAACAAAGGAGGGGGTTCGGCCATGTTCATGTGGTCCGGCCCCCTCACGTTAAACGATAACACATATTTAAATATTCTCACGTTTGTCATGCTAGAACCACCAACGAGAATAATTAAATAAATGAACAACAACAACCCCTACCTTGGGTTCAAGTTCGAAGATCGTCAACGACCTGCGGAAGACAACGTCGCAGAGGTCGGGCGTCGCGGTAGTCGTTCTTCAAATCCGATGATGAAGAGGTACGTCCGAAGAGGTACGTCGTTGGAGAATCTTCATATGCCGACGAAGGAAGTCCGAGGAGGAAGCGGCGTACCCTTTCGTTGACACGGAAGACGAAGAAGAGAGGAGCGGCGTTCTTCGTCGGAGCTTGAGCGTTCTTCATCAAAGTTTGAAGAAGAAGGAGAAGAACCCAAAAGCTCTCAAGATGGCTAAACAATTCTAACCAAACAAAATAAGATAGAGTCTTATTTTATTCACAAACTTAACAAATTGAATTTCAAAGGTTTGAAATTCAAATAAGATAACTCCAAAATTAAATAACAATTTGTCATGTCATTTAAAGAGGGGTTAAAGGGAGTTTGAGAGAAGATGGAAGGTTTAGGTTCGTGTGGGTCCCACCACACTTAATCCTGTCAAGGGAGGTTAAGTAGGTGTGGGTCCCACCCCTAACTTCCTTTGAGAGAAGTTATCCAACAAAAGTAAAAAAAAAATAAAAAGTGTTCCACATTTTTTATTCAACTTTTTATAATTCTCCCAAAAACCAACTTTTGTCCCGCAATAAACGCAACTTCGGAAAAGGTCTCTTTAAGCGAATATCGACGTTGCGAGTTCATCGGTGTCCTCAGATTTCAATTCGGAGCACCGGATTAAAAGTTAGAAATTTCCGCTCGTTCGTTCACTAAACGTACCCGAGCCAAACTTCGGAAATTGATTCTGGGCACTCCGGGCCTCGGAATCAGGTGCCGTCAGAAACCGCGCTCTTGTAAAATTACAAAGAAAATTAAGAAAAAATTTCCCTTGAATTTTACGGGTCTTTACAGAAAGGTTTGATCTCGAGAAATAGTGAAATGTCTGATCTCCCAAAAGAGTAAAATTTATGATCTCGTGAAAGGTTGATATGTATGATCTCACAAAATAGAGGAAAGACTAATCTTATAGTGGGTAAGAATTATAATATATGTGATCTCATGGAGAGATCTTGTGAAGTGAATGATATCAATGCATGATTGTTAATGGATATCACAAAGAGATCTTGTGAAGCACCTGAAAGAAATTCATGATTGTCAAAAGGATCTTACGGAGAGATCTCATGAAGAGAATGATGAAAAAGAATGAATGTAAAAGGATCTCACAATGGGATATTGAAAAGAACTCATTATTTTATTTTGATATCATTATGGATCATGTAATGCACTAAAAGTTAAAATCACTGACCATCAAATGATTTTCAATTGATCTTGTGATAGGATCACACGAAGCTTGTGAGGTTGATTTTTTTGGTGATGTAATAGAATATTGTCCATAATTTGTGGTGTTAAGGCAGTGTAATATTTCTTATAAATAACCAATATACCATGAATAATAGGTGATAATGTTTTTCTTAAAAGATATTTATCATGAAATGTCCGATGAAGTCTTATGAAAAAGGGTTCTACACCCAGATATCGTGCAAAAGGGTCTCACGCTGAGATCCAACACAAAGCACAAAGGATTCTCATGCTAGGATCTCATGTTAAAAATCTTCGTTAGAGTGAAAAGGGTCTCATTGTAGTATATCATCAAAAGGAGTCTCACACCAGGATCTCACACAAAATGGTCTCACACGAAGATCTCCCGTACGAGGTTTCACACCAAGTTCTTCTATAAAGTGGTCTCATGCCAAGATCTCACACTAAGTGTCTCATGCCAAGATTTTATATTATGGAGTCTCGCACAAAGTTCTCACACAAAGGGTCTCGCATCAAGATCTCATGCAATGAGTCTCAATCCAAGATCTCATGCAAGTGGTTATGCACCAGGATCTCAGGCAAGGAGTCTCATGATAGGATTAAATGCAAGGGGATATATGCAAGGTTATCGTGCAAGGGGTTACATGCTTGGATATCATGCAAGGGGTTACTCACAAGTATTTTTCACAAGGGGTTACATGCCAAGACCTGACCCAAGTGGTTACATGCAATGATCTTGTGCAATGATTTAAATGTGATGATCTCATTGAAGGGGATAATGCATTAGGGTAACTCACAATGGTATCACCCTAGAGTATTGAGAAAGGATATATATGACTACATTACCCTCTAATTAGTATCAATTTTCTGGCATAATTTAGAATAAAAATAAAAATAATAACATTATAGAGGATATACAGCATTTGACAATACTTGTTGAAGGTGTTTATTAAATAGTATGTCCAAGGTAGTGAAAGGATGACATAGAATCCAATTAAGATGATTCTATATGTAAAGTGGAGTAATTTATATGACTACAAAAAAGATAAATTTGTTCTAGGTGTCTGGAATGAGTAAGTAATGCATCATGGTATTTTCATTTATGTGTAGGAAAATCCTAGAAATAACCTCAATAAAGAATTTACATAAAATTGAGGATGCATTCATTATTTATAATTAAAGGAACTACATGTATATAAAATGTGTATGAATCCTTTCCAGAGTAAAGTTAAAATCAAGAGGAATAAGATGATACTTTCCACTCATAGTGAGGTATCAAAGGAAAAAGTCAATGGAATAACACTTAAAATGTAGTGAGCTATCCCAAAATTTTTTAAGGTAGTGATTCTGTTCATAGAAGTGATATATCATGATTTGTGTTTTGGTAGTATGATTTAGTGGATTTTTTAAATTGAGACATTGATTTTGTATGATCCTTTGATGTAACCCGGTGAGGGTGAGGCAAGTAAAGCTTGGCATGTCCTTATTCTTGTTTTCTTTCTTTTCATTATATGCATCAACATGAGATAATGTTGGAATGAATAACATCAATATAAACACAAAATATCAATATAAGTTTCCCTAACAATAAAGTGGTCAAGATCCAATGGGACAAGAAGATGTTTTAAAATAATATACATACCTTGATTCCGCCCAGGGTATCTAAGCCAATTTTGTTCATAAAAGTTATCCTAATGAGTGTAAATCAATATTGAAATAAATGGTTTTGATGAATAAATTCATGTTTGAAGGGATATAATGAATAAAAAAATGTAATGTTATATGATTCCAAACTATATAGGTATTAGTGGGAATAAGTGAAATCTGAGTTGAAGGTTGACATTGAACAACTTAAATCTTGAAATTTTGTAAACTCAGAGATGAAATCTCAAAATAAATTCCAATTTAATGATAAATCTTGGATTATTTATTTATTTAATAATTATATCAAAGATAATTTCAAAAGTGTTGTGGAGATTGGTAGATAAGTTTTATCCATGTATTTAATGCTCGATTATCAAGTAATACTTCTAACTCCCAAATTTTTGAGTGTATGGGCTAAGAAAAAATCTAATTTTCTTCAGATTCAATAGAGTAGGTGAATTTTTTTTATAGGAACATTGTCCCAATGATACTAGAATTCATGTTGAGGGGATTGATTAGGGTAAGAAAATTTGTAGCGATTGATAAAAACCAACAATAAGTTTCACACCAGAAGAAGGTTGGTTTGGGTGGTTCATAAAATAATCAATGGATATGAATGGAGTAGTGAAAATATGAAATAGTACATGTCATTTTTTTTATTTTTCTTAGAATATTGGTCATGCACAATATGTCCATTCTATAATAAAAATAAATTTTCGAGCTCACAAAAAACAAATAGAGATTATAAACTTTTCTCACTCTCAATACGTTATCAATGGATACCATTATTGGTATAATGGTTATAAAAAAAATCTATGAATTAATCATCAAGGGTAGAATGATATGTGTATACAAAAACCTATATAATGAGATCTCAGCTGCTAGAAGGGTCTTCAAGTATGCTGCAAAATTATAATCAATTTACAACTCTTCAAGATGAGGGTGATTCAACAGAGCTAAAGGTGGAACAATCTCAATCATCACTAAAGTAAGGATATAAGAGAACATTGATTAAGAAATTAAAATTCAAGAAGATAAATTTAATAATAGTTTATTTATAATAGATGTATTTTTTGAGTATAGATCCTTTATAGAGTATAAAATTCACTTATGATGGGAAACTGTAATGACATCAAAAGAATCAAATATAATAAAAAATGTGTAATTTATTTTATAAATGATTATTGTTTTAAGATCATTGGATCTTGAAAATACAAAATCAAATTCAAATATTTGATTCACTTAAATTTCATAGTAGTTAAAGTCCACGGTAAAACTTCTCTATGATTAATTCAATTATATGACTTGTGGAATGGAACAAATTTCATTGATAAGTCCTTCATCATCAAAGGAATATATGGTTATATTATGATACAAGGAAAGAGAAAAAAAGGAAATATTTATCTCATTAGTGGAGAATAAGATAGGTTATTTATATCTAATGAATAAGAGAATAATATATATCATTAAATTATTGTCCACTTCAGCCAAAAATCAATGCATGACATGGAGAAAATTTAAGGATTATGTGATATCCCTAAACTTTAACATCATTTCTCTCATTGTTGTGAAACTTTTAAAAAAGGCTAAATAATTTTGATGTCTAGAAATTTTAAGTATGGTACGTTAACAATAATTTATTGATTTGTTGTATATCAATTTTTCTGGGATAATATCACCCAAATCAATTGATGGAAAAAATGGAATTATATAATATTAATTTATTATTACAGTAGAATAACATGGATGATGGTTATCTCTCAAAAAAATAAAGTGTTAAAGTGCATTACACATTACCTAATATTATAAAACAAGATAAATATATGGAATTCACTAATAATTATGTGAAATAATATCTTTATAAACATTAGATAAGACACACTTTTTTAGTGGTGAGGGATGATCAATAAAATAGATTCATTGAGAGGAGGAACTATATTATTAATAGCATGTCATGGAAAATGATCCTTAACCGGGATATATTATAGAAATATTAGAAAGAAGAATCTCTATCATAAAATTATATATCTAACATAACATTTTAATGTCTAAATGAAGATAATACACCCTATGAGATGTGGTATGGAAATAAGTTGACCCTAAAGTACATTCAAGTATCTAGAAGTAAATAATTGATTCTTAATAAAGAGAATAAATGAATTTTTGATGATTTTAAGAATTAATTTATTTTCCTTGGATATTTTTATAAAATAATTTAATTCAAATGTTTTAACAAAATGCATGGGTAATTTTTTAAAATAAGGGTGTAATAGTTAGGGATAATGAGAAGAATTTCAAATCCGGTGAGTAATTTTCATAACAAAAAATAAAGAACTCTCTGAGGAGGGTGATGTTAAAGTGTGTTTAATAAGGGGAGTATATAGTGGTATATAATAATCAATAAAATACATTTATTATGAAGAAATTTGAGAAGGTTTTGAATTTGTAGAAAAAGAAATGATTATGGTTGAAATCAATAAAGGAATTATTATTGGTGACTAGAAAACACAAGTTTAAACATACAGAATGATGTCTTTATAAATAACCTATATTTTATCTTATGTAGAGTCTAAGTGTTTTAAGGAGGATACCATCTGATCTATGTTTTTATTTTAGAATAAATAAACTTTTTCGTTTATTGTAATTCATATTTCCATATATCTGAAAACAAAATATAACCATCATAATTAAATACCCACAACTAAAAAATCCAACACAAACCTAAAGAAAAAACAATCAAAATGATAAATTTCGATAAAATAAATACAAAATATCCCCATTTAGTGGTTCATTTTCCATGAAAATTCAAATTTAAAAAATAAAAGAACACATCCCCACATCATACTATGAGAAACCTCAAGACACAATCCTAATGAAAAATCTATTATCATCATCACTAATCCTACTATAAAGAACACCCACTGAATTGAAATACTTTTCATATTTGAAACAATAAAAATAGATCCATCATAACACTGAAAAAACTATCATTTTCATATTTGAGAACCACCACTATTAAAGAGAGACATCCAGGAAGACCACCATATAATCATTAATAGAGAATAAACTAACATGATTGAATATAAATCTCATATTAACTATAAACTGATAATAATAATATAAACATGAATGGAACATCTATAGAAATAAAAAAAAGAAAAATCATAAAAACCAACAAAAAATATAGAATATATTGAATATGAGTTACAATACTTGTGGATACCAATTGATGATAATAATTTAAAAATATCAAGAATATAGAACCATGCATCAACATAGAGATACACCACCAACACAGTCCTAAACCACAACAATAACCTTAATAGAATAATGGGAATAGGGTTTAGATCAACGGAATGGGATGAAATAACATAGAAATGGGACATAATTATGATTAGGAAGGACCAACCAAATGAAACCTCTTAGACATCCCCAAACGATAAAATATTCATCAGGATAAACCATCATAGTTTTTAGACATAACAATTTAGATGATAAGAGTACCAAGAAATGTGTTGAAGGCCCTAAAAACCACAGAGTTCAAATAATAAAACTTATAAAATAAGCTGGTTAATTCCAAAAAAACCAATCCAAAAAAAATCTAAGCACCATCGTGTAAAAAAATGGGTTTAGCATTATGGATTTGACGATTAAGGCATATAGGTAGATTTTAATGCCATTGAAGCATGAAGAATCATCACTGAAACAAGGTTTGATGGAAAATATAGAATGATGAGGGAAGAGGGTATATGTATAGGAAGAACAAAGAAAAGGCACCCTCAATGATAGGGATGGAGTGGGAAAGGAATGGTGAGATGGGTTAGTTCTTGGATGTACCACCAACTGAGCTATGAAGGGATTTATGAGGAAACCCAAGAAGACACTATGCATAGATAGTGAGATAGAATACTGAAACATGAGATATTTTCCTATGGATGGAGGAAAATAATGCCAATAGAACCAAGTGGGTGTTCCAAAATAAAATCAATGAATATAGTGAGTTGAGTGATAATAAATCATGACTTTTTTACAAGGGGTATTCCTAAATCAATTTAATCTATGTTAATGAGTCCTTTCATATAAGGCCCCAGCCTTAAACCTTACTTAATCTTGAGTTATTACAAGATTACACATTGATGATCTTTTCAGGTTTAGAGTTTTAGATAATTAGATCATGAAACTTTCATTACATTCCACATTTAAACAAAGTGGTTACATAGAAGACAGTATTCATTCTTCCCATCAACAGAAACATATTTAAAATAAAACACGGATTCTTTCATGACACATCCTTGATACTATCATCACATCATGTTCCTTTCCCTTGACCTATGAAAAAAATTTCAAAAAAATTTGGGATGAGCATAAAAATATTATTAAAGGATATAAAAATATGGAAAAGGAATCATGGGTACATATATACATAAGAATGAAATCATACTTTACTAATAAAACATAAGAACTCTAGCATACCTCATCAAATCATGAATAAATCATAGAAATCATAAGACATAAAGGTAACATGAGGAATTCATAACATTCTTACGTAGGGAGTAACCCTCTTGGTTACGTTTGGAATACCCATCACTGTATATTCCCTAAATCTCTTCGGAGAAACCTTAACGTTTCACTCCTTCGCATTACCCAATGCATTGGAGAGCTATATCGGGCTCACCCACCCTTAGTCTATCATGGAACCACCCGTCTTCATAATAATTCCCAAGATCCTCAACATAATAGTATCACATAAAACATGCATAAAGGAAACATAACATTTCCACCTTTCACTCACAAGATATCAATACAACACATTGATATAAAAACATTATGAAAACCATTTTCAATACCAAAATAAAAGAAAAGTAAAACATGGTATTTATTTTTCTTTTAAAAAAAGTATGGCTTGTAGAGGAAGCCGAAACTCAAATAATGGTCATGGCGGCGGAGAAGTCGTTGTCGCCGCATACGTACGACAAAAACATTACCTTTTTTCATTTAGTAAAATGCTTCGTATAAAAAAAGATTACTTTTGGATAAACGTAAAAGTCAAAGCTATTTATACACCATATAAAAGAAGTTTGAGTCTAAAACAAAATATTCCTCAATGAAAGGAGATTGAGACGAAGTCCCATACAAAGACGGTATCCTTGGTTTAAGGATATATCAATTACATAATTATGTGTAACAAACGAATAAACCAAATATAAGTGGATATTATGTGTAAAATATGCAAAGGTCATTCACACATATTAAAATGATGACATATTCAATAACTACATGTTGAACCCAAAGAAATTGAAATTGGGTTAAGAAGTTCCCTTGACCGCCTGACGACGTCACATGAGAGATAAAAAGTGTATCTCATCACTTGGGCATAAAATTTACATCAATAAGGATATATGAGAACATATCCCAACATAACAATATGTAAATTAAAAGACCCAACAAAAGAATTATTTTAAAATTAGGAGGGTGAAAGGGTCCCTTACCGACTTGGGTATCTTTCAAAACATACATCCCATGAAAGAAGGACAATACATCATTGATGTAAATACTCATAAACGAAAGTATATTACACAAAGATTAGAATAATGGGCAGTACATACACCACTCAAAGGAAATTGGGGCAAATGTAGCATAAATCTCACGGGAATAAAAGTGAGATGAAAAATCCCTTACGAAAACTCGGCAGCCTAACGGCGCCACTTAAAACTTCCAAAAATGGATTTATGAGATAAAATAGGGTATCCCATAATATGAACTAAAAAATTAAAGTATGAGTAATATAAAAGAAGAAACCCAAACATAAGAAAGATGGGCTTAAAAGAAATGACATAAATGATAGTACTTAAAAAGAAATAGAGAGGTCGGATCTCTTACGAAAATTTGGCAGCCTAACAGCACCACTCAAAACTTCCAAAATGGATTGATGAGAGATAATAGGGTCTCTCATAACATAAAAGTTACATTAAGAGTAATATAAAATAACATCCCAATAACAAGAAAGATGAGCTTTAAAAGGAATGACATAAAAGAGTGTACTTAAAAAGAAAGAGAGGAGTAGGATCCCTTACCTCAAGTCCAACTTGTCTTGTTCGTTTCTTTATATTCCTGAATAATAAACTTTGGTCTATTAATAATTGCCTAATTACCTCCTATAGAGATTATTAGTCAGTTCATATCACATATTATAATGTTATAATAATTGTTTAATAATGTTAGTTCATATCAGACGTTTTTGCCGATGTTTGGTACATGAGTCAAAAATGAACTTGTTCGAAAAAAGATTTCCCAGGTAGTTATAAGTAAATAATTTCCAGAATAGTATTAATGATTAAAATATCATATATATGCAGTAAATATTCATTTTATACTATTCCATATCATTTGGAGATAAAAAAACAAAAAGCACCGTTCATGGAGACGGTAGGTCGTACGTACGCATGAATGCTACTTCCATTTTTTTTCATATTAATGGAATTAAAACAAAATAAGAGAGATATATATATGTTATAATTCCAGAATTATATCCATAATTTAGATGTAATATATTACATATATATCCATTATATATATAAGTACTTATAATATTACATAACATTTTGAGATAAGAAATGAAATGTACCGTTCATGGAGACGGTAAGCCGTACGTACGCATGAATGCTACTTCCATTTCTATTTCATATTTAATGGAATTAAAACATAATGATACATAATATTATTCTAATTCCAGTATGGTATCATATATAATATCATTAAATATATCCTTTATACGTACCACGTATGGTATTAACGAATCAAATCACTTTGAGGGGGCGGTAGTCCACACTTCCTTAAATGAAGATATCGCATTTACCCATCATGGAAACCATAAAGGTACGCCATAAATGAAAAATAAAGCTTAAGTAAAACATAAACATATTAGATATCATATATAAATATAGTGTCATCTTAATGGACATCTTTGAAGGTGTTAGAAGAATGTTGAACAATCATCGTTTCAGGAGGCAGAAATTCTCCATCCACGGAAACAATATGTTCTTTAACCATTAGAAGTAGGTGTGTGTAAGTGTAGCTCGAATACTTCTTATAACAACATCCTAGTATATTGTAGATATTTTATTTGTTACAAAATAAATGAATAAAAAGAGTTCAGGGTGTTGGAGAAGCAAAATAAAACAAAAGGACACAAGTGAAGACATTACCATAAAATCGTGTAACTTCCATTGGTTTGAGCTCAAAGGCTTCCTTGGGAAGACTTCTGCCCAAAGTGAGGCTTCAAGGAGTAAGAGAGGGAAGTGGAGAGACAAAATGAGAAGGGTTTGTCCGAGCTAAAGGCTTTGGTAGTGTGGGTAAGGGGGTAGAGGTGGGGGCCTTTTATAAGAAGAGAGGAGGGGCACTCTTGTAATGTTACAAAATGTTACTTTATTTTCAAAAGCATTTCGAATTTTAAAGGTCCCACATTGATTTATTTCTAGGATAAGGTGATAAGGGTTCGCAATACACTCATCCAATAGGTTTTGGACATGTTTAGGTCTTAGATATTACATTATCTTTCCATTTTATTTAAATCATTAAATAATGAGGTCATCGCTGCATCATCATGATGTCATAAATAATTTAATTTATTTAATGTCTAAAAATTATAAAAAAAATACTATGATGTAGGAAATATTTTTATCTTTCCAATAAATATTTATAGTCAAAACTATGACTTGTATAACCCCATGTAAATTTTTTTTAGTAAAACATCTCATGTTTGTGTCATTTTTACTTTAACATTAAATAAAAAGATATTTATGTCATTTTCCAACCAAAGTGGCTCCATAGGGTCCCCAAGTTGACCCATGGATTTTATTGGTCGGCCATGACACATCCAATGAGGGTAGGACATGTGTCTAGGTCATTTCAGTTTATTAAAACATTTTTCTTACCATAAACTACACTAATTACCTCTAATAGCGATTAAAAACTTAATAAGTTACTATTCACCAAAAAATTATTTTTATCCAATTGAACCACATTTTACATCTTAATGACAGCCATGTATATCAGATTTTTGAAATTCAAAACACAAAGATGGAAAATTATCTTTTAAACGGAAAAATCAGTTTTTATAAGTACCACTTAGTGGTTTCACTATTCATCAAAAATTGAAGTTTTCCAGAAAAATCCCAAAAATTCACCCTAAGCTATAGTTGATATTCCAAATTCAAAAATCAAGTATATTTTAAAAAATTCAAAACATATAAGTCACATTAATTAATTTAATAATTAATTCCCACTGTCAGAAAAAGTAGCGTGTTTTTATGAAACAATAAGTATCAAAAGATTGACACTAGTTTAAGTCTGATTTCAAAGTGAAATTAATTCCAACGACCACTATTGGATTTAATGGAAAAAATATATTCTAATTTCACTTTAAAACCAATTCAAAAGATAATATAATCATATAAATAAATCATATTAAAAAGAGGTTTTGAATTAAAATACAACATTTTACGATATTCATTAAAAAATTAACTTTATCGGAAAGATACCAAAAATTTACACAAAGTAAATTTTGATGTCCAAATTCTTAAGAAGAGTTTTATTTGGTCCAATAGAATGTATAAGAGTGAAAAAAACTATATTTAATGACGGTTCACCATCAAAAGGCGATAAGTGAACCTTTAGTGAAAACTAGGGCATATATGCCTAAAATTGAATTCTTTCTGTATTTTAAGCCTTTATCTTTTATTGGATAAATGTAAAAACATTTAAAAACATATATAATCATATTTTAGTTATTTATATCCATTCCCTCCAATACAACGGCTACATGTTAACTACCATTTAAAATAATATTATTTTATTTTTAGAGTGCAACGTAAGATTCCCAAGAAACTCATTATTGTGTGTTGGGTACGCCATCGCGCATAGCGTCCCCTTTAAAGTCATATTGATATTTTATTCACAAATATGGATAAATATGAAAATGTCATATTCTTTATTTACATGTGGTGTTACATCCTTCCCCCCTTTTGAGAATTGCATCCTCGCAATTTTTAAAATTGAGCTTGGAAACATCCTTGAAAGTCCCACATCGGAACAAGAGTCGGTAAAAGAATCACTTTAAAATAAAAGAAGATAAGTACAGAGGTCACCCGGGTTAACCCATACTAGTATTCCATGTAGAAAAACATGGACATGGAAGAAAAAGAAAAGGGTCATGTTCTTGAGGGAGAGTGATAGTAAACATGTCTAGGAGAAAGTTAACCATAAGAAAATCACAAACTTGTGATGGGTTAAACAGTATTCGATTCCCTAGTAGGAAAAGCTAATAGACAAAATTTTTGTTTTAAGTTACTTTTTATTGAGGAATTTATTCATAAGGAAACATAATCACTTATCATGTTGACTTTCAACTTTTACTAGATTCCTTAATCAGACCAATTTTTTTTTTCCAAAAGACGAGTATTTAGGGAGACTTGTTCGCATTAAGAGTACTATAATCAGATTCTAGAAAATCACCTAATCCACCAAAGAGAACTATATACTTCCCATGTCTTTAGGCATTAACCAAAACCAAAACCAAAAAGGTTAGTACAAGGTCAGAAAATCCAGAAAAGGATAACCCTTTAAAAAGAAAATCTATGCTTAATCTCCAAAATTTGTCCAACAAAACCCAAAGATCAACGAGGACCATCCGATAAACAATTTGTCCATAAAATTCTTCAAAGTAAACCAATCTAATATTGAAACCCAAATATTTCAAGGATTTAGTCACATTTTCTTCCAAGTTAAATCGTAGAATTTATCTCCAAACAACATCAGTTGCTCCTAAAGTCTCGTATTGAAAAGTAATTAACCTAATCACATATCCTCCATGATAGGTTAATCATTTTCATAAATAACCCGAAATAAACATACTCTTAATTCATAAAATAATATAAATAAAAAGAATCAGTCAAACTAACCAGGGGTTTCACATAGTCCAGTGGTAGGTGATAAATACCAGTCGCACTTTGGTTTTGGGTTCGATTCCCGCAACTTTGTCCGACGCGATGGGTAGTCACACGGTCTGTGTGTTGTCCTTTTTTGAAAACTATATAATTCTAAAATCATTCCCCAAAAAGGGATAAAATCATCAAAATAACCATAACATAATTTAAACTCAATTTTATCTCATGCCTTTCACTTCAATCATAACATATAGTAACCCATAATTACCTCAAAAGTAAGGATCATATAAACCCTAATGGTTACCTTAACAAGTATTTCCTGAACTTCCACATCGATTGGCCATCTTGTACATGATGCATTACAGAACTTACCAAGGTTAAAATGGTTGATCTCGACTCCTTGATAGTTGGATTAGAACAACCACGAGTTTCCTTATTGAATCCCTCATTTCATCATGTCTCTTAATCAGAGAACCACCTCAGTTTCCTTCAACCCTATTGTCACTTTGGTGCCTGCTAGATCCATCCATTCACTAAAAACAGAAATGTCAGTGTGAGTATATCAACAAAACCATCATGTACTAATGAGGAAGATAAACACTAAGATATACTTACTAATTCACTTTATCTAAAACTAAGACTCTTTCTAAAATCCTAACCATTATGGTAATGTCACTTATGCTTAGAGAATACCCTAACCTCTAAAGTTATCTAAACCGACCTTTGATACCAACTATAAGACCCCAGCCTTAAACCTTACTTAATCTTGAGTTATTACAAGATTACAAATTAAGGATCTTTTCAGGTTTAGAGTTTTAGAGAATTAGATCATGAAACTTGCATTATATTCCACATTTAAACAAAGTGGTTATATAAAAGAGAGTATTCATTCTTCCCATCAACAGAAACATATTTAAAATAAAACATGGATTCTTTCTTGACACATCCTTGACACTATCATCACATCATGTACCTTTCCCTTGACCTGTGAAAAACATTTCAAAAAAACTTGGGATGAGCATAAAAAGCTCAGTAAGGGATATAAAAATATGGAAAGGAAACATGGGTACATATATACATAAGAATGAAATCATACATTACCCATAAAACATAAGCACTCTAACATACCTCATCAAATCATGAATAAATCATAGAAATCATAAGACATAAAGGTAACTTGAGGCATTCATAACATTCTTACGTAGGGAGTAACCCTCTTGGTTACGTTTGGAATACCCATCATAGTATATTCCCTAAACCTCTTCGGAGAAACCTTAATGTTTCACTCCTTCACGTTACCCAATGCATTGGAGAGCTATATCGGGCTCACCCGCCCTTAGTCTATCATGGAACCACCCGTCTTCAATATAATGCCCAAGATCCTCAACATAATCATATCACATAAAACATGCATAAAAGAAAACATAACATTTCCACCTTTCACTCACAAGATATCAATACAACACATTGATATAAAAACATTATGAAAACCATTTTCAATACCAAAATAAAATAAAAGTAAAACATGGTATTTATTTTTCTTTAAAAAAAAGTATGGCTTGTAGATGAAGCCGAAACTCAAATAATGGTCACGGCGGCGGAGAAGTCGTTGTCGCTGCATACGTACGACAAAAGCATTACCTTTTGTCGTTTAGTAAAATGCTTCGTATAAAAAAGATTCCTTTTGGATAAATGGAAAAGTCAAAGGGGTTTATACACCGTATAAAAGAAGGTTGAGTATAAAAAAAATATGCCTCAATGAAAGGAGATTGAGATGAAGTCCCATACAAAGACGGTATCCTTGGTTTAAGGATAAATCAATTACATAATTATGTGTGACAAACGAATACACCAAATATAAGTGGATATTAAGTGTAAAATAATCAAAGGTCATTCACACATATTCAAAGGATGACATATTCAATAACTACATCTTGAACCCAAAGAAATTGAAATTGGTTTAAGAAGTTCCCTTGACAGCCTGACGACGTCACATGAGAGATAAAAAGTGTATCTCATCACTTGGACATAAAATTTACATCAATAAAGATATATGAGAACATATCCCAACATAACAATATGTAAATTAAAATACCCAACAAAAGAAGTCTTTTAAAAAGAGGAGGGTGAAAGGTTCCCTTACCGACTTGGGTATCTTTCAAAACATACACCCCATGAAAGAAAGACAATACATCATTGATGTAAATACTCATAAATGAAAGTATAATACAGAAAGAGTAGAATAATGGGCAGTACATACACCACTCAAAGGAAATTGTGACAAATGTAGCATAAATCTCACGGGAATAAAAGTGAGATGAAAAATTCCTTACGAAAACTCGGCAGCCTAACGACGACACTTAAAACTTCCAAAAATGGATTTATGAGATCAAATAGGGTCTCCCATAATATGAAAATAAAAATTAAAGTATGAGGAATATAAAAGAACATACCCAAATATAATAAATATGGGCTTAAATGAAATGACATAAATGAGAGTTCTTAAAAAGAAATAGAGAGGTTGGATCTCTTATGAAAATTCGGCAGCCTAACGGCACCACTCAAAACATCCAAAATGGATTGATGAGAGAGAATAGGGTCTCTCATCACATAAAAATTACAGTAAGAGTAATATAAAAGAACATCCCAATAACAAGAAAGATGATCTTTAAAAGGAATGACATAAAAGAGTGTACTTAAAAAGAAAGAGAGGAGTAGGATCCCTTACCTCAAGTCCAACTTGTCTTGTTCGTTTCTTTATATTCCTGAATAATAAACTTTGGTCAATTAATAATTGCCTAAGTACCACCTTTAAAGATTATTATTCAGTTCATATCACATATTATAATGTTATAATAATAGTTTAATAATGTTAGTTCATATCAGACGTTTTTGTGGATGTTTGGTACATGAGTCAAAAATGAACTTGTTCGAAAAAAGATTGCCCATGTAGTTATAAGTAAATAATTTCCAGAATAGTATCAATGATTAAAATATCATATATATCCAGTAAATATTCATTTTATACTATTCCATATCATTTTGAGATAAAAAAATTAAAAGCACCGTTCATGGAGACGGTAGGCCGTACGTACGCATGAACGCTACTTCCATTTTTTTGTCAGATTAATGGAATTAAAACAAAATGAGAGAGATATATATATGATATAATTACAGAATGATATCCATAATTTAGATGTAATATATTACATATATATCCATTATATATATGTACTTATAATATTACATAACAATTTGAGATAAGAAATGAAATGTACCGTTCATGGAGACGGTAAGCCGTAAGTACGCATGAACGCTACATCCATTTCTATTTCATATTTAATGCAATTAAAACATAATGATACATAATAGTATTTTAATTCCAGTATGGTATCATATATAATATCATTAAATATATCCTTTATACGTACCACATATGGTATTAACGAATCAAATCACTTTGAGGGGGTGGTAGTCTGCACTTCCTTAAATGAAGATATCGCGTTTACCCATAATGGAAACCATAAAGATACGCCATAAATGAAAAATAGAGAAGCTTTAGTAAAACATAAACATATTATATATAATATATAAATATAGTGTCATCTTAATGGCCACCTTTGAAGGTGTTAGAAGAATGTTGAACAATCATCGTTTCGGGAGGCAGAAATTCACCATCCACAGAAACAGTATGTTCTTTAAACATTAGATGTAGGTGTGTTTAATTGTAGCTCGAATACTTCTTATAAAAACATCCTAATATATTGAATATATTGTATTTGTTACAAAATAAATGAATAAAAAGAGTTTAGGGGGTTGGATAAGAAAAATAAAACAAAAGGACACAAGTGAAGACATTACCTTAAAATCGGGTAACTTACGTTGGTTTGAGCTCAAAGGATTCTTTGGGAAGACTTATGCCCAAAGTGAGGCTTCAAAGAGTAATATAGGGATGTTTAGAGACAAAATGGGCAGGTTTTGGCCGAGCCAAAGGCTTTGGGAGTGTGGGTAAGGTGGTAGAGGTGGGGGCCTTTTATAAGAGGAGAGGAGGGGCACTCTTGTAAAGTTACAAAATGTTACATTATCTTCAAAGGAGTTTCGGATTTTAAAGGTCCCAAATTGATTTATTTCTAAGATAAGGTGATAAGGGTTCTAAATCCACTAATACAATAGGTTTTGGACATGTGTAGGGCTTGGATATTACATTATCATTCCATTTTATTTAAATCGTTAAATAATGAGGTCATCGCTGCATCATCATGATTTCATAAATAATTTAATTTATGTAATGTCTAAAAATTAAAAAAAAATACAATGATGTAGGAAATAATTTTATCTTTCCAATGACTATTTATAGTAAAAAATATGACTTGTGTAACCCCATGTAAAAATTCTTTTAGTAAAACATCTCATGTTTGTATCATTTTTTACTTTAACATTAAATAAAAAGATATTTATGTCATTTTCCAACCAAAGTGGCTCAATGGGGTCCCCAAGTTGACCCATGGATTGTCTTGGTCGGCCATGACACATCCAATGAGGGTAGGACATGTTTCTAGGTCATTTCATTTTATTAAAACATTATTCTTACCATAAACTACACTAATTACCTCTAATCGCGATTAAAAACTTAATAAGTTACTATTCGCCAAAAAATTATTTTTATCCCATTGAACCACATTTTACATCTTAATGACAACCATGTATGTCGGATTTTTGAAATTCAAAACACAAATATGGAAAAAATTTCATTTAAACGGAAAAATCAGTTTTTATAAGTACCACTTAGTGGTTTCACTATTCATCAAAAATTGAAGTTTTTCAGAAAAATCCCAAAAATTCACCCTAAGCTATATTTGATATTCCTAATTCAAAAATGAAGTCTATTTTAAAAAATTCAAAACATATAAGTCACATTAATTAATTTAATAATTAATTCCCGCTATCAGAGCAAATAGCGTGTTTTTTTGAAACAATAAGTATCAAAAGATTGACACTAGTTTAAGTCTGATTTCAAAGTGAAATTAATTCCAACGTCCACTATTGGATTTAATGGTAAAATATATTCTAATATCAATTTAAAACCAATTCAAAAGATAATCTAATAATATAAATAAATTAGATTAAAAAGAGGTTTTGAATTAAAATACAACATTTTACACTATTCATTAAAAAATGAACTTTATCGGAAAGATACCAAAAATTTACACGAAGTAAATTTTGATGTCCCAATTATTTAGAAAAGTTTTATTTGGTCCAATAGAATGTATAAGAGTTAACAAAACTATATTTAATGACGGTTCGCCATCAAAAGGTGATAAGTGAACCTTTAGTGAAAACTAGGGCATATATGCCTAAAATTGAATTCTTTCCGTATTTTAAGCCTTTATCTTTTATTAAATAAATGTAAAAACATTTTAAAACATATATAATCATATTTTAGTTATTTATATCCATTACCTCCAATACAACAGCTACATGTTAACTACTATTTAAAATAATATTTTTTTATTATTAGAGTGCAACGTAAGATTCCCAAGAAACTCGTTGTTGCGTGTTGGGTACGCCATCGAGCATAGAGTCCCCTTTAAAGTCATATTAATATTTTATTCCCAAATATGGATAAATATGAAAATTTTATATTCTTTATTTACCTGGGGTGTTACATTTCCACCCATTTTTCTTTTAAAAACTGTCCAAATTATCATTGAAATATCATTGTAAAAATTATTAACTTGTATCAAAGGGACATGAAATCAGATTTCCTTAATGAATTACTTAAGGAGAAAGTTTACATAAGGAAATTAAATTTATTTAAAATAGATGAAAATGAGATAAAATTTGTCTTGTTGAAGAAATTTTTTTGAGGAATGATGAAATTACCAAGGTCTTGTTATTCTTGGCTTGATCAATAGATGATAAATCATGTTTTCAGTAAATCATAGTTAATCACAATATCTACATCATGATAAATAATTATCAATGAATTTTACTACTAATTTGTAGGGATTAAATAATCTCTAGAGGATTGAATTAATTCTAGTGAAAGATAATTATATAATATATATTGTGTGTGTTTTAAATGTACATGATTGGAGAGTTATTGTTTTTTATTGGTTTATAACTAACTCCAAGAATGGTGAATACACTTATTTCTCAATAAACAGTTTCCATATAACTTCTCAATATATTTTATATGGAGAATTATATGTTAATTAAAACACTAATGGCTACCCATAATCAGTTTCCAATAGATGATTATGACAAGAAGGTAAATTTAATGGAATATAGGGAAATCATTAGAAGATTATTACAACAACAAACAAAAATACCTGTAATTATGTTTTCTATATATCAAGTCACCCAATATCATTGTTTTTAAAAAAATCTACATACTTACAATGTAATGAATTATTTGATACATAAACAGAATAATGAATTTTGGATGTTCAAACATCAAAAATCAAAACATGTTTTATTGGTATATATGAATATAGATTGGGTTGGTTCAAAAGATGATTACAAGTCAAATTTAGAAGGTTATTTTTATCCTAGATATTTTTCTCATTTTTTGTCTAAGAAATCAGAAATATTATATCTCATTAGGAATAATGCAGTATGAATATAGAGGAGAAACTCAAAATTGTACTCAATTACTATAGAAAAAGAAATAACTTGATGATATTGCAGTTGATGTGAAATATCTGTAGGATCAAAATGATACTGATTGTAGTATTTAAATAATGATGTAGATTCTCAATATATATGACGGGGTGAATTTTATAATTTAAAAATTTTCATTGGATCTTTTAAAGATGGTAATGTTTAAAAAAGTTAAACAAGGTAAATTCACAAAACCTCTTAGTTCTATAAACATGATTGATTCTAGAAATGTGGTCTCAGAAATAAAACTTAAGGAAATTTTACAAAGATAATGATTCTACCTGAAAGTGTATAGAGTCTTACTAATCATAGTTGAAGTATAAGAAAGTATAAGATATTTATATATTCTTAAACAACCAAAATGCAGCAGAAAACTTGAAACAATACAAGTAACAAGTAGTAAATATATTAACCCAAAGAGAAGAGTATCAAAAAACCTTGGATAAAGGTCCCTTTATTTATACTTTCAAGAAATTATGTCTTACCCACACTAGGGTAAGCCCTCAATATAAAAATCAGAGTCTGCCTTTCTATCTCCACAAGCCCTCAAACTTCAAGGTAGTTGAGACCTCTGTCTTCCTATCCCCAAAATCCCTCGAATGTAATCAAAAACATTCAGAGTTGAATGAAGAAATTCCAAAGAAGATGTTTAGTACACACAAATAATGAGAGTCTCTCTATCTAGAAATCACTTTAGCAACATGTAATCTCTAGATTGATCAACATTTTTATGTCATTGAGCTTGTTCAAATTATCTCATATTTATAGGCACATATTCAACGATCGGATACCTCCTACAATGTTCATATTTTTCCTTGAATTTTGGAGGGACCTATACACATGTCACTCAAACAACTTTTTGTTAGTAACAGTATGCACGAAAATTTTTTATAACTCAAACAAGAGTAATAAACAATTTGGTTTCTTAACTAAATCCATTTTTCATAGTGTATGGAAAATTAGAAGTTCAAAGACTAAATAATAACCAATTAGGTGTTTATAATACAAGGATATTTAGATTTTGTCTTAAAAAGAATTCAGAACATGAATTCTATATAATTCAAGAGTATGAATTGCATCAAAATTCAGAGTCTGAATTCATTAGATTTTGGAGTCTAAATTTAGAGACTTTAGAGTCTGAGTTCAAAAGAATTTAGATTTCATAAGAATTTGGAGTCTAAATTCATAATAAATCAGAGTATGAACTTATAATATTCGGATTCTAAATTCAGAGAATTTGGAGTCTGAACATAGAAGGTTTGGATTCTAAATTCAAAGAATTAGGATTCTGAACTCAGAAAGTTCAGATTCTGAATTTAGAGAATTTGAAGTCTGAGTTCATAAGAATTCAGAGGCTGAACTTAGATAGTTTGGGTTATGAAATCAGATAACTTAGAGTTTGAACATAGAAATTTCAGATTCTGAATTCAGAGAATTCAGATTCTGAATTCATAAGAATTTGGAGTCTGAACATAGAAATTTGGGATTCTAAATTCAAAGAATTTAGAGTCTAAACTCAAAATGTTCGGATTCTCAATTCAAAGAATTCATAATCTAAAAACATAATTATCTATATCTAAGTATTTATATGTTTTTGAGGTTTTATTTAAGAAACTGAATTCTATACTTAGAAGGAAAATGAGTTACATTATAATATGAACAATGAAAACATGGTAAGGATAGATTTCCTTGGGGAATAAAATTTTCTTTATAAATAAAAAACATAGGGAAAAGAAATTTTCCTAAATATATAGTGTTTGTGACTTTTAAAACAAGAAGGAATGTAAAATTCATAAAGAAACCGTATTGACTCAACAATCTCCCACTTTTTTAAAGAAAAAAAATCCTAACGAAAAAGAATATAAGGGATTAGAAAATATTTTTCTAGACTTTGAAAATAAAACATATCTCCCTTAACACATGGGAAAGGATGAATAAAACTAACTCCCCCTTAGTATTTGGAAACACTAAGGATCGTATTCTTGATTTCTGGATTGAAACTTATCATTTTATTTCATACAAAAATCTTCTTGGATAAGAAATCCCCCTTAGATTAACCCCACCCCCCCTTACTTAGGGAAATTTCTTCTTTTACTTTGTATTTTTTTTATCATTCCTTTCTCCCTCTTTGTGATTGTCAAATTGGAATACGAATAATGTAATGGAAAATATGGTACCTATAATATTAGTACTAGACAACCAAAAATAAAAAGAGCAACCCAAAATTTCATTACGATTGGAAAAATTTATACATTTAGGGAATACAATAAAATATCAGTATTGAACAAGATTATCCTTCTTTTTCCTTCAGAATCATATTTTTTATTATGGTTTTGAGCTTCAAAGTTCCTTGTGATCTTCCTCTTCACGTTTTAGAAGCTAATCCTAGTCTTTAGTTTTCTTCCCTAAGGATTTTATTTTGACTTCTTGAGCCTTAAGAGTTTCTTCCTGACCCTTTATAACTTCTTCTTGCTTAGAAAATATTTCCTCATATTTTTTTCTAAGATCTCTTACCCTCTTCCATCTCTGAGAATCTGAATATAAAATCCCATTCAGATCATTCACTTCTGGAATCTAAGAATTCTATTCTAGATTTAGATTTTTCTCAAAAATATTTGTGTGATCCTTAATATTTACATCTTTTGTGTCAAAATCATCATTGACACTTTATTTGAACTCATTAATAATTCTCATGTCCTCTATAGTTTTCCTCGACCAGCTTGTAATTTTACTGCAAGATCTTTTGTGGGCTTCATAGTTTATGGAAAAGGTTTTGAAATCAGTTTCATGTTTGATGCACTTATCCATCACCCTGGATACTAAATCTAAATTTTTTATTTAAGAAATGTTGAAGCATATGGAATCTCGAGTCTATTCTTAGAAATATAGGGATATTTACTACAAGATTTTTCAAAGATTAGACAACAAAATCATGTCCAGGAGACGGAGATTCTGAATTAGATATTTTAGATGGTGCGGTATATTTTTCTCAATCAACAACATTCCTCTTTGATAAACCACCAACTTCATCTATCTTTACAATAGCTTTTATAGGTGTATCAACTACTACCTATTTTCTATTATCATCCTTCGAAAGGACTTCTTCTTGATTGGGTGATTCATGTTCACTATCAGATAGTTGCACAATTTTATCGTCATCTACCTCTTCCTTCCCATCTCTTGCCTTAGCATCCTCTGGCTGAATGAAATCATGGTTGGAGCTTTCCTCTTCAGACACATTGTTCATTTCTTCTCCACTCTTCTCATAATTCCCAGGGGTAGCAAGTTTTTAAGACTCAGCTTCGGAGGTTTGGAATGATAATTTTTCAGAAGGACATTTCTTCTCATGGAAATATTCAACTTGCTTTATCAAGTCTTCATTATCACCACTTCCTTCTTATTCATCATCTTATACTTATTTTTCTTGTAATTTTTACAAATTCACATACTTCTTTCCCAGAGTCTCTGGTAAAGGTTCTATTTGTAAGTATTCTTGTATCAGAATACTCTCAGATGCTTTCTCATCATCCTTCAGAAGTTATTGGACTATCTCTACCTCATACAACCTTTTCTTCTGCTTCTTCACTTTCTCTTACTTCTCACACTCTTTAGCTGCCTTTTGTTTCATAGATTTTTCCACATCGAGGTCCAAGCCAAATTTAGGCTCCCCTTATTTCTGTTTTTTCTTATCTTCCCTCCATTTGTTCACAACCTCTCATCAGGATAGGATTTTTTCTTTTTTATCTTCAAAGGTGCAGATTGGGTTTCCTTAGTCATTGGGTTTTTTGAATTCTCTTCCACTTCCTTCACATTCCTCTTACTTCCACCCTTTTTGGAAGTCTCATCCACTTCCTGTTTCTATGTTAAGGCATCTACCTTCTCCTTAAGAAAATTATAAAATTCATCGGATTCTATGGAAAATCCAACTTCCATTCTTCTCAAAGTATTATCACTCAACAACATGACTTTACAATTTCTTGACATGCATTTTCAGGCAATTTTGAGGGAATATAAACACCGAACAATCATAATTGAAATAATGTATAGATACATAATAATCTGAGCCTTCATATTTCCATTATTTATGTTCTCAATCATAGCCAAGATATGCTTTATCACGTTTATCTTCCTTAGGTTTACTATGAAATCCAGAATGTACATATCACTTTTCTTCAAAGTATTCTTGTATCCTTTTCTCGGTATGATGAATCCTTGAACCCACAATTCAAGAATCCGATAATTTGTAGTCAAGTGAAATATCATTGGAGTCTTTACTTCTGAGAGACCAAGGCAAGCCATGGCCTTCGCCATATCAAAACTACCTTGAACATCAGGCAGATTATGAGATCAAAACTCTACATCCCCTTCATAATGAATACCAACCAAGGTAGCATCCTTGGTGTAAGAAATTGATTATTTCTTTCCATAACACTTGAAAGAAAACATACTCCTCCATTCATCCTTAAATAAAATTACCAACTAATAAAATTATATTAACAAATACATATGTACTTAATCTCGAGCTTTTGGTTTTGAAAAGAAATCACTTTCCCACCCATTTAACTTTATATTCTTAGTGATAATATAATTATACATAATGATAGAATTTTAATGAACCAACCTTTCTCTATAAACATGTTATTCATAGATTCTCTTTATGGATGAAATTTATTTTTGAGACAAAGCTTCAACATAAATTTGGAGTTGAGGAAATATTGAAGATCCAAAACGAGATTATGTAAGAGGGTAAGAGATTCATCACGTGAAGTCATGGGTTTTTATGTGGGACAAACATCAGGGGTCATTTATATAGGATTTTGAGGGAATGATTCATCTTCCATAGTCAATACAATGGTTGAAAATCCTTCTATTCAGATCTGACGGCTTATAAAAATGACCAAAGAATAATTTTGATGGATTACAATATTTTAAGTTTTTTAATAAAAACATTCATATTTAAGAAAATTTAAATTTGAAAATTTTAAAAACTAATGAAAATACCAAAAATTAAAAGATGATTACGAAAATTTACGAAAGGAAACATACCTTTCGGATTGCTAGGAAGATTATTTGTAATGACGAAAATTCTTCTTGAAAAGCATCAGATTCCGAAAATTTTATTATGAAAAAATTGACTATGAAATATTTTAAAACATTGAAAAAAATTTAGAATAAAAAAAACTGAGTATGAAAAATTTAGACAAATAAAAAAATTTCATTAAAAAAACTATGAAGAATTTCCATGATGAAAATTGTTAGTACAAAAATCTTCATTACAAAAATTGTCACTATGAAAATTTTAAGTACAGAAATGTTCATTATGAAAATATTCATTAAAAAAAATTTAGTACGAAAATCTTCATTATGAAAACATTAAGTAAAAAATCTTCATTACAAAAATTCTATGACTATGAAAAAAAATTCTGATTGTGAAAATTTTGACAAACAAGAAAATATACCCCCCCTATGAAAAGAAGTTTCTTACTTTAAGAAGATAGGTTTTAACGAGAAGTTAGGAAGGATGATTACCTTACGTTTATCATTTATAACTTCTATTTAATGTATTCAAATCTATTATATGGTAAAGATTTTGTGAAAATATCAGCAAGTTGATCTTGTGTTCTGATAAAATGAAGAATTATATCTCATTTTTATGTGTGATCCCTACGAAATTGATGCCTAATATCTATGTGATTTTCATGACTATGATATCCCGGGTTTTTGCTTAAGTAAATGGCACTAGTATTATCATAAAAAATTTGTGTTTTTGTAAAATTCATACTGTAGTTTATGAGTGTGTGTTGCATCCACGACACTTGAGCACAACAACTTATAGTTGCTACATATTCATCTTGAGCAGTGGAAGGACCTACTGAGTGTTACTTTTTTCATGACCAAGAAACTAAATAATCTTCTAAGAGATAAAAAGTTCTAAATGTACTTTTCTTATCTATTCTACATCCACCAAAGTCAGCATCTGAAAAACTTTTTAAAACAAAATCATTTCCAGAAGTGTAAAAGAGCCCCAGATCCATGGTTCCCTTTAAGTAGCGAAAAACTATTTTCACTACCTTTAAATGAGATACCTTAGGATTGGATTGATATCTTGTCCATAATCATACTGAAAACATTAATTCTGGATGTCTAGCTATCATGTAATGTAGACTTCCTATCATACCTCTAAAATATATTTGATCTACTAGTTTCCCAGTTTCATCAATGTCAAGGTAATTTGAGGTACCAATGAAAATACATATACTCTTAGTGTTGTCATATCCATAATTTTTAAGAAGATATTTATCATAATTATGTTAGGATATATAGATTCCTTCTGGTTTTTCAGAAATTTGAAAACCAAGGAAAAATGTTAACTCACCCATCATACTCATTTTAAACGTAGATTTCATTAGATCCACAAAGGAATCAGTTAAATATTACTGAGTCGAACAAAATATAATGTCATCAACATAAATTTGAATAATAGAAACATTTTATTTATCTTTATTTATAAAAAGGTTTGGATCATCATTTTCCTTAACATAATTATTTTGAAGCAAAAATTTTGTAAGTCTATCAAACCTGGCTCGACGGGCTTTCTTAAGACCATACAAAGCTTTGGTAAGTTTGTAAACATGTTCGAGATGTATTGAATATTCAAAACTAGGAGGTTGTTCAACAAAAATTTCTCTTGAACAAAAGCATTAAGGAATGAACATTTAACATGCATTTGAAAAAGTTTAAAATTGAAGAATATTTCAAAGTCATGTAGAATAAGAATAGATTTAAGTTTAGCTGCTGGAGCATAAGTTTTTTCATAATCTATTCCTTCTTTTTGATTATATCCTTTAGCAACTAATTTAGCTTTATTTCTTACTATGATTCCATTTTCATGGCATTTATTTCTGAAGACCCATTTTACTCCAATAATAGATGTTTCCTTAGGTATTTCAACCAAGGTCCAGACTTTATTTCTTTTGAATTCATTTAGCTCATCTTGCATATCTTTTATCGAATCATTATGACCTAAATCTTCATCAGTGCTTTTTGGTTCTAATTGGGAAAGAAATGCTAGTTGTTCTACATTATTTATTAAGTAACTTCTAGTCCTTACCGGTTGATTTACATCACCAATGATACCGTCACTAGGATGATTATTAAGAAACAACTGATTTGGGTTTTGTAAAACATGTTCATCAACAAAGGGTAGGATGTCTTCTGGGGTAAATTCATTAGAAAAACCTTCTTGAAAATTTTACATTTCAGAATGGTCTTCTAGTAATAGTTGATAATTAGTATTTGAAAACACATCCGAAGATATAGGTTGAGGTTGTTTAATAACAAATGGATCAGTTTCATCAAATTTATCATTTACTTCTTTAATAGTACAAGTTTTTTTATTGAAAATTCTATAATCCTTAGAAGTTGTGGAGTAGCCTACGAAAATTCCTTCATCAGACTTTGGTGCGAAATTATGTAGATTATCTTCAGTATTTAGAATGAATAATTTTTTACCAAAAACCTTTAAGTAGTAAAGTCTATGTTTTCTACCATTCCATAACTCATAAGGAGTTTTATTAAGAAAATGGTCTAATCAAAACACGATTTATAGTATAACAAGCAGTACGTACTACTTCAACCCAAAAATGTTCGGAAACCAAAAATTCACTCAACATGTTTCTTGTTATCTCTTGATGAATTCTATTTCTTCTTTCAAGAACACCATTTTATTGAGGTGTTCTAGGTGCTAAGAAGTTATGATTAATTCCCTTTCTACAACAAAAAGTTTCCAAAAAGTTATTTTTAAATTCTCTTCCATGATCACTATGAATAGTTATCAAAGGATGGGTTTTCTAATTTTTAACTTGGGCTCTGAAAGTTTTGAAATAAGAAAAAGCTTCAAATTTCATTTCTAGAAAATATACCCACATAAATCTAGTGTAATCACAAACTAAAACAAATACATAATATTTTCCTCCACTGCATCTAGTTTGTGTTGGTCCAAAATGATCCATATGAACTCACTATAAGCCATCAGTAGTTGTGACTTCACTGAATGATTTAAAACATGATTTATGTTTCTTTCCATATTAACAAGGATCACAAACTTTTGAAGAATCAAATTTAAGCTCTGGAAGATCCGTAACTACTATATTATTAGATTGTTTTCATAGGTTCTTAAGGTTATAGTGTCATAACCATCTATGCCACAACTAATAATGATCTTCCATTTCACTAAGTCAAGGTAGGTCTGGGCTCCTAAGGACTTCTATGTTTAGTGTGTAAACATTCTCTTGCCTATGGTCATAAAGAATAAAATCTTTCACAGAATTGTGAACTAAGCACTTTTCATTCCTAAAATTTACAAGGTAACCTTCATCGCATAATTGGGTTATGCTAATGAGGTTGTGCTTAAGACCATTAACAAATAAAACATTTGAAATAAACGTTTTTCCAAGATGAAAAATGTTATCTATACCAATAATTTCTCCGGTAGCATTATATCTAAAAGTTTCTTTTCCTCCTATTATCTTGATAATCTTTTCAAAGAAGTTTTTGTTACAATTCATATTCCAGGAACATCCACTATCTATGTACCATGTATTGTTGTTGGTACCCTCTTTAATTTTCTGAGAATAATAATATTAGACTTTTGGAATCCAATCATTGTTGTATCTAGAAACATAAAAAAGAAAAATACTAGGAATCCAGATTTTCATTGAAAAATAAGCTTTATGAAAACCTAAATACCGATTTTTGTTTAGGGAATAAATTTTGGCCCAATGCCCACCACACTGAAATTTAGTACAGAATGGAGCACTTTGAGGAACAAAATAATTTTTACTAAAAATAAGATTTAAACTAGTATAACCAAAAATAGAATTATTCCTTAGGGGTCGAATTTGGGAATAAATTTTATCAATGTTTTCCTTACCTAAGTTAAAGTTTTACAAACACTTACTCAAGGTAAATATTTCTGACTTTAGCTTAATAACTAAGTTCTTATCCTCAAAAACATTAGTTTTAGCACTAGAGTAAGGCTTGAAATCATTTTTCGTGGAAATTACTTTTTATAGATCCTTATAATGTTTACCCTTCTTAGAATTATCTTCATCAATGTTTATTTGAAAGTTCTTATCAAGATATTTTTAAATATCTAGTATTTCCTTAGTAAGAATAGAAATCCCAGAATTTTCCTTATCCAGCTTTTTCTAGACTTTATAATTCTCATTCTCAAAGAGCATAGCAATCCTAGAAACTTCTTCATAGGTAGGTAAAGTATTATATTCATCCGAAGAAGATTCTTCATATGAGGATTCATAGTATTTACTATAACTATAATTATCATGCAATGATACATTGGTGATGGATTCAACATTGTGTACCTTTTCCATTAAATAATGATTTACCATAGGTAGTTTAACTATTAAACCAAGTTTCTTCTATCCAGAAGATTCGTAATCTAACGATTCTTCAGAAGAGTCTCCGCCGCTAGCACTCTAGGTGTCATTAGCTTTCAAAAAATTCTTAGCTTTATATTTGTAATATTTATTTTGATTCCTATCAGAATTATTTTCCTTTATATCTTTTCTCTTAAGCATAGGAAAATCATGTCTTATATTTCCAACTCTTTTACATTTATAACAAGTGACATTCGAGTCTTTCTTGTCCTTCCTTTCTTTCTTCTTTTATCTATATTGAAATTTCATCTACCAAAAAATCTTGTTCATACTTCAAGAAAGATAGGATGATTCAATTTATAAAGATTCACTTCCACTAGATTTGTATTTTATAACAACCTTATTAGATTTAGATATCATAACTCTTTCAAGAGTTTTGGATTTCATATGATTAGAAGTGGTTCTAAAAGCAACACTTCAATTTCAATTCCTGTTCTTAAAATTTTCAACATCTCTCTTCATTCTAGTCGCATGTTGAAGAAGAGTTCCAAAAATCTTATCAAGTGTAATCAGTGTAACATTCCTATTATCATCTATATCTATTCTCTAGAATTACCACTCATTAGGCATGATGTCTATAATATTGTCTACAAGTGCCTCATCATCCAAACCTTTTTCACCCATGGATTGTAAGCTATTGACAATGTTCTGAAATCTCTGTTGTACATTACATATAGGTTCTCCATAAGGAAAGAAAAAACCATGATACTCAGCTCTAAACATAGCTCTTCAAATTTTAATATATTTGGAAGTTACAAAATGAGTTACTTCAGGCTTCTTCAAGATAGAATTTGCAGCTTCACAAGAAAAAATTTGGCTATATATATTCCTAGTCATAGAACACAACAAAGTGTTGCATACCTTGTAATTTAGTTGATATTCATGTTTTTATCTATTAGTGAAAGTTCTGACTTCTTTATTAGGAATCTCGTAATCTCCCGTCAGCATAACAATGTTTTCCACTACAGTGTTGATGGCCAAATTCATCATATGATCTCTCCAATATTCATAATCATTCCCATAAAAAAGGTGGTCTAGTACGATTAAGATTGTCAATTGAACCAAGAGTCTTTCCTACCATCTAATAGAAAATATCCTTCCACACAAACTTGTTAGTAATAAAAGTTTGTAAAAAAGGATAAAAAAATATCCTATGAAATAAAAATATAGAACAATGAATAACTTGAGCAAGAAAACTTATATGTGAATATAGGTATTTCAGAGACCTTTTCTGATACCAATTGTAGGATCAAAATAATACTAATTGTAGTATCAAAATAATGATGTAGATGCCCAATATACAAGAGGGGGTGAATTGTATACATTAAAGAATTCCTTTAGAACTTTTAAAGATGGTAATGTTTAACAATGTTAAACAACGTAAATTCACAAGACCTATTAGTTCTAAAAACATGCTTGATTCTAGAAATGTGGTTTTGTAAATGAAACATTAGAAAAGTTTACAAAGATAAAGATTCTACCTTAAAGTGTATAGAATCTTACTAATCAGAGTACGAATATAAGAACATATAAGATAGTTATACATTCCTCAACAACCAAAATGTACCAGAAAACATGAAACAATACAAGTAACAAGTAGTAAATATTTTATCCCAAAGAGATGGGTATCCAAAAACAATGGATAAAGGTCCCATAATTTTTTCTTTCAAGATAGTATATCTTACCCACACTAGGGTAAGTCCTTGATACGAATATCAATGTATATCTTTCTATCCCCACAAGCCCTAGAAATTCAAGGTAGTCAGCACCTCTATCTTCATATCCCCGGAATCCCTCGAATGTACTCAACAACATTTGGAGTCGCACGAAACAATTCTGAACAAGATATTCTGTACGCACAAAGCATGAGAGTCTCTCTCTCTAGAAATCTCTTCAGCAACATGTAATCATTAGCTTGATAAATGTTGTTACGTCTTTCAGCTCGTTCAAATGAGCTCCTATTTAGAGGCACATCTTCGATGTTTCACTCCCTCCTCCAACGATCATATTTTTCCTAGAATTTCAGAGGGACCATTACACATGTCCCTCAAACAACAGTAGGTTAGTAACAGAATGCAGGACATCATTTTAAAACTCAAACAAGAGTAAGAAAAACTATGATTGTTTAACCAAATCCATTTTTTGATGTTTATCAAAAAATAGACGTTTGAAGTCTAACCAAAAACACATTCAGTTTTTATAATACAAGGATATTTGGAATTTGTATTCAATATAATTCAGAACCTGAATTATATAGAATTCCAAAGTCTGAATTTCGAGGAAATTTTGTGTCTAAATTCATAAGAATTCAGACTCTGAATTCAGTGAATTCGGAGTCTGAGTTCATAAGAATTCGGAGTTTGAATTTATAAGAATTCAGACTATGAATTCATAAGAATTCATATTCTGAACATGGAATGCTCTGATTCTCAATTCAGAGAATTCAGAGTCTGAACTAAGAAAGTTCGGATTCTAAATTCAGAGAATTCGGAGTCTGAACTTAGATAGTTTGAATTCTGAATTTAGTAAATTCGGAGCCTGAATTCATAAGAATTTGGAATATAAACTGAGAAGGTTCGGATTCTGAATTTAAAGAATTCAGAGTATGGACATATAAATTTTGGATTCTGAATTCAAAGAATTCAGAGTCTGATTTCATAAGAATTCATAGTCCGAACTTAGAAAGTTTGGATTATGAATTCATAGAATTGAGAGTCTGAACTCAAAAATATCATAATCTAAATTCATAGAATTTGTAACCAAAAAACATGATGCTCAATATCTAACTATTTATAAGTTTCCGAGGTTTTAGTTACGAAACCAAATTTTATTCTTAGAAGGAAAATGAGTTAAATCATAATATGAACATTGAAAACATGGTAAGGATAAATTTCCTTAGGGAAGGAAAATTTCCTTATAAATTCAAAACATTGGGAAAAAAAATTCCTTAATATAGAGTGTTTTTTATTTTCAAAACAATAAGGAACAGAAAAGTCATAAGGCAGCCTTATTGACTCAACAATATCCTGTTGAAATCAGGTGTGATAACTTTGGTGATGTTAATATTATAAAAATAAATTCAATAAAAACTCACACCAAGATAAAGTATTATTTAATTTTAGAGAAGGATGAATAAGGTATTGTTTAAATACAGTATTTTTGAATGTAAAACAACATTATCGATAACATAAAAAATTCACTGCCAAATGAATCCAACTTAAAAATTGAGTGAAGAGACCCCTACTTCCCCATTAGATTTTTTAATTATAAAAAAGTTTCATAACTCTATTTTGAGTTTATATTTGGTATTTATAACCCATATTTTTTTATCTTATAGATGATCTAAATTTGGGTTCTGTGATAGTGGGAGAAATTGTATATAAGTTTCATGGTAGAATTTGTAAATGATCCGAGATGAAGTTATAACATGTTATTTACTATTGATAAAGGGGTAAAAATTGTGTGTAGGTGTTATAGACAACGGTAAGTTGTTGGATTTATATTTAATGGGAGTATTATTGTCACGACCCGTCCACGGGACCCATGCCGTGACTACGCCAAGCCCGCCTTCCATAGGACAGGGGCTGGCGACTAGCACCAAAGGCGTAAATCCCGATAACTGTGAAGGCATTGCCTTTATAAAAGTAAACAAAAAACCACAGAGTACAAGCAGAAGTAAAAGACTAAGTACAAAGAGAAGTGTTGAAAGGTAAATGGGCCAGAATACAAACCCAAAATAAAGTACAACTACAACTGAACAAAGTACAACAGAAAAAGACAACAGCTGGAAGAACGGAAGCTGCTCCTGGGCCATCCTCCTCGGATCCTACCTGAAGGGTAGGTACAAATGGCGCAGCTCTTGGATCACCCACCACGGATCCTACCTAAAGGGTAGGTGCAGATAGCCTCCAAAACGCTCTCACCCGTCAACCTCCTCCGTGTGTCGTCCCGTCGCGAAGTCCACCTCCAGATACTGACTCATCGTGTAGTCCACCTCCGGGTACTGTCCAATCCTCGAACATTCGGCCTTCGTCAGCACAGCCCGTCGCCTGCAACCAACACAACGAGGTGCGGGAATAGCCCGTGTAGGGGTGAGTATAACGATACTCAGTAGGGACCCCGAGACCCTCAAGGTCTCACTAAAAACCAACAAGGATAACCACAAAGAAGATCTCAATAGATAACCTCTACTTAGGTATATTCCCATGCATATACCTAAGTTATCAAGTAACCCATCTCAACCATGAGGAAAGCACCAAGATCATGAAATCAACGGACAACCACTAACCAGGAATATTCCCATACATATACCTAAGTTATCAAGTGACCCATCTCAATCATGAGGTAAACACAAAGGTCAAAAGTCTCAGCTCAAACCTGGATTTTCATTATCGAAACCGTAACTGCTGAAGAGCCCCGTCACTGGAGTGTACAGTGGTCCCGTCACGACTCTGAGGTACTGCTCACTAACCTAAGACTGCTGTGGTAATCCTAATGTCAAGTACTGTGGTCCTGCTGCTACAACCAAGCGCTTCCCACCATGGGTCTGCCGCTAAAACCAAGCGCTCCCCCTCACAGCCTCAAGAGGTACTCCTTCTGTTGAGTACCGTGGGTCTGCCGCTACAACCAAGCACTCCTCCGTTGTGGGTCTTCCACTACAACCAAGCGCTCCCCCTCATAGCCTCCAGAGGTACTCCTTCTGTTGACTACCGCGGGTCTTCCGCTACAACCAAGCGCTCCTCTTCCATGGGTCTGCCTCTATAACAATGCGCTCCTCCGTCGTGGGTCTGCCGCTACAACCAAGCGCTCCCCCTCATAGCCTCCAAAGGTACTCCTTCTGTTGAGTACCGCGGGTCTACCGCTACAACCAAGCGCTCCTCCACCGTGGATCTACTGCTACAACCAAGCGCTTCCCACTGGGCTATCCGTAACACACCGAGTCGTTCGATCTGCAGTCGTCAAGTCTCATCCGGCTCTAGGGTTTCCGCACACAACATGCTCATTCTGGGAGGGTCCTATCCATGAGATTAGTGGTCGATGCATCAACTAACATGTATTCCAGAGTTGACGTATCCCAATATGTACCGTAGTGGTCACTACCAAAAATACGGAGGATCCCCGTACTGTTTTCATCACCGTCGCAGTCGAATCCACTGAGGATTTTTGTATAGTCGTCATCGTCACAATAGAAGTTGCAGCCAGCTATAGGGTTCCCGCACATAGCAAACTCGTTTGGGAAGGTCCGCTCCACGAGCCGAGAGGCTGATACATCAACTGACACATAGTCTAGAGTTGATGTATCCAAAAGTTCTGTATCATCAATAGGAACTCAACGTCGCAGACGACGCGTCAATCGGACGCCCGGTCTGAGAGTTATTGGCTTTTTCGTCCCAGGGGCCCGGTTGGTTTTTAAGGCAAAACCAACCTGACCGTACTACACCTACATTCAAACCTCAGGCGGAGTAAGCCAAAAGATCCATCTCACTTAGAGGAATCCACCAAAGTCTACGTCACGTCAATCGGACGTCCGGAGCTCAAGATATAAGTGTTTCCACTCTGAGGGCCCCGTTGGTTTCGTATCCAAACCAACCCGGCCGAACCCAATGTATTCCGAAACCTTGAGTGAAAAATACCGAAACTACCGTCTCGTTCCAAGGATCGCTACGCAACTGACGGTCCATCGATCGGAGGTCTGTTGCCTAAGATATGGGAAAAAGACCAAAGAGGGTCCGAAAACGGGGGGTCTGGGCCTGGACCGAACCGGCCCGACCCCCCCCCCCGGGCGGCCCGAACCGGGTCGACCCGACCCAGGTCCGACCCGACTGGGGCCGGCTCGGCCAGCGCGGCTGGGCGGATGTTGCGGGCGGGGTGTGCGGAATCCCCCCCCCCTCACCGCTGATTGAAGCCAGCAGCGCGCCGCCACTGCCTTCCGTGGACCACCGGACGCGCTCCAGTGGTTCGTTTCTCTTGTCGTCTTTGCCAACGGTCCTCCCGGGACCCGACCTTCACTTCGAAGGGATTCAAACGCCATAGCATCCTGCTTCGTCATCATCCGTCGATCCGCACATCGATAAACAAGCTGCGGAGGGTTGTCGGGCCGTGTTTGTTCAGCCCGCGCCCTCCGCGTTAGGTGTTATCAATTGGAAAATAATAAACACATGATTTTATTCATTTACAAGGGTATAATTTATCCAAAATTAATTATATGATCACCTTGCAATCAAATACCCACGCATGAGAGTTTAAATTTTGAATGTGCGGAGTGACGATCTCGCGCATTCTTGTCGCTCGATCCCGCATGGCATGATGATGTCGCACATCCTTGCCACTCGATCGCACGCGGTGCGATGATGTCGCGCATCCTTGCTGCTCGATCTCGCGCGGTGCGACGACACCGTGTCAATTTCATTCGATCTGCAACAACAAGAAAAAAAAAGTAGGGGACGGTTGTGTTCGTGTGGTCCGGCCTCCTCCCATTAACTGATATCATGTGGTCCAAATATCACGGATAAAAGACGGAAGACAATCACGTAAGGAAAATCACGTAAACCCCCTAGCTCTTCGTAGTCGTCGGACGAGTTCTTCGCGGAATTGACCGTCGCGGAAGAAGATGATCGTCGCGTCGCGGAAGGGTGTCGCGTCGTCGCGGTATACGGCGTCGCGTCGACGATCTCCGAGGTTTAAAGAAAAACACACAGATTTTTATTTCATGAATTAAATCTGTGTTAAGGATAAAATCCACAAAGGAAATTTAAAAGTTCCAAAACCTCCTACCTCAAGCAGTTGATCGAAGATTTGTCACGGGAGGAGAAACGTCGCAGAAGAACGTCGCGGGAGAAGAATCATCGGCGTCGCGGAACATGGCATCATGTCGTCGATCTCCGAGGGTTCGGCGTTCTTCGCGTTCTTCGTGTTCATCGCGTTCTTCGCATTCCTCGCGTTCTTCGCATTCTTCGTGAAGAAGAATGAAGATCTCAAGCCTTGGAGTCTTCTCCAAATCCTATCAACGAGCAATCCTCAAGAAGACAAGCGTTGGTCTTATTTTATTAACATATCTACAAATTGAAAAACAAACTAAGTAACGACCCATTAATTCATAGAATTAATTTCAACGAATAAACCGCCCAATTAATAGGAGCATTTAAGAGTTTAAGAAAACGCACCAATTGACTTTAATTAATGAGGAGTTTTCGCGGGTGCGTTACATAGAGGAAAAGAAACGGTGGGGCTCATGCGGGCCCCACCTCAAAAATATCCTACCAAGAGGTTAGGATATTTTTGTATTGCACCCTATCCGCTTTAACTTAGCTCATGTGGCTTTAAGTGGATTTTATGTGGCATTAAGTGAAATAAAAATAAAGTTGTCTCACCACTTTATTTTATTTCTTAACTTAACCCCAAAAATTTAAAAACCACACCCGAGAAAATGCAAATCCGGAAAAGGCGTTTCTAAGAAAATAATGATGCTACGATTCCATCGGTGCCCTCAGAATTTGATTCCGAGCACCTGTTCAAAATTTAAAAAAACCCGCTCATTCGTTAACTGAACGTACCCAAGCCAAACTTCGGAAAATGATTCCGGGCACACCGGGCCTCGGAATCAGGTGCCGTCAGAAACTGCGTTCTTGTAAAATTCCAAAGAAAATTAAGAAAAAAAATTTCCCTTGAAATTTCCGGGTCTTTACATTACTCCCACCTCAGGGATTTACGTCCTCGTAAAGCATTAACACAAACTAGAGTCACAAAAGTGGTACAAAGCACGCATCTGAGCCTTCCACTCCCATGTGCTCACCCGGAGGTTCCCGTACTGCCAGAGAAAGTGCACCCCAGGAATCGATCATCCTCCTAGGATCTGCTCCTGTCGATCCTAGATCCCCACAGGAACCTCCGTGGAAGTCACCTCATTGCCATCATCCAGCTCCTCATGGTCGAGGATATACGAAGGGTCAAGCGCGTATCTCCTCAGTTGAGATACGTGGAAATCGTCGTGCACCTTGTGCAACTGAGGTGGATGGGTCAAGCGGTAAACCACCTCGCCTGCCCAGCTGAGGACTTAGAAAGGTCCGTTGAACCTCGGAGATAACTTGCCGCCTTGGCCACATCTCTGTAAACCTCGCCGAGGTGAGACCCATATAAGGACGTGATCATTAACCTCAAACTCTAGAGGTCTCCAACTCCTGTTAGAACTGAAACTCAAAGGACTGCTGCCATGAGGGTATGGTTGACCGAATCAAGAGTGATCAGTCGCACCCTCCTATGAAAGAGTTTATCCTGTGCTGCCTGGGGTTTCCTTTTCGCCGACCAAGGAAAACCCATCCCGACGTCGTAGTTAAACCACAACCTTTTTTCCTAATATAGTCAATCCGTGTATGAACTGTGGATCCAATCCATACTCAGACCAACGTCGTAAGGCCTCGACGCTGCTACCAAGAGATTCCAACCGAAACTCTCACCTCGAGGGTCTGACCACACTGTCGGCGTAAGTGTGATTATTGAGTCTCCTCCCAAGGTATCTCAAGAGGTGAGGGTCAAGTCCACGGCTTATCGGAAACTCAAGGTCCGGAACAAGATTTGTGAAAGCAAGGAATGATTCATATCGACGTCCGTTACTACAGTAGCTAGTAGTGGACACAGACTATCCCTTGAATCATTTCTAGAGCCATTGGGTCACACTCTTTGACCGCAAGTAGTCGCACTCTTCCTCCGCCCTCCAGCTCCCTGAGCCTGGAAGGGATGACTAAGGCAGGTGGTTGTAGCACGTTAAGATGTACACCACCTCATGCTTCTCTCCTATCTCTGCCTCCACGTCTGATGCTCCGCAGACTCATCTCTCCTTAAAGCTTCCTCTTCTTTAAACATTTAACATGCCCGAGTCTCCAAGATTGGTGCCATTTTCCTGTTTCTTACTGCACTGTGTAGTCTTCATCCGCTCCTGGATGATCTGCACCTTCTTTTCCTACGATCTGAAAGAGCAGCTAAAATTTCTCCTCTGCTGAAAAGAGAAAATCGGTCTCATCCCCTGGATTAACCACGCCCATTGCCTAATATAGTCAATCCCAACATGAATGATGCATTCATGCCATGGATGACGTCGTAAGGCCTCGACGTAACTACCAAGAGATCCAACAGTCACTCTCACCTCCAAGGGTCGAGTCACACTGTCGGAATCAGTGTGAGGTTACTGGGTCTCCTCCATTAGAAATCTCGAAAGTGATGTTTAAGTCAACAGTCTTAACCAGGACCACTCAGTATTAACCAAACAAAAAGGACAGGAAATAAAACATCACAAGATAAGTGTTTTCATATTATTGCAGCTTATAGTACAAAGACACGAATACAACAGCAACATGGAACTAGAAGTACAAAGGACGTATCCACTAGTTCCTCTCCTGTCCACCTGCTCCCGGAGCTCTACTGCCTTGTCCACTGCTTGGCTGTTGCTCAAGCACCCGCCGCTACTTCTGCCTCGGTGGCTTCTCCAAAGACTACGGATCAACTATACAAGGATTAAGATAGTCACGTGCCAGGTGACCCTTCCCGCCGCATTCATAACACTTCCTTCTCCTCGTACGGCTGGCTCTGGTCCTCTTGGACCTCTGCATCATCTGTCTACTTCCCACAGATGACTCGTCAAAGGCAGATGCTCTTGTACACGCTCAGGGTGTAGAGCTACTGGCACAAACTACACCCTGAAGAAGGTCTCGAAGTCTTCCCATGCGAAGGTCATCCCGTCTCAAAACTGGAACAAGTGGCTCCACCACCTGCCTGTTGCTTCCCAAAGAAGGCTGGCAGCAAAGATCACCATGAAGTCTGTCGGCATCCCCACTAGCCTGAAGACACTCACCACAGCCTCCAGCCAATCATCAGCCGCTTGCGGGTCCGTCTCTCCCCGAAACCTGGGTGGCCTCTGGCAGTGGAACTCGTGCAGTGCACTCAAGTGGCGTGCATCGCCTACTGCTGGGGCTAGTAGCATCGTTGGCCCAACGTATGGTAGTACCGCTGGTGCCTCCGTTGGTTCCTCAACTACAAGAGGGCCCTGTACCGAAGCCTTGTCGCTCGACAGGCTGTCAGTACGCACATCCCTCTGGGCTCTAGCTGGTCGTCCGAGAAAAGGCATCCTGAAATAAACAACGTGACACGATCAAACGATTATACCTAGTGAGCTGACCTGGTTTGAGATGATATTTAAATAAAACTTCTGGAAACACACATGCAATCAGTGTTTTTGTGCACAAAGTCGGAATTCCGTTGTAAGGGTCCTGGTGTATGGATACGTCGGCCGACCTCACCAACACTGGACTCCCTAAACTGAAGACCACACTTGGTAGCCTTAACACTATTGCTTCACAGAAAGAAAATATCAGAGTTATAAGTTCTGCGGTAGAACCGACTCCTCTGATACCAATTTGACACAACCCGTCCCCAGGACCTGTGCCATGACTACCCCAAGCCCACCTTCCATAGGCCAGGGGCTGGTGACTAGCACCAAAGGCATAAATCCCGATAACTGGTAAGACATGGCCTTTATAAAAGTAAACAAAACACCACAAAGTACAAGCAGAAGTAAAACACTAAGTACAAAGAGAAGTGCTGAAAGGTAAATGGGCCAGAATACAAACCCAAAATAAAGTACAACTACAACTGAACAAAGTACAACAACAAAAATACAATAGCTGGAGGAATGGAAGCGGCTCATGGTTCGTCCTCCTCGGATCCTACCTTAAGGGTAGGTACAGATGGCGCAGCTCCTGCATCGTCCACCATAGATCCTACCTGATGGGTACGTACATATAGCCTCCACAACGATCTCGCCCGTCAACCTCCTCTGTGTGTCGTCTCGTCACGAAGTCCACCTCCGGATACTGACTCGTCGTGTAGTCCACCTCCGGGTACTGTCCAATCCTCGAACATTCGGCCATCGTCAGCACTGCCCGACGTCTGCAACCAATACAACGAGGTGCGGGCATAGCCCGTGCAGGGGTGAGTATAATGATACTTAGTAGGGACCCCAAGACCCACAAGGTCTCACTAAAAACCAACAAGGATAACCACAAAGAATATTTCAACAGATAACCTCTACTTAGGTATATGCCCATGCAAATACCTAAGTTATCAAGTAACTCATCCCAAACATGAAGAAAACACAAAGATCATGAAATCAACGGATAACCACTACCCAGGAATATGCCCATACATATACCTAAGTTATCAAGTGACCCATCTCAATCATGAGGTAAACACAAAGGTCAAAAGTCTCAGCTCAAACCAGGATTTTTATTATCGAAATTATAACTGCTGAAGAGCCCCATCACTGGAGTGTACAGTGGTCCTGTCACGACTCCGAGATACATCTCACTAACCTAAGACTGCTGAGGTACTCCTCTTGTCGAGTATTGTGGGCCTGCTACTACAACCAAGCACATCCCACCATGGGTCTGCCGCTACAACCAAGCGCTCCCCCTCATAGCCTCAAGAGGTACTCCTTCTGTTCAGTACCGTGGGTCTACCGCTACAACCAAGCGCTCCTCCGCCGTGGGTCTACCGCTACAACCAACCGCTCCCCCTCATAGCCTCCAGAGGTACTCCTTCTGTTGAGTACCGCGGGTCTGCCACTACAACCAAGCGCTCCTCTGCCGTGGGTCTGCCGCTTAAACCAAGCGCTCCTCCATCGTGGGTCTGTCGCTACAACCAAGCGCTCCCCCTCATAGCCTCCATAGGTACTCCTTCTGTTGAGTACCGCGGGTCTGACGCTACAACCAAACGCTCCTCCGCCATGGGTCTGCTGCTACAACCAAGCGCTTCCCACTGGGCTATCTGTAACACACCGAGTCGTTCGATCAGCAGTCGTCAAGTCTCATCCGGCTCTAGGGTTTCCGCACACAGCATGCTCGTTCCGGGAGGGTCCTATCCATGAGCTAAGAGGTCGATGCATCAACTAACATGTAGTTTGGAGTTGACGTATCCCAAGATGTACCGTAGTGGTAACTTCCAAAAATAAGGAGGATCCCTGTATTGTTTTCATCATCGTCGCAGTTGAATCCACTGAGGATCTGTGTACAGTCGTCGTCGTCACCGTAGTAGTTGCAGCCAGCTCTAGGGTTCTCGCACACAGCAAGATCATTCGGGAGGGTCCGCTCCATGAGCCGAGAGGCTGATAAATCAACTGACACATAGTCCAGAGTTGATGTATCCAAAAGTTCCGTATCGTCAACAGGAACTCAACGTCGCAGACGGCGCGTCAATCGGACGCCCGGTCTGAGAGTTATTGGCTTTTTCGTCCCAGGGGCCCGGTTGGTTTTTAAGGCAAAACCAACCCGACCATACTCCACCTACGTCCAAACCTCGGGCAGAGTAAGCCAAAAGATCTGTCTCACTTAGAGGAATCCACCAAAGTCGACGGCACGTCAATCGGACGTCCGGAGCTCAAGATATAAGTGTTTCCGCTCCGAGGGCCCGGTTGGTTTCGTATCCGAACCAACCCGCCCAAACCAAAAGTATTCCGAAACCTTGAGTGCGATATACCAAAACGACCACCTCGTTCCAAGGATCGCTATGCAACTGACGGTCCGTCGATCAGAGGTCCGTAGGCCAAGATATGGGCAAAAGACCAAAGAGGGTCCGAAAACGGGGGGTCTGGGCCTGGACCGACTCGGCCCGCCCCCCCTGGGCGGCCCGAACCGGGTCGACCCGACCTGGGTCCGACCCGGACGGGCCCGGCCCGGCCCAGCCGGCTCGGTCTGGCCTGACCGGCCAGCCCGGGCGAGGTTTGCGAATTCCCCCCCCCCCCCCCTCGCTGCTGATTGAAGCCGGCGGCAAACCGTCGCCGCCAGCCTTCCGGCGGCACGCCGCCACTGCCTTCCGTGGACCACCGGATGCGCTCCGGTGGTCCGTTTCTCTTACCGTCTTCGCCAACGGTCCTCCCGGGACCTGACCTTCACTTCGAAGGGATTCAAGCGCCATAGAGTCCTGCTTCGTCATCATCTGTCGATCCGCACATCAATAAACAAGCTACGGAGGTTTGTCGGGCCGTTTTTGTTTGGCCCGCGCCCTCCGCGTTAGGTGTTATCAATTGGAAAATAGTAAACACAGGATTTTAATCATTGAAGAGGGTATAATTTATCCAAAATAAATTATACGAACACCTTGCAATCAAATACCCACGCATGAGAGTATAAAATTTGAATGTGCGGCGTGACGATGTCGTGCATTCTTGCTGCTCGATCCTGCGCATCCTTGCCACTCGATCCCATGCGGTGCGACGATGTTGCGCATCCTTGCCGCTCGATCCCGCGTGGTGCGATGGCACCGTGTCAATTTCATTCGATCCGCAACAATAAGAAAAAATAAAAAAAAGGAGGGGACGACTGTGTTTGTGCGGTCCGACCTCCTCCTGTTAACCGATATCATGCGCTCCAAATATCGCGGATAAAAGACAAAAGAGAATCACGTAAGGAAAATCACGTAAACCCCCTACCTCATCGTAGTCATCATATGAGTTCTTCGCAGAATTGACCATCGCGGAAGAAGATGATCGTCGCATCGCGGAAGGGTGTCGCGTCGTCGCGGTATATGACGTCGTGTCGACGATCTCCAAGGATTAAAGAAAAACACACAAATTTTTATTTCATGAATTAAATCTGTGTTAAGGATAAAATCCACAAAGGAAATTTAAAAGTTCCAAAATCTCCTACCTCAAGCAGTTGATCAAAGATTTGTCGCGGGAGGAGAAACGTCGCAGAAGAACGTCGCGGGAGAAGAATCGTCGGTGTCGCAGAACACGGCATCATGTCGTCGATCTCCGAGGGTTCGGAGTTCTTCACGTTCTTCGCGTTCTTCACGTTCTTCGCATTCTGCGCGTTCTTCGCGTTCTTCACGAAGGAGGATGAAGATCTCAAACCTTGCAGTCTTCTCCAAATCCTCTCAACGAGCAATCCTCAAGAAGACAAGCGTTGGTATTATTTTATTAACATTCCAACAAATTGAAAAATAAACTAAGTAATGACCCATTAATTCATAGAATTAATTTCAATGAATAAAACACCCAATTAATAGGAGTGTTTAAGAGTTTAAGAAAATGCACCAGTAGACTTTCATTAATGACGAGTTTTCGCTGGTTCGTTACTTTGAGGAAAAGAAACAGTGGGGCTCATGCGGGCCCCACCTCACAAATATCCTACCAAGAGGGTAGGATATTTTTGGATTGCACCATATCCTCTTTAACTTATCTCAAGTGGCTTTAAGTGGCTTTTAAGTGGCATTATGTGAAATAAAAATAAAGTTATCGCACCACTTTATTTTATTTCTTACTTAACCCCAAAAATTTAAAAACCACACCCGAGCCAAACTTCGGAAAATGAGAAAACATGAATTCATGTGGTCAGGTATGCCTAGAATTACTTTTTATAAAAATAATTAGTATATTTTATACTATGAACGAAAAGAAAACAAGATAACACATAAAAAAATCTTGGATCAGAAACCAGAGGCAACGGTTTAGTTCAGAACATGGACTTTACCTTAGGTGAGACATAACTATTGTCATCTTCGGTCTTCTATGAAAACAAAACCACCCAGGGAAAAATCATAACTAAAATAATTAAAATTAATTTTTCTAGCCCAGATGTTTTATCAAATAAATATCAAATAAGGACCCTAATTGGATATGTGAAACTATTGTTCAATTATACATAGGGTGGTTTAACTAACCAATACATAAAATTAGGAGGTGTGGGAGATTCATATTATACGCCAAGTGGTGATCCTATAAATAGATGTTTGGGAATTTAGGATAAGGGTAAGCCCTAATCCCTTATCTCTCTACTAGGAACCTATATCTCCAACTCTATCATCCATTTTCCATCCAATCTAGCTAAATTCATTGAAATAACCTCGAAGAAGATAATAACGATCATAACAGATGTGTCGTTAATGACAGGCGATCAAATTGAGGTAGGATTTCTTCATCTTTTGTTTTTGATTAACCCATTAAATTGAAAATCCTTTCCTTCAGATTTATATTGATCATTTTTCCATAAATCATCAATTTCCACATGAATAATTCCATCTATTTAGGTTTAAATCCAATATTTTAGTAGTTCATCATCTATTATTTGTAGATACCGTCCATCTACTTTTGGGAACAACAAATCGATAGAGAGTCATTTATGAGAGGTCGGGGCTATGAAGCCCTCATCACAAGACTCCCCAATCTTTTGATGGATTCTTGATCTAGAGAATGGATGGAGTATGGTTGTTGGAAGAAGGGACTAATATATCTCCACTGGTAGTGGCACTGCACCATGGCAGAGCTGCGTGCCTCGGTCGGGCAACCGAATGGGGTTGCCTGGCGCGACCCAGGCGGCGACTGATGCCGCAAAGTACGGTAGTTGGTTGGCTGTGTTGACACATCATAGCGACCCAGAAATGGTCCAGGTCGGTGTTGAAATTGGGTTGTTCCACACAACTAGGCCACAAGTTAGTGAAATGGACCGGGTTGGCTACAGTGGGTCGGCCCGGGCGGAGCAATCCGGCCAGACCGGGTGGGACCAGTTTGGGTTAGTCCAGGACAGAATCAAGGGGTTGTATCTTATAATTTGGTCATCTGATTAATAGTCCATCCATGACCATACATTCCTCTCATTGAGAAGGATATTTCCAATCTATTTTGTAAATTGTAAGACCTTTATTCATGTCTTGGTTGCCCAAAATTCATATGTTTAATAAAGAATTTAATTATTATTATTTAGGGTTTCTTATATAGATCATGGTGTTTATAGTCAATGTATGATTAACACGTTGTCAGCGGTGGTGCCACCCTGGACCTTGGGATGAATTTTCAAGACTACTTTATGATGTTTAAGCTAAAGTTGATGTATGGTCCTAGGAATCTTGATTTGTGCGCATTATAGTGAAATGAAGCTTCTTCTTTGGGAATCTGTTTGGAACGAATGAATAGTCAATACCCTACTTTTTTCATGAGGATCACAATGGTCCAATTCGTATAATTTTTTTCATCATCGAGGTGTGGGTCCCATGAGATTATTTTTTATCATAATTTGGCATTATTAAAATTTTTCATCAGATTCACCCTTGGTGAAAGTGGATAGCCTACCCTTCATGTTTTTCTATGTAGAAAGTGATGGGGACCTCAATTCCAAATTTCGAGATACGAAGTGATGTTTTTTTATCATCATGCATTCTTAGGTAGTGTTTGATAGAAATAGTGATCAGGCGATGACATCAGATATAGAAAGTTTCACCCTCTAGCATGGATGAGAATGGGTCCTCGATAATACTACAATAACACCTTTAGTTTGATTGGGAACGGGTCTTCAACCAATTTCAAGTGGTACCCTCTGGTGGGGTTAGAAATGGGATTTCAATGAAAATAGAGTGGAACCCTCTAGTCGGTCTGGGAATGGGACCATGACATTGAGAGGACCTCTATACTACATAAATCAATAAAGGGACATACATTAACATTACTTTGGACTCATGAGTAGAAGAATTACTTTTCCCACTGAGATGCATCCATACGATGCGACCTAAAACTGTGGGTCCAAGACTAACCCACCCAAATCAGATAGTATTGAGGTGTGGTGTTTGATCCCCATTGACTTGTAGTTCAGGGTAGACACGAGGGATGCTGATCATTGATGGTACTTACTTATGGAATTATTAGTGACTATTTTTTTGTCTGAGTTGTGAGATGGAGATTCCCTTACACACTTGTTTGGGTTTCCTTGACTGAGTGCATATATATATATATATATATATATATTCTATTTAAGTACCAACTCCTTGGGTTTTGGTTACACTCCTTCTATGAGAGGTGAATATGTGTGGGGTACTCTATAGGATTTATCTGTCTAGATTCTCAAATTGGAAGAGTCCACTATCCTAATATAGGTAACAAAAAATTGACTAGAAGATTAAATTCTCACCTCTTCTAGAACATTAGGTCTATATGGTCTTATATTCTTATCTCTCTTGTCAGGCAAAGTTCCACTTTTTTACTGTACTTTTTTCAGTCTACTTCTTTCCCTTCCTTTTGTATCTCTTATATATCCCCCTTATTTTTAAGTCATCCTACTTATTATGTTTATACTCACCACTTCATGGCCTTTTCCAAGACATATATTGCTTTAGGCAGATGATGGAGTGGTTTTACCGTGACTACCGGGAGCATAGGGTTATAGGTTCTTAGACCACATGTGGTGGTCGCAATGGTTATTCCTAGATCAAGGCTTTCTCAGTTACATTACATTCTATGTTTTCTATTAGTTTGCGACATTATTTCATTTGGGGAATGTATTTTTACCATTTTCTATTCTATTTACACTACTGTACTCATATTTTTTTAGTGTTCCTTGCATTTTTTTGTTTATTTATAGTACGTTTTATTTTTTATCTTCTTTCCCAATGAATTTTTTCGACGATTTTGATGTGTATGTGTGTGTATAGGTACATAGGAAAAGGCTTCCCTAAGTTGTTGTGTCTTTAGCTCTTTTCACCACCTCCTAAACTATGAAGGCTAGCTTGGGATAGTTACGGCTCGAGCCCCTGCATGGTTTGGATCAGGAAAAAGTGGTATCATAGGTGGTACAACCCTTGGGATGTTGTTTGGAAATTTCACTAAAAATGTATTTTTCTAGATTATGGAAAAATTGTCAATGTTTCCTAAGAGAGTCTCTCAAGACAGGGAGACCAATGATGGTGCAGTGGCCAATGTAGTCATTCAATAGGACACTGATTACCCACTTGTCAACTCATCATGCTAAGACATTTGTTGCAGGGAACTTTGGTATATTCATCATATATGATTGATTCATTGGATGTCCTTGTTGATTAAAATTATATTTTGTTTTTTTGATGTTATATATATATATATATGTGTGTGTGTGCTCACCTAATCGTGGTATTCATTTATTGATTTTAGGATTCTTCCGTGAGGGAAGCTAGCCAGTATATATTCTCTGGTTCGTGACGATGACCCGACGAGTTATGATGCCTCAATGGAGGGCCCATATTGAAATTGAATTCCTCCAGTTGGATCAATAAAAACACCTAAACCTGTGGATAAGAAGATATTTTTGGAAGCATAGTCCATGGATGAGTGCAGAATGAGAACACTCCACTAGTTCTAGCAGTAGAGGCCACTAAAGATTAATTGTAAGCAAGACCCTCAGGTAGAAGAGGGCTCGTTGGAGTTAGTGGTATGCCTCCTCAGGAATGGGTGCATACTAGAAGATCAGATGGTGGATTTGAAAGTCATTATTTTCCATGGGAAATACGGTCAATGGTGGCATTTAGTTACCAAGATGACTAATGAGTCATAACAATCGTGGGATACGTTTATATATATTTTTTGGAGTAATTTCACATTTTCTTACTCTCCATCAAGATTCAGGAGATTCTAGAGAATTGGTATGGAAGGATGAATGTGGAAGAGTAAACAGACAAGTTCATAAACTTGAAATGGTACTCTATGGGTCATAATCCATGACAGTTACTTCCATGAAAGGAATTTCAAGCAAGCACTACTCTGAGTGATCCGTGTGAGCATAGTTCCCCTATGAATCCCCACCTATGTCGGGGTGGTGGAGTGGGTTCATGTAAAGTAGTTATTCATATCAGAATGATTCTAGTTGGCTTGTAATAGAAGTGGTTGCTTCAGATCTAAGATATCTATTGTAGTTGGAAAGTGTCATTTGACAGGGCCGCGACATAGGAGACCATCCTAGGTTTAGACTCAACTATTTGGTCAAGTAGAACTAGGGATGTGAAAAGCATCGGGCTAGCCTAAAGAAGGATAGTGCTGCACGTGATACGGGTGAGGTCACATGGCACGATACTACCCAACTAGGCATGCCATGCATCACTGTTAGGTAGCAGGTTGACCACCACAGTAAAGGAAGTGTCCTGACTAGGGATCCCCTATGTGGGGATAGGGTATTCCTCAAGGAGGTGGTGCTGGAAAAGAATAATGAAGAGGTGGAGGAGGGGGATGATGCTATGATATCCTCCCACCACCACCACTGAGTGGCCCATGTCAGGCTCAAGGAACTCTCTGTTGGGGCCACATACAGCTATTATCAATGGGTGTCTGTGATCCTCTAGTACATGAGATGATCTAAGGTATGATATGTGTTTATTATACTTTTAATTCGGTACTAATAGACACAGGAATGAGAAAATATTTTATATCATTACATCTATTATGGGATATGGAGCTCCCAGTAGAGGATCTATCACAACGGCTTTGTCTAAAAGTTCTAATGGGAAGTGCTTCTTCTCTTTCTTTTATCTACTAGTAGTGTGAGATATCATTTGAAAGAGAAATGTATACATGGGACCTACAATTCTTCATGATGGAACCTTGTGATGTCATCATGGGCATGGACTGGATTTCCATGGTTCGAGCCCAGATTTATCGTCACCATAGGATATTCAGATTCCTACACACTAATGGGATGGGGTTAACCATTTTTGGTGAACAAGATCTTGTACCAGTGCAGGAAAGTGTGGTGTGCAGGAGCCTAAAACCATTAACCAATCAGTTATTGAGCATAACTCATGGTGCAATGGACTCTTCAGGAACCTGCGTTCCATCAGTTGTGGAGGATTAGATGGATGAATTTCCAGAATACAATCTGAGACTACCTCCAAGGTGGTATTTGGTGTTTTCTATGGATTATCAACTAGGGAATCTACTGATATCTTAGGTGACATATCAGATTTCACCAATGTAGTTCTGAGAGAAATGTTTACAATTGGAGGACCATTACAATAATGGTTTTATCAGTACTAGTGTGTCCCCTTGGGTAGCCCATGTCCTGTTCGTGAAGTGGGGATAAAAAATCTTATGAATTTGTGTGGTGTATCACCACCTGAACCAGGCCATGATAAAGAACAAGTACCCCTTAACAAGGATCAACAACCTCTTTGACCAGTTGTGAGATGAGAGATGTTCTTCCAAGATCAATTTTAGAGCTAGATACCACCCGCTATACGTTTACAAGTATAATATTCTAAAGTTGGCCTTCCATTGTCACTAAAGGCAATAAAATTTCCTAATGATGCACTTTGGTGAGAAAAATTCCCCCTACATTTTCATGCATTTGATGAAACAAGTATTCCATCCATACTTGTACATGTTTTTTGTCCTCTTTGTTGATGACATGCTCATTTACTATATGGTAGAGGAGGATAATGAAGATCACTCGAGGATGGTTCTTTTTTTTACATAGAACCAACTTTACCAAAAGATCTCAAAGTGCTAGTTTTGGATACATGGTGTTCACTTTTTGGGGAAAGTCATCTTGTATGAGGGTTTTTCCATTGATCCTGTGATGATGAAAGTATTTATTTCTTGGGAGACACTAATAATGAATCAATGGTGTAAAGATTATTTGGTCTAAAAATGTACTACAAGAGATTTTCGGAAGACATCTCCATGATCATAGCCCCTTTGACTACCCTAACGCGGAAGGGATAACCATTTACCTAGTCTAAGCAGTTCCAGATGGCCTTTGAGGAGTTTAGGTATAGGCTAATGACCACTCCAATTATGAGACAACTAGAGGAGGGTGTTGAGTTCATATTTTATTGAGATGCCTCATGAGTTGGGGTTGGTTGCATTTTGATGCAACATCAAGAATTCATTGCATACAGGTAGAGGTAGTTGAGACCCCATAAGAAGAACAATGTGAAAAATAACTTAGACCTTGTAGTGGTGATATTTTCCCTGAGTATGCAAGGACACTATCTTCTGGGAGAGTGCTTTTTTGGTTTATTCGGACCACCGGAGCCTTAGGTGCATCTTTACCTAGAGAGATCTGAATATAAGGAAGCGACGTCAACTAGAGTTCATGTAGGACTATGAATTCAAGATAGTCTATAATTCAGATAAGTGAAATGTTTTAAAATAATTCCCTATTAGTAAGTCCCAATCTTTCCTAGTGCGGGAAGCTTCAGAGAAGTTAGCTTCCCTACAGTTTACCCAAGAGAAGCAAAAGGGAACAATTTTCTTATAGTCGATGGTGCTGCATCCATCACTCCTTGAGCATGTTAAGGGGTCCCAACTGGGTTATATCGACTGCAACATTATGCATGATAAAATATCCCTAGGTGATGCATCTAAATGGTATTCCGAAGGAGGGATTCATTAGATCTTGTTCTAGGGGTGAACATTGGTTCCAGGGACGATTTAGGATGAAGTGATATGGGTGTTCAATACTTCTCCCTTATATTTATATCCCGATGTTGGGAAGAATTAAAAGGTTATTTGGTGACATATTTGGTGGTCTGGCTTGAGAAAAAGCATAGCTGAGCTCATCTCAGGATGACTCACCTATCAGCAAGTGAAGGCTAAGCATCTGGTATTGGTGGGTGTGTTGCTTCTTCATGACATCCCAAATTGGAAATGAGATGGCATATCCATAGACTTCATCATGGGGATTCTGCTAATAGATAAGGTCCATGATGCCATCTGGATTACAGGGGACTGAGTCACCATGTTGGGGAACAACCTTACTATCAGGGAGTAGAGCTCAGTGGAGATTTTGGGGCAGTTTTACTTATGAATGATCATCCGCCTTCACGGGGTAACCTAGACAATTGTCTCTGATCATGACATGCGGTTAACATCATGATTGTGGAGAGTCCAGAATAAAGAATTTTGGACCCTACTATAGATGGGTATGAACAATCACCCCCACTGATGGGCAGACTGAGCAGAACATCGAGGTGATGGAGGATATGCTGAGGGATTGGGTGTAAGATTTTGTCTAGTGTTCGGAGGATCACCTACCCTTGGTAGAGCGTGTGTACAAAAAAATATACCACCCTACTATAATTATGTCACCTTTTGAGGCCCTATATAGGATATCATTCATGTCACCTCTATACGGGATGGTGGTTGGGGATTAATCCCTCAGGGGGGCAATAGTTAGTTCAAACAACGATAGAGAAAGTGCAGGTTATGTTTGAAGTTATGAAGATGACCCAAAGAAGATAGAAATCATAAACAGACCACCATCGTAGGCCCTTGGAGTTCGAGCAATGGTGCCCTAGCTTCATTATATTATCCACACTATATGAAATGTGGGGGTTTAGCTAGAGAGGTAAGCTATCCTCATGGTTCATCAAGTCATTCAAGATGATGGGGAGTGTTGGTGAGGATATATACTTACATTCCCTACCCACACAATTGTAGATAGTGCATGATGTCTTCCACTTGTCACTATTGAGGGGATTTTTGCATGATCCTATGAAAATCATCGACCAGGGTGAGTTGGCCATTGAAGATGGAGCTACTATTGAAGACCACCCCATGGTGATCGATGATCGATAAGAGAACCCCTTATGTGGATAGTACATCCCTTTGGTTCTCGTGTTGTTGCAGTATGGAAATGTATTGGAGTGTTATTATGAATGAGATATCCAGATGTGGGCTCGATATCCAGTGTTTTTTCATATTTTTTTTCATGGAAGAACATATTGAAGGATGAAATGATGTTGAGACCCGGTTTTTTCTTTCTAAGACTTGGAAACATTTCAATATATTATTCCAGAGCTAAGAGATAATACAGTCTACAATTCTAAGGTCCGGTTTTGTCAGAATTAAGTACTATAAAAATATTAAGTATATTTTATACAATTCACATGAAGGAAATGAGATAACCTAAATGGAAGATCATGTCAATATTATGAGGCTAAAGTTGAGTCCGTAATGTAGTGTTTAATCTAGGTGTAAAATTTTTTTCTCAGCATGGGACTTCTTTAGAAAAATTCTCCCAGAGGAAAATCATAAATAAAACAGTTAAACATAATTATTTTACCCCTAACATCGTGTTGAATAACTCTTGAATAAGGAATCTAATTGGAAATATGAGCTCCTTTTTGAGTTCAAAATGGGGTGTTTTAGACAATCATTTCATAAAATGAGGAGGCATGGGAGATTCATATTTCATGCCAAGTGGAGCTCCTATAAATAGAAGTTTGGGAATCCAAGATTATGGTTAGTCCCAATATCTTCTTTCTCTACTAAGCCTCTCTCCCCCTCTCCCTACCTCTCTCTCATCTTTTTTTCATTGAATTGAAAACATTTTTTTATATAATCCTCGTCAGATCAAAGGGGGATCATAGTGAATGTGTTCTCAATGATAAATGATCGAATCTTGGTAGGATTTCTTATTTTTTTTTTCTGATTCATGTTTTAAATTGGAAATACTTTCCTTGATATTTAAACTCATCATTTTGTACATAAATAATTTATCCCCATGTGAACATGGACATCGATCTTTGTTTGAATACCATATTTCTATTGTTTATAATATGTTTTTCATTTATATCCACCATCTACATTTGGGCACGAAAAATAAATGTCGGATCATTGAGTAGAGGAAACTGTTGTGAAGCATTCATCATAAGAGTCCCGGATATGCTGACAGATTCATGAGCTAGTGAATGGTTGGAGTCTGATGGTCCATGGAAGGGACCACCGAACCACTGTCACCACTAATATGTGGTAGACCGCGGAGCATCATCGGTGTCACAATGTAGTACGGGAGTCGTGGTGTGGTGGCGTCATGACACGACAGAGCTGAATGGCTCAGCTAGTTGGCAGAGGGGGTCGCACGAAGAGACCCTAGTGGCAACCCAACCACAGGCTTAACCATTGTTTAGAGAAGCCCAAGTCATGCTGCTGGACGAGGGGCTGGAAAAACGGACTGAGCCAGTCGAATTGGGCTGGCCTGGGTTCAACGGTCTGGCCAGACCAGGCTGGACACTTTTGGGTCATTCCAAGACTGCTTCAAAAGGTCGAATCTTATAATTTAGGAATCTTATTGATGTGTCATCTAAGACCACATGATTGTCTCATCGAGGAGGATATTCTTATATTGATTCAGTAATTTTAATACATGGATTTATGTCTTAGATGAATGAAATGATTAGGTTTAATAAAAATAAATTAATTATTATTTTTTAGGGTTTCTTGTATCGATTGTGGTGTTTTCATGTGACATCTGATTAATGCACCGTCAGTGTCGGTGTGACCCTAGACCTTGGAAAAAATTTCAAGACTACTTTTGGGTATTTTAACCAATGTTATGGTGCATGCCCAATGAATCCATATGAACATGTATTAGGTTGAAATGAAACATCATCACCAGGGATCTATTGTAAACGAATGAATAGTTTATCCCTTGTGTTTTTTTTGTGGGTGCCACAATGGTTCGATCTATATAATTTATCTCGATATTGATTTTTGGGCCTCATGATATAATTTTTGAGCCTAATGCGGTGTTATACAAATTTTTCATATGATTTCAATTGGGGGAGTGAATATCATATCCTTTATGTTTCCTGTGAAGAATGTGATAGTGACCTCAATTATGAATTTTTAATTATGATGTGAGGTGTTCCGGTCATGAAACATATTCAAGTGGTGTTTTATGGGAAGTTATAAAGCGACGACATCAGGAACTCCATGTAGAACCCTCTAGCTTGGACGGGCATGGGTCCTCGAGGACACTAGAGTGGCACCCTACAGCTGGGATTGGAATGGGTCCTCATCCTATTCTAGTTGGCACCCTCTACTCGAGTTGAGTGTGGGTCCTTTATGACACTATACTGGAACCCTCCAATTCGGCTGGTCAGGGGACCTCAAATTTGAGATGACAACTAATCTACACAGATCAGTGAAGAAATTAAACTTAACATTACTTTGGACTCAAGAGTAATATGGGAGCATTCACCCACTAAGATGCATTCTTATGATGCCAGCAAATTTTTTTTGAGAGATACATACCTTCCGAAAGAATATTTCATCAAGGTTTGTTGTTTGATCCCTTTTGAATTGTTGTTCATGGAAGATGTGAGGAATGTTGAGAATCATTGGTGGTTCTTCTGGAACTGTTTCTGACAATTTTCATGGGATGAATTGTGAGATTGAGATCCCCTAACTCTCTCATTTGGGTTTCTTTTACTAAGAACACACACACACATGCACACACACACACACACACATTTTATTTTATTACCCACTCCATGGGTTTTGTTTACTCTTTTTATTTGAGAGGAAAATACACACAGGGTATTCCATGTGCTTTCCATGTCTAGATTATCAAGTTTAGAAGAGTCTAATCTCCTACTATAGGTAGTGAAGACTCTATGAGAAGTTCATATTATCACTATATATTTCTCCTTATGACAGGATGATCTTACCTGTCTCTTTTCTGGTTGAGCTGTAGTCTTTTGTAGTACATTGTTCCATCTATTGCTTTTATTTCCTACTATATATTTTAATACTCCCCCTTATTTTTAGTGTGCCCTACAAAGTATGTTTATACTCTCCACGTTATGGGATTATCCCACACATATCATTCTTTATGAAGACTACAAATTTTATTGATCATGACTCAAGGGATCTTAGGGTTATAGGTGCTTAGACAGCATCTGGTGGTCACACTATGTGTTCCCAAAGCTGGGATTTCTCTATTACATTAGTTTCCCAGTGTTATCTCAGGTTGGGGAACTATTTCTATGGTGGATTGAACTTTTCCCATTTTCTTTTCCAATTAAATTACTCTACTCATACTGTTTTAGTAGTCCATGCATGTTTTGGTTTTTTATAGTTGGTTTTATTTTTTTAATTCCATCTATACTTTTTCATTGATTTTGTTGTGTGTGTATTGGTATAGGTACTTGGGAAAAGTATTTCATGATTTTTTGTGCCTTAGGTGTTTGTTTCCACCCCTGCCCTATTGAGGCGGGCCTAGGGTAGTTATAGATCAAGCCCCGAGATTGGTCAATTCATGGTAGAAGATATATGCTATATGCAGTGGATTTAAAAATTGGGGTAGGCTCCATGTCGTGGTGGTGATGTTAATGACAAGGTGGGGTAAAGTTGGTAGATATGTAGGTTTTAATTTCATATATTTCAGTTAGAAGACCTCAAAATTAAATGAGTGATTTATACTTGAATCTAATAGAGTTATTTTGATAAATTTTATCTACTTAACAATGTTATATTGAAGACATATCTAGATGGTAACAAGGATTTTTTCCAAATAAGGAATGAAAAATATCTTTTTATTTAAAAAAGAATAATAAATCACATAGACAGAGGTCAAAAATACATTAGTTTCAAAAAACTTCTGAAAATTTGTAGGATAATGGGTTCATCGATGTGGAAAAAATTGAACTCTAATTGATACACTATTTTGGTGTAAATTCACACTTCTATCATTTAAATCATAGAACCAAACCATGTTGAGGTAGTGAGATATTTGAGTGTTTGTGAGTATGGAGTTATAAATTTTTTTGATTGTTATATATCTACAAGTCATGTTTTTATATTATTAATTATAACAAAAAAAATGTGCACTTAGTGTTTTTATACCCAACACATCACTGTTGTATACACCTTCTATTAAACTCATTTGAGTAAAGAAATTTAATTTTCTTAGGTCCCCCATAAATTAATTTAATTCTTTTTATCAATTGAGAGGGGGATGAGTGTTCTTAGTAATGATAAAGAAATATCATGTGTGAGTGGTTGTTTGTGAAGTTTCAGTAATCCATGTTTTACCCTCCCCCCTCTTAAGGAATTTTACTTATTTGAGACCAATGTGAAGGTTTATATCATTATTTTTCAATAAATTCATATCAATAAATATTTTATTCTTTATAAATTAATAACATTATGTTTCCAAAAATATGACTTAATAATTCTAATCTAAAAATGATATTATATTAAGTTCAATGAATTATAAAATAGAATATAGACAATAAAAACTACAAAAAAAATTTTTTCCTTCCCATGCAATATTACTTCATTTTTATCAATAAAAATTCCATATATCAATTATGAAAAAATTAAAAAGCATTATAGAATGAAACAACCTAGTTGTTTAAATTGCATGTAGAATATTCATGTTAGATCTACACTATTAGACACTCCTTGAAATTCCATTTATAATAGTTCAAACTATGTCCATTCATTATGAAATAAAGCTACTTTTATCTATATTATACATTTATAGAACCAAAAGGATACACTTTAGTAACAATATATGGCCTATTCCATTTAAAAGGAAATTCACTTACATGAAATATCATTATAAAATTTAGATAAAACACATTATCTCTATATTTAAATTATTTGTGCAAAATAATTCACCATGAATAGAATTTTTATTCACATTTAAAAACCTATAATTCTTATAAGTATCCCTACTAATATGTTTATATTCCTAAGAATAAAAAAAATTAAAATTTTACATCCAATTATTTTGATTTAATTTTATAACAACCTAATAATCCATATTCTCTAATTCAATATGTATGTTACAAGATGTATCATAAATAATATTATAAAAATAAATCAATAATGGATTTTTAAATGCAAAACTATATGTAAAAACATTAATATTCACTTTTTGGATTCATTTTTTTTATAATTTTGATGTTTCGTTTTCTCAAAAAGGTTTTTAATATATTTTTTTAACACCTAAAATATTCATGTTTTAGTGTGTGATAAAGAGTTGAAACCTTATTTTTTACCCCATATATCCTCAAAACATTACAATTATTAGTTACAAAAGTGGTTTCCTTGAACATGGATAATAAATCTTGGTATTCCAAATCTAAATATTAATGAAAACATTATCATTATCTGTTAGAGTGTGTATAACCTCAAGCTACATAGATACATTGTATACAACATGAATGATATAATAGAAACCAATAAGAATTTAGAAGTGGTTCGATGAAGTCTACACACCATACATATAAAATATCATAAAATAAAATGGGTTGTTGAACCATTTCACCCAATATAGATACATTTTCTTCAAAATATAATTTAATTTATGTTTTTTAAAACTAAAAAGACACTAAAATAAAAAAAATGTATGGTTGATTCTTTTTAGGGGTTTTAAAATTATTAAATCATCACCAATATATTTGATAATGGTTTAAAAATCTCCATATACATCATTTCTAAGAAATTTACTTTTAGTAGTTTGGTTATATTTAAAAGTTTTTAAACAATTGTCATTTTCCCATTTTGTGATGGTTTTATGTTCATTTGGTGATGTTTTATATAATAAATTTTTTTCTTAAAAAATTACCTTCTCTAAATGATATAGTGGTGGATTTATTATTCTACAATTTTTGGATAAAATACATTGTTAAATTTATTAGTAGTTGTTTTTGTTGGAAGTACTTAGCCTAAACAACTAATAATGTGAGAAAATAAAAAATAATAATTAATCCTTAATTTTCTAAAAAATATAATCTATAATAATATTTAAGACTGATATAAAAATATATATATAATTAAATACCATTCATAACATAGTCATTTATGAGACAAACTATATCATACATTCTATTATCACACATAAAACTTAAATTTAACAAAACATTCACCCTAAAATATCACATCCATCACTCCACTATTTAAAAATATATATAAAATGCCAGGACCATTGAATGATATTATAGACTGGATCATGGATTTTTCTTTCATATACTATGTAATGGCCCACACCAGATTGTGTTGGGGGAGTAGAATCAAAGTTGGGTTCAAATAAAAGTGGAACTAATGTCATTTTTCATTTATGGATATGGATAAAAAATATTAATTTTTAGCACTTTTAAATTATAAAAAAGGATTTATTTCAGGTAGGAGATCATCATTAAAAGGCCTAGAATATAATTCAATCAATGTTTTTTTGTGTTGGAAGAAAATAAATTTATAATAAAAGGTGTTGTATCAAAGAGTAAAGGCTAGTGTTTAAGGGGAATGGGTTGCATCATGAGGGGGTCCCCATGATACATGTTGTGCATGTTCCTATTGGAGTACAAGGGTCAAGAAATTTGGAATTCATCATGAAAAAATAATTTAGGGATCAAAAAGTAAAAAATGGAGGATCATACAATAATATGAGGGAAGTTTACCATGATTCCGCAGATCACAACACAATGTATGAGTTCTAATTACATGGAATTGAAGCCAAAGTGTACCAAATACACCATAATCAGAGGTACATTATTGTGTGAATCTTTTTTACTCCCAACTTTTAATGGTTATTATTTTAACATTGAAAATAGAAGTTTTAATCTACCAATTTTATGAACAAAAAAAATTATAAATAAAGAAACAAAATTTAAAGACATCTTGATTTTACATGGTTTCGTGCTAAGGACCACTCCAAAGGGAATACAATGATAAAGTTCCAATTTACCAAATATATCACAGTGAGCTATAAGTTATCAAAATTTTAGAAAAGGATAATTTTAGATCATAGGTTCACTGCCTATTATTTTCAATAAACTAACTGATTTAATATAAGTAACATATAAAATATAGACACTAATGTTGATTAAAATTATTTTTTCTAATAAAGAGTAAATCCTAATGGTGAGGGTATCTTAATTGTTCTTAAATCACCTTTGATAAACTTAAATCATTAGTATCAATTTTCTTGGTGGAAACTCTTCTATACCAAATTTTATATATTCCAATTATTATATGTTATATTTTGTAATTATATCCCTTTTTATCATATTTCCTCCTCCCATTTCAATAATTATTCAATATCAATCAACTTATAGTTTCCCATTTTTCATGAACTAATTAAACACAAAAATAATTATCTTGGTCTATGTAATAACCTCTAAATAATTTTCTAAACACACCTATTTTGAAAAAAAAATAATCTTCATTATTATATAAAAACTATCCCATAATTGCATGTTGATCTTAGTTGTGGCGTGGCACCCTTTAATTGAAAACTATTTTTAAAAACTAACATATTTGTTATGGAATGAAATGATTTATTATTGAATTTCTATCTTTAATTTCTATATCCTTCAAAAAAATTCCAATAATATTATTTAGTGATCCCCATTATATCATCATGATTCCATCATTCAAGCTCCAGAAGAGAAATAAAAAATTTTCATAGGGTATTCATTGCATTTTGTTCCTATCTTTCTCATCTCTAATTTTTATTCTATATGGTGAGACATAAATAATGTTCCATGATATTATATGTCGTCATAATCTATATTTTAACCCAATTATCATGGGATACCCACATTGGCATTTCCTTCTACCATAATCTACACTTCTCTAGAATATTATTCATATGTACCACTCAATACATCATCACTCAATTATTATAATGAATTATACATACTATTTATTCTTATGTATCTTTGAATTATTCCTATTAAATGAAGAAATATCATGGTATCTTAGTTCATAACACATCAATCCATTCAACACGTCATCGTACTTATACACAACATCCAATATTAATCATATATAACCTCCATCCTTCTTCTACTATCTTATGTCATGATAAATCACTTTATAATATCATACAAAGAAAAACTACCTTCACGGTCCATTTATGTAAAATAAAACATAACATACATCATTTAAGACCATGTATCAACATTCAAATCCATGTAAAAACACTTGTTTCAAAGCCCTTCAATTTTAATCCCCTTGGTTCCAACATTATCACCCTTTGGGATAGTTTGAAATGCGAATTTTCTTTATGAAACACAGTGAAATTATAGTAAAATAATAAAATCATATGTAATAACTCAATGATAACTCTAAATATTTATGAATAGTTCTAATTTCAAAAAATTAGAGATCATGAAATATATTCAATCCTCAATTCATACGTTAAATCTTTATCCTTGAAATACCATTGGTTGAATATAATCTTCTCACAACCCCGCCTAAATCCCCTTATAATTATCAATATCTACCTCCAAAAAGATCATCAACATGGATCATATCTGAACCATTATAACATAACATTAAATCCCCATTAAAAGTAGTTTAGTCTCCCTTTCAAGATGAGAATTATTCAATGTCTTCCATTTCTAAAAATTTCATGGTCTTAGTTCATTTATATGACTTTTTCTATAAAACTAGATGGGAATTACACATAAAATCAATATCCATGTCAAACATGTATATCATATTAGGATAGAGTATATTACACACCCTCTCAGTCCAATGAAGGTGGTTAAACATTGTTGTTTAGTCAATGCCTCTAGATTTACAACGTGGAAAATTAATTGTGATATTATCCATCACATAATAATTTTCTCCAATATATATCATCCTTATAAATCCTTTAACCAAAGAATTTTTAGTAAAATGGTACCTAATATTGATATGCTTCATGTTAGAGTTCACTAGTGGATTCATTATCAATTCAATTTCACTCATACTTCCATAGTGGATTACCATAGACACATGGAATTTTTCCCAATTATTTCTTATAGTCCATATATTTTTTCTTAAAATTATAGAAAAAATAATAATATTTAGGAAAATAGTTTTTTTATTTAGGTATATAATATGTCCCAATCCTCTTTTTTGGCAATTTAGTTCTTCTCCCTTCAAGTAGCCCTCGACCTCTTAATAATATGTCATGGAATCTCTAAGATTGCTATAAAATTGGCACTTCAAGATGTTAAATATCTCATCACAACCTTTTCTCCACATTCCCTACACACCAAATAATTCCTCAACCTTTTATATTCTCTTAGTGGTTGAAATACATATTGAACCTTTTGATCTATATTATTTTTCATGTGTTTTTTCTTATATTTAGACGATTAAATAGGATATCCAATTTATCTTAACCATATTGTTTGGTATTTAATCATTCAAGACTATTTAAACCCTCCAAGTGTCTCTTTTATCGAACTCTATTACTTTTAATTAGAAAATTTTTAAAACTAAATTTTCTTTTTTGAACCACTTTATTTCACATCCGATTGAATATTGATACTAAATGTACCAAATTCTTTATCTAGATTAATATATTTCTTTAACAACACATTAATATAATAATTAATGTTCTCAATTATCTTATCCTGCTCTTAATTTTTTGCTTGATTTCTATTTTTTACTATATATTTTTATTAACCATTCTATTGATCCACTATAAAATTATCTAATCACGTGATTTTATCTTCAAGTTGATCAATATAATAAGAGGATTATTTCTTAAAACCAATAATATATCAATTATTATGAATGTTTATATAATTATATATTATATTACCATCATGTTCTAAGATTATATTTATAATACCCATGAATTTATTCTCTTATTGTATTTTAGATTGTTCCCTATATACTTTATCTATTATATCATCATATATATAATGAATTTAGATTATTATTCTTCATATTAAATCTCCTCATCAGCATCCCCTTCCTTACACAAAAATATTTTCCACTAAAACCTTCTTCACAATATATTTTTAAATTTAATGTTTCTTCTGGATGAACATTACATTTATTTTTTAACTAATCAAACTCAACCTCTTAAATTTCATTACTTTTCAAGACGTAATGTTGCGATATGACAAAATTTTGCACATAAAAATAACTCAAATAGTAACTTTCATTTAAATCATATTTTTTCTTGCTTAAAATTTATCATCAAATGAGAAACAAACTCAAAACAAAAAATATTCTTCATATCCAGATTCATTAATCTCAAGCTTCTCAATGTATTTATGTCCAATTTCCTTTGATTAATTACTCAATGAGCTTACAATATACACTCACATATCATAAGAAAATAACATTATATAATTATCATCAAGATAGAACTTTAGATTATTTTCTTCTTCAAGATCAAAACCAATGGATATTACATATTAGTTAATCCCCTTAACATTACATTCACAGTATTCACGTCCTTTATCTCATCTTCCAAACCATGAAAAAATAAAACAATGTTGATGATTTAATTAAATAAACAAGAAATATTTTTTACTTGAATGTATCTTCATATCATAAAATATTTTAGGTAACACTTGCAATTCTTCATCATTCTACTAGTTATTTCCTCTCGATCAAAATCTATATTGATAAAGAAAATAAAAAATCAAAGAGGTATAAAATAGTATATCCAAAAGTTTATATATATATATATTGAAGTGTTATAATGTTGGCATAGGTAACATGCTCTATTGAAAAGTTGAATAATATCATCAAAAATTCCTTTGTAAGCCTAAATATCATTATATTTCTTACCCCCACACCATGTGTGTTGAATCACAACATTCTGGATAATAAGGCTTCTAAAGTTCCTTATATAATAAGGAACAAACCATGGAACGTGATAAGTTCCCTTTATAAATTTAGAAATAAATAGCATGTATGGTTCTACTTCATACATATTGATATTATAAATTATATAAATGAGAAGACTCCTCAGTATCACCCATGATTACTCAAAGAGATAATTACCCACTCTATACAATGTGTTATGAATTTTGATTATTGATTAACACACATCCTGAATAATACCACCTCCTTTCATGATATCATTTTCATAATATTCATTACTTTATTACTTCATACCTACACTCAATGCTACTCATGACACCCAACAACCTTCTGAACCACTATTATCTATAGTAAAAATATTATTATCTTATTGGTGAAGGTTTAGGAAGAAACCATACATAATGTCTCCTATAAATTTCATATTAAATTTGGTTATCGATCGATGTAGTTTTATTTTTATGACATTCATTATTTAACCAAGAATCCAGTTGATTTTTCTCATTATGCGATTCTTATATGATCCAACAGCCAGAAATGAGTGTCATTCAATGGGTGCACCTTATAAGAGAAATGGCCTCCATATTGTTGATCCAAGTTAATATGAACTACATGATGTCACAAATATTAATAGGGAGGACCATGTAGTTAAATATGAATTTCCACATGAAAAAATCTTATTCCCCTTAAAAAAATTTACAATTTTTCTGAATTATTCTTTGCATATGTAAACATCGTCTTCTTCAAGTATATCTAATTTATAAATGCTCCTAATAAAAAAAATTCCCTTCAAATCATCACAAAGTAATTACATTTTTATTTTTATAATATATTATTATAACATCACTCGCATGTATACAATATATAGGATCATAGAAAACATAAATCATGAGAGATTATATATTCGATATCATTTGGATATACCAAATATAATACTTAAATTCTTCATATAATACAAATCTTTTTGAATTTAATGTGTTCTCTATATCATGGAACCTTTAGTAAATGATTCACTGAGAATAGACTTATGGTTTTGATTCCACTTTTTGTAACCACAACATCCCAAACAAACCCTAATAAGAGTGAATTATAGTATGAAATTTTTTCACTCGCATGATTTAATGGTTCTTATTCTTACATTAATATGAATACATAAAATCAATCAATATAAAAAAAAACCACAATTTATAAATAATGATACTAAATGTATATTCTCTGAGATTTGATTTGGTTGACCACTAAAGGATATTCTATGAGTGTAAAAACATTTTTTATACATACGAATGACATAATTATATACTATATGTTTTTACATATTTAATAAATCATAAATACCAATCATAGGGACAGTTCTTATTATTATGTATCTATGCACTACTTTAATATAATAAACATATTCAATATCAACACATAGGTGGCTTACAATGATCTCCAAAGATAAATGATTACACCAAAATATGATGGTGTCTTCATTGAGATTTGATATCCTATAAGAATTATATATATTTTCTATAAATATTCATAGTTTAAAATAATCACACTTGGATTCCAAATTTATTAATTATATATTATATTGTTATGTTATTTTTACCCCTTATTGTTATCTCACGTTTCACCTTCCCTTTTTAATAATTATTAAATATCTATTACCTTTGATTTTTCCACTTGTCATACATTTATTCTACAAAAAAATCCTTTAATTGGTTTATGTATTACCACCAAGATATTTTCTAAACACACCCTAGGAAAAATAAATTATAATATTTAAAATAATATAGAATCTACCTCATCAGGGAAAAATGATCATGGATGCATCTTGACACCATTCAACCACCAAATTTAAAAAAAATCAACTATGTTAAACCATGAAGATATTCATTATGGAATGACTATATTCAACATCAAGATTATTTGAAAATTAATCCATACTTTTGGGCTTTGATACTATTTATTTTGCAACTACTCATTCAACCATGATCAAATGGAATGACTCTCGATTACTATTGTGTCTTTATTACTTTGTGGTCTTTACTTTCTCATTTCTATGTATTTCAACCTTGTCGTGGGACATAAACATTGCATTAAGATCTTATAAGTTTAAAAAATCTATAGTAGTACCAAATTATAAAGCCTAACAATTTCAAATTGGACTTATTCTACAATATACACTTCTCAAAAATTGTATTAATATAGGGAACACACCACAACATGGATCAAATATTTCAGTTTGGTATCCTCTATATTTATTCTTACATATCTTTTAATTATTCCTATAAAAACCATTTTAATGTTCTCATACTATTTATAACATAACCATCCATTAAAAAATCATTTTTAATAATATATAGTATTTCAATTTTTTATAGTTGATTCTAAAAGGCCACATTCCATATCTATTTATCTATATACATTCTTATTCACATTCTGATTTCAATTTGAGAAATACCACATTTTTGATACATTACTAACAAATAAAATATTTATTGTACCATTTAATCTCAAGTTACAATTTTATAATCCTTTAGAAAACATGTGTTTAAACACCCTATAATATTGATTAAACTTTCTTTAAATACTTAATGTCAATCTGGAAAGGAGTGTTTCATTGTGATTTGTATATTAATGTCTCCAAGATTTTCTAGAATCGTGTTAGGCTACTATGGATTCATGTATTTCATCATAATGAGTATGGGCACACCACAATATGGCCTTATGTAGTTTTTTTTAAATTATTAGATAATTAAATTGGATATTAATGATTTAATAAAATTATGGGACCAAATTGGGATATTTTTAATCCATGGGGAGTTATACCCATTATTCCCACATCCATTTCCTTACACTATGGCTCTAAGAGGAGTTTTTGTTATATTTCATAGAAATTGGGGAAGGTTTGTACTCCATCCATCCTTTTATTATTATTTTTCCTTATTCTACTAATTTTTTGATCTAAAATGTAGATATTTGGTGTTGATTAACCTAATTATGCTGAAATAATGTGAAAACAATGAATTTTATGATAAGATAATATTTTTATTCATTTTACCTTCAGTTTCAAGGATTTAAAAATCACCATTTGGAAAAAATGTTGTTTTTATTCACAATTTCATGTTGTAGTGATAATCTAATGATTAAATCAAACTAGGATAAAAACCAGTGTTTTAATTGAGTATTTGATGGATCAAATTACTATAATAAAACTTATACTTTAACTTTGTTGTTTGGAATATTATTTTAGGTGATTGGAAGGTATTTCAATGGAATATGAGATGTTATATGAAATATTGGATGTTATGGAAATAGTATAAGAAACTTACCACATGACTACGTTATTAACTGACCACATGGTGAACCTTTAATGTGGTCACTTATTAATCCAATATTTGACAGATCAAATACAATAAGGTATACACCCAATATGTGATAGGATCATTCATGTTTTTTATCCACCAATCACACATTAATGGAATTTAAAGCTACAATATATTTCATAAATCAACTACACATTATCTGATCAACCATGTAGGGATTGACCATGTGAAAATAAACTATATAAAGGAAACTGATCAACCTTCCTTTCCAAAATTGACTGCATGAACATATTAAGATATTCCACATTAAAAATCCCATACAGTTGATCTATTAACTTGAACCTCATGGTTGATCCATTGAGTTAAGATAAATATGTGTAATAATCATCCTTCACATGTTGAATAAAGGTACAACCATGTTTCCTGAGTATATGTAATGTTATATTCCACACTCCAAGACCTATATAAAGATAATCCCTATAATCCTCTTTCTTTGTAAGGTTACTCTATCATTTTCAAGGCTATGTTAAAATAACTTTGGAGATATATAATGGTGAGATCATGTTAAGAAGAATAATTTTTAGAAGATTCATCTGGACTTCAAGAAAATCCTTTCAACTACCATTTAATAATGCATGTGACCAATCAGAGGTGGAAAAAATGATTTTTTAAGAATAATATTTTGATATAACCAAAGAAAGAGGTTCGTGAGTTTTCTCTAGGATTAAATAGTGATATATATTTTTCACTACAAGAAAACATGATACTAACTAAGTAAAAAAGAGGAAATTTCAGACGTTTGTCCCTTAGATTTAAAGGAGGAAAACATGATTCTATAATAGAATAGAAGCATGATCCTGGAAGAGAAAACTTCTTATCTATTTCCATAGACTTGCTCATATCATCATATAGAGTTTTTTTATTTCTTTATTTCAATTTTTTTATTGCCTATTTTATTTTTTTAATTCATTTTTAAACCCCATCATCTTGTCTAATATCCACATGGATGGCTATACTTTGAGTGATTATGAAAGGTATGACTGAACAAGATTTATATTCTAGAGTTTGTGTGATGAATGAAATAAAATATCTCCCATATTCTATTAAATCGGACTCAATATTCCTTCAGTAGTGTTTACTATGAAGTGTCGTCATATTTGGTTTGAATATTATTATAATTTATTTACTAGGATGACGATCCAATATCTCTATAAACCTATTTTTTTCTATATATACCGAAACAAGATAGAGCGATTTTTTATGTTCTCAAATATTGTCAGTATGTGTGGAAGTGATATTGGGATCTTTTATTATCTTTAGGATAAAGATGATCTAACTACGAATTTCCAAAGTTAAGTTGGATGACCCTCTGCAACACTTGGACACATTAGAATGTGGTTAGACCTATGTTAAATATCATTTAGGGTTATTATATAAATAAATATTTGGACCAGAAAGATAGAATAAGTTATTTTGGAATCATTCTCTTAGTATGATTAATATAATATTGTTTAATAATTTAATGATTGTGAAAACATTTCTATATTTTATGCAAACCCTGTCCTAATCAATATCTCATAATTTGATTATTCCAATTAATTATTTGAATTTTTCTCTTCGCCTTCCAACTCATAAACTTTGAATAAAAACACATTTTAAAAAAACTAAAAAATGACAACTAATTTTTTTTACACTTATATTTAGGAGACTAAATAGGTTTGTAGAGATACCTAAACTTATCATATATAAATACTACATCTTATTATATAAATGATTATTATATAACATAAATATCTATGACCAAACATTTAGGTCTAGTGCTTATGGAAACATGGACACATTAACAACTGGTACATATGTGAGCTATAGAATCTCCTTGTAATTTATTTTTAAGTAGAACCTTTATTATATATATATATATATTACATAATTAATTTACTTATATCCTAAGGAAATGAAACATTATAATGGATTGTCTTAAATTCTTTGTAAGGGAAAACAAGGGATATATACATATTAAAAGATCATATAAGTATTATAACATGATAATAAATTTCAAAAATCATACCCTTTATATCATAGATCATAAACTTGAGCCATGCCATAAATCATGGTCATCCATAAGACATGAATCACAATGGAATCAAATAACGTGATCCATGAGAGAATAATATAGGTCTAGTGAATTTGGAAACATTGACAAATAAAAAATTGGATGATAAATGAACTATACCTTTTCCCACTAAATTATTAATAATTAGATCCTTCTTAGTCACACTGTTAAAAAATTATTATTCAAAACCTAGGTAAATAAAATATAAAATAGTTTGATCTCAGATGTTTAGTATGGGTTATGAAGGAATATATTAATGATCACATGAGAATAAGGGTGTGAGAACATGATCTTGACATTTTAAATTTACACTAATCATATAATATATCATAATATTGAGTCATGGAATAAATATTATTAGTTCAGAATACATGGATCATAATAGATTAAAAGAACATAATCCAGTGGATCAAAACATAGACATAAGACATTGAATTCTAGCATAAATATATACCTTTGTGAACATGTAAAAATATAAAAAGGTTTAGACAATATGTTAACGACATGAAATATTGCCCTCACAGAAATTTATGGACATGTATCCAATTACACTCATGATGTAATAGAAATGAATTATAGGTACACAAATAAACTTATTCACATTAAATCTAGTTCCATACATAAACTAATGGGTATAAAAACCAAATCCATATATGAAATTGTGAATAGGAAATCAGTTTCACACATAACATTTTTACCTCATGGGTTATTCATCATTACCCAATGAATTATAGGGAGATATAGGTATCACCATTCACATAATGAAAATAATAAAAATGCGTTCCACAAGATCAAAAAACATTCATTATCTCAAAAATCATAAATCTAAATGAATTTCATAAAAACTTCATCAAATTATAACCTTTATAAAAGGGAAAGTGTTTCATCAAAATTTTATCATTACAAACATAAACCATCTTGACAAATAATAAGTATTTTATACTTGGATAATATCCCTAATAACATTTAAGTGTCATCAAAGGATTTCATAATAGATATAAAATTTACATCGATAGATTACGTTGAATAGTTCATTAGTTAAATAACTTTTACATTTCAAAATCAATTATATTATAAAAAACTGTGCAATAATAAATGAAAACATTTTATTTTGAAAAAAAACTCTTAAAATGTTAAATTATGCGTCAAATAATTGAGGCCTCATTAAAGTAGTAAAATAATCCCATTCCATATATGTTAAAAAACGTTCCTTCCATATTTTTGTTATTAAACAATTAACAAAATACTTCATTTAAAAAATTACAAAATAATTCCTTTTAATCGGTTGTATAAAAATTAAAAATTGGGTAAAAATAATTTTAAATATTTTTAGGAGAAAATTAAAAATATTATAGATTTTTTTAGAAAACATAGCCATGGAAGTGAAATACTCATCAACAGATACATTAAAATAAATAATCCAGAATAATGATTAGTTTGTAAAATAAACTCTTAACACATTGGTAACTTTTGAGTCGTAAGACCCATGAATGAAATAAATTTTAATGGATATTTTATTCACTTGGTTTTTCTTATAATAATTATAAAATATATTCATTGTAAATATATACTCCACAAAAAAATAATTATGTGGTGTATAAGGAATATCTCCCATAGAAATAAAAGTGAGATGAAAGTCTCATACCATATGACTGACTTCTTGCATACACATTGGAACATCCAATATATTAAATATATATTTATTATACACACATTTAAGAAATATATTCATATATAATAGAACTTATATTATTTAATTATATATATATATTCCTATTTTTATCAATTCGTTATGAAAATCATTTTTCTGGGTGATATATTCTTTATTTTCACGTATGTTTTGGTTTGGTTGTTTTGGTCATTTTGTTTTAATCATGGTTAAATCATATCAAAAAAATTTCATAATGATATTAAAATTACATATATTAATTTTCTATATTTTTATAGTAATCTATCTATGTTATATATAGAAAATTAATTACACCGTTCATGGAGACTATATCTGGTATGTACGTATAAAAGTTGTATTCATGTTTAGAAGGATGGAAAAAAATAAAGGTAAAAAATAATTATCATTTCCAGAATTATTATTATATATAATATATATTCATAAAATCTATCATCATTAAAACCCATGTGAAATAAAAATTAAAAATTATTCACATCGCTTTGTGGAGTTGGTAGTCCACACAGACGCATGAGCGACGTTATCATTTCCCAAAAGATTGAATGGTAAGAATGTATATATGATATTATAATTTAAGAAATATAATTACATATAAATATAATATATAAACATTAAAACTATCATAATACTAATCTATTGATTATGGTGATGAAAAATTAATTATATCACTATGTGGAGAAGGTGAGTTGTATGTATGAAAAATCGATAATTTAACTTCTTATTAGATGTGAAAGAGGGTGTATAGTTGTGTTTTCATAATCATAATTACATTTTACAATATTTAGGATAAATAATTTATTAATTTATAATAAGTGTCATATATTTAGAGTAGGTAAATAATAGTATAAAAATATAGTGATCTGTTTAGGAGGTTACTTATTCCTATAAAAGACTCCATTAGATCATCTCTAAAGGGATCAATTGTTAGTCTTTTTGGAAGACCATGACATCTAAAATGTGACTAAGTAAGTTCAAGAGATATTTTTTAGGGAATGGTCGATATATAAGGAGAAACATGGTGTAAATAAGTTAGGGGTTTCTTTTTATAATTGAGGTGATGGCTACTTTTCAATTTTTTAAAAGAAAAAAATAAAACAAGACAATTCTAGAGATAAGTGATTCCAAATTTCCTATAAATGAATAGGGTATGAAAATTTCAACCATATATTATTCTATTTTTTATTATTTAATACTGTTATGTTTTGAAAATATTTTAATAAAATATTGTTTTCCTAAAATATCATAATTGTCAATTTTGACACTATTCATTACTTTGACTTTAATAACATCATGAAACAAATGATAATTAAAAAAGATATTTCAATACATCCCCAATATTTCATGGTCCAATATAATATTTTTCACTACTGTAATTATATCAAATTGTACTACATTTAATATTTCTAATATTATTTATTTTATTTTTCTATTCAATGAATAATTACTTTGTCATCATTTTCTACATTTATGATAATTATTTAAAAAATAAAAAATAAAAAATACATTATCGTTATGAAGATAAATTTTTTAAATTTCAAAATAATATTTATTTTCAAACTTATCCATTGGATAAAAACATATTAAAAATAATATTTTTATTAAAAAAAGTGTGATACGTTTAAATTTTCTTAAAATAAAATACTATAAAGTTCATAATCTCATCCAAATGGAAACATAGGTAAAATAACCAAAACATGAGTGATTATGGATGAAATTAAATCATCCAATAATATTTAGGAATGTTAAGGGGTAATTTAATAGTCCTTATAATTTTATTTTTAACCTAAATTTGTCGATTTTTTCCTTACCGTGGAAATAGAATGATTGTAGTAACAATTCATATTGAAAAAATTAAAAGGGACCAATTTAAAAAAAATGAAAAAAAAATTCAAAATATGGAATAAGATTCTCAATAATGAACTCACAAAATTTCTAGAATTTAATTTAAATATAATCCCATAAAACCAAATGAATAATAGTCTTCTTGAAAATCATCTTTTTAAGAATAAAAAGGAACTTATATTAAAGTAAGGTATAATGATAATTAAAATGTAACGAATTATATTGTTTCTATCTAAATAATAATAAATTTACTTTTAAGTAAAATTAAAATCATAAATTTATTTTTTTAATATAATGAAAATGATAGTTTAATAAAAATAGATATTATTCATTATTCATTGAATATTTAATTTTTTCAAGAATTTGTCAAAAAATTATCCTAAGAAAATTTTAAATTGATGAATTATAGGTTGAGATTTAACTTTTAAAATACCTATAATGACATTTCCATAAAAGTAATTTAATGTTTATCCATAAAAAAATAAATAAAACCATTTTCTAAGAAAAAATATTTTAGAAGAATAAAATGACTTCCCTAAAATTGGAGTTGTTATTTCCAAATCAAAAATTACTAAATTAGAAATGATTAGTACCATTATATGTTTTATAATTTGGTTGATACTATTTATTCTCTCCAATTTAATATCTTGGTTATAATGTCTATAAAAATAATATTTCATGGTTTATTTTAGTATTGGTCTCGCGTATAACATATATTGTCAAAAAAATTAAATGTAGTGGAAAAAATTCATAAAATATTAGAATGTTAAATTTCCCTCCCTAATAAATTTCGTCCTTGAAATTTCTAATTGTTATTTTTAATTTATGATTTTACATTTGGAAATTCCATAGGGTAATACCAAATCTTAAAAGGGTATAAAACATCCTATTACAATATGGAAAGCCTAGTAAAAAATGAAATCTATAATAACACATAACTAGGTTTCTAAATATAAGAACATGGTTGGTAAGTGAATGAATAAGATATGGAAGAAAAAAATAAATCCTAGGCTTAGATATAAAGTTAATTAGTGCATGGTTAGAAAAAAATTACCCATCATAAAATTTTAAATATGTGATTGGTTAAAATAACATTAATTTCTATATATGAAAGGTAAACATATAACATTTTTATTTAAAGTTAGTTTTCATAATGTTAAAGGATTATTTTAGATTCTAGATAAATAACTAAGTAAAATAAACTTTCTTGATTTATTTCTATTAAATAATAATATTCTCAACCATTGGTCGTGATTTTTTCTTTTTCCACATGATCTCTTACTCGAGGAAATGGATATTCCAGAAAAATGTTTTATGCCTGGATCACTTTTAATGAATCATAAGACCCATGGGTCATTGCTACGACCTCTAAATAGTTACAAAACTATAATGGATAGTATAGGATATGATAAATCATTATTTATCCTAAAAAAGTAATCTCAAAATTTTTAACTTAATCAATTCTACAAGTAGTCAACCTTTAGACTCTTATAAAATGTTACCGACCATATTTGAATCCCAAAAATTATTTTATCTCTTATCCTTACATTATTAACATAATAATAATTTTAATTACCTATAAATTATCATACCAAAATGTATATACAATGATCCTATATTCTTTGAGGTGTACGAATAATTCTCCAAATTTTCACAATCATATATTATTGTAAAATATTATTCACCAATTATTATTTAAATAACCTCTTATCTTAGCTAAAAATATTTACATTGGAGGACTGGGATCATCATTTTATTGATAGATGATCATAGGATGATTCAGAATATAAAATATGATATCTTTATTTTATAAATTTATATGGAATATATGTCTTTAGATCTTATAAATGCTCAAAATCTCATTAAACTTTACTAAAGGATAGGATTTTCATAGGGCTTATTCATAAAATGTGAACATGTAAACCCCTATTCTAAATTGGAAAATATGGGCTCTATAACAATCATGATTCACTTACACTATTTTAATTTCATAATAAATATCTTTGTCCATTGACATAAGATGTTATCGTGCCTTACTATTTTTAATAGCCCTCTGATTAGTGAATTTATTCACACAGTCATCAAACTCTTTTCAATTATAGAACTGATGTGTGAGTGGTTCATTTTGTTGAGATCTCTCTCTCTCTATTCATATCATGGAGAAGGCTCATTACCTAACCCTGAATATATTTTTCATGATTAAAAGCTTCCCATACATGAAATATTGTCTTGTTCCTTCCAAAAATTCACCTGATTACTCCTTCCAAAATTTCTGGCATGTTCGAGTTTGAAGATTTTTATTCCCTCTATTTAAAAAATCACAGGAGTTTCTATAAAGATCCAAATTAGTTTTCTTATCTCTAGAACCTTGATGGTTTCTATCTCCCATTTATACTTTCAATTTATATAGAATGATTTGTTTATAACTTCTAAAGTCTGTTATGGATAATGACCTTCAAAATCATGGTTTCAAATCATTAAAGAATCAATAAAATTTTACTTTAGGGTTGATGATTAAACTTGAATCATACAATGGATGTTGTATTAAATTTATTTTACAGGTAACAATGGATTTATTATCTGTCTACTTAAGATATAATTTTTTACACAAATTTTTTAAGTAGAATATGAGTGATGTACATTCTAAAAAATATTTCATTAAACTCTTCACAACCTAATGAGATAATTTCCTCCAATTTCTGCATATTCTTAACAAGATTCCACCATTGAACTTCTTTTCCTTCAAATTTTAAATTAGGTAGGAAAAATATTTCATGTTATGAGCACAAATAAATGTAAAATATATTTTCAGTCACATTGATCCACTGCCTATAAACTAGTGGATCGAAATACGTAGAGAAGGATGACATCTATTGTTATATAAATGAATGAATAACATGTTTCTCCATCCTTGGAGAATTCATAATTTTAACATGATTTATGTTTTCACCAATATATTAAGAGAGTTCAGTATAAATACTCACACGATATTAATTACTTGCTCTTAATACATTCAATTTCTCATGAGTACGATCATTTCATTATCCCTAAAATTCGTTCTTCAGACAATTCCTTTTAGCTCTATCCATTTATTAAAAAAAGTGTAGTATGAGAAATGATAATCTTAGTAAAAAAACACATAATCTGGAAGCATAATTCTTTAGATGTTTAAATAAAGACACGTTATTTTCAATCTATGAATCCTTAGGTTTAAACTAGGTCATCCCTAATCATAACATATATGATGGTATCATATTCTTAGACCTATCCCTAGAGTTATTAATAATATTTTCTCAACCTAGTTTCCAAAGGATAACTAAACCCTTATCTGATACCAATTTCAGTTACCCATAATTTTCATAAATAGATATTACATATATGTATATGAATATTCACTTCAAAATTTTTTATCCATACTAGATTCATATATGTGTAGTGCCTTTGGAAACTTGCACATATAAATAACTACTTCATAAATGATCTAAATAATCTTCTACTAAGTTCTTCATAACCAACACCCTTCTAAGAAAAATAATTTGTAAAACAATTCATCATAACATGGTGAAAGGAAACATAATAAAGGGTAAACTTAGATGATTCGTAAGGGTAAAAAAAGAAGACATTAAAGATCAAATAAGCATAAAATTAGCGTAAGGGGTGAGACTGGGAGAATAAAATTATAAATATACACCCTATATATCAAAGATCATAATATTGAGTCATGGAATAAATATTGTAATTTCATAAAACTTGTATAATTAAATAATCAAAGAAGATAATCCTTGAGTTCATAAAATTGACTTGTGACAAGGAATTTTGGAATAAAATTATAACATTTTGAACATGTACAAATAGAAAAAGGTTTACTAATTAAGTTAAGGATAGGAAATATTTCCATCACATAAATTTATGGAAATGAAACCAGGTCTAATTATGATCTTATTGAAATGAAATACAGGTCCACGCATAAACTTACGGACATGAATTCTGGGTCCACATATAATATTTTGGACATGAAATAATCATATTCACAAATAAAACTATGAACATGAAATCAGGTTCATGCACAACATTTTTACCACATAGGTTATTATTATTTACAAATTGAATTAAGGGGATATAGAGTTCCTACATGTCACATAAATAAAATAATAAATTTTTGTGCCACAATATCTTAAAAATTCATCATATTATTACTAATGAAAATAAATGAATTTCATAAACATTTCATCAAATTAAAAACCATGAAATAGGTAACATGTTTCATCAACATATTTTCATAATAAAAATAAACAATCCAGAAAAATAATGAGGAATGTATCCCTAGACCATATACGTAGCAAAGACTAAGATTAATTAATATATGTAATAATTTATGGAAGCATTATTTTGAAAGGTCACATTGAATAATTATTGATGAAAATACCTTTTAAATTTTAAAATATATTCTATTTTAAAAGATTGTGCACTTATATATGAAAAAATTTTATATGAAAGTCAAATTTTATAAATGTAATGGAATCATAAAATCATTGAGTATTTATGATTTTTGTAAAAGAATCTCATTTTTTATAAGTTACAAAACATTCAATCCATATTTGTTTGGAAGACTCACAAAGTACCTCATTTGGAAAATGAAAGAAATATTCCTTTCAAACCATTTAAAAAAAAGAAAACATTGGTAAAAATGGTTTAAAAACCTAGTAGGAAAATATTAAAACAAATATTTAATTTTTTTCAAATACATGGATATAGAAGAAATATATTTTTCCACTATGATATAGAAATAAACAATCTCCAATAATGATGAAATTGTGAAATAAACCCTTTCCACTTTGGTAACATTTGAATCAGAATCACTGTGAAAGAAAAAAATTATTTGGATATATATTTAACATAATTTTCATGATAATAATCATAATATACATTCATTTTTAATATATAAAAAAACAAAATAATAATGTAGCATATAAGTCATATGTATCACGAAAATTAAAGTGAGACAAAAATATGTTACCTTAGGTCTGACTTCTTTCACACACATTAGAACCTCATGTTTAATTAATAGAGATTTATTATCGATATATTAAAAAACCAAACACATATATGACATAAAATATATTATTTTAATATATATTTCTTTTTACAATTTTTCTATCAATTATTTATTTAAACCATTATTCTTGGGGATATCTGATTTATTTTTCACGTTTGTTTTGGTTTGGTAATTTTGGACCTTGTTCTTTGATCATGGTTTCATAATCTAAATAATTTTAATAATAATATAAATATTATATATATTCACTCTATATATATATATATTGTAATATATAATAGTTAGATATAGTAATGAATTACACTGTTCGTGGAGATGGTAGGTCGTACGTATGTAAGAAAATTGTTTTCATTTTTTGACAGATGGAACAAAAGAAAGATAAATAACAATTCACACTTAAATAATAATTATTATAAATTATATTTATTTATAAAATCCATCCTTATTAACCCCCAAGTAAAATATAAATTAAAATCGAATTGGATTGCTTTATGGACGTGGTAGTCCACACGTACACATGAGTGGTGTTATTATTTCCCAATAGTTTGGAAGGAAATAAGGTAAATATGATAATATAATTTATGAAGTATAATGAAGTTATAAATATTAAATAGAAATATTAAACCCATTTTATTACCCATCGATAAAATATGGTGATGAAAAATGAATTATATCTCCATGTGGAGACGGTTTGTCGTACTTACACATGAGGGATACTTTCACTTGTTTTTTGATGGGAAAGAGGGTTTATAGTGGTTTTCTATAAAAGAATAATAAAATATTATTATATTTTGGATACTAAAGTTATTATTTTATAATAAATATCATATATTTATAAAATTAAAATAATTCTAGAAAATGAAATAGATCGGTTTAACTGATTACCCCTTCTTTGAAACGACTCATTTAAATCTCCTCTAAAGTAATCCAGGGTTGGTATTTTGGAAAGAAACAACCTCTAAAATATTACTAAGATATTTTATAATATAATATGGAAAATTATGTTTAATACATAAGGATGGATATGATTAACAATAGTTAGGGGAATGTTCTCTTTTCTAATTGAGGTGAGAGGTACTTTTAAAATTTCAAAATAGAATAATATATAATAAGATTAATCTACAATCAAATGATTCCAAATTATACATAAATTTATATGGGATGAAATTATAAACAATATAATTTCCTATTTTTACACATTTGTTATTTTATAATTGTTAAATAATTTAATAATACAATATTTAAATAAAATGTCATTATTTTCAATTTTTACTCTAACTATTACTCTAACATTAATAACATCATTAAAACAGATAAAAAGAGAAAATATTATTTTAAAACATTAAAAATGTATATTTTTTATTCTATAAATTTCTTTGATCACCTTAATTATCTCATAATATAAATATTTTATATTTTTAAAATAATTTAGTTTATTTTACCACTAATTGAATAATTATTATGTCATTGTTGTATAAGTATTTAATGATATTTTTTATTTACTAAAAATTAAAAATAAATTATCACGATGAATATAAATATTTTATATTTCAAAATAATATTTATATTAGTAAATATCATTTCGTTAATAATAAATTAAAAATAATATATCTATTAAAAACAAGATTGCAGTATGTTTTACTTTTCCTGAAATAAAATTCTATAAAGGTAATAATCACATAAAAATAGTCAAAAATATCATATAAATTAGAATTGGATGATTATGTAAGAAATTAGATAATAAAATAAAATTCATGCAATTTTTGGGATCATTTAATTGTCATTTTAATTTTATTTTTAACTAAAATTACCTGATTTACCCTTACCACGATAATAAAATTATTACAATTATTATTCATACTGACCAACAATATAAACAATTTATTTAAAAACATTGGAACAAATCATTCCAAATATTAAAACCGTTTTTATGATTCTACTAACATAAGTTTTATAATTTAATTTGAATTTAATATCATAAAATGCAATAAAAATAGTTCTCTTAAAAAAATGTGTTTTTAAGCCTAAAAAGTAATTATACAAAATTAACGTATAACTATATTTAAAATTTAGATAATTAGAATATATATAATTAAAGTAAAATTGTCTTACATAGACTTAAAATTTATAAAATAAATATAAATTTTAATATAATAAAAATGATAGTTTAATAAAGATCTTTGTTTTCATTATTCACAGAAAAATTAATCTTTTAGAAAATTTTAAAAAAGAATCACCATAAGTTAATTTTCAGAGGCTAAATTAAAAATTGTAATTTCCTTTTTATAGATTCATAATCTAAATTTTCTATAAATTAATTTCAGCTTTTACTAAGAAGAGGTAACAAACCCATTTTTTAAGAAAATTTATTTTTGAAGAATAAAATGACTTTACTAAAAAACAAATTCTTATTTATAAAGAAAAAATAAATACCTTAAAAATAAGTCAGGCTATTTTATGTATCATAATTGGGTTAATACTATTCATTCCCTACAATTTAATATCTAGGATATAGAGGACATGATAATAATATTTCATTTTTCATTTTAAACGCATTCTTGCATGTAACACAAGATATCAATGAAATTAGATTCAACCAAAAAATTCATAAAATTTAAAGGTTGTATAGCATAAAAATATGAATATAACATTTTGAACATGTAAAAATATAATAATGTTCACTCATTTTATTGACTAAATGAAATACGGTCATTTTATAAACTTATATAAATACTACCAACTCCATACATAACCTTATTGAAATAAAAGCCCTGTACATAAATAAAAATTTTAACATGTAATCAATTTCACACATAAAAATGTGAAAATGTAATTAGGTTCATGCATAACATATTTTCTAAAAAGTTGTTTATCATTAACAAATGCATTGGAGTGAGATATAGGTATCATCCATCTGTGGTTATAGTTTTACCACCATAATTGGTTATAATGAAACCACCATCACATAATGATTACCATACGTAATTATGTCAAAAAAATTAAAAAAATCATCATATCTGATCCCATGAAAAGAAATGGGGTTCATAAACATTTTATTATAGCATAACCCACAAAAAGAAATGGGTTTCATGAACATCTTTTCATCATAATAGTAAACAATACAAAGGAGGAATAAATATGTTATCATTGTATCATATCCCCTATTAAATCTTACGTAACATTAAATTATTTCATCATAAATAAAAATTTATTTTGAAAGAAAATCATTTAGAACATTTCAGGAGGAAAATATAATTTATTTTTAAATTATATTTCTAAAATTAAAAATTCAAAAAATATTTTGGAAATAATTTTATTCAAAAATCAACCTGATAATATATAATGTAATATTGAAACAAAATAATTTTTTGGATAGTGGGAAATTCCCTTCATGTCATACATCATAAAAAATATTCCTTTTATGTTTTTTGTAAACGAAAAACATGCCTTGTTTTTTTAAATGACGTGAATATTTCTGTTAAAATATTTTTTTAAAAGTTAAAAAGGGTAAAATTTACTTTAAACAATCATATCATGAAATTAAAACTTTTTTAAAATATTTTTAGAAAACATCGATATGGAAGAGAGAGGGTTTTCGGCCAAAGATAGAAATTTTTCAATTTTATTTAAAAACATTCTATAGGAATATTGAGTATATAAAATGGGAAAAATGAAGGGAAAACATTAATTACAAAATATTAACCATATTATAAAAAAATTAATAAATTTATTTAGAATTAGATCATAGTATTTCATCACTAAAATCAATATCATAAACAACCATGATAAATAATGAGATTGTAACATAAATCCCCTAGAACTTTACTTACTTTTGAATCATATGACCCATTATATAATAATATAAAATTAACCTTAAAATATCATTAATTAAATTATATTCCTGATATATCATGTCAACGGGGAAGTATAAACACCTCATAAAATACTATTGGTGAATAACAAAACATACGTATCAAAAAAGATAAATTGAGAAAAAAAATCAATTTCCTTAAATCTCAACATCTTCAAACACATTAAAATAATATTTATAATAAATTTAATTTTATTAAATATATATTTAATAATAGTAATTATATATATCAAACTATATATTATTTACTTATGAGCTTTTAATACCAATTTATTAACAATTACTAGCTAAAATTACATTTCACGTAATAACCACTTTATTTTTCATTTATGTTTTGATTTTTTATTTTTTGTTCCAATAAATTGATCATGTTTACATAATATATATAGTGTTAAAAATTATATAAATATAATATATACTCATTATATATGTATTTATAGTAATCCAAAAAATATAGGGATAGAAAACGAAATACATTGTTCATGGTAACGGTAGGACGTACGTACACATAAATGGTGTTTCCATATTCTCAAAGGATTAAATGAAAGACGAGTAAATAATATGTTACATTTAAAGAATAATTTTCATTTCATATGTGTCAAATATTTTTATTAAATTTAAATAAATTACATTTCATCCAAATTTTAGTGCAAAATGAATCACAACGCTTCGTGAGGTGGTAGTCCACTGTACACACGAATGACGTTATCTTATCCCCCAAAGAATGTATAGTAATAAGTTATATGTGATATAATTTTTAAAAAAGAATAAATCTATTAAAAATATTATATATATTCATCAAATCTATCCGTATTTCTATACAAGTAAATAAAAAAAACCCATCCCATCGATTCACGTGGCCGTAGTCTGCTGTACATATGATCAAAGTTATTATTTTCCAAGTTTTTTCAAGGTATAAATATATATGTGGTATTATAATTAAAAGTGTATAATAATATCATAATTATAATATATAACTATTAAATCCATCATTATATACTTCTGTTAGGTGTGGGATGGAAAATGAATAAAATCGGTTCACGAGGCGGTAGTCCACCATACACACAAATGAGGATTTTGTATACCATTTCATAGAAGAGAAGATGGAGTTATTTTGTTAAATTTACATAATAACATATAAATATATTTTATATAAATTTTTATTATAAAATTATATGTTAATAATGTTTTATTGATGTGGAAGAATAAATAAAATAAAGACGCCCAGTTAAGAGGGATACCGCTTCTTCAGACAACATCTTTAGAGAAGCTCCAAAATGATTCATAGGATATTTTTATGATAAAAGAAAGGAATAAAGATAATTTTAACGAAATTATTGAATATATTTGTTTAGGTTTTGGCCAATAAAAATTATTTTTAATGTGTGGATAGGAGAGGAGAGGGGCGGCCTTTTATAAGGGAGGTGAGTGGCATAATTGTAATTGTTTGAAATAGAAAACTTGTCCCAATGTTTATAACTTTTAAAAAACTTCCAAAATGGGTAATTATAGATCATTATAGGTTTTAAAGATTAATTATGGCCATAAAATGGGTGTTGTTAAAGTTTATTTTCCATTTTACACCTTATATTTTCTGTTTAACCCCCAGTAAACTTGAATTAACCTTAACCGCAGTAGTTAATTTTTACTATTTATACCATTCATTATGATTAAAAATTATATTAAATTTATTAAAGAAATTTATTTATGATTATTATAAATTAATAATAATTTTTTATAAATTTGAATAAAATAATTGGAGAAAATTATATCAAAATGAAATGGGTAGTTATGACAAGAAATGAACTTTCCAAAGAGAAAATGTTCAACAGATTAAAAATATTTAATATAAAATTTCTACATAAAATTGATTAAAAATAACTAAATTTGATTATTAAATTATTATTTTAACTAAATTTATTGTAAAAAAAACTTTAATCTAAAACTAACTTTATAAATTCTTTAAATGAAAAGAAAATTTTCAATAAAAAGTCTTTACTTTTCACTATTCATTGAAAAATTAATATTTTCAGAAAAATCCTAAAAATTCACCATAAGATAAATTTTTACATGTAGATTAAAAATGAAGTTTATTTTATAAAAGATATTTTCTATTTGATTGAAAAAAAATGTTATTATTTGTTCACAAAAATAAGTAAAAAATATTTTTTTGAAAATAATATTTTCATAACTTATAAAGAATTTACGAAAAATTAATTATTTTTTTAAAACATAATTTATTTATATGAAATTAATATAATTAATATTTTAAATGTAATTATTTTTATTCCATATTCCATATTTCATGGGTAGGTAATAATATTCATGTTTAAATAATAATATTAATAGTATGTTGTTGTTCGTTAAAACTCAGTGTTAAATGCAATGCAAGCAATCAGAGAAATTAAATTTATTCCAAAAAATTATAAAATATTAGGGTTTTATATTATACCCCAATTAAAATTAATATCATCCTTATAATTCCGTCACTTTTGTATAAAAACATGAAGAAACTTTTTCCTCGTTATATTCGTAGGTCCCTACATAGCTTCCTCAAGCTTATGGTTTCACCATAAAACTTTGACCAGGTTAGAGGTCTTGTTTCACTGTATATTTTCTATATGATCCATAATCTCTATGTGTTTTTAATCATATTAAATATCATCCTATAGTGTTAATAACTCTGATTTCATTATATGTAAATTGTTAGGTATATACTTCCTTAGAAAATTTACATTGAACACATCGTGGACATTAGAGAGGTTTGGTCGAAGCACCAACTGATAAGATGCCATCATAAAAAAATTAATAATTTAAAAATGATTGATATACCTATGGGATATCATAGCTTTCATACCAAAACTCATAAACTTATTCCATCTCAAAATTATTAGATACACTTTTTCCCCAACTTTGAATTCAAGATCACATCGATTGTGGTCAATATAAAGGTTTCATCCACTTTTTGTCTCCCTTATGTGATTTTGAATGCCATAAACCATCTTAGCCATTTATTCATTAGTATTATTTCAAAAAATATTTATTTTTCTAACATTATCATAAAAAAATGGATTTATCACTTATTTTAATAGTGTTCGTTATAATAATTCATGTGAATACTCGAGTGAATTCTATTATCATACGAAAATTCAACCAGAGGAAGCTGTTGATCCCAAAAAACATTAAAAATTTTAGAATAAGATCTCAAAATATTCTATATGGTTTTAACTTTTGTATAATAAATTCCATATTCCTAAGGAAGATACAGAGTGCTGAAACTCAATTCTGTATCAAGTTCTTGAGGAAGGCTTTTCCAAAACTTCGAAGATAACCTCATATACTAATAAGATAAAATATAATGTGGTAATATATGAAATCATACCGCTTCATTAATATATATTATATCAATATGATCTTGGGGAAAATATTTTCTAAAAGTGATAGCGTTTTGGACTTTTTATGGTGATAAACTATAAACCATATTCTATTATTACCTTTAGAAATTTTAGGGTTCTGATGAAAAAATCAATGGTGGTGTTTTCCCATTTCAATTATATTATTGGTAATGGTTGCATAATACCCTTATAATTTTTTCTCTCACCCTTAACTTCATAACATATCATGAAATGATATGAAAACAGCTCAATATATTTATTCATTTCATCCCACTAGAAATAGTATATCATATCTTTATATATCATTGTACTTTTAGAATGAATAGAGATTGAAGAACTACGATCTTCCTCTAATTTCTATTTATTAAAATATTTTATTGATGAAAACAATACATGGTTTCTAAAAATAATCATTCCATTGTGATCAAATATAAACTCAAGAACATTTCTATCCTTATTTTCAATCTCAACATATTCCTTATACACCGACTTAATCTTCACATTGGTGGATGGTTAGAAATTATATTGAGAAAAATAATATCTCTCCCCTTACATTAATATTTCAAGGGAGATACTAAATATATGTATAAATATTGGATCATTTTTTTCTCATCATGGATATTCTAGATTGATCCTTTTGACTTAAATCATTAGGTACATTTTTCCCTTTCCCATGGTGGTAATGTATTAAGAAGTAATATTCATTAATTATCTCCTACCATTTCTCTAACACATATTTATATCCCTATGTATGAATTAATACTTTAATTTTTTTTTCAGTATATATATCACACTTTTTCTATAAATATATAGCCTTAATATATTTAACACATTAATTATCACAAATAACTCCAAATCATGATTTAGGAAATTTTTATCATTTACCATAAATTTTTGTGAGGATTAAGTTATAAAAATGTCATTAATCCATTCTTGGATGCATAACTATTAATTTAAAACCCTCCTTGGATATATGGTAATGAAATCATAAGTGCAATAACTAATATTCTCTTAAGTTTCATGAAATTTCTCTTTCATTCATAAATCTATAAGAATTTGGAACCCTTCCAAGATAACATAGTGAGTGGATTAGATAGTCATGGGAAATTATCAATAAACTATTTATAATATCTATACAAACCAACAAAATTATGGATCTCATTCATTGTAGTTGCTCTGGGACAATGTTCAAAACCTTTTTCCTTTTATGGATCTACCAATATTCCCTCTCTTTAGATTATATAACCAAAAAATGAGGTTATTTGTACCTAAATATTACACTTTGTACCTTTTTCATACATTTTTCCTTTCTTAGGTTATTCAGTGAAATTATCTAGTGGTCTTCATGGTCTTCTTTATGATTTGAATATATGAGAATATCATCTTTAAAGACTACCAAAAACTGATCATCGTACCCTCTAAATAATTTATTCATTAAATCTCTAATGATATTGGGTGCATTTATATTACCAAATGGGGTCATTGTATACTCATAGTGTCCATACCTCGTAAAAAATATCATCTTTGGTATATCTATTAGGCGCCATCCTTAAACATTACATAATGTTGAATTAAGTTAATAATCCACATTGAGAATATTTTCATGTTTTGAGCTTTATAGAATTAGGTCATAACTTATATATAACAACTTGAATATTACAAGTGTGCACTTCTACTCACTATCAATTTTTTACACAAAACAAAAACTATTTAAAAAGAGACAAGTTTAGTTACATGATTTAAATAACATCACTTTTTCATGATCCCATCCTTGAACCTATTCATCATTAAGTACTAAAAAACATTTCAAAAATTGGGATGAAAATAAAAATATTAGTAAGGGATAAATAAATAATGTAAAATGTTAGTCTTAAAAACATGTAATCCATGAAAACATTATTATAATGTAATAATTTTCACCATTAAGAAGTAGAAAAAACATTTCATTGAATATAATCTCATTTCTTATCTTTTTGTAACCAAAATATTACTATAATAACCATATAAAACAACATATATAATATAAAGGTAACATGTGACATAAACATACTAAAATGGAATAACCATATGGTCTACTTCCACAAATATCACTAAATGGAATAACCATACGGCCAAATTCCATACCCAATGCATTTGAGGTTATTATGTAACCACCCATCCATGGTTTATCATAGAACCACACTTCATTTGGTTTATTACGTAACCATCCATCATTTGGTTTATCATGCAATCACCAGTCTAATGTCCAAATACCTTTATATAATCAAAAAACATAAAATATTGAAAATATGAACATTTTGCTAATAACATGTCAATTGAAATCACAAGAAATAATTTCACGATATTGAAATAATCAATCCATTTTAAAAACCATTTTCAATATAAAAACACCCAAAAAGGTAACAATAGATTTATTTATATTTTAAAAACATTATATTTTATTGTGGAATCCTAATATCAAATAATGATTACGATGGAAGAGAAGTCATTATCATCGCATACATTAAAAATAATCCTTTTTCCATTTAGTAAAACGCTTTGTAGATAAAATATTCCCTTTGAATGAAATTAAATTTCAAAGTGGTTTATTATAAACTGTGTAAAAGAATGAGGTGTATAATATCAAAATATACCTCAATGAAAAGAGACTGAGATGAAGTCCCTTATCTTGTGTCTAAATTGTCTTTTTTGTTCTTTATCTCTCTGAATAATAAACATAAGTTAATTTATACTTACATCAGAACCTTTTAATGTATATTATTCCATTTATATCACTTATTACCTTTCTATAACAATCATATAATTATTCATGTTTGTATTAGTCGTTTTGTCGATGTTTGGTAAATGAGTAAAAAATGAAATTATTATAATTACAAATTGCCCATGTGGTCTAATGTCCATTTTCTCTAAAATTATATTCCATATTTATATATCATATATATCATATATTTCTAGTATATATTTATTTATAATAGTCCATAACATTTGGAGATATGAAATGAAATGTATCGTTCATGGAGACGATAAGCCGTACATACACATGAATACTACTTTCATATATTTTTCATACTTAAATGAATGTAATCTTAATAACACATATATGTATTGTAATTATAGTATAATATAATTTTTTATATATGTTACATAACTTCATTAAATCCATCTTTTATACGTGTTTACACATCATGAAAAGCATAAAGGTATGTTATAAATAAAAAACATAAAGGTATGTTGTAAATAAGAATTAAATAAGTATAAGGACAATATAAACAGAATGTATATCATATATAAAATTAGTTTCATCATAATGTCCACCATGAGAGGTTGAATGGTAAAATCAGACTATCATACGTTCATGAGGAAGCAGTTCGTCGTCCACAGAAATAGTGTGTTCTAAATCCATTAGAAGGAGGTGTGTATAAGTGTATTTAGAATACTTTTCATAAAACATCCTAGTATATTGAAGATACTACTTTTGTTATAAAATATTGGAATAAAGATATTTTTGGTCGTTGGAGAAGGAAAATAAATGAATGAAACTTGAGAGAAGACATTACCTCAAATTCGCTAACAACTTTTGATTTAAGATAAATGACTTTATTAAATTTTCTTATACATAAGGAAATGATTCTAGGAGGAATATAGGAATGTTTTGAGATTATTGGAGTAGAGTTTGGAAGATCCATTAGGTTTGAGAGGTGTGTGTAATGGGTTATAGGTGGTGTCCTTTTATAAGAAGAAGGAGGGGCACATTAAGAATGTCTTAAAGATTATTTTATTATAAACTAAATTTCGATTTCAAAAGGTCCCCAAATCATTTAATTAAAAGACAATACTATTATTGTTTGAAATACTCTCAAACAATAGGTTTTAGACAATTTCTATTTTCATATTTAACTTTTTCATTTAGCTTTAACCTTTAGGTAAATAGTTTAACTCTTGCCATGTTTTCTTGTATATTATTACTATATGGTAAATATAGTTACCATAAAATTAAAATAGAACCACAAGAGGTAAGCTAATGACATTTTAATCATTATGTAAGTTAGTTATCCGAATATTATATTTTTAGGACTGTTATATTATTAAATAAAATAATATTTTTTTTAAAATCCCATTTATGTTAATTTTCATTCTTTTCATATCATGACTTTTTAGAAACCCATAACAACTAGATTATTTAAAAAATACATCATTAATTATAATATAAAAAGACATATTAATCCCTAAAATTAGTGGATGGAATAAATAGTTTCAAAATAAATTTATTTTAATATTTATAATATAATTTATTTAAATCATTCATTAATAAGGTAATCACTACATCATCATTGTGTCATAAATATATTTATTTATTTGATGTATAAAAATAATAAATAAAACACCATTATGTTTGAAATGTTTTTATCTTTTTAATGACTATTTATAGTCATAATAATCACTTATATAAATCCATATAAAAATTGTATTACTAAAAGATACATGTTTATGTTACATTTTTCTTTACTTTAAATTAATTTTTATACAATGTCAATTTCACATCAAAGTAGCTCTATGGGGTCCAAGAATTAACCCCAGAATGCCTATGGTTAGAAATATCTCATCCAAAAGGATTACAATATGTGTTATGGTATTTTAATATTATTATAATATTATTTTCTTTCTATTATTTACCATATTTACCCATTAACCATGGTAAATTAAATTATTACTAAAGTTAACATTCATAATATCTAAAAATAATAGGTACTTATTCAAAAAAAATTGGACCTCCTAATTCAAAATATGAAATCCAATTTTCTAAATTACAAACATAGAAGTGGCAGAAATTAATTTAAAATTAATTCTCATTGTCAAAGCCAAAAACCAGGTTTTTAAAAAGTAATAACTATCAAAAGATTAACATGTGTTTATGTCTAATTAAAAATTTAAATCACTTCCAATGACCAAAATTGGATTGAATGATAAAACAATAATCCCATTATAATTTAAAACCAATTAAAAAGGTAATATTACCATATATAAAATTATATGAAAATACATCGTTGAATTAAAATGCAGTACTTTTCCCTATTCATAAAAAATGAACTTTATCAGAAAAATGTCAAGGTTTAACCTAGATTAAATTTTGATATCCCGAATATAAATAAGAATTTTATTTTGTTAAACAGAACATATAAAAGTGAACAAAACTCTATTTAAAAGGTTTTCTCCTTCAAAAGTCAGTAAAGTGACCTTTTAAAAATATTAGAGTATAATGCTTAAAATCCTATTCATTCTTATTTGATGCCTCTAAAAGTCATTATATAAATGTAAAAAGATTTAATAAATATTAAAAATAATAATATAGTTAGTTATGTTCATTATTGATAATACAATGTCTATGCATTAACAAAAATTTAATATAATATTATTGTTATGTTACTTTTCGGTATATCTCAATGTTGTGTGCAACCAAAGATTTCATATAAACTCATTATTGCATGTCAAGTATGAAATCAGAAAAAGTTTCCTATTTAACATAAAATTAATATCTTATTCATTAATAGTAATAGAAATAAAAAATTATTATTATATAAATACATGGGATGTTAAATCCTTAACCCTTTTTAAAAATCATGTCAACGCAATTTCAAAATTTGGATCAGAAGCTTCATTTAAAATACAAAATCAGAAAATGAGTCAATAAAACTATCACTTTTAAAAAAAGAAATAGAAGGGAAAATTTCACCCGAGTTAACATATACTAGGGTTCTATGTAGGAAAACATTGATATGGAAGAGAAACTAAGTGCCAAGTTATGATGGAGAGTGATAGAAAACCTGACCAAGAGAAATTTAACCACCACAAAACCAAAAACATGTGATGGGTTAAATAGTATTTTGTTTTTCTGTAGGAAAATTAAACGAACAATGTTTTTGTTTTTGTTTCCTTTTCATAAATTTGAGGAATTCATTTGTGATATAGACATAGAACATAAAAAATTATAATTTCATTTCATGTATAGTTTCATCATTTAATAAATTTCTACCAAAAACTCATATTTTCTCAAAATAATGAGTATTCAAAATGACTTGGTCACACCTGTACTACTAGAATCAACTTCTAGAGAATCACTTAATCTAAAAAAGATAAACTATATATTTTCCTTATTTTTAGACAATAATCAAAACCAAAATGGTTAGTATAATACCAATTAATCCCCAAAAAGGATAATCCTTTATAGAAAGAAATACTAATCCTAATATTCAAAATTTAACAAAAAAAACTCAATGTTAATAAAATACCATTCAATACACAATTTTCCTTAAATTTCCTCAAAATAATCCAAACTTATATTCAAACCCAAAATTCAGAAGGATTTGATCACATATTCTTGTTGGATAAATCTTAATATATAGCTCCAAATAACATCAACTTCTCTTTAAGTCTCATACTAAAATTTAATTAACCAAATAAAATATTCTTTATGATAGGTTAATAATATCCATAAATAACCTTAATCCACAAGAAAAACATAGATTATATCAAAATAAAATTCAACCATTACTCCTTAAATAAAATACCATGGTATTTTATTTTAATTAAAAATATCGGGTTCCCAAAATAAATAATGTCTTCTAAAATAACATTTATAACTCAATAAACAAATCATTTTCAATTACTAAGGACATCCATTGGATATAAAATAATTTCAAAAAGTAAACTTTTTCTTGATCTGTAAAATCATTTAACTAAAAATAACATGTCATTTTTGACCTGGGACATTATGTAGTTTAGTGGTAGGCAATAAATCACAGGCGCACATTGGTTGTGGGTTCAATTCACATAGAGTTGTCCAACGTGATGGGTTGTCACCCATCATACGAGTTGTCCTTTTTATAAAACTCAAAAAATTTCCTAATATTTTTTAACCTCAAAATTTGTCTTATAACTATCATTTTCACCCCAAATCATTAAGACCTCAATATCTTAATTCATGAAGTCTTATATATTTTTTCATTTTTTTATTTTACCTCAATATGATAAAATTGAACTATTTCCAAAAGAAAGGACATCATACCTTGATCATGGTGTCCACAAGGTTTCATCTTCATCTTTTTCATGTAGGTACAAAGTCTATTAATTGTAATAATGATTTAGATATCCTTCAAAATCATTTTCTTCCATCATCCAATTACACCATGTAAAACATGGTTCATATGGGTCTTTGTATAAAAATAGTTACAAAAAATAATCATGCATGACATATAATTTCAAAAAATCTAATAAAACTTGATTTTTATAAAATAGTCAGACAAATTTAGAGTTGAAACTTTAAATCATTGGTCCTTCTAAAATACCATAAGTCTATGTATAAAGACTATAATTTAAAATAAAATATAAATATGTTGTTCAAGGGTCTCCTTCTTGAGAACCATTTTAAAAATCATAATAGACTTCAAAATCATATGATTAGGTAAAATATTTAAAAATTCCTTGATAATACATACCTTTCTTGAAAATATAAGAATATTGGGAAAATGGTATTTGATTAAATACCACCCATGATCCACGATGGTATCGAGGTGTGGTGGAGGTGTTTTATATCTCAAACATCCTCTTGAAATTATTTAGTATGCTAGAAAATGTTTCATAATCATCTAAACATGACTTTGTAACACTTATTTCAAGCATAGAATCTGAAAGAGATAAGAATGTTGTTTGAGATCCTCTAAATTCAATTGGTAACTGACTTTCTGTGATCTAAAATTTTTATATAACAATGATTTAAAAGAAAGAATAGACATAGGTACTGACCATGTGTTTAACGAAAACTCTGAATCTCTAAAGTTGTCTAAACCATTCCTATGATACCAACTATAAGGCGTCAACAATAAAAATTACATAATATTTAGTTAATTTAATAATTCACATTGAGGGTATTTTTTGGTTGATAAATTTAGAGAATTAGGTCATAAATTATACATGACAACTTAAATATTACAAGTAGAATCTTCTATTCACTATCCATTTTTTACATAAAACAAAAACTCTTTAAAAAGGGACATGTTTATTTCCCTGATATAAATAGCATTACTATTTCTTGATCCCATCCTAGATCCTATTTATCTTTATGTCTTGAGAAAAAAATTTCAAAAAATAAGATGAGAATAAAATTCCAAGTAAGGGATATATAAAGAAAGAAAACTATTAGTCTTGCAAAAACATGACAAAACCAAATACTTTATCAAAAAGTAATACTTTTAACCTTTAAGAAGTAGTAAAAACACTTCACTAAATATATGCTCATTTCTTACCATTTAATGACTGAAATATTACCATAAAATCCATGAAAAACAACATGTATCATAGAAAGTTAACCTGGTACATAAACATACAAAAATGGAATAACCATATGGTCGAATTCCACACATATCACTAAATTTAATAGTGATACGACTGACTTAAGTAACAAATTCATTGTATTTTATAACATAGCCACTCTTCTGTGGTTTATCATGAAACCACCCATCATTTGGTTTATCACGTAACCACTCATATAATGTCCAACTACCATTATATAAGCATAAAACAAAAAATATTACAAATATCAACATTTCACTAATAACATTTCATTTTCAATCACAAGAAATCATTTCAAGATATTGAAATAATAAATCTATTTCAAAAACAATTTTCAATATGGAAAAACCCAAAAAAGGATTAATCCAAATATCAAATAACAATTACGACGGCAAAGAGGTCATTATCACTGCAAAATTGAAAAACAATCCTTTTTCTATTTAGCAAAATGATTCATAGATAATGTATTCCATTTGAATGAAAGTAAAAATCAAAGGGGTTTATTATACACCATGTAAAAGAATAAGGTGTATATTATCTAAATATGCCTTAATGAAAGAATTTTGAGATAAAGTCCCTTACCTAGGGTCCAACATGTATTGTTTGTTCTTTATCTCCATGAATAATAAACATAATTTAATTTCTAATTACTTCAGAACCTTTTTCAAGTTTATTATTCCATTTATATCACTTATTATATTAATATAATAGACATATAATTAATCAAGTTCATATCAATTGTTTTGTCGATGTTAGGTACATGAGTCAAAAAGGAACTTGTTATTATTACAAATTATCCATGTGATAATAATTACCTTATCTCCAAAAAGATATTCATTATTTAGATATAATATATATCATATTTATACATTATATATTTTTTATAATATTCCATAACATTTGGAGACAATAAATAAAATGTATCATTCGTTGAGATGGTAAGTCTTATGTAAGCATAGACACTACTTTCATTTATTTTTCATATCTAAAGGAATGAAAAAATAATGATACATAAGAATATTATAATTCTATTATAATTAAAATATATATATTTTTTATATAAGTTCATTAATTCTATCTTTTATACATTCTATGTATAGCATGAACGAGTCATATCACTTTGAGGGGGGCGGTAGTCTGTGCTTCCTTAAATGAAATTATTGTGTTTGCACATCATGAAAATCATAAAGGTATGTGATAAATAAAAATTATAGAATCATAAATACAATATAAACCTAATATATATCATATATAAATACCTTTCCATCATAATGGCTACCATGAGAGGTGGTTGGGGAAAATCAAATAATCTTCATTTCGTGAGGCAGTAGTTCACTGTCAACAAAAATAGAATGTTCTAAATCTATTAGATGGAGTTGTGTGTAATTTTAGTTCGATTAATTATCATAAAAACATCCTATAATATTTAATATACTATTATTGTTATAAAATAATTGAATAATGAGATTTTTGGGGGTTGGATAAGGAAAATAACTGAAATAATCTTGAGAGAATACATTACCTCAAATCTGGTAACTCCTTTCAATTTAAGCTAAAAAGAATTATAGAATTGTCTTTGGATTAAGGGAATACTTCTAAGAGGAAGGGAAAATTTTTGTGAGATTATTTGAGCAGATTTATGATGATACAAGAGGCTTGAGAGGTGCGAGTAATGGGTTTGAGGTGGCGTCCTTTTATAAGAGGAACGAGGGGCACTTTATGAATGTCTTGAATGATTATTTTATAATAAACTGAATTTTGATATGAAAAGGTCCCCAAATCATTTAATTCTAAGATAAGGGGATAATATTTCTAAATCCTCTAAACAAATAGGTTTTAGACAAGTTTTGATTTTAAATTTAACCTTATTATTTAGCATTAACCCTTATTTAACTAAATAAACTCTAACCACGTTTTCTTATATATTCAAAATATATGGTTAATATAGTCACCATAAAATTCCAATATAACCAATAGGGGTTCATTAATGAAATTTTAAGAATTATCTAACTTATTTGGCCGAATATCAGTTTTTTAGGACTATTATATCATTTAATAAAAAAATATTTGTTTTAAAAACTCATTTCGGTTAATTTTCATACTATTCGTATCATGACTTTTTAAAAATTTATAACAACTATATTATTTTGAGAAACTTCATTAATTCAAATATTAAAAGTCATAATCATCCCTAAAATTCTTGTATTGCATAAAAATATCAAAAAAAAAATTATAATTATAAACTCATTTATTTAAATCATTCATTAATAAGGTAATCACTACATCATCATTGTGTCATAAATATATTCATTTATTTGATATCTAAAAGTTATAAATAAAATACCATGATGTAGGAAATATTTTTAGATTCATAATTAATATTTATAGTCAAAAATATTTCTTATATAAACCCATATATAAATTTTTTAACAAAAAGATACATGTTTGTGTTACATTTTTCATTACTTTAAATTAATTCTTATAAAATGTCAATTTCACATCAAAGTGGATCCATGGGGTTCCAAAATCGACCCAAGGATTCCCATTGCCATAAATATCTCATGAAGATGATTATTACATGTGTTAGAATAGTTTAATATTATTATAATATTAATTTCTTACCCTTATTTACAAGATTTACCCTTTAACCATGGTAAATAAAATAATTACTCAAGTTTCTATTCATAATGTCCAAAAAAAAATTAACAATTTAAACAAATTGAGCTCCTGATTCCAAATATGGAATCAATTTTTACAAATTCAAAACACTGAATTGGAAGAAATTAATTTAAAATGAGTTCCCATTATCAAAACTAAAAGGCAGGTTTTTAAGAAGTAACAACTATCAAAATATTGACATGTGTTTATGTCTAATTAAAAAGTGAAATAACTTCCAATGGCCAAAATTGGATTAAATTATAAAAACAAAATATAATTTCATTTTAAAACCAATTAAAAATATAATATAACCATATAATAAATTACATGAAAACACAGTTTTGAATTAAAATGCGGTAATTTTCACTATTCATAAAAATGAACTTTATCAGAAAAATAACAAAATTTCATCCATTGTAAATTTTGATGTCCTGATTATAAATTTTTTTTTTGAAAATAGACCATATAAAATTGACAAAAACGTGATTTAAAAAGGGTTTTCCATCAAAAGGTGGTAAAATGAATTTTTAAAAATATTAGAGTATTTAATGCTTAAAATCAGATTATTTCTTATTTAAAGACTATAATATTCATTAGGTAAATGTAAAATATTTTAGTAAATATGTGAAATAACAATATATTTTATTATGTTCATTCCCATCAATATAATGGCTATGTGTTAACTACCATTTAAAATGATATTATTGTTATATATTTTTTGGTATAACTCAATGTTGTGTGCAATGAAAGATTTCATAGAAACCCATTGTTGTGTGTCAAGTAAAATATAAGATAATGTTTCTTCATTAACATAAAATTAATATCTTATTCTTATATGTTAATATAATTTATGAAAAAGTATTATTATATAAATATCTGGGTCGTTACAATATCCTCATTCTTGAACTTCAATTGCTAATATCCAAAAAGAACGTCAATCCTGGAAAAGTATTGAGTTCCACATATTTGATCAAATAAGAAATCAATAAAGGGTAAGGGATACTTGTTTTTTATATTGATCTTATTAAACAATAGATAATCAATATAGATTTTAATTGATCCATATTTCTTTTAGAAAATAGAATAGGTTCAACCCAAGGTGACACACATGGATAAAAGAATCTCTTATATTGGTTCTCTTAGTGTTTCTTATTCAATTCTTACAAATAAATCATGGTAATTCTATAGGTATTTTTTGATATAGGTGTTGCACTATATATGATTTATATTGAAAACATCACTTAAATCTTTGTGGAATACTTGTAAACTCTTCTAGAAAGACATCAAAAATCACCCAACACAATATGCATGTCCTTGATGTTGAGTTTCTCCCCAATCTTTTAAGATAAGCACACCTTCAGAATTGGAATCAACACACATACTATGGATGTAATCTCCACCATATGTTCATATATATCATCGCACTGATAGATGATTATTGGTTGGTTTGGAATATAAAATATGACCTATCATCATTTGAAATTGATGTGGGATTTATATAGATAATTTCAATACGTGCCTATGATAGCATTAAATTCAGAAAAAAAGGAAAATTTCATGGTTTACAGGAAGTAAATTCATATAAACATCATTTGAAGAAAAAAATTAGTCTTAAGATGTAATCGTCAGACCATTAGAGGTTTTCACTACTAATTCAACATCAAATCATTGAGGTGGTACTGTGATACTCATAAAAAATTATTCACATATAAATGATTGAGTAGATCAGGAATTAAATATGACATTAATTGTTTTATAGTTGATGGTAAATTATTTATTTCACCACATCATTATCATACCCATAATTATAAATAGTGATCACATGAGATTTCCTTTTATCACTCAACTTTAGAGTTTTCTAGCACTGATCACTATCATTAACCTTCATATTTGAGCACTAGATATCATATTTCCCATAATCCTTTCATTTAAAACACTGGAGTGTCATTGGTGCATTATGTTGAGCTCTCTCTGTTCATTTTATTGACTGGAATCTTCAAACCACTTCTATAATTTTTTACTACATGGAAAGTTTTCTCACATATAAATCACCTTCTTATTTCTTTCAGGAACTCACCTAAGTTCTCCTTCCCATAGTTTTGGAAGGTAGGAGTTATAAACTTTTTCTTCCATCTATGTGAAATATCATTGGAACATACATAGAACCCCATATTCATTTTCTTATTTTAAGAATCTAGAGGGTTTCCATATTCCATTTCCACTTTTAGTGTAAATTGAATGATTTCTTCATAGATTCCAAAATCTCTTATGGATAATAATCTTTAGATATTTGAATTTAATCTACTAAATAATTGGTCAACCTCACTTTTAGGTGAATGATAATACTTTAAGAGTGCCTCACAATTCTTGTAAAATTCTCTTCATAGGTACCATAACAATAATCATCCTTCTACATAAGCTCGATGAATCCATTTTCCATATTTTTATGAATAATATGAGAAAATTACATATTGAAAAATAATATCCTAAACTAATCCACATCATGGAGTCCATTTCATCTAATTTAATTATATTCTTAATATGATTTCACCACTGATCCGCCTCACCTTCTGTCACACCCCGACCGCAGATATCTTTATTTTACTTCTTTCTTGGTCCCGGTTTAAATTTTTCGAAGATTAATTGTGGTTGGTGGTTTCACGTCGGTGCGCGGTCATCGCACCGCTAGCGGTGATCGTGCATTCGGCCCGGGTGACGATGTGTCCACCCGGCGTTTTAAATATTAAAGTTTTTACGTTGACTTTTTATTATTATTACTATTTGAGTTGCGTTATTATTATAATTAACCAACTTTTATTTACTTTAATTAATTTATTGTTATGATTATTATTATAAAGTATTATTAATATTATTATGAAGGTTTGTTATTATTATTATAAAGCAATTATTATTATCATAACATTTTATTATTATTATTATTATAAGTTTTATTATTGTTATATAAGTTTAATTTTTATTATATAAGTTTTATTGTTATTAAGATTTTATGTTTTATTATTATTATTATAATTATAATTATTATTTTTAATTTTTATCACATATATATATATATATATATTATAACCTAACCCTAACCTACCCCGTCCCTACCTAGCCGCCACTTTTTCTCCCCCCTCTCTCTCTCCCCTTTCTCCTCCTTCTTCCCCGTTTTCTTCTTCTTCCTTCGTTTTCTTCTTTCTTTCCCCTCCTGGTGCGGCCGACCTTGCGCACCGCCGCTGCACCCTCCGCCATCTCCCTCGCCCAGCCATTCCGGCTCACACCCCCCCTGCCCTCGCCTCCCTCCGCCTGTCCCGACTTCTCTCCCGACCACCGCCCTCCTACTCCCTCTCCCCGGCGCGCTCCCTCTCCGCGGCCGCCCCTGCTCTCCCCCTGCACCCCCGTTTTCGCCGCGCCGCCCAGCACCTCTTGGCCGGATCCCGTCCCCGCAAAGCCGCCTGCGCACCGCCTCGCCTAGTTCCGCATAGCCGCACGTCTCCTCCCCTGTCCCGGCCTGCCGACTTCGTCCGACGACCCATCCGCGCGACCCCCTGCCTCGGCGCAACCTCCAGCGACCGCCCCTCCCATCCCAACTCCTCCACCCGATCCTCCCTGCTCTTTCTCGGCCTCCCGACACACCGCCTCTCCGCGCGCCCCGGCGTCTCCCCCTCCAGCGCTCCGTCTCGAGCCCACCGCCCTCCTCCACTCCCGCGTGCGGCCAGCCCCTGCTCACCCCAGCACCACCGCCCTCCCTGTTTCCGGCTCCTGCTGCAGCTCCCGGCCGCCCCGCTTCCCCTGTCCCGTGCCGCACCCCCCCTGCCGTCCGACTCCACCACCTCCGTCCCGCTCTCCCTCTCCCACTGCATGCAGCGCCCCCGGCCTCCGGCCCTTCCCTTGCTTCTCCGCCTTGCGCCGACGCCGCGACCTCCTGCCTCCTCCCGTGAGTTCTGTTTTGTTTTTTTTCATTATTTTATTTTATTTTATTTATGTTGTTTTATTTTGTTTTATTTTGTTCTTTGTTTTTATTTTGTTTTACATATATATAATGATTTAACATTTTTACCATGTTAATAATCTTATAATTACTTTATTATTATTAGGTTATTACTATTATTATTATACTATTATTATTATTGATATTATTATGTTAATATTATCATTTATATTATTATATCATTATTAAAATTATTATTATGTTATTATTATTAATACTATATTATTATTATTATTATTATTATTATAAATATATTATTGTTTTAATTATTAATATATTATGTTGTTATTTTTATTATTATATTATATTATTATATTATTATTGATACTATTGTTATTATAATTATTATCATATCAATATTAATATTAATATTATTATTATCATTATTGTTATAATTATTATTATTATTTAGTTATCATATTGTTATTATTATTATTATTATTGTATTATATTAATATTGTCATTGCTATCATATTATTATTGTGCTAAATTATTATTGTTATTTATTTATCCTCTTGGTTATTTTTGTATGTGTTATTTATCTATATATATTTGTTTAAATGCTTATTTGTCTATTAATTAATTGATTAATTAATTTATTCATTTATTTAATTATTTATTTTTCCTTCGCGGAATCTTGGTGTTTATATTTAATTTATAATAAACCTTTTTCTGTCGCGGGTTGAGTGACGTGCACTTTTTCCACTGTCCAGCGTACACAGTTGTCCGCAAAGGATTGTCCTACTTTCCGTTGAGGTTCCGCCATCTCCGCGCCTCAGTTTCGAGAGTGTTGGACTTTGTCACGTGGCTTCGGACACACGTCGTGTCATCGCGCCTTGGTTCCAAGATCTTTTTACCGTCGCGCTTGGATTTTGAGGTAGGTCTCCCATTGCACTCGCCTTTAAATTAAGAATTTATTTATTCCTTGCCTTTTTTTGAATTTCAGTAAATTTAAGAAAAACAATATTAAGTAGTTTTTATATTGTGGTGATTTGCTGATAATGCAAACTGTTTAATTCTGTCATTTCATTGTTAAAAATGTTTTCTTGGTTTCAATTGTGGGATTTCATAGTAATGTCGCTAAATGGTTCTTCCTGAGTAACGAAAGACATGTTGAATTGGGTTTTGAAATGTTTTTGGCATGTGTAAATTAGAAAATGTACTGTTTATGGAAATGGTGTTTTCTTATAACCTTGATTAGAGTTAATGTCTTATGACCTTTAAACTCGTTTTTGGAAACTTTATATGTGGTTCTTGGTTGTTGAAAAATGTTTCTTTTTGACGCATGATTAAAGGTTTGGATTTTGTTTGAGAAATAGTATTCTTCAGAGAGGTGGTTAAAGGCCCGTTTGGCTCTTGATAAAAGTGGGGTGTGTTTTGATAATGGAAATAATTCTACTTGTGAAACAAATGTGTTCCAGGTTAAGATGCTGATTTGAGTTTCTTAAATAAATTTCTAAGTGCGTTTCTGGTTTTCAATGAAATGGCGTGTGTCATCCCTCTTTAAAAATGATTTAGTCTTAAATGATCAAAATGTAAGTGACATGACGGCCCGATTGGCACTTTATTGAATGTGAAGTGATTATATATATATATACGTACTTGTGAGGGCATTTCTACAGGGGGACTTCCCTTCGAGGGTTGTCGTGTAGTGATGTCCGTGTAAGGGGTTGGCAAGTGCGGTGAGATGAGTCACGCGTGCGAGGGTCTCCCACTTACACAGTGTTACTAAACTACCACGGGTTCCTGGGCGTCTTGTAGATTATCGAGTGACGGTTGCTTGCTAACCCTGATTAGACGGGTTAGTACCCCCTGGAGTTACAGACATGCCAGGAGGGATGTGCCACTGGTTGGCTGTTAGGGCGGCCAGTTGGTTATTGACTATGGAGTACCATGCCGGCAGGTAGTCTGAACCCGAGTACGTCCAGGGGTTTTCTAGGGATGTTCAGGATCACCCATGGTTATTGCTGATAACTTCTGGTTTGTTTTTACTTGCACTTGATTTTCCTTGCCTGTTTACCTTTACTTGCACTTGTTTTCCCTGCTTGTTTTCCTTCAGCCATATTTCACAGCCTATACTGTTAGACTTTGAGAAAAATGGTTTTCAAATGAAAATGCTTTATTCGCTTTGGGTTTAATTTGAAAATGTAACACTTTGCTTTTCAGAACGAGTTTAAAACTAATGAAATGGAACTATCTTTCGAAAAAGAATAAGGGAAATGTCTCGTGTTTGATTTTCAAGTAAAACGTTGTGAAAAATTACTTTTATACATTTTAGTTCAAACCTGGATTATGTAGATTCTTTATTTACTGGCAGTGCATTGGGATTTGTTGTTGGGCTCACCTACTGAGTACTTTTGTGCTCACGCCTATCTTTTACCATTTCAGTCGCAGGTCTTCTGTTTTGAGTCGCTCAGTGTTGGAGCGAGGTTGCTCTCTAGTTGGGTGGTGACCTGAGAGGTCACATGGAGGTACGTGGTTGTGTGGTTTCTTTTTCTTTTCCGCTATTAGTGTTTATTTATTCTGTTTTATTTACTTTTGTTTTGGGCCGAAATCGTTCCCAACGATTAAGTCTTAATGCCCGGCACTGGTTGCCATCCCGGGGGGATCGGGAACGCCCCTCGGGACTTGCCGCGGACCGGCTCGGGTGACCGGTTCAGGGTCGACCGGGGCTGGTTCGTGACAAAATGGTATCAGAGCTGGTTCTTGTTATTTGGGTTGTCCGGTAGAATGAGATTAGGACTGTCGGAACTCGAGGGGTAGGTACGGGAAGAGCGTCGCGAACTCTTGCTCGCACTGATCTTAGAGTTACCAGGGGTAGTTCGGGAATTGTGTCCTTGTCTTTTCCGGTTTGTCTTGGATTGAGAGATGACAATGGAGGCAAGCCGACGTTACATCGTAATTTCACATGGAGTAGTGACCCATGTGGAGTTCGAGTACGTGGTTTGAATTCCTCCTAGTGGTCGACGCTGACTTGGGACATGGCCCACTACCATGTCGCTAGGTTGAGCGTGACTACTAGTCCCTCATTTCAGTGGTTGATGCAAATTTGGCTGTTGCTTTCATTTTGGTTTGTGTGAGTACGTTGTTTGAAATGAAAAAGGGTTTTTGAAAATTGGACTGGTTTCTTTTAAAGGACTTTAAATATATGAAATGGGTTTTAAAACTGAAATCTCTTGTTTTGGAAATCTGTTGCTTTCTTGGAATTGGATAAGAATGATTTGGATTGAAACCTCGGTTCCTCTTTATGAACGTTTGCACATGTGTGAGAATGCATGGAAGGTGTGTGTGGATGCACGTATGAATGGAATGTGAATAAAGACATGTGCAACGGGTCATGGGAGTACCTGGGTGTGTATTTGAAGTTAAAGGCTTGACTTTGTTTTCTAAATTGGTTTTAAAGAGGAAATGGTTTTGGAAAGTTTTTGGTTTGAAAGTGGATTGGTTTTTGGAAAGTGATTTTGAGAAAGGGTGGTTTTGAAATCAAAAATGAAAAGGAAATTTTAAGGAGGAGATTTTATTTTGGGTTGTGTGGTATCTTATTTGTCCTTGTGCTGACTGTTTTTGATGAAGGCGCTTTATTGATGTTGCTTCGGTTTGATGTTGGTCTTGGCCTTGTGTTTTATATGTCGCTCAGGAAATGCCGCCCAGAAAGGTCCCTAAGGATTCTGATAGGTCATGCCCAGTTTTTGGTCCTCCTCAGACTTTGCCTACTCTCCATGGTGATCAGGGTCCGTTAGAGGCAGTAAAATGGCTCGAGGAAGTGGAGCGCGTCTTTAGAATGATGGGAACTCCCGATAATGTTAAGGTTCGTGTAATTATGGAATTTTTCGAGGGTCCAGCTCTGGACCAGTGGAAGGTGGTTACCCCACCGTCAATGCAAGGTGAAATGACGTGGGATGTCTTCAGAATCGTTTTCATCCAACGGTTTGTACCTGAGGAAGTGAAGCTGGAGAAAAAGAGAGAGCTTGTGCATATTCAACAAGGTCAACGGACGGTGAAGGCCTATGTTGACCATTTCAAGGAACTGATTTCCTTTTCTCCAGATGTAGCGTCGCATGAGCTCATGAAGGCCTCTCTTTTCATTGGAGGTCTTCGTCCAGAGATCAAGGAGCGTGTCCTCCCTTCTAAAGACCTTTGTTTCGAGAAGCTGGTGGAGAAAGCTTTCTTGGCTGAGTTGCTTTCCGGTGTGCGGGTGGTTACTACTTCAGCGTCCCCTGTTGTTGTTCATAAGAGTTCCCCCTCTGGTGAGGAAAAGGCGCCAGAGATACCTGTTCCTAATGAGTTATCCCCTTTGGTCCCAGCTTCCAGTTCATCAGATCGTTCGATGGTATGCTTTCAGTGTGGTCGTTTCGGACATTTAAAGCCGTCTTGTCGCAACCCCCCGAAGACGTGTCATCGCTGTGGTTGTCTGGGTCATCTGCAGAAGTTTTGCAAGAAGCGTCACTTGAAGAGGAAGCTGTGATGGGAGAATGTCAGTACCTGACTGTGAGGCAGAAGATGCTTCAGCCATCAGAGCCCCAGCCACAAGTCTCGGGGTGAAGCTCGCGCACAGTCAGGAGTCCCCAGGGTTGTGAAGCCTTGGTCCAGGTTTTGTGTTCCGTGTTAGCAGTGGAACAATCAAGATCTTTTAGTACTTGTTTTTCTGCTGATAAGTTTTGACGTTGTTGTATGTTCATTGTTTTACCATGGGGTTGTCATGGACTTGTCCTATTGTAATCCGAGTAGTCTGGATTATGTAAATGTGTTGTTTTTCTAAAAAGTGACAATGGACTTGTTCGATGATAAATCTAAGCGGACTTGTCGTGAGAATGTAATCTTCCGAATCGTGTGTCCTTCCAAAAAGTGGGTTTGACTCTCGTGTGGGTTGACCCCGTTTTAGTTATGTTGTCGATGTGATTATGCTTTGTGGACTTCGGTGGATCATGTCTCCAATTTGATGTCGGTTAGATGTTTTTCTATGGGTTTTCACTGGTGTTGAAGGTTGTTGACTCTGGTCGAGAATTTAATGTCTAGACGGAGGTGTGGTTTTAATTGTTTTATAAGAGTTGGTTTAAATTGGTTGGGAGTTCCCGCGTCGACCCCCCCCCCCCTTCCCGAGGTTTTCTATTTAAATGGTCATCTTTTCGGCACTAGTTAAGTTCTTGTGGTGGGGAGAACCCCTTCGTGTTCTCCCCTCAATCTCGGACCCCAGTTTTCTCTTGAATCGGTCGGGTGTGACCTGTGTAGAGTAAGGTCATCCCCGAGAACCTCAGTTTTCTTCAGTTCCTTTAGTTCTGTTTGGGCATGGACTTGGTTTTTGGCTGACTAGTGGCCTGGTGACTTTCTGGGGGCAGAAAGTGTCTGTGGTGGGGAGAATTGTCACACCCCGACCGCAGATATCTTTATTTTACTTCTTTCTTGGTCCCGGTTTAAATTTTTTGAAGATTAATTGTGGTTGGTGGTTTCACGTCGGTGCGCGGTCATCGCACCGCTAGCGGTGATCGTGCATTCGGCCCGGGTGACGATGTGTCCACCCGGCGTTTTAAATATTAAAGTTTTTACGTTGACTTTTTATTATTATTACTATTTGAGTTGCGTTATTATTATAATTAACCAACTTTTATTTACTTTAATTAATTTATTGTTATGATTATTATTATAAAGTATTATTAATATTATTATGAAGGTTTGTTATTATTATTATAAAGAAATTATTATTATCATAACATTTTATTATTATTATTATTATAAGTTTTATTATTGTTATATAAGTTTAATTTTTATTATATAAGTTTTATTGTTATTAAGATTTTATGTTTTATTATTATTATTATAATTATAATTATTATTTTTAATTTTTATCACATATATATATATATATATTATAACCTAACCCTAACCTACCCCGTCCCTACCTAGCCGCCACTTTTTCTCCCCCCTCTCTCTCTCCCCTTTCTCCTCCTTCTTCCCCGTTTTCTTCTTCTTCCTTCGTTTTCTTCTTTCTTTCCCCTCCTGGTGCGGCCGACCTTGCGCACCGCCGCTGCACCCTCCGCCATCTCCCTCGCCCAGCCATTCCGGCTCACACCCCCCCTGCCCTCGCCTCCCTCCGCCTGTCCCGACTTCTCTCCCGACCACCGCCCTCCTACTCCCTCTCCCCGGCGCGCTCCCTCTCCGCGGCCGCCCCTGCTCTCCCCCTGCACCCCCGTTTTCGCCGCGCCGCCCAGCACCTCTTGGCCGGATCCCGTCCCCGCAAAGCCGCCTGCGCACCGCCTCGCCTAGTTCCGCATAGCCGCACGTCTCCTCCCCTGTCCCGGCCTGCCGACTTCGTCCGACGACCCATCCGCGCGACCCCCTGCCTCGGCGCAACCTCCAGCGACCGCCCCTCCCATCCCAACTCCTCCACCCGATCCTCCCTGCTCTTTCTCGGCCTCCCGACACACCGCCTCTCCGCGCGCCCCGGCGTCTCCCCCTCCAGCGCTCCGTCTCGAGCCCACCGCCCTCCTCCACTCCCGCGTGCGGCCAGCCCCTGCTCACCCCAGCACCACCGCCCTCCCTGTTTCCGGCTCCTGCTGCAGCTCCCGGCCGCCCCGCTTCCCCTGTCCCGTGCCGCACCCCCCCTGTCGTCCGACTCCACCACCTCCGTCCCGCTCTCCCTCTCCCACTGCATGCAGCGCCCCCGGCCTCCGGCCCTTCCCTTGCTTCTCCGCCTTGCGCCGACGCCGCGACCTCCTGCCTCCTCCCGTGAGTTCTGTTTTGTTTTTTTTCATTATTTTATTTTATTTTATTTATGTTGTTTTATTTTCTTTTATTTTGTTCTTTGTTTTTATTTTGTTTTACATATATATAATGATTTAACATTTTTACCATGTTAATAATCTTATAATTACTTTATTATTATTAGGTTATTACTATTATTATTATACTATTATTATTATTGATATTATTATGTTAATATTATCATTTATATTATTATATCATTATTAAAATTATTATTATGTTATTATTATTAATACTATATTATTATTATTATTATTATTATAAATATATTATTGTTTTAATTATTAATATATTATGTTGTTATTTTTATTATTATATTATATTATTATATTATTATTGATACTATTGTTATTATAATTATTATCATATCAATATCAATATTAATATTATTATTATCATTATTGTTATAATTATTATTATTATTTAGTTATCATATTGTTATTATTATTATTATTATTGTATTATATTAATATTGTCATTGCTATCATATTATTATTGTGCTAAATTATTATTGTTATTTATTTATCCTCTTGGTTATTTTTGTATGTGTTATTTATCTATATATATTTGTTTAAATGCTTATTTGTCTATTAATTAATTGATTAATTAATTTATTCATTTATTTAATTATTTATTTTTCCTTCGCGGAATCTTGGTGTTTATATTTAATTTATAATAAACCTTTTTCTGTCGCGGGTTGAGTGACGTGCACTTTTTCCACTGTCCAGCGTACACAGTTGTCCGCAAAGGATTGTCCTACTTTCCGTTGAGGTTCCGCCATCTCCGCGCCTCAGTTTCGAGAGTGTTGGACTTTGTCACGTGGCTTCGGACACACGTCGTGTCATCGCGCCTTGGTTCCAAGATCTTTTTACCGTCGCGCTTGGATTTTGAGGTAGGTCTCCCATTGCACTCGCCTTTAAATTAAGAATTTATTTATTCCTTGCCTTTTTTTGAATTTCAGTAAATTTAAGAAAAACAATATTAAGTAGTTTTTATATTGTGGTGATTTGCTGATAATGCAAACTGTTTAATTCTGTCATTTCATTGTTAAAAATGTTTTCTTGGTTTCAATTGTGGGATTTCATAGTAATGTCGCTAAATGGTTCTTCCTGAGTAACGAAAGACATGTTGAATTGGGTTTTGAAATGTTTTTGGCATGTGTAAATTAGAAAATGTACTGTTTATGGAAATGGTGTTTTCTTATAACCTTGATTAGAGTTAATGTCTTATGACCTTTAAACTCGTTTTTGGAAACTTTATATGTGGTTCTTGGTTGTTGAAAAATGTTTCTTTTTGACGCATGATTAAAGGTTTGGATTTTGTTTGAGAAATAGTATTCTTCAGAGAGGTGGTTAAAGGCCCGTTTGGCTCTTGATAAAAGTGGGGTGTGTTTTGATAATGGAAATAATTCTACTTGTGAAACAAATGTGTTCCAGGTTAAGATGCTGATTTGAGTTTCTTAAATAAATTTCTAAGTGCGTTTCTGGTTTTCAATGAAATGGCGTGTGTCATCCCTCTTTAAAAATGATTTAGTCTTAAATGATCAAAATGTAAGTGACATGACGGCCCGATTGGCACTTTATTGAATGTGAAGTGATTATATATATATATACGTACTTGTGAGGGCATTTCTACAGGGGGACTTCCCTTCGAGGGTTGTCGTGTAGTGATGTCCGTGTAAGGGGTTGGCAAGTGCGGTGAGATGAGTCACGCGTGCGAGGGTCTCCCACTTACACAGTGTTACTAAACTACCACGGGTTCCTGGGCGTCTTGTAGATTATCGAGTGACGGTTGCTTGCTAACCCTGATTAGACGGGTTAGTACCCCCTGGAGTTACAGACAGGCCAGGAGGGATGTGCCACTGGTTGGCTGTTAGGGCGGCCAGTTGGTTATTGACTATGGAGTACCATGCCGGCAGGTAGTCTGAACCCGAGTACGTCCAGGGGTTTTCTAGGGATGTTCAGGATCACCCATGGTTATTGCTGATAACTTCTGGTTTGTTTTTACTTGCACTTGATTTTCCTTGCCTGTTTACCTTTACTTGCACTTGTTTTCCCTGCTTGTTTTCCTTCAGCCATATTTCACAGCCTATACTGTTAGACTTTGAGAAAAATGGTTTTCAAATGAAAATGCTTTATTCGCTTTGGGTTTAATTTGAAAATGTAACACTTTGCTTTTCAGAACGAGTTTAAAACTAATGAAATGGAACTATCTTTCGAAAAAGAATAAGGGAAATGTCTCGTGTTTGATTTTCAAGTAAAACGTTGTGAAAAATTACTTTTATACATTTTAGTTCAAACCTGGATTATGTAGATTCTTTATTTACTGGCAGTGCATTGGGATTTGTTGTTGGGCTCACCTACTGAGTACTTTTGTGCTCACGCCTATCTTTTACCATTTCAGTCGCAGGTCTTCTGTTTTGAGTCGCTCAGTGTTGGAGCGAGGTTGCTCTCTAGTTGGGTGGTGACCTGAGAGGTCACATGGAGGTACGTGGTTGTGTGGTTTCTTTTTCTTTTCCGCTATTAGTGTTTATTTATTCTGTTTTATTTACTTTTGTTTTGGGCCGAAATCGTTCCCAACGATTAAGTCTTAATGCCCGGCACTGGTTGCCATCCCGGGGGGATCGGGAACGCCCCTCGGGACTTGCCGCGGACCGGCTCGGGTGACCGGTTCAGGGTCGACCCGGGCTGGTTCGTGACACCTTCTAAATGGTAGACATACAAAATGAAATTTTCATTCTCCAAACAATGGAGAATGTAAAATATTTATTTGGTGTTATTCATACATTACTCAAAAACTAGTGGATCAGTTGAGACACTAAAATAAGGGTACATTTTCTCATTACGTACATAACAAAATATATTTCCCCCCTCAATTGTCTAGATTTTTAGAATAATTCATATGCTGAGAAATTTGTATGAGCATTACAATGATATATTATATTCCTACCCCAATTAAATTTCACATATTAGGAGTAAAGCCATTTCATTTTGCATCACACTCAACATTGACATTATTCCTTCAAGTTCTATTATTTGACTACAACAAAGAAATATAGTGTAAGAAGAATTAATCATTATGAAGAACATCATAATCATTAAAAAAATTATAGGATCACTAAATCATCAAACCTTATTTTTAATCCATGAAACCTTAGGATTAACCTAGGTCATTCATGGTAATTATTGAAATCATTTGTGAAGGTTTGAATTTTTTTATGAATTTCTGGAGAATATGAACCATGATTGTAAAACTATGAGTGTAGGAAGGATCATTATCATGTACCATGTAATGGTCGATTCAAACCCAATATACTTTTTTTAGTGTTATTTCCCCTTGGTACATCTATGCTTGAACAATGACCACTTGTAGTATCCAAGTAGCAATGTAATTACATATAAACCAATTACTGTATCCTTAAAAAATATTCTATAATATTTTCTTATACATATAATTATCTCAAGCTTATCCTTATACATATCCCTAGGTATATCACTAATGTGTTCTAATCATAGTTTATAATAATAAACTAAACCTTGATCTGATACAAATTATAGAGACCTATACTTATTTTATATAAAAATTAAATCTTAGTTGATGAATATTTATTTCATAACATAATGATCCACTGAAAAATCTTTTAGTTCTAGAGCCATAGTAAACATGAATTCATTAATAACTATATCATAAGTGAGATACATCATCTCCCACTAGGTTCTTCAAAACAATCACCCTTCATTAACATATCTTACATAATAATATTCTTCATATCATATGGAGATGGAACATAAGAAAGGGTGGCCTCATATGAGCAATAAGTGTAAATAAAGGTGATATCGATATAACATTAGAATACGGGTATGTGGACCTAAGAATGAAATTTTAAAACTACACATTGCTTATCATATATTATAAACATGAGTCGTGGAATAAATCATAGTAGTTCATAGGAACTAAATGAGAATATAATGAAATAACATGATCCATGAGAGCATTAAATTTGAATAATACATATATTTTTAAAATAAAAATATTCTTAAAACATTATGGATATGTAAATATAGAAATAGGTTCAATAATTTTTTCAAGGACATGAAATAAATCCCTCCCATAAAATTATTCATATGTGATCACTCCTATGCATAACATTCTAGACATGAAATCATGGTCCTTGAACAATATTGTGAACATGTAATTAGGTTCACTCATAATATTTTGAACATGTAATCAAGTTCATGCATAACATTGTGAGCATGTAAAAAATCTCACATATATCATTATGCGCATGTAATCAAGCCCACACACAACATATTTACTCATGAGTTATCTATTTATACCCAACGCATTGGAGAGAGATATAGGTCCCAACCATCCTTGGTTATAATGTATCCTCCATCATTGGTTATAATGTAACCACCATATCATAATGAGAACAATACCTTCATGTTCAACAAGATCATAAAGAATTCATCAAATTAGAACATAGGAAAAGAAATAGGTTCCATAAACATTTCATCATGCCATAACCCATGCAAGGAAATGAGTTTCAAAAAAATTTATACATAATAATCAAAAATATTAAAAATAATGAATAAATAATGTATCTATGGATTATAAACCCTTTAATTATTATTTAACATCCATGGATGTCAACATAGATGGAAATTTATTTTGAAAGAAAACCATTTGGGGCATTTATTGTAGAAAATAACATATCCTTGAAAATCACTTTTTTAAAATTATAAATTCATACAATATTGTAAAAATAAATATATTTAAAATTACCTTCAAAATTTATACAAGAATATTCAAATAAAATAATGTTCATCAATGATGGAAATTCCATTCTTCTCATACATGTTAAAATAAATATTCCATTAATATTTTTTGTAATAGCCAAATTATCCTTGTTTTTTTAAATGATGATTATTTTTTTTTAAAATATGATTAAATTTTAATTTAATAAATCATATAGAAAATACAAAACATTTTTTGAAAACATTTTTATAAAACATGGATATATAAGAAAATGGTTTTAACAGAAGAGTGAAATAAAGTTGATTTCCTTTAAAAAATTAATTTTGAATATTGAGTACATAAAGAGAAGAAAATTAAGGGAAAGTATTCATTAAAAAATAATATCTATATGATATGAAAAAACCTTAATTTATTAAAAAATATATCATAATATTTCACCACTAAAACTATAATGATAAATAATCCCAATAAACATTGAGATTGTAACACCAAGACTCACCACTTTGGTAACATTTGAATCATAATCCCCATTAAATTATATCATAAAATTAACCTTTAAATATCATAAATTGATTTATATTCATGATATAAAATTTCAAATTGAAATTATATAATCCTTGTAAAAAATGATCGGTGCATAACATAACATATGTCTCAAAGAAGCAAAATTGAGATTAAAATCCCTTAGCTTATGTCTAGACTTCATTCATACATGTTAGAACCTCATTTATACAAAATATAAGTTTATTGTAAACCTATTAAAATCCATACTTATTTAAATCATACCATATATGATTTATTTATTACATTTTATTACCCATTTATTAACAATTCCTTGTTAAAAGTGTGTATTAGGCAATAAATGCTTTTTTCATGTATGATTTTTTTGTACTCATAATTTGATCATGGTTCAATAGTATAATGAGTTTTAATCAAAATAAAAATATCATATATATTTTTTACATATGTTTTTATATTAATCCATTAAATTTATTGATAGAAAATGAAATACATTGTTCATGAAGATGGCAGTTCATACGTACGCATGAATGTTGTCTCCATTTTATTTATGTATAAAAAGAAGGAAATATAAATAATATGTTCCCTTTAAGAATCATAATTATTTATTATATATCACATATATTTATTAAATTTACCCTAATTACTTTCATGAAATGTGTTAGTCAAAAATAAATCACACCGCTTCGTGAGGCTACAGTTTTTTATACACACGAACGAGGTTATTGTATCCCCCACAAGATCAAAATAAGAAGTTATATGTGAGATAATAATTTAATCATTATAATTATTCTAAAAATATAATATATATTAATTTAATTTATCCTTATTTCCATCCATGTAAAATATAAATGAAAAACTCATCACATTAGTTCGTGAGGAGGTAGTCTTCCATACACACCAGTAAAATTATTTTTTTCCAAAAGTGTAATGGGCTGGTCCTCCCTAGTCCATCAGATTGTGAAAATATGGTGTTTGAGGTGTTCTGGGAGGCAATAGTGACTCATTTCCCAAGTTTTTCAAAAATACAGTTTTTCAAATGGTAGTTCATCTGTCGGTGAGTCATCCACCGATAGGTGGTGGTGGTATGCAGCCAATAGTGAGTCACCAAATAGTGATGCATGCACTATTAGCTCACCCACTAGTGACTCACAATTCAAGGTCTCATGTGTTTGCTCGTTATGTGGACTCATCCAATGGTAATTCATCCAATTATGAGTCTCCCAACAATGACTTGTCCATTGACAGCTCACCAAACAGTGACTCATCCATCGATGACATGCGACAGTGAGTCATCCAGTGGTAGATCATTTAGTGGTGAGTTTTCTACTAGTGAATCACCCACCTATGACCCACGATGGTTACTCACATAATTGTTTTTCATTTCCAATAGTTTGTCAAAATTAATGTTTTCTCCATTTTTCCCAGTTTTTCCCCTTAAATGTTTTATTTTACATAAATTGAGTTTAACACCTTATTTAAGGGGTTTTGAAGCCATTTAATGGGATATAAAATATATCTTTAAATTCCTATCATCTGATATGCTCCTAAATGGAAAAGTCGTGTGGTATTGGTCAAGACCCGCCATTAATGAATTTTAAAATACCTTTTCTATTGATTTAGGATCTGACATTTCTAAATCTAAGATCATTTTTCCCTTCTGAACTTCCATTTTCACTTGATACTGGACGTCACCAGAACCTTTCTTCCCTAATAAGTTTTGTATCTATATTGTAGTAGTCAATATATGTTTTTTCTGTGGTGTTAATGCGTGCTACCCATTTTGGTTTCACCAAGAATATTCTCATCAGCTCCACATAGAATTATGTTTTCCTTCATCCCTCATATTTCTCTATCAAGTAGGGTGGGTGTATGAATATATCCTTTGTGGGGATAGAATAATACCAACATAATAAATATAATTGAATTGGTTTACACTATAGGAAATTAAGCCTTTACAACAGTTTCAAACCGTTGGTAAAGTCTGCGAAATCATTGGCAAGTAAGGCATGGCAGTAGCCAATTACCAACGATTCTTGTATAACTGTTGGGAAAGGCAGTGTAATTGGAGTATTGCCAACTGTTTTACAAACTGTTGGAAATACTGGCATGTAATCCTATTTTACCAATGATTTAAATAACTGTTGGTATATATAATTATTTCCATGATTTACCAACGGTTTACTAAAACCGATAGTAAAAATATATATAGCACTATACCAACGGTTTTAGTAAACCGTTACTATAGTGTATTACCTGAATTTCACAACCTGACCACCTAAAATCTTCTCCACTGCAAACTCAACTACACACCTGCATACACTCTTAACAACAACAAAAACACCTCATATAGCACACAAAATCATAGGAAAATAGGATACTATTATAACCATGGAATGTACCACAATTATAATCATGTATATGAACCCAATTACCCTATGCAATACAAAATTCATAATTGAATTCTCAATTGAATACATGCAGAATGAATTGTGTAATGAATTCTGAATTATGAATCAATAACACCTAAAAAATTAATTATGTGGCTTAGAAAATTCTGAATTATATATAACACATATATAATATGACATACAAGGGGTTGGGGGTGTCCTAGGAGGTGGGGGTATCCAGGGGTGAGTGGATGTCCACGGGGATGGGGGTGTCTAGGGGGTGGGTTATACAGAATTAAGAATACATAAAAAAGTTCATTTTCTATAACGCATACACAATAGAATTAGGAAATTAGAAGCTAATAACCCCAAAATAAAGTATCAATATAATCCGAATACGTTTGGTCAGGTTTCCGTATACCAGTGGTTTTTACTTAAAATGATGTCGATTTTAAACAAAATACAGAAACATAGAGTGATACTGGCCACATCGAGTCTCTGATTGAGGCAGGGTTGACTCATACACATCATAGATGACTCATGGATTGTTGTCATAAATTATCAACAGAATTTGAATGTGTTTGGTTGGTTTTCCGTATGTCAGTTGTTGTTTTTTATGTAAAATGTTTTCTATTTCAAATAAAGGTGAGACACTTTGAGTGGTGCCGGCCACACCACGCCTCAGATTGAGGTGGGGTTGACTCGTACACGTCACATACGACCCATGGATAATTGTTCTAAAGTATCATCACAATCTGAATATGTTTGGTGGTATTTCTGTATGCTAGTTGTAGTTTTCACTAAAAATCATGTCCATTTCAAATAAAAGCGAGATACTTTGAGTGGTTTCGGCCACACCGGCCCTCATATTGAGACAAGGTTGACTCTTACATGTCACATATGACCCATGGATCATTTTCCTAAAGTTTCAACCAAATCCGAATGCGTGTGGTCAGTTTTCTGTATGTCAGTTATTGTTTTCACCTAAAATGATGTCCATTTAAAAAAAAGAGAGACACTTTGAGTGGTGTCGGCCATACCGCATCTAGTATTGAGGCGGGGTTGACTTGTACATGTAACATATGACCCATGGATCATTGTCCTAAATTTTAAACAGAATCTGAATTCATTGGGTCGGTTTTCCATATGTCAATTCATTCTTTCACTTAAAATGATGTTTATTTTAAACAAAAGAGAGACACTTTGAGTGGTTCCAGCCACACCGCGTTTGGGATTGAGGTAGGGTTGACTCGTACACATCACATATGACCCATGGATTGTTTTCCTAAATTTTCAATAGAATCCAAATGTGTTTGGTCAGTTTTCCGTATGTCAGTTGTTGTTTTCACTTAAAATGATGTCCATTTTAAACAAAAGAGAGACACATTGAGAGGTGTCAGACACACCGCACCTCGGATTGAGGCAGGGTTGATTCGTACATGTCAAAAATGACCCATGGATCATTTTCCTAAACTATCAACACAATCTGAATGCGTTTGGAATGCATTTGACCGTTAAACACATGTTTTTGCCATTTACGACACGCAACGTGCGTTTTCGGCCACTGCGGTCACACGACACCTTCGATTGACATGTCGTCTGGCCGACCGTTTCAAAATTCATCTACCCTTTTTTTCATCTGATATCATGGTATTCTGAGGCCATTCGGCCAGTTTTGACCACCCCAAACATGTTTTTCAAGCGTGTCAAACACCTAAAAACACATATTCAGTCGTGCCGCGTAAACCACACATCTGAATGACGTGACGTCTCCTCGTACATCTCACGAATAATAATCCAGGTGTTTTCATGTGATTTCAAGTCATTCTGATGTCGCTCTACATGTATTTGACCATTAAACACATGTTTTGGCCATTTATGACATGCATAGTGTGTTATCGGCCACCGCAGTCACATGACACCTCTGATTGACGTGTCGTCTAGCTGACCATTTCAAAATTCACCAACTCTTTATTGTCGTCTGATTTCATGGTATTCCAAGGTCGTTCGGCCGGTTTTGACCACCCCATGCACATTTTTCAAGTGCCCCAAACACCTAAAAACACATATTCAGCCATGTCGCGCAATCCGCGCACCCGAATGATGTGTTGTCTCCTCGTACACCACAAGAATAATAATTGGGGTGTTTTCGTGTGATTTCAAGTCATTCTGATGTAATTCGGCATACATTTGACCGTTAAACACATGTTTTGGCCATTTACGGCTCGCGGAGTGCATTTTCGGCCACCGCGGTCACACGACACCTCCAATTGACGTGCCGTCAGACCAACCATTTCACAATTAACCCACCCTTTATTGTCGTCAGATTTCATGGCATTCTAAGGTTGTTCAGCTGGTATCGACCACCCCACGCATATTTTTCAAGCATGCCAAACACCTAAAAAACACATATTCAGCCGTGTCGTGCAAACCGCACGTCCGAATGATGTGTCGTCTCCTCAATCACCTCACGAATAATAATTAGGGTGTTTTCGTGTTATTTCAAGTCATTTTGATGTTGTTCGACATGCATTTGACCGTTAAATGCATGTTTTGGCCATTTACGACACGCTGAGTGCGTTTTCAGCCACTACGGTCACATGACACCTCCGATTTACGTTCTGTCTGGATGACAATTTCACAATTTACCCACCCTTTGTTTTTGTCTGATTTCATGGTATTCTGATGTCATTCGGCCAGTTTCGACCACACCACACACATTTTTCAAGCACGCCAAACACCTAAAAAACACATATTCAGCCATGTCGTGCAAACTGCACATCCTAATGACGTGTCATCTCCTCGAACACATCAAGAATAATAAATAGGTGTTTTCTTGTGGTTTCAAGTCATTCTGATGTCGTTTGGCAAGTATTTGACCGTTAAACGCATGTTTTTTCCATTTACGACTCGTCGAGTGCATTTTCGGCCACCGTGCATACAATACACCTTTGATTGACGAGCCCTCTAGCTGACCATTCACAATTCACCCACCCTTTGTTGTTGTCCGATTTCATGGCATTCTGAGGTCATTCGGTCGGTATCGACCACCCCACGCACGTTTTTCAAGCATGCTAAACACCAAAAAAACACATATTCAGTCGTGTTGTGCAAACCGCGTGTCCGAATGATGTGTCGTCTCCTAGTACACCTCATAAATAATAAATAGGTTGGTTTTGTTTGATTTCAAGTCATTCTGATGTCGTTCGGCATGCATTTGACCGTTAAGCACATGTTTTGGCCATTTATGACAGGCGGAGTGCGTTTTCGGCCACCGCGGTCACATGAATCCTCCGAATGTCATGCCCTCTGGCCGAACATTTCACAATTCACCCACCCTTTATGTTTGTCTAATTTTATTGTATTCTGAGGTCGTTTGGCCAGTTTTGACCACCCAATGCACATTTTTCAAGAGTACCAAACACTTAAAAAACACATATTTAGATGTGTCGTGCAAACCGCGCGTCCAAATGACGTGTCGTCTCCTCATACACCTCACGAATAATAATTGGGGTGTTTTCTTGTGATTTTAAGTCATTCGGATGTCGTATGACATGCATTTGACCGTTAAATGCATGTTTTGGCGATTTACGACATGTGGAGTGTGTTTTCAGCCACCACGTTCACACGACACCTCCGATTGACATGTCGTCTGGCCGACCATTTCGCAATTCACCCACCCTTTATTGTCATCTGATTTCTTGGCATTCCATGGTTGTTCGGCCTATATCGTCCACGCCACACATGTTTTTCAAGCGTGTCAAACACCAATAGAACACATATACAGCCGTTCTGCGCAAACCGCGTGTCCGAATGATGTATCGTCTCCTCGTACGCCTCAATAATAACGGTTAGGGTGTTTCGTGTGATTTCAAGTAATTCTGATGTCGTTCGGAATTCATTTCACCATTATACACATGTTTTCTCCATTTACGACATGTAGAGTGCGTTTTCGGCCACCACAGTCACACGACACCTCCAATTCATGTGCTGCCTGGTGGAACATTTCACAATTCTCCCACTCTTTGTTGTCATATGATTTCATGGTATTCCAAGGTTGTTTGGCTGGATTCGACCACCCCACGCACATTTTTCAAGCACGCCAAACACCTAAAAAACACATATTCAGTCGTTCCGTGAAATCCACGCATCTGAATGATGTGTCGTCTCCACGTACCCCTTAATAATAATAATTAGGGTATTTTCGTGTGATTTCAAGTCATTTAGATGTCGTTCGACATGCATTTGACCGTTAAATGCATATTTTGACCATTTACAACACACGGAGTGCGTTTTTGGCCACCGCGGTCACATGACACCTCTGATTGACGTTCTTTCTATCCTACCATTTCACAATTCACCCACCCTTTGTTGTTGTCAGATTTCATGGAATTATGAGGTCGTTCAGCCAGTATCGACCACCGCACCCACATTTTTCAAGTGTGCCTAACACCGAAAAAAACATATTCAGTCGTGTTGTGCAAACTGCGCATCTGAATGGTGTGTCGTCTCTTCATACACCTCACGAATAATAATTACGGTGTTTTCGTGTGATTTCAAGTCATTATGATGTTGTTTGGCATGCCTTTGACTATTAAATGCATGTTTTGGCCATTTACGACACGTGGAGTGCGTTTTCGGCCATCGCGATCACATGACTCCTCCGATTGACGTGTCGTCTAGCCGACCATTTCACAATTCACCACCCTTTGTTGTCGTCTAATTTCATGGAATTTTGAGGTCCTTCGGCCAGTTTCGACCACCCCACCCATGTTTTTTAAGCACGCTAAACATCTAAAAAATACATATTCAATCGTGTCGCACAAAAAATGCGTCTGAATGACGTGTCGTCTCCTCATACACCTCACAAATAATAATTAGGGTGTTTTTGTGTGACTTGAAGTCATTCTGATGTCGTTCGACATACATTTGACTGTTAAACACATGTTTTCACCATTTACGACACGCGAAGTGCGTTATCGGCTACTACGGTCACACTACTCATCCGATTGACATGTCGTCTAGCCGAACATTTCACAATTCACCCACCCTTTGTTTTTGTCTGATTTCATTGTATTCCAAGGTAGTTCGGCCTATTTCGACAACCCCACACACGTTTTTCAAATGTGCCAAACACTAAAAAACACATATTCAGCCATACCGCGCAAACCGCATGTTCAAATGACATGTCGTCTCCTCGTACACCTCACGAATAATAATTAGGGTGTTTTCGTGTAATTTAAAGTCATTCTAATGTCGTTCGGCTTGCATTTGACCATTAAATGCATGATTTGGCCATTTACAACACGCGGAGTGCGTTTTCGGCCCCCGTGGTCACACGACACCTCCGATTGATGAGACATCTATCCCACCATTTCACAATTTACCCACCTTTTGTTGTCATCCGATTTCATGGAATTCTGAGGTCGTTCGGCTGGTATCGATCACCCCACGCACGTTTTTCAAGTGCGCCAAACACCTAAAAACACATATTCATCCATGCCATTCAAATTGCACATCAGAATGATGTTATGTCTCCTCATACACCTCATGAATAATAATTAGGGTGTTTTTGTGTGATTTAATTTGATTCTGATGTCGTTTGGCATGCATTTGACCGTTAAATGCATGTTTTTTCATTTACGACACGTAGAGAACGTTTTCAGCCACCGCGGTCACCCGATACCTCCGATTGATGTGCCTTCTAGCCGACCATTTCAAAAATCACCCACACTTTTTTTCGTCTTATTTCAGGGTATTCCGAGGTCGTTCGGTAGTTTTGACTACACCACGCACGTTTTTCAAGCACGCCAAACAAGTAAAAAATACATATTCAGCCATGCTGCGCAAACCGCTCGTCCGAATGATGTGTCGTCTCCTCGTAAACCTCGCGAATAATAATTAGGGTGTTTTCGTGTGATTTCAAGTCATTCTGATGTTGTTCGTCATGCATTTGATCATTAAACGCATGTTTTGGCCATTTACGACACGTGGAGTGCGTTATTGGCCACCGCGGTCAAATGACACCTCCGATTGACGTGCCGTCTGGGCGACCAATTCACAATTCACCCACTATTTGTTTTTGTATGCTTTCAAGGCATTCTGAGGCCGTTCGGCCAGGTTCGACTACCCCTTGCACGTTTTTCATGCACGAAAAACGCCAATGAAGAACATATCCAGTCGTGCCATGCAAACCGCATGTCCAAATGAAGTGTTTTCTCCTCATACACCACAAAAATAATAATTAGGGTATTTTTATGTGATTCCAAGTCATTCTGATGTCGTTTGGCATGCATTTAACCATTAAACACATGTTTTGGCCATTTACAACACGCAGAGTGTGTTTTCGACCACCACGATCACACGACACCTCCAATTGATTTGTCGTCTGGCCGACCATTTCAAAATTCACCCACTCTTTACTTTCGTCTGATTTCATGGTATTCCAAGGTCGTTCGGCCAGTTTCGACCACCCCACGCAGGTTTTTCAAGAGCGCCAAACACCTAAAAAACCAATATTCAGATGTGCCGTGCAAATCGCATGTCAGAATGAAATGTTGTCTCCTCGTACACCTCAAGAAAAATATTTAGGGTGTTTTCATGTGATTTCAAGTCATTCCGATGTCATTCGGCATGCATTTGACCCTTAAATGCATGTTTTGGCCATTTACGACACACAGAGTGCATTTTCGGCCACCGTGGACACACGACTCCTCCGATTAACATTCTGTCTGGACAAACATTTCACAATTCACCCACCCTTTGTTGTCGTCTGATTTCATGGTATTCCGAGGTCGTTCGGCCAGTATTGACCACCCCACGCATGTTTTTGAAGCATACCAAACACCTAAAAAACACATATTCAGTCATACCGCGCAAACTGCGCATCTGAATGACATGTCGTCTCCTCGTACACCTCAAAAATAATAATTAGGGTGTTTTCCTGTGATTTAAAGTCATTCCGATGTCGTTCAACATGAATTTGACCGTTAAACGCATGTTTTGGCCATTTACGACACGCGAAGTGCGTTATCGGTCACTGTGGTCACACGACAACTCTGATTGACATGTCGTATAGCCGACCATTCCAATATTCACCCACTCTTTGTTTTTTTCTGATTTCATGGTATTCTGAGGTCATTTGGCCGGTTTCGACCACCCCACGCACGTTTTTCAAGCATGCCAAACACCTAAAAAACACATATTCATCCGTGATGCGCAAACCGCGGGTCCGAAGGATGTGTCGTCTCCTCCTACACCTCATGAATAATAATTAGGGTGTTTTCGTGTGATTTCAAGTCATTATGATGTCGTTCAAGATGCACTTGACCGTTAGACGCGTGTTTTGTCCATTTACGACACACGGAGTGTGTTTTTGGCTACCGCGGTCACATGACACCTCTGATTGATGTGTTGTCTAGCCGGCCATTTCACAATTCACCCACGCTTTGTTTTCATCCAATTTCATGGCATTCTGAGGTCCTTCAGCCAATTTCAACCACCCCACAAATGTTTTTCAAGCGCGCCAAACAAAAAAAACACAAATTCAGCAGTGCTGCACAAACTGTGGGTCTGAATGACATTATGTCTCCTCTTACACCTCAAGAATAATAATTAGGGTATTTTCCTGTGATTTAATGTTATTCCGATGTCTCTAGGCATTCATTTCACCATTAAATGCATGTTTTGGCCATTTACGACACGCGGAGTGAGTTTTCATCCACCGTAGTCACACGACACCTCTGATTGATGTGTCGTCTGGCCGACCATTTCACAATTCACCCACTATTTATTGTCGTCTGATTTCATGGTATTCCGAGGTCATTTGGCCGGTTTCGACCACCTCTCGCATGTTTTTCAAGCACACCAAATACCTTAAAAACACATATTCGTCCGTTCTGCACAAAAAGTGCATCCGAATGACGTTTTGACTCTTCCTACACATCAAGAATAACAAATAGGGTGTTTTCATGTGATTTAAAATCATTTTGTTGTTGTTCGGGATCCATTTGACCGTTAAACGCATGTTTTGGCCATTTACGACACGCAGAGTGCGTTTTCGGCCACAGTTGTCACACAACACCTCTGGTTGACGTGTTGTCCGGCTGACCATTTCACAATTCACCCACTCATTGTTGTCATCTGATTTCATGGTTTTCTAAGGTCGTTCGGCTAGTTTCAACCACCCCACACACATTTTTTAAAGCACGCCAAACAACTAAAAAACACATATTCCACTATGTCACACAAACCACCCATCTGAATGATGTGATGTATCCTCTTACACCTCACTAATAATAATTATGATGTTTTCTAGTGATTTTAAGTCATTATGATGTCGTTCGCCATGCATTTGACTGTTAAATGCATGTTTTGGCCATTTACGACACGCAGAGTGTGTTTTCGGCCACCGCAGTCACACAACAGCTACAATTGATGTGCTGTCTGGATGACCATTTCAAAATTCACCCACCCTATGTTGTCGTCTGATTTCATGGCCTTCTGATGTTGTTCGGCCAGTTTCGACCACCCCACGCACGTTTTTCAAGCACGCCAAACACCTAAAAAAGACATATTCAGTCATTCCGCACAAACCGCAAGTCCGAATGATGTGTCGTGTGCTTCTAAACCTCTCGAATAATAATTAGGGTGTTTTTGTGTGATTCAAGTCATTCTGATGTCGTTCGGGATGCATTTGACCATTAAACGCATGTTTTGGCCAATTACGACACGTGGAGTGCGTTTTCGGCCACCACGGTCACACGACACCTCTGATTGATGTGTCGTCTAGACGACCATTTCACAATTCACCCACCCTTTGTATTTTTCCAATTTCATGGCATTATGAGGTCTTTAGGCTGATGTCGACAACCCCAGACATGTTTTTCAAGCACGCCAAACACCTAAAAAATACATATTCAGCCGTACCGTGAACACCGCAGGTCCGAATGACGTGTCGTCTCCTCCTACACCTCAAGAATAATAATTAGTGTGTTTTCTTGTAATTTCACGTCATTATGATGTCCTTCGGGATGCATTTGACTGCAAAACTCATGTTTTGGCCATTTACGACATTCGGAGTACGTTTTCGGCCATCACGGTCACACGACACTTCCGATTGATGTGCCGTCTGGCCGACCATTTCACAATTCACCCACCCTTTGTTGTCATCCGATTTCATGGAATTATGAGGTTGTTCGAACGATTTCAACCACCCCACGCACATTTATCAAGCACGCCAAACACCTAAAAAACACATATTCAACCTTGTCGCGCAAACCGCGTGTCTGAATGACGTGTCGTGACCGCGGCATAACCATGGCATCACAATTAGAAAATACAGCCATGTTCAAAAGAGATATAACCACTTTTGATAGAGAATAACATCCATATAACCAACTCATAAATCTGAGACCAACATTTTACTTCACCAATTCCAATTACATAATATATGCAATACCAAATTATGTTTAATGAACCAATAAATTAATTGGAAAGAAACTCCTCACAATAACCCATAAAATCTCATATCGCATCACTAACCTCCAAACCATTACAACATCATTAGTCGTCCATATTTGGTCAAAAATAAAGAGTTATACTGAATTCAAAAATATCCAGTGTGAAAAATTAGCCTCATCCTCACTGCCATCTCTGTCCTCGTCATCGTCCCCATGCTCATTCTAGGTTAAGTATTTCTTATTCATAATGATCATTTGATTGTATGGTTAATTATTTATTATTTCTTCTGTAAAGAATAATTAGGGACACATACTATTTTTCAAAGTTCAAGAAGATACTCCATATGTTCTATTGTGCAAAGGATAAGTAAACAGTGTGTCATTTTATATATATATAGATTTTGATAGAAACATGATACATACTATTTATTTAATAAATAGTGTACAAAAATTAAGATGAATAAGTTCTTCATGTTTGATATGATCTTAATTAAAGGAGTGATTTTCATGAAATACTATGATTAAATATTACAAACAATTTCTTATGAGTTCATATACATGAAGCTGTAATATTTGAAGCATTGAGATTAAAAAAACTATGAATATTTAAAATTAGAACTCAAGAAAGAGACATCATTCCCTTATAAATGTATATGAGTAATGAAAACATTAATTGGACAATGTGTACATCGATGTAGTGATTTGAGTAAACAATTTGTGGAGTAGTGAATCATAATAATTTTCAAAATCCCTAGAAATAGGGAATAACGATATCGTTGAGAATAGAAGGATATCCTTGAGAATAGGTGGAAGGATATCCTTGAGAGGAGGTGGAAGGAGTATAACCTAGCAGCTGATCGGGTGGAAGAGGTGCACCTGTGATGGGGCTTCTCAAGGGCTTCTGGGAGTCGGGCAGTGCTTCTGGAGTTGCGACTTCTGGAATTGGGGTCTGCTTCTAGAATTGGGGTGGGGGTCACCTGCCCTGTTGAATTTGTGGGAAAATTTTCCCAACGGTTGTTAAAAACCATTGGGAAGATGCCATCTTTCCCAACGGTTTCATCAAACCGTTGGGAAAACTCATTTTTTACCCATCTTTCCCAACGTTTTCATCAAACCGTTGGGAAAACTCATTTTTTCACCATCTTTCCCAACTTTTTCATCAACCCATTGAGAAAACACATTTTTTACCCATATTTCCCAACGGTTTCATGAAACCGTAGGGAAAAATCAATTTTTACCCGTCTTTACCAACAGTTTGCATTAACCGTTGGAAAACAATACCTATAACAACAGTTCAATGGAACCATTGGTATACAAGTGTTGGGAAAAGCTTGATTTCTAGTAGTGTTAAGATCAATATAAAGGTCTGAGAAAAGTTATATATTCTTTATTGTTACCTTTTTATTTTGTGATTGTTTGGGAATATATGCCTACCGAAAATAGTGACCATTGGGGGTCCTTTCTTGTGCACATAATATTTAAGAATCCATGTTGATATGCTTCTGGTTATACAAATTTATGGATTCTATTAACCAAAAATATTCAGATAAAATAAATAGATGCCTATAATTATGTGGTTTATTTGATAACACCCTAAATTAAGTGGAATTTAATAAAAGATACCCTGCTAAATCTGGAAGCTTGTATTTCTCTATAATGTGTTGTAACTTGTTTGCAGACACAATCTTATATTGTGGGTTGGCTCTAGTGATATGATTAATGGAATATGACTATGTTTTGATATGTGTTGGTAGTGGGTGAGATGTTTTATGTTTGGGGTTGTGATTATTTTAATTTCATATATGGCTGTGTAGTGGGGCTGCAATAAGTATTGTTATACATCATGTCTGTATGTTTTTAATAGTGGGAATATGAATAAAGGGTTCCAAAATATGTATGTGGTTGTAAATTGGAGGTGATGTGGGATTCACAGAAAGAAATCGATGGGTTTTTTTTTGTGGTGCTACATTCTATGTGTTGTTTTCTATATTGTGTAATTTTATTCTAATTTCTTGGGATGTATGGAACTAAAATTTTATATCGGTTCATCAGAGGAATATGGAATAATTGTTTATTTGAAATAGAATGTAGTATGTTAAAAAATAAAGGCTGAATGATAACATGATGCAAATTAATGAAGAAATGTGTGGTAAATATGGTATTATTCAATAATTGTGAAATCTATTAAGCAACAGAATGTGGATTAAAAGTCTAATGTGGATTGTGTCTTGTGTACTACTTGTATGGTGTTGGAATTATGATACATGGTTGGTTCTATTATATCTACCCAAATATTAATGGAATTAATATTGTATTTTAATGACTTAAAATGGTTGTGTTTAATGATTAAATTGATGATTGGATGTATTTTTCACTTGTCGATGTTATGTATAAACATACTAACTTGGGGTATTAATTGAATTTAAGGCATGTTGTGTGGTTGTGTAATTAGATGTGCCAGCAAAGGTGGTGTCTTGTGAGTTGGTTGTTTGTTTTCAAACCTATAGGATGAGAAGTGTGTTTCATATATAAATAAATATACATGTATTTTCGTTGTTATTTTTATACACACCCCACCCTAGTTTATCACTATGTTCCAATGACCCCTATTGTCATGGGGGAGGGTGTTTCTTCCAATATCTCAGTGGGAGGATGGATGGATGCCTATAGGATATTTCCTACTCCCACTTCTAGGCATTGGTAGCCCAAGTGATTTTTGGAAGGATTTGGTGTTGTTTGTGGGTCCTAGGTGTCTCTGTGTGGTTGGTGATTTCCCTTTTTTTTTTGGGATGAGAAGTGATGTGTTATGATTTCTTAGGTGTCTTCGAGATGAGATGTGGTGTGGTTTGTGGCCTATCTGTCTATGGGTTAGTTTTGTGTTTGTGGGATGGGTTTGGTATGGTTGTGTCCTAGGTTCCTAGTGGATGGATGTGGTGACCTTCTTTTTACCAGGTTGTGGGACTAACTCCGAGGCCCAGGTGTGTGTGGGCGGATTGTGACATGGGGCTTGTGGAAGAGTGTATAAGCTCTATGATGTTTACCATTAGGGTATGAGTATTTCACTAATGGGAAGTGGTGCGAGGTACCCAAGCATCGATGCCCTTACTATACTACTTTACTTGGACGCGTTATTTGGTTAGTGAGCCTTGGTGAGGTTGGGATTTTGGGTAGCATACATGTTTAGGATCTTTTTAGTTCTACTACATTCATACATCTACATTAGTATTCTCTTTTAACATATGCTTGATGGACTTTTGTTTTTCCTAGTGAGTATATATTATGATCACACTACATATATTAAAACTATTTTCAGGATTCTAGGAAGATTTTGTGGATTGTGTTGAAGGTTTCTGGTTTGGACTTTTGGAGCTGTTTTTGTGTCACTATCGTAGCCATTATTCTACTGTTCATTCATTTTGAGACTTTCATTTGTATCAGTTTTGATTTATACCTGCATTGTGTGATGTTTTGGCTTCATTTTAGATTTAGTTCATGAGGTTTTTTGTGATTGATACATCCTATATCCTGATCCTATTTTCATAAAAAGGTTAATGCATAACATATTGTGAGATCTTCATACACTTCATGCTAGTTTCCAACATGAATCCCACTGGAGGTAGGACTCGGGGCCATTATCTCCCTTTATTCATTTTCATCTCAAGGGGGTTATCCTTGTAGGGAGGGGGTCATGACAGAATGGTATCAGGGGTAGGTTATTTGTGATATTGGATAGAGTTTTGAGTTAGGAATAGTGTGGATTGCCTGGGTTGGTGGGGAAATAGTGTTAGGTGATCTTGGGGCATTACATAGGCTAGAGAAGACCAGAAAGGAAAAGGTATTTTAGGGTCCCACTTGATCTTATGCAAGGATTCTGAGCCCATCGAATGTCCAAGTGAGGCTACACTGATTGCAGGGTAGAGACCCTAGAAAATGTACATGCATCAGAATGACTAGTGTTCTTATTTCAATTAATTTAGTTTGGTTCAGTTAAAATTAATTAAATTAATTATGAATTTATTTGGGTGTTTCTTGAACTTTACACATGAATTTATTTCTGATAAAATTCATAAATATTTTGGCGAATCATTCTTATAACCAAGCGGAAAGAGTAATATGATGGTTAAATGGTATGGTTTGTTTGTTTGTAAACTTATTTAGGTTTGAATGTGTTGTTTCTATTTTTATTATAGAATGATTGTTAATAAATTTTATTATTCTTCTCTTTTTATAAAATTACAACATTCCGTCTAGTTTTTCTAATGTTTCAAATTGTTAGAGAAACATGCATAGTTTATTATTTTAAGATCAACAGCTTAATTTTAGAAACTCTTATGAAGCATGTAACCTCACAGTAAATTTTACACTGGCATGATAGAATAGATTACATTGAAATCATGCTTATAAGTATTCAAGTTTTTAGGTGACCTAATATGTCTTGTAATGACTTTAATTTTTAATTGTTCATTAACATGTGTTTTTAACATATTATAAAATATATCTTTAGACATTTGAATTTAGAAATTTCTAAAAAAGTCCATGTTAATTTTTTATAATTATTTTAAATTAGGAATCTTTGACAAGAATAACATGCTTCATATTTTTTATTGATTGAAGTTATAAAATATTAATATAACCATATCATGTAAGCATGTGTTAGGGTAGAAATCCATGTGACTTATTTCTAAATTTAGGAAAATGATATACATGATTTGTGGTAACTTGTTGGGAATTAAAACTATTTAAAATCTTAAAATTATTAATTCTGACTGAGAAGAATTTTTATGTAATGAAATAGCCTTACCCCACATGGCATGTCATGACTAATTTTTTATGCAAACAATGTCTATAGTTGTAATAATTTTGTGGTAACTAAGGAAATTATAGTAAGAAATGTTTGAACATGTATCATGATTAATATTATATGTAAGTAGAAATATCTTCTTCATATTTCATTATAAAAGAATATATTCTTGAACAGTGAAATGTTTTTAGGAAATATTAGTTCGTGTGTGATAAATAATGGAAAAATATAATACAACATGTTCATTTTTAATTATGTTTTCAGAAAACATGTTTTACTATGATGGTCATGACGACATTTTGTTTATGTAATGTAGTATTTGATTTGAACATAAGGTAAAAACAAGTGAAATGTTTTCAAATGAATTTGTTAGTGTTTTTCATTGGTAATAATATGGACTTATAATATATTGTTTAAGGATATTGAACAGAGTGTATGATATAGCATGTGTGGAACTTGGAACCATATTGGAGATATTTAAATGATAATGGTTATGTTTCACAATAAATAACCTGGAAATGTTGTGTGTTGTTTGTGGTTGCACTATTATCTTTTAATTGATGTGTTGATATGCTTCACTAAATATAGTAGTTTATGGATTCTTTGTTGTTCTTTAACCATTGTAGATAATGATACCCTTAAGATGACTTCTTGAATAAACTCACTATGTATTAAAAATGATAATCACTTATATATGGATAATGAAATGATTCCCCCATGAGAAATTTAAAAACAATTGTGTGAAATTACCCATTATAAAGAATAAAATTATGTGGTATACACCGTTGGATAATTATGGAAGATGATATGTGTTTCTGCTATATGTGATTATTCTTAATGTGATTCCTTATGTGACTTGTGGTTTAAAAATCATCATGTATACAGTGATGTGGAAACTGGATCCCTAATCAGGACACAATATACATTAACTCAATTGAAGTCGTGGGGGTGAGTTAGTGCCGCCAAGAGAAGATAATGTCTCTACATGGGTGAAGGAATTCCTCTATTTCTTTTCATAGGGATTTATGTATAATGATAGTAGTGATCATTTTTTGGGGAAAATGTCGAGGACGAGGCGGATAATGAGGTTATGAAAAAATGGTGGTTGTGTGTGGATGGTAATGTAGTATTGTGATGTGGTAGTGTGAAATGTCTATTGGATGCTTTCCTTGGATGGTACATTTAGACAGTGGTTATGATGTGTACTAGTAGGGATGTGTAGTGGAAGAGGTGTGTGGTTGTTTTGGTAAGACTCTTCTATTTTTTGTCGGGTGATATGATTTTTATAGAATACCTCACCTATCATAAAAATTATTAATCATGTAAATTTGGTAATAAAACAAACCGATTGTTTTGGGGATCATGGAATCAATAAAGATGGTCTTTCCTCCCAAACCTAAATCATTTATAAAGAAAGTGTTGATAATGTTTGAATACCACCATATTTGTTTTTTTATCTTAAATTTATAAAACATGTTATGACCACAAACAAAAGAAAATAAAGAAACTCTTTCCACGCACCAAGATGCGTTATATTAAAAAATGTTTTAAAACTATGTGGGTGAGTTAGTGCCACCCAAAGTAGAAAATATCATGGTGTGGTGGATGGGTTTCTTTTAATTTTTATGCTCATGTTAGGTCTATTTATATTAATATAAGTTTTAATGTTGGCAGTGTAATGTTATTTGAAACTCCTATTAGTAATGACATGCACCTATAAAAAATTAAATTTTTGAAATGTTTAACCCCTAGTTGTTTCTCTATAGGTATGTTGTTGGAAATTATTATCTTGTAGAAAACACAAGGATGAATTTTTGACTAGGATAAGGTGTCTTGTTTAGAAACTCATGTCATATTTGAGATGCATTACATTTTTTAAATAATGTTTTCTAAATTCGAAGTTAAATTTTGATAATATTAATTTTTTAAAGAGCATGATAGACATCTTTTAGTATAACATATATATTTATTGATTTAATGAACCCTTCCTATTTATGTATGTGGTCTGGGAAATCATGTTTTAAAAAATATTTTTTCCTAAATTTGATGATAGTATTTTCACTAAGATTATTTTGATATATACCTTGCAAAAATATGGATTCAAAAATTGGTTTTGAGTCAAAATATTTTTTCTTAGCTAACATTAATTTATTTAAAAACAAGATATATCATGGGAATGATTTAGTAAGAATGTTTTCTGAACAAAATAAGTTCAAAAACAAAATATTGAGATACATTTCCTGGACATAATAGATCATTTGAATAATCATGATTAGATTTTAAACTCCTTAACTAATTTGGTTTTATAATGTGGCTTAAAAATCTTGCCTATAATGGTAATAAATTGTTACTAAAACATGGTATTCTGTTTCACCATGATATGTTAAGCATGATATATTTTTAACAATTTTGAATAAAAAAATGTATAGATCAAAAAATGAAAACAATTCAATTTAGATATTTTTTTAATGGGATGTCTAAGTGGATTTTTTGATATAATATGTACAACAATGATTTCTATGGTCTGAAATATCCACATCTGTTTGAAATAATGTGAATAAATTTGCTGAATGTGATCCCTTCTATAGTGTTATTATGGTTGTTTATTTTTAATTCATTGAATATTGGAATTTTTATACATATCTATGTGTTTTTGTATGGTTATAAGAGGTATCTTCTCTGATGGATGGTTGTAGAATGATTTTTGTGTCCCATGTGTAGTGGGATCCTTGAGAGGTATCGCGCAGAGTGGTTTTTGGGACCCCTCTTTCTTATGATTATTTTTTTCAATTCTCATGGGATATAATAGTGTGACTGTTATTCGATGTAATGGATTAGACCACCCCGATCTATTACATTTTAAAATTTTGGAGGGTGAGGTGTTCTGGGAGGCAACGTTAACTCATTTAATGAGTTTGTCAAAAACGCAATTTTTCAAATCATAGCTCATCTGACGGTGATCCATCCACTGATAGGTGGTGATGGTATGTCACCAACAATGAGTCTCCCAATGGTAAATCATCCACCGTTATCCCATCCACCAGTGACTGACAATGGTTAATCGCCAACGGTGACTCGTGATGGTGACTCGTTGAACGACAAGTCATCTAATGGTGTGTCCCCCAACGGTGAATCATCCACATGTTTCTCACCAAACGGTGACTCATAAACTAGTAGATCATCAAACTGTGACTCATGATGGTGATTTGTCCAATGTTATCTCTTCCAGTAGAGATTCATCCACCAATGACTCACCCACCAGTGAATTGTGATGGTTACTCACCCAATGGTGAGTCATTTCCAACAGTTTTTTCAAAATTCTAATTTTCTCCAGTTTTCCTAGATTCTCCCATTAAATGTTTTATTTTATGTAAATTGAGTTTAACACAGTATTTAAGGGTTTTGAATCCATTTAAAGGGATATAAAATATATATTTATATTCCTAACACATGGGAGGCAGCTAAATGTCCAAATCGTGTGGTCTTGGTTGATGTTTTCCATTAATGGATTTTAAAAAAATTTCTTTCATTGATTTATGATCAACCGTTTCTAAAATCAATATCCTTTCTCCCTTGTGTGATTCCCTTTTCTATTGATACCAGAAGTACCCAAAACCTTTCTTCCTCGAGGAGTCATGAATATGTGTTTTACCCATCAGTCTGTGTTTTTTCCATGGAGTTCAGGCACACACATTATTTTTTTCCAACCAAGAAAGTGTTAATCACTTTTTCTTTGAGGTGTGTTTTCCTTCATCCTTCTTATTTTTGTATCATGCAGGGTTTCTGTAAGAATTTATGATTTTTTTAGATAGATTAAAAACAACTTAATTAAAATAATTGAACCGGTTTAAGATCAATATGTCGGGCTGAGAAAAGTGATATCTTCTTCATTGTTACTTGTTGATAATGTGATTGCATGGTCTATATACTAGCTAAAAATTGTCACCATTGGGGGTCCTTGTTTATGCACAGAATGTTTATGGATACATGTTATTCTACATCTAGTTAAAAAATTATGGAATCTGTTAACCACATATATTCATAAAAAATAATTGGATACCCTAGGATTATGTGGTTTATAAAATAACACCCTAAATTAAGTGGAATTGAATAAGGGATACCCTGCTAAATCTGGAATCTAGTATTGATCTCTTATGTATTGTAACTTTTTTGTGGACATAATTGTGGGTCGTGGGTTGGATTTCATGATATAAGGAAGGGAATATCACTGTCTTTTGATATGTGGGGTTGTGGATGAGAAGTTTATTCAATGGGGTTGTTATTGTTGTAATGGAACATATGGTTGTATAGTGGTGATACAATGGGTGTAGTTATACAATGGGGTTGTGTGATGGTTATGTTATGGATGTGCAGTAGGGCTTCCAAATAAGGGATGTGGCTATAAATTGGGGAAGATATGGGATTGTTGGAAAGAATGTAATTGGTTGTTGTTTGGTTCTTCTTTATGTGTGTTGGTTAATGTAATGAGTGAATTAATTCTAGTTTTTTAGGAAGTATGTAACTAAAATGGTATATATGTTCTTGGGAAGATTCTATAAAAATCATTAATTTGAAATGGAATGTGGGATGTGAACATCTAAATGATGAATGTTAACATTCTAGAATTTTATGAACAAATGTGTTGCTAATATGTGATTATTCAATAAGTTTGAAATTCGTTAAGCAATTAAATGTGTATTAAAAGTGTAATGTGACCTCTGACTTATGTACTAATTGTATGGTGTTTTTCTTGTGATATGTGGTTTATTATGTTATATCTACCCAAATATTAATTTAATTAATTCTATATGTATGTGACTTAAAAAGGATATATTTAATGAATAAATTGATGATTGGTTGTATTATTTCAGTTGTTGGTATTATATATAGACAAACTAACGAGGGGTATAAATTGAATTTTTTGATTGTTGTGTGGTTGTGAATTTAGAGATGGAAAAAAAGGTGGTGTCTTGTGAGCTGGTTGTTTTTTCGAAACCCACACGTTCAAAAGACTTTTTGGTGTATATATATATATGTGTGTGTGTGTGTCTGTGTTGTGTGTTTGGGCGCATGTGTGTATGTGTGTATTTTTGTTGTGATTTCAATACGCATCCCACCCTAGTTGGAAACTATGTGAGGAACGCCCCCATTATTAGGGGGAGGGTGTATTTCCATACAACCTAGTCGGAGGATGGATGGAAGGTTATTGGATCTTCCATTCTCCCACTTCTCGTCATTAGTATCCCATGTTCTTACAGGCAGGATGTGGTGTGGTTTGTCAGGAACAGGTGTCTGTGGGTAAGTGGGGCCTTATCATGTGTCTTTGAGATGAGATGTGTTGTGGTATGATTACACAGGTGTCTTCAAGATGAGATGTGGTGGGTTTGTGGCCCAGGGGTCTATGGGTGAGTTTTTTTCCCATGTGTCTTCAAGCGATACGTGGTATAGTTGTGGCCATGGTGTCTACGACTAGGGTGTGGTGAGATTTGTTTTCCTAGGTTTCGGGACTAGCTTTGATGACATGGTGTGTGTGGGTGGGATGTAACATGGGGTGTGTGGATGAGTGTGGAAGCACCCAGATTTTTTCTATTAGGGTATGAGCAGTTAACTAGTGGGAAGTGGTACAAGGTACCCAAGCATTGATGTGATTACTATATTACTTTACATGGATGTTTTATTTGGTGAGTGAGCCTTGGTGAGGCTGGGATTTTTGTTATTATACTATTTAGGTTCTCCTTGGTTCTACTAATTTCACATTGGTGCATTAGTATTCTAGTTTAACATGTGCATGAGGGACTTTGTTTTTTTCTACTGAGTATACTTGTTTTATCTCCATATTTATAAGAAAATTATTTTTTGGATTCCAGGATGACATTTAGACTATGTTGGATGTTTTAGGTTCATACATTTAGAGTTGTTTTCATGTCACTACCTTATTCATTATTCTTTTGTTCATTTATTTAGAGACTTTTATATGTATCAATTTTTATTTATACATGCATTGTGAGATTATTTGGATTCATTTTATATATATGTCATTGAGTTATTTGTGTTTGATTCAACATATCTATTGATATTTTTTTCTTATAAAGGGTAATTCTTCCCATATTGTGAGACATTTTTACCCTTGGTGCTATTATCTAACCTAGGGCCGATTGGAGGTGGGACTCAGGGGTAATTATCTTCATTTATTCTTTGCGTGTCCATGAGGGGTATCCTTGGAGGGAGGGTGTCATGAAAAAAAGGTTTATAGGTAATAATGTAAGTGAGATATTACAATTAAATATATATAAAAATATCACAAATATAATATATAATCACTAAATACATCATTACATTCATCTGTGATATGTGTTGATAGAAAATTAATAACATCAATTTGCGAGGAGGTAGTCCAACATACACATAAATGATGATTTTTATCCCATTTTATAGGAGAGGATAATGTTTTATATTATTCCATTAATATAATAACATCTCGGTATAGGTTATATACTATTGTTATTATAACATCATAATTTTTAAAAAATTTAATGATGTGGAAGATTAAATAAAATAAAGATGATCAGTTAAGAATGGTACTTCTTTTTTGGAGAACCTCCTTAGGTAAGCATGCAAATTCTTTTAAGTATTTATTTCTAATCAAAATATGGGGTCTAGGTAATAGGTATTATAACAAACCTTCTTTTTATTTCACACATAAACATAATTTATTACATAAAATATTTACTTGATACAACATAGAAGATCATAAGATTTAATGTATATGGGGTTAGTAACATTACATAACAATTTAAAACATGAAATACACATCTTTAATGAAAACATCTTTTACATGACCACAATATTCCTTCATACATATAATTACATGGGATAACATGAGGTCATTAATAAGAAAAGGATGTGATATAATTCCTAGTAATATAGTAAACAAAGAAAAACATGAAAAATATAGTACATATTAGTCAATTGGAATATCCATGTATCATAAGAGAAACATGAACTCAAAGGCATGATATTTCATGATTATCATAACATGGAAATGTGGAAAAAAACAATTAACATGATTTTAGCATGATCCAAGGATCATTACACATGTAAAATGATTAAACCCTCATTTTACTTGAATTATCATGAATAAACACTCATTTCACTTGATATATCATGATACTAATCTTTACCCAATGCATTGGAGTGCTATCAAGGCGCACCCTTCTTAATCTTTTCATTTCATGCTTAAGTGTGCCACATGGAAAATATAACATGGATTCATTGAATATAATAATTTATTCCACAATAAATTAATGTGGAATTAATATATGAAACTATATAATAAATAAGTAAATATTCATAAAGTTTAATACCCTTGATAAAGAAATGGGCATGGTATTCACTACACAATGACTTTGTCTTAGAAAATCACGGTGCAATTTCGGTAGCATAACAATGTGACATAAGAATTCATAAAAAGTGTTGATGAGAGATAAAGGGGTATTTCATTAAATGTACATGAAATGGACAGTAATGGGTTCAGATAGATACATGTCCCAACATATGGAATGGAATTTATATTCATAATACAAAAGAATTTCTTCAATATAAATGAGAAGAGAGAAATTCCTTACAGAATTTCAGCATGGTAACATGTGTACATGGGAGGCATTAATAGGAGAAAAAGGGATGTGTCATTTTTAAATAATAAGGAAGAAAGTATAGGGGAGTTGTGAAATCATACCCCAACATTTTTAATTGAAATTAAAAGGGTATGACAACATTAAGGAACATGAAAAAAATGAGAAAGGAATAAATCCCTTACATGGATGTGTGATCCAAAAGTATTGGGAGAGGATTTATAGAATATTTTTGAAATATTTGGGCACCTTGGGAGAATTTTAGAGAGAGTATTTCAGGGGTTTTTCGATCTCCAAAGTGTAACGCCCCGACCCCAGCTACCCAGAGTCGGTGCATTATTACATAACATTGGCATGATCACAAGAAAGATCAAATCCCGAAAGACCGATTAGTTTAGTAGCCTTGGAAACACTAGATATATTCATAAGTTTTACATTACATCATAAAATGAAAAACTACTACAACAACATAATGTTTCAAACGTCCACACTATAATCCCCTCATAATATCCCTGCAAGTCAATCATAATTTACTTCTTCACTACCTGGGAAAAATAAAACATAGAAAAGGGGTGAGCTCAAATGCCCAGTAAGGATAACAATATAGCGGAACATTCAAAATAAGCATAAACATTTAAGGCAATGAATTACTAAAACAAAAGCCTTTTAAAATTGAACTTCAACATGGTATGGCAAAAGTAAAATGAAATAATGCCATTTACTTGTTCACATGGATATTCTACTAATCGAATAATCACATGCAATATCAATAACCACTTTCATAATGTTGGAATGCATAATGCTAAACGTTAATTTCTTTGTCTAGGCCTCATCCCAAGACCTAGGGGTTACTTCTAACCGGAACCCAACCCGGAGTGCCTCTAATAACCGGACACCAACCCGGAGTGCCTCTAATAACCGGACACCAACCCGGAGTGCCTCTAATAACCGGACACCAACCCGGAGGGCATACTTTTACCAGTCCCTAACCTGGAGGGCTTACTTTAACCAGTCCCCAACCTGGAGGGCTTACTTTTACCAGTCCCCAACCTGGAGGGCTTACTTTTACCGGTCCCCAACCCGGAACATACTTGTTTAGCACATTCATCTGAAGAAAAGTTTGAAATATAACATAAACATTTGGGTTAAAACTAGCATACGAAATGTCAATAGTTTCACCATAAACTGTGAATGGTATAAAATAGCACATCCACATTCAAACATATCACAAAACCTTCAATATAATATAGAAGTTTTGTATTATAATAAATCAACTTCAAATAATCTTAAAATCCATCAAAGGATGTTGACATAGATGAAATCAAAATTCTTTTAAAAGAAGTATCTCCTTTTATTTTGAAAATATTTAAGATCCATATAAAATAAAACATTTTCTTTGAATATATTCTTATAAGCTTGTAAGGAAAGCTTCGACGATTTTATAACGGCGGAAAGTAACCGCACCCGCCTTATAAGTTAAAAAAAACATTCTTACCTCAATTCTGTCGAAAAGGTTAAAAAGGACCTTGTTTTGAAAACGACGGAAAGATTCCTTTATAAACCTCTTATAAAAAGTCAAACAAGGGTATAAATGACTTTAACCCATATTCTTGTAAATAGTAAAAATGTTTTGAAATATATTTTTAAGAAACATGGATGTGGATGATAAAGAGATCCCAGTAGATTATTACGTATAAACAACCTCGGATAATGAAGAGATTGTGAAATAACCCTTACCTTGTACTTTTCCTTGGTTGGGGTAGGTTAAACTCCTGTATAATGGTGAAATAATTGTTATTAAATTATACAAGAATCATATACATTAATATGATATCATATATGATCTTTTAATATTGGTATCTTAGTATTATCGTTGTTTCGGGTGTTAACTTACTTGTTTTATTTCATATGTTTTGTTACGTAAGACATGTTTGTAAAGGATAGGTTGTATATTATTCATATCCAGAATGATATCAAGTCCTTAAACATCATTTTTAAATCATCAAATGATAATTATACTTTAATGGTTACGATGGAGAATGAATCTCATCGCGTTCGTGGAGACGGTAGTCCGTACGTACGCACGAGCGACAATATCATTCTTTTGATATTAAAATAATATATAAATGGATGTTATATCATATATACAGAATCATTAACATGTTATATTTATTATTTACATGAGTTACACATCATTATTATACCCATCCAAATAATAATATATTGAATAACAATTACACCACGACGTGGAGACGGTAAGCCGTACGTACGCACGTATGGTGACATGTTATTCAAAGGGTGGATAGAATACTGAATATGGTTGTACCATATTTATAATAACATCACAGTATATGTTAGATACTGGAGTTATTATTTCAGAATGGTAAGAACAAAGAAAGAGGAAGTGGAAGAAGAAAGGAACTTAGAAAAGGGTGGTGAAATCATTACCTCTTCTTCGGGTTCTTCCTTTTGATTTGATCAAAAGGGCTCCTTAGGTTGGCTTTCTGATCAAACTAAGGCCTCTAGGTTGTAGTGAGGGATGTTGGGAGAGTATTTGGGCAGAGTTTGGCCGAACCAAAAGGCTTTGAAGGTGTGAAGAAATGAGAAGGAGGAGTGCCCTTTTATAAGAGGGGTGAGGGGCACCTTTGGAAAAGCTAGAAATATTAATTTATAATAAATTCATATTCGATTTTTAATGGCTCCAAAGTTGACTATTCAAAGGTTAAGGTGGGGATAGGTCGAAAACCACTCAAAAAATAGAATTTAGACAGGTTTGGGTACTTATATTAACCTTATCTTTAAGTATTAACTCTAAGTTAATTAGTTTCACTTTTACAATGTCTCTTTGTATTTTTATATAATATGGTTAATAAACTTACTATATACATACAAGCGACCCCCAAGTGGTCCATTAATGATTAACCTATCATAAAATAAGTCTCTTGTCCGAACCTTAGATTTTTAGGAATTTAATATCAATTAATAATATAATATTTGTTTTAAGAACTCTTTTATGTCAATTTTGACACTATTCAATAGTTGATTTTTGTGAAACTCATAACAGATTGATTACTTCGAACAAAGTCCATTAAATCAATCCTAATATATCATATTAGCCTAGAAAATTAGTTTAATTCATTAAAAGTTTCATATTATATTTATTTGGGTATTTATAATATCAATTATTTTAATTTTTCACTATTTTAGTAATTACTGCATCATCATTGTGTCATAAATAAAATAAATTATTTAATGTCTAAAAATTATAAATAAAAAATAATTATGTAGGAAATCGTTTTAGCTTTCTAATGAATATTTATAATCTAAAATCTAACATATATAACCCTATGTAAAAATTGTTGTTCTAAAAGATATATGCTTGTGTCATTTTTGTATTCATTTTAACTAAATTAAAATAAAGTGTCATTATCACTTACAAGTGGATCCATGGGGTCCCAAAATTGACACAAATATGCCCATGGTCGACCATGTATCAACCAATAGGGTTAAGACACGTTTTAGGGTAATTTAGTATTATTATAATATTATTTTTTAACCCTTATTTACCGGATTTACCCTTAACCATGGTAAATAAAATATTTACCGTAGTAATTATTCAAAATGTCTAAAAATAAAAGTTACCTATTTACATAATTTTAACATCCTGATTCCAAATATGGAATCCATTTTCCTAAATTCAAAACACAGAAGTGGCAGAAATTAATTTAAAATTAATTCCCGCTGTCAAAACAAAAAGCGTGTTTTTAAGAGATAATAACTATCAAAAGATTGACACTCGTTTATGTTCGGTTTAATTGTAAAATTATGTCCAATGACCAACATTATATTAAATAGTAAAAATATATTCTAAATATACTTTAAAACCACTCAAATTCATAATTTATCACTATTAATTATTTTGATTTAAAAAGTTGTTTTTAATTAAAATTTAGTAATTTTCACTATTCATCAAAATATGAAAGTTATCCGAAATGTACCAAAATTTTACCTTAGGCTAAATTCGATATTCAGAATCCAAAAATGAAGTCCATTTTCAAATATAAAATATATATAATTTCAAAAAGTAGGTATTACTATTCATAACGGCTAGTTTGATTAGTTATGGTGTGTTAGAACTCGGTGTTGCGTACAACACACGCTATCACATTATTCAAAGAGAAGCGTACCGTAGAAGCTTGGGATGTTTCATTTTAAATTTTTGATGTCCCCATTTAGTCAAAAAGTTTAAAATATAGTATTTAAAAAGGTTTCACTATCAAAAGTTGATAAAAGTGCAATACTGAAAATGAATTTGTTCTTGCATTATATCTAAGAAACTCATAATATGGATTCTAAAATTATAAGGATTATATAAACATTAAAATTTATCTAATACTATTCATAACCTCTTTTGGACGGCTTGTTTGGTAAGTCATGGTGTGCTTGAACTTGGTGTTGCATGTAGTGAAAGTTATTGAATTATTTTGAAGAAATAACACACTATGAAATCATGGGGTGTTACATTCTCCCCTCCTTCAATAAATTGCGTCCTCGCAATTTGAAATTGTTCTTCAAAAATAAAAGGTTGAAAGTAGAAAATATATTTGTGGGAAAACCCACATCGGAAATTGGGTTACTAAAATTTAGTCTTAATATGAGGAAAAGAGAAATGAAACGGTCACCACCAAATTATGATCTTGATTAGGAGAACATTAGTGGCAATTAGAGACATATAATCGGAGGAAAAACGTAAATATTTATAGGTAGTGATTGAGGTCATCAATCACAAACAAGTGTATAATTGAGGTCCTTAAATTCATCAATCTATGATGATTTGAAATACCATCGGTTCAACAAAACATAGGGTATTAGGATAACACATTTTTGACGTTTCAAAATATCTTAGTTGAAATCCCACATCGAAAAATGAATTAATGAGGCCTCTATTTAAAATAAAGAGTGGAAAGTATGAAGATTACCGAAAATAACACATACTAGGGTTCCATGTAGGAAAATATGGATATGGAAGAGAAATCTAACCATCAATTATCTGATGGAGAGTGGTAGAGAACATGGCTATGAAAAGGCCAACAATCCCAAAGCCATAAATTAGTGATGATTTAAGGTACCATCTAGGACAACATTTTTGTTCTAAGTTGCTTTTCTTAATATTGAGGAATTTATTTATGAGATTGGCTAAGATCATAAGGATATATACTTACTTTATAATTAGAGTTTTGTCCATTAATAAATTTCTACCATAAACTCATCTTTCACTCGTAAAAAAAAATTCTATTTATACTATTCGTATAGGGTTCCAAAATAAACGAATTTATAATTCATCTACATGATCTTTTAATAAAAACTACATTATTTAATCCAGGACATCCCATGGGCCAGTGGTAGGTGATACACCCTTGTCGCCCTTCGGTTGCGGGTTCAAGTCTCGCAGCCTTGCCGGACGCGACGGGTTGCCGCCCGACCTCCGGGTTGTCCTTTTATGGAAATCCAAAATAATCCAAACTAGAACTATCCAAAATACTTCTGTCCAAACTCACAGTCTAACATTTATAAGGAAGGTAAACATAATATAGATCCTTTTTACCCCGTAATATCATATGAATACCTTCATCATGTATTACCATATTCCTTATTGATTACATTCATGCTCCCTTATTCCATATAGAATGCTGGATATACTTCATTAATCCAAAAATGGTTTAAATCCCAACAATGATGGAATATACAAATCACTAATCAGTTCCAAGGTAGTCAAGAATATCCAATATAATTTATCCAAAGCAATCACATATTATTCCAAAATCACTACCTCAGTATCAGAACTATATTATGATTTATCATTCTCTCAACCATATATTTTCCAAAAAGTTATCCTGCTATTGAGTCACTTTTCTTTGTTCCACACAATCTCAAGTCCTTAATGAAATAGTACTGCAGTACAATCCTTATATACTCCATAATTATTATAACAAGTATATTGTTGATACAACAATCAATTGACATAATCAACATAAGAACTCTAATCATTCCTCTTCATATGTGGTAGTATCATAACTTGATTATTATCCAATAGCATCATTTGCGGCATAGTCTGATGACTGGGGCATAGGTTCGCGTAGTGTCCAAACTCCTTGCAAATGAAGCATTGTACATTTAAAACCATTTTCTTACCCTTGTAGTCACGTACTTTGTGCCCTTTTCCTCCACACTTATAACAAGCTCCCATTCCTTTCAGGCAAGTTCCAGGGTGTTTCTTTCCACAGTTACCACATATGGGAAAATTCTTCTTTTCCCTTTTCCTTTTATCCATGTTTCTCTCTTCCATCCTTTTCTTCTCTTGATTCCCTTCAAATCCATATGACTCAGTAAACTCTTTACTTATCTTATCAACAGATGATATTATTTCCTCACATGATGATAATACATGGGAGACTATTCCTCTTATAAATTCTAGCTTAAGACCATGAAAGATATGATCCTTCCTTCTCTTTGGATCATGTGCGTTTCTGGAGTTCTCATTTCTTCTACTGGGCGCCATTTCTAAACAATGGAATACACTAGATCAGTTTATGAATCAAAATACATAATCCCATACTTATAAAACACTTAACATAAATTGAACTATTTATGGATATAATCCATAATCATAAGAATGTTTTCTTTGAGGAATTATATACTCATAATCCCTTCAAAATGATTTGTAAAGAAAATGAGAGTTATCCTAAGCATATCCCCCGGGAGTGTCATAACCAAGAGTGCAGCAAGGCCCGTTGTCGTGCACCAGTTCCCGTTCGAGTCTAGCTCAAAGCGGTGTTTTCGGGTTTTACCCCTAGGTACATCTGTGCCAGAGCCGCCTCTACCTGCTCGTATCCAGACAGGGATGTATTGCTCGGAAAACTCACAAAATCTCTACAATACCAAAATTCTAGGAAGTTCTTCTATACTAATCCTCAAAGTTCATCTTAGGTCTATGTGCTCTAATCAGATTTTATCTAAATCTAGTTTCCAAGGTTTGTACTAAACTTCCTCTGATACCAACTGTAATGCCCCGACCCCAGCTACCCAGAGTCGGTGCATTATTACATAACATTGGCATGATCACAAGAAAGATCAAATCCCGAAAGACCGATTAGTTTAGTAGCCTTGGAAACACTAGATATATTCATAAGTTTTACATTACATCATAAAATGAAAAACTACTACAACAACATAATGTTTCCAACGTCCACACTATAATCCCCTCATAATATCCCTGCAAGTCAATCATAATTTACTTCTTCACTACCTGGGAAAAATAAAACATATAAAAGGGGTGAGCTCAAATGCCCAGTAAGGATAACAATATAGCGGATCATTCAAAATAAGCATAAACATTTAAGGCAATGAATTACTAAAACAAAAGCCTTTTAAAATTGAACTTCAACATGGTATGGCAAAAGTAAAATGAAATAATTCCATTTACTTGTTCACATGGATATTCTACTAATCGAATAATCACATGCAATATCAATAACCACTTTCATAATGTTGGAATGCATAATGCTAAACGTTAATTTCTTTGTCTAGGCCTCATCCCAAGACCTAGGGGTTACTTCTAACCGGAACCCAACCCGGAGTGCCTCTAATAACCGGACACCAACTCGGAGTGCCTCTAATAACCGGACACCAACCCGGAGTGCCTCTAATAACCGGACACCAACCCGGAGGGCATACTTTTACCAGTCCCTAACCTGGAGGGATTACTTTAACCAGTCCCCAACCTGGAGGGCTTACTTTTACCAGTCCCCAACCTGGAGGGCTTACTTTTACCGGTCCCCAACCCGGAACATACTTGTTTAGCACATTCATCTGAAGAAAAGTTTGAAATATAACATAAACATTTGGGTTAAAACTAGCATACGAAATGTCAATAGTTTCACCATAAACTGTGAATGGTATAAAATAGCACATCCACATTCAAACATATCACAAAACCTTCAATAAAATATAGAAGTTTTGTATTATAATAAATCAACTTCAAATAATCTTAAAATCCATCAAAGGATGTTGACATAGATGAAATCAAAATTCTTTTAAAAGAAGTATCTCCTTTTATTTTGAAAATATTTAAGATCCATATAAAATAAAACATTTTCTTTGAATATATTCTTATAAGCTTGTAAGGAAAGCTTCGACGATTTTATAACGGCGGAAAGTAACCGCACCCGCCTTATAAGTTAAAAAAAACATTCTTACCTCAATTCTGTCGAAAAGGTTAAAAAGGACCTTGTTTTGAAAACGACGGAAAGATTCCTTTATAAACCTCTTATAAAAATTCAAACAAGGGTATAAATGACTTTAACCCATATTCTTGTAAATAGTAAAAATGTTTTGAAATACATTTTTAAGAAACATGGATGTGGATGATAAAGAGATCCCAGTAGATTATTACGTATAAACAACCTCGGATAATGAAGAGATTGTGAAATAACCCTTACCTTGTACTTTTCCTTGGTTGGGGTAGGTTAACCTCCTGTATAATGGTGAAATAATTGTTATTAAATTATACAAGAATCATATACATTAATATGATATCATATATGATCTTTTAATATTGGTATCTTAGTATTATCGTTGTTTCGGGTGTTAACTTACTTGTTTTATTTCATATGTTTTGTTACGTAAGACATGTTTGTAAAGGATAGGTTGTATATTATTCATATCCAGAATGATATCAAGTCCTTAAACATCATTTTTAAATCATCAAATGATAATTATACTTTAATGGTTACGATGGAGAATGAATCTCATCGCGTTCGTGGAGACGGTAGTCCGTACGTACGCACGAGCGACAATATCATTCTTTTGATATTAAAATAATATATAAATGGATGTTATATCATATATACAGAATCATTAACATGTTATATTTATTATTTACATGAGTTACACATCATTATTATACCCATCCAAATAATAATATATTGAATAACAATTACACCACGACGTGGAGACGGTAAGCCGTACGTACGCACGTATGGTGACATGTTATTCAAAGGGTGGATAGAATACTGAATATGGTTGTACCATATTTATAATAACATCACAGTATATGTTAGATACTGGAGTTATTATTTCAGAATGGTAAGAACAAAGAAAGAGGAAGTGGAAGAAGAAAGGAACTTAGAAAAGGGTGGTGAAATCATTACCTCTTCTTCGGGTTCTTCCTTTTGATTTGATCAAAAGGGCTCCTTAGGTTGGCTTTCTGATCAAAATAAGGCCTCTAGGTTGTAGTGAGGGATGTTGGGAGAGTATTTGGGTAGAGTTTGGCCGAACCAAAAGGCTTTGAAGGTGTGAAGAAATGAGAAGGAGGAGTGCCCTTTTATAAGAGGGGTGAGGGGCACCTTTGGAAAAGCTAGAAATATTAATTTATAATAAATTCATATTCGGTTTTTAATGGCTCCAAAGTTGACTATTCAAAGGTTAAGGTGGGGATAGGTCTAAAAACACTCAACCAATAGAATTTAGACAGGTTTGGGTACTTATATTAACCTTATCTTTAAGTATTAACTCTAAGTTAATTAGTTTCACTTTTACAATGTCTCTTTGTATTTTTATATAATATGGTTAATAAACTTACTATATACATCCAAGAGACCCCCAAGTGGTCCATTAATGATTAACCTATCATAAAATAAGTCTCTTGGCCGAACCTTAGATTTTTAGGAATTTAATATCAATTAATAATATAATATTTGTTTTAAGAACTCTTTTATGTCAATTTTGACACTATTCAATAGTTGATTTTTGTGAAACTCATAACAGATTGATTACTTCAAACAAAGTCCATTAAATCAATCCTAATATATCATATTAGCCTAGAAAATTAGTTTAATTCATTAAAAGTTTCATATTATATTTATTTGGGTATTTATAATATCAATTATTTTAATTTTTCACTATTTTATTAATTACTGCATCATCATTGTGTCATAAATAAAATAAATTATTTAATGTCTAAAAATTATAAATAAAATATCATTATGTAGGAAATCGTTTTATCTTTCTAATGAATATTTATAATCTAAAATCTAACATATATAACCCTATGTAAAAATTGTTGTTCTAAAAGATATATGCTTGTGTCATTTTTGTATTCATTTTAACTAAATTAAAATAAAGTGTCATTATCACTTACAAGTGGATCCATGGGGTCCCAAAATTGACACAAAGATTCCCATGTTCGACCATGTATCAACCAATAGGGTTAAGACACGTTTTAGGGTAATTTAGTATTATTATAATATTATTTTTTAACCCTTATTTACCGGATTTACCCTTAACCATGGTAAATAAAATATTTACCGTAGTAATTATTCAAAATGTCTAAAAATAAAAGTTACCTATTTACACAATTTTAACATCCTGATTCCAAATATGGAATCCATTTTCCTAAATTCAAAACACAGAAGTGGCAGAAATTAATTTAAAATTAATTCCCGCTGTCAAAACAAAAAGCGTGTTTTTAAGAGATAATAACTATCAAAAGATTGACACTCGTTTATGTTCAGTTTAATTGTAAAATTATGTCCAATGACCAACATTATATTAAATAGTAAAAATATATTCTAAATATACTTTAAAACCACTCAAATTCATAATTTATCACTATTAATTATTTTGATTAAAAAAGTTGTTTTTAATTAAAATTTAGTAATTTTCACTATTCATCAAAATATGAAAGTTATCCGAAATGTACCAAAATTTCACCTTAGGCTAAATTCGATATTCCGAATCCAAAAATGAAGTCCATTTTCAAATATAAAATATATATAATTTCAAAAAGTAGGTATTACTATTCATAACGGCTAGTTTGATTAGTTATGGTGTGTTAGAACTCGGTGTTGCGTACAACACACGCTATCACATTATTCAAAGAGAAGCGTACCGTAGAAGCTTGGGATGTTTCATTTTAAATTTTTGATGTCCCCATTTAGTCAAAAAGTTTAAAATATAGTATTTAAAAAGGTTTCACTATCAAAAGTTGATAAAAGTGCAATACTGAAAATGAATTTGTTCTTGCATTATATCTAAGAAACTCATAATATGGATTCTAAAATTATAAGGATTATATAAACATTAAAATTTATCTAATACTATTCATAACCTCTTTTGGACGGCTTGTTTGGTAAGTCATGGTGTGCTTGAACTTGGTGTTGCATGTAGTGAAAGTTATTGAATTATTTTGAAGAAATAACACACTATGAAATCATGGGGTGTTACACAAAGGCTTTGAGTAAAGATAATGTGGGAGCTTGGGTGAATTTATTTAAGAAAAGAGAGAGGATTCTTTATTATTTAAGTTTTGGACGCCACATATTAAACGAATAAAAACCACAAACTAACCCATGGTTTTTTCCAAAGGGGATTGGAAATTTTTTTTATAAGTTCAATGACCTAACTTCTTAAAACATTTGGCTTGCTTATGTGGATGTCGGTCACACTCTCATGAAAAACATTTTAAATGGATAAAATATTTTATAAGCCTTAGAGGGTCCACTAAATATTTTTAAAGAAAATAAAAAAAACTAAAATCAAATTATTTTAATGGGAAAACATATATTTTCGGAAAAAAAACATTTATATTATGTTATTACATCATTAGTAGGTCATTATGATGTAATAAATCACATTATATAATTAAATGGTATATAATTTTTACCCAAAATTTCGACAATCCCATAAAATTATGAAGAATTCACTGTTGGATAATTTTGATGTCCTGATTCCATAAATAATATTCATATTATATAAATAACTTTCTAAATAGGTGAATTTTTACTTTTAAAATAAAACCCAGTATTTATTGAAAATTCAATGGTTTTGATATAAACAGTTTTCAAGCCTTATTAAAAATTAAAATTATATCCCTTAAAATTATATTATAATTTATATTTAAAATTTATTTGTTAATAATATTTTATTAAAATATTATTTAATTCAAAAATCCATTAATTCATAAAAATATATTTCTTAATTGAATATTAACTAAAAATACAATTTGTGATTCAAAAACCATTTATAAAGTAACAATAATAAAATGAATGTATATTATTTATTCAATAAAAAATAATGCACATAATCATAGTGCTAAAGTCTTGTTACATAACCGATTATAACAATAACATAAGACCTATGGGTATGGAGTGAAATGGTAAGAGACTCTTGGGTTGGGTCATATAACATTGCATGGGTGGTAATCTCTATCAACTTCCACTTCTCTCATAAGAGGATCCGTTCAAGTTTAATGTGGTAAAGCTCGACTTAGGCTTGGTCAAGAGCTAAGACCAGTGATGACACCTCCTTTACGAGCTCCTATAAATGGGCTTCTTATGAAGAAATTCTACTAGATGATGGCATCCATTCATTTGTCTGGGTAAATTTTATTTCTTAAAGCCCTCTATTCGTACTAATTTTTTGATCATTGTTCAATTGATATGTGATAAATGGTAACAATTATTAATGGTATTTTAAAATCCAAAAACATAAAACTATGGAAGTTATAATTTTATATAACCATTTCACATAATAATAAATTCAATTTGATCAAGAGGAATTTTTTTTAATAAAATTTTGGGTCATTAAAATATTCCCCCTTAAGAAATTTCACCCCCAAAATTTTCTTTTCCCACAATAAAATAGATGACGGTAACTCTTCTTTATCACTTCCTCTGACCCCCACGTTGCTTCTTCAAACACGTGGTTTCTCCACAACACCATGACAAGTGGAATTTTCATATTTTGTAGAACTGTTTCCCTATGACCAAATATATTCACGATATTCTCTTCATAAGAGAGGTAATTCTCCAATGGTATCACCTATGGATTGAGTACCTTTGATGGGTTTGGTATGTACTTCATCAAGAGTGATACATAGAATACCTAATGTACTTTATATAGGTTTAGTGTGAGTTATAGTCAAGAGAAAACTGCTCCAATGCGATCAAGGATCTAAAAAGGGCCAATATACATTGGACTAAGCATTACCTTCTTCCCAAATCTCATAACTCTCTTCCATGGTGATATGTATAGGAATACCATGTCTCTGACATCATAATCTAGGTCATGTCGATGATTATTAGCATAGATATTTTATCAACTTTGAGCAGCATTAATGTGATTCTGGATGGTCTTAACATTCTCTTCCATTTCATTGACCATTTCTTAAACTATTTCTAGACCTAAGGGTTTTTTCTCTCCAACCTCATCCTAATATACTGGTGTTCTACACCTCTTCCCATATGGGGCTTCATAAGGATCCATTCTAATGCTTGAGTGGAAGCTATTATTGTAGGAGAACTCAACCATCAGGACATGTTGATCTCATCCTACTTTTAAGTATATTTAGAATGATCTCAAAATGTCCTCAATTGTTCGGATAGTCTTTTCATATTGGACATTAGTTTGAGGATGATAATCTGTACTGATGTTCAGCTCAGTATTTAGAGCATTTGGAAGACTCTTCCATAACCTAGAGATGAATCTTGGATCTCAATTGAATATATTCGATAGTGGTACGACATGAAGCCTTACCACTTCTATAATATATATGTTCCACTTTATCAAATGTGGAATCCTCTAGAATTGAAATGAAGTTTGAAGTCTTTGTAAGACGATCCATAACAACCCAGGTAGTATTGTTTCCTTTGGATGTCTTCATAAGTCTGGAGAAAAACTCCATGGTGATGTTCTCCCGTTTTCATGATGGTAAGGGTAATGGTTGTATCATCCCCTTAGACTTATTCCTCCCATCCTTAACATTCTAACATACCAAGAACATTGACGTATACTCAGAAATCTCCTTCTTCATGTTATCCCACTGATAAAGCTCTTGGAGATCTCGATACAAATTTTTGTTTCCTCGGTGAATGGAGAAATTGAAACTATGTGCATCATCCAAAAGTTCTTCTTTACCTCTGAATTTGATGGACCACATAGTATTTACCCAAATCTCACAATTATTTCTTCATTAAAATTGTACTCTAAGGATTTCCATTTTTGATAGTTTCCACTTTCATCTGAATTCCCACATCATCCTTCTGAGTATCCTCTAACCTTTCAAAAAGTGAATCTTGAGTAGTAATTTGTGAAATGATTCATGATGTTCCATTATTTATTATTCCCATGTCCATCTTCATCAAATCAAATAATATTTTATCTTTTCTAATTCTCATAAATGATAGAATTGATGGGTCCTTTCTACTTAGAGCATCTTCTACATTGTTCGCTTTCCCAGAGTGGTAATGGATTGAGCATTAATTGTCTTTGATCATCTCTAGACATATTTGTTAGCGCATATTCATCTCTTTCTGTGTGAATATATACTTGAAACTTTTGTAATCTGTGTATATTTCACACTTATCCAAAAGAGTTAATGTAGAAAGATTTTCAATGAAAAGATTACTACATCAGAATCCAGATCTTGTGTTGGATAGTTTTTCTCATGAACAAACAATTGCCATGAGCATAGGCAATGACTTTTTTCATTTTTCATCAACAATTAGTCCAAACCCTTCTTTAAATCATTACTAAATACCATAATATGTTCTCAACTTGTTGGTAGTGTGAGCACGGGTGCAGAGATGAGACTCCTTTTCAACTCCTTGAATCTATCATTGCATTCATCACTCTAAGAAAAAATTACTCCCTATTGAGTTATCTTGGTAAGAGGGTTTATTAATCATGATAAATTTCTCACAAATTGGAGATAATATCCTTCTAACCTTAGGAAGATATAGATATCTGTTACTGATGTTGGCCTTGGCCATTGCTCAATTGCAGCTGTCTTGTAGGGATCCATAGATATCCGATTTCTTGTAATGATATGACCCATGAATGAGACCTCCTTCAACCAGAACTCACACTTGTTGTACTTTTCATAGAGATTATCCTTCCGCAAGGTCTCTAGTAGAGTGCTTAGATACTCCTCATACTTCTCCTAGGTTTTAGATTATATTAGAATATCATCTATAAAGACTACTACAAATTTGTCGAGGTGATCTCTAAAGACTTAATTCATCAAGTCCATAAAGATTACTAGAGAATTAGTGAGACTAAAAGGAATTTCTATGAATTCATAGTGCTTGTATCTTATATTAAAATCATTATGGAGGATATCCTCCTTCTTCACCCCTACTTGGTAATATCCTGACTACAAATCCACCTTGAAGATTAATTGATATCCACATAGCTAATCAAACAAGACATCAATTTGTGGCAGAAGATACTTGCTCTTTATTGTGATTTTTTTGAGCTCATGATAATCAATGAAAAGTTGCATTGACCCACCCTTATTCTTGATGAAGAGGCTTGGTGAACCCCATGGTGAAGCACTTGGGCATATAAAACTTTACTTTATTTCTTCTGTAGTTGTTTCTTCATCTCCTCAAGCTCCAAAATTTCCATTCTTTATGGATTCTTGTATATTATCACTGAACTAGGTATAATATCAATTAATAATTAAAAATCTCCTATAGGAGGAAGACCAAGAAATTACTCAGGAAACACATTAGAGAATTCCATCACAATATGCATGTCTTCAATGATTGTTGCTTTTTTAGACTCAATCATCTGATCCAGATACACATTCTCATAGGGTAGTAATATCCACACTTGAGATGATGGTGCTAAAGAAGATTCATCCTCCTCCTTGTAGTTGTACAGATTTGAGGGTCGATTCTCCATATAGAGAGTGATTTCCCTCTCATGGAAATATATGTTTGCTCTATATAAGTAAATACAATCCATGATAAGAATTTCATTATATTCCACTAAAGAGAGTATGATGATGTTCTCCAGGAAGGTCAATTCACAAATTATTATAAGGGAGGATTTATATTCATGGGATTCAATGATTTCCCCATTTCTTATTCTCACTTACATCATTACTTCCATAACTTGTAGTAGTGTTGGGATTTTTCTACTAAACATTTAGTATATATAAGAATTTATAGAACCAGAATCAAAAAGTTTATTTTCTATTCTTGAATGAATAACTAGAGTACATGTCACCACTTTTTGGTCATGGTTCACCGCAGTGGTAGTGATGGACAAAGCTCACCCTTTCTACCTTGGATTTTGTTTGTTTCCTAAAAAAACCCTGTCTTAGGGCACTAGTTTGAAAATTTCACTAGTTCTTTGAATTTAAAGCAATAAACAATGCATTTAGGGTCGAATGGATTATTTCTTTCTTCTGTCGTAGTCGCGGGATTTTCTTGTCAGAAGTTAATCGCCAAATGTCCATCTCTTCCACACCTAAAGCATTTCCATGTCCCCTTTAGGAAATTTCTAGAGGGCTTCTTTCCACAACTTTGGAATTTTGGGTGATGGATTATCTTAGCCCCATTGGATTTATCCATCAGACCTCTAGAATTGAATTCCATCTTATTCTTCATATCCTCATGATAACCTTTAGAATTTCTAATCTCTAATTCAGCTTTGAGGGAACATCGGACAATTTTCTCAATGCCTTCGATGTCACAGATCGTTATGGAATGTCGCAGGCTAGGTTTTAGCCCACCAAAGAAGCGGTCAACCTTGCATCCAGGGGTAATGTAATATTCTAAGGCATATCGTGCGATCCATATAATTTTTTCCTCATACTCTCCAATGGATTCGTCCGCTTTTTTCTTGAGGGAAATTAATTCCCTTTATATCTTATGTTGAAAGGTGTGAGGAAAATATTTTTTGAAAAACATTTTCCATAAATACGTCCATTTAAAAGCCATGATCTCCTCCTCAGGCTTCGTATTTTTGATCAATGTCCCCCATTGATCAGCATCACCCTCCGTATGATAAGAATCCATAAGTAACTTCTATTTTTCAGAACATTGAAGGATGGAGAAGATCTTCTCAATGGGGTTGATCCATTGTCTCTAGATGGAGGGATCAGATGATCCATTAAATGTAGGAGGCCCTTATCTCTTGGAGATCTCAATTGTGACTTGTTCTTTCTTAGAGGGGTTGAATTTTCTTCTTGACCCATGTTTCTATTCAAAACAATAGTTAACTTAGATTTTATCAGGAGAATGTTTGTGATTCCCACTCCCATCTAATTAGGCATCTCATTAGAACAGTAATAACATTGATCTTCACATCATTTATTATCCTGAGTCATCCTATTATCGTCCCTTGGTTGAAAAAAAAGAAATGTTAAGGGTAACACATAAAGGTTAATCCAATGAAAAAAATGGTTGACTTAAAAATTACTTTTATTTCCTTAACTTATGAATTTATATGCTTTAATCTATGTTATCCATGGTCTACATCCAAACATATATTCCCAGGTGAATTTTTTATTCCCTTAATAATGGTTCTTACTAAGCTTATTAATTTACCAATGAATATCCCCCAGGAGTGTCATAAATAAGAGTGCATCAAGGCCTATTTTTATGCATCAGTTCCCATTCATGTCGAGCTCAAAGTGGTGTTTTTGGGTTTTACCCCTAGATAAATATGTTCCAGATCCACCTCTACCAGCTCGTATCCAGATAGGGATGTATTTTATTGATAAAACACTTACTCAATACTCACCAAAATTTAGGTATGTTTTTATTATACTTAGTATTATCCCTAAGTAATTCAATATGATTTTATAATCCTAATCCCAAAAATAACTAAACATATACTAAAATAACAACTATAACAACCATGTTCTTTATTTCACACTTAAACATAATTTATCACATAAAATCTTCACATGATAAAACATAGAATGATTTTGAGTTCTAGTGTATTTTGGGATTAGGAAAATTACATAACAACTTGAAACATGAAATAGACATCTTTACTGAAAACTTTTTTTACATGACCAAAACATTCATTCATACATAACATTGCACGGGATAGCTTGAGGATACAAATAAGAGAAGGGTGAGCTATAAAGCCTAGTAATGAAATAATCAAGGCATAAATGCAATAATATAGTACATGTTAGGAAATAGTAATATAAATGGATCATAAGAGAAACATGAATATTTAACATGATTATCATAACATGGAAATATGTGAAAAACATTTAACATGATTCAAGCATGATCCAAGACTCATTGATCATAGACCATGAGTAAACCACCATTGAACATGAATTAGCATGAGTAGACCCTCATTGAACTTGATGTATCATGATAATAATCTTTACCCAATGTATTTGAGTGCTATTAGGGAACACCCTTCTTAATCATTTCATTTCATGCATTATTGTGCCACATTGATCATATAAGATAGATTCATTAAACATCATCATTTATTCCATGATTAAGGAATGCAGAATTAATAAATTAAACTATATAATTAATAAGTAAATATTCATAAAGGTGAATACCCTTGATAACTAAATGGACATTTTATTCACTACACAATGACTTTGGCTTGGAAAATTGTAGTGCAATTTGGCAGCATAACAAATAGAAATAGAAATTCCCAGAAATGGTTGATGAGAGAGAAAGGGGTGTCTCATAATATGTACATGAAATGGAAAGTAAGGGGTCATATAGATACATGTACCAACATATGTAATGGAATTTATATTCATAATATAAAAGAATTTCATTAATGTAAATAAGAAGAGAGAAATTCCTTATTGAATTTCAGCATGGTAACATGTGTTCATGGGAGGAATTAATGAGAGAGAAATAGGTCTGTCGCCATTAAGACATAATGAGGGCAGTAAAAGAGATGTGAGAATTCATACCCCAGAATTTATAATTAAAATTAATAGGGTATAAAAACAATAATAATCTTCAAAAAAATGAGTTAGAAAAATCCGTTACTGGTATGTGTGATCTGAAAGGCTTGGGAGAGGCTTGAGAGAGGATTATTGGGAGTATGGGGAGCCTTAGGTGGATTATAGATAAAAGAGGTCATTTCTTAGACCTACAAAGTCTTTGAGTGAAGAGGTTGTGGGAGCTTTGGTGGGTTTATATAGAAAAAGTGAAAGAATTCTTTATTTTTTAGGTTTTGGACATCACACATTAAACTAATCAAAACCCAAAACCAACCCAGGGATTTTTTCCATGGTTTTTTCCAAAGGAGAGTGGAAACATTATTTTATAAGGAAAATGGATTATCTTCTTAAAATATTAGGATTTATTCTTTGGAGGTGAGTCACACTCTCAAAGAAAACATTTTAAAAGGATAAAATATTTTATTAGCCTTGGAAGGTCCACAAAAGCTTTGTAAAATAAATCAAACAAACCTAATATCACATTATTTTAATGTTAAAACATATATTGGACGAACATACCATTTATAGTATTTTCTTACATCAATATTATATCATTATGATTTCATAAAACACATTACATAATTAAAAGGTATTTAATTTTTACCAAAAAAATCAACTGTGTCAAAAAATTATGAAAAATTCACCGTAGGATAATTTCGACATCCTGATTCCAAAAATAATATTAATTTTATCTAAATAAGTTTCTAAATATGTGAATTTTTTACTTTAAAAATAAAAAATGACATTTATAGAAAATTCAAGGTTTTTGACAAAATACGGATTTCAAACCATAATAAAAATTACAATTGTATTCCAAAAAATCATACGATTATTTATATTTAAAAGTAATTTATTAATAGTATTTTATTAAAATATTATTTATTTCATAAATCCTTTAAATTGTCAAAATATATTTCTTAATTGAATATTAACAAAAAATACTCTTTGTTCTTTAAAAACCATTTACAAAGTAACAATAATAAAATTAATGTATATTCCTTATTATAAACAAAAAAAATCACATAATAATAGTGCTAAGGTCGTGTTACATTACCCTATATAACACCAGTGTAATACCTAAGGTTTTTGTGTGCGATGGTGAAAGACTCTTGAGGTGGCTCAGATAACATTGCTCGAGTGGTAATCTCTATCAACTTCTACTTCTCCTGTATGAGGTTTCATTCAATATTAACATGTTGAAGCTCTACTTGGACTTAGTCAAGAGAAAAACCCAGTGATGCCACCTCTTTTTCGAGCTATGAAAAATGGTCCTTGTACTGAGGAATTAAACTACATGAGGTTATCGCTTCCTTTTTCTGAGTAAATTGGATTTGTTAAATCCATGTATTTATACTAATAGTGTAATCACTTTTCAATGACTATATTAGCAATGGTACCAATGTTTTACAGTATTTTAAAATCCAAAAACATAAAACCAAGGAAGTGGATATTTTATATAACCATTTTACATAATAAGACATTTAATTAGATCGAGAGAAATTTTTATTCATAAATGTTTGTGTCGTTATAGGGATTGCATTAAGGAATATATTTTGGTATGTATTTTATAATACTAAGGGATTTTAAGGTGTAAATAAGAACTGTGAGGGGATGACCTTTTATAAGTGAGGCGAGTACCACAGTTGTAATTTTTTAAAATGGAAAAATTGTTCCCACATTATTTAAATGAAAAAAATCATCAAAATGGGTTATTACTAAACATTATAGGTGATAAGGTTTAAATATTTCTATATAATGGGTGTTATACAAGATTCTTGGTCATTTTACCCATTATTGTTTTAGTTTAACCCATACTAAACCTTTTTATCCTTATTTATGGTAATTAATTTATATTGTTTTTAATATTTATTATAGTAAAAATTATGTTGAAATGGTTATATAATATTAATTATGATTATTCCAAATATTTAATACATTTTTTAAAGTTATAATTTCATAAGTGGAAATTATAATTTTAAAATTAAACCTTCAAACGAGATGAAAATGTAGTTTTCCAAAGATAAATTGTTCTAAATTTTAAAAAGTTTGTATATAAAAATTTAATATTAAATTCATTCCAATGACTCAATTTAGATTAATACATATTTAATTGAACTATGTTTAGTTTTAAAATCATTTTAAAAAAATCAACCTTATATATTATTTAAATAAAAAGGTTATTTTCAATAAAAACTAGTATTTTAAATATTCATTAAAAAATTAATATAAAAATAAAATATAAAAAAATTACCCTAAAATAATTTAGAAATGTAGATTAAAAAAATCAATTTTATTCTTCTAAATAAATTTTTAAATGTTTTAAAAATAATTTTATTATTTTTTCTCAAAATGAAAACAAAGATTTTTTTTAGAAAATAGTATTTGAAAAACAATTATTGATTTTACCGAAAATTAAATAAATATTTATCAATATTTTTATTTAAATAAAAGGATAATACTTAAAATTTAAAATTCATTTATTCTTATACATCTTCCAAGTTTAATGGATATGTAATAATAGTTGTGTTTGAAGAATAATTGTAATAGTTTTTGTGGTTCGTTATGTAACACCCTAGGCTTCTAGGATACGTTTCTCTTTTAATAATATAATAGCTTGCGTTATACACAACCCCGAGTTCTAGCACACCACAACCAATAAAAACATTCCCTTTAAAAAGAAGTTATGAATATTAATAACCACTTTTTGGAATTTAATAATTTCTTTTAAACGAGCTTCATTTTTGGATTCGGAATATCAAAATTATCTTTGGGTGAATTTTTCGATTTTTTTTGAAAACATTCAATTTTTTATGAATAGAGAAAAAGCACTACATTATTTTTTTATACTGAATTTATATTATTATTATTATTTAATTTTTTTTTTCAAAGTCAAAAAAGATACATAATACCTATATTATCCCAATTTAATTAATTGGAGTCATTTTATAATGAGATTAGATATATATAAAATTTTATTGAACTTTTTAACGTCTTTTACCCACCTACTAGGAACATTTTCTAATTTCCATGAAACGTAATTTTACTGCTTCTATGAATTGAATTTAAAAAATACAATAGACTTGGTTTTCAATAGTAAGTAAAATTTGGTTCAATATAATGAAAATACTTATTTGTGAATAGTAATTTTTGAATTTTATTTACCACGGTTAAAAGTAAAATGGGTAATTAATGGTAATAAGGATATTATGAATACCCCTACACATGTCCTAATTCTATTTGATAAGCATATATAGACTAAAATAAACCTTAGGACAGAAATATAACCCCTTTTTATCCACATGAATTAGATTAGGACATTTATTATATTTTATTTAAAGAATGATTAAAAGAGATAAATTAAAATTTTAATAACTAAACCATTTTTAATATAGGGTTATACATAAAATAAATTAGACTATAAATATTAATTAGAGATATAGAATGATATCCTACATCATAGTATTTTATTTACTATTTTTAAACATTAAATAATTAAATTTATTTATGACACAATGATGATCCAATAATTACCTTATTAATGAATGATTAAAATAATTGATATTATACATAATAAAAGAAATGTAAATAGGAACATTTTATGACATAAACTAAATTTGTACATTAATATGAAATTTTAGGGTTTATTCAATATATTTTTTTAAAATTAATCAAGTATTTATGACTTTAACAAAAACAGATACTAAATATTGTCAAAATTGACATAAATGAGTTTTTAAAAGAAATACTATTTTATTAATTGATATAATATTCCTATAAATCTAATATTATGAATAAATAATTTCATATATATTTTTAATTAAACACATGAGGTTTCATTGCATTTTATAGTAAGTTTATTAACGATATAGTGTAAGAATACAAGAAGACATGGTAAGAGTTAAGCTATTAAACAGAGTTAAATCTAAAAGATAAGGTTAATATGGTGACCTAAACATGTCTAAAACCTATTGGGTGAGAGGATTTAGACCCATCCCCACCATATCTTAGAAATGAATCCATTTGGATCTATTATAAACCGAAAATTAATTTATAATAAATTAATATCTCATGTTCTTCCTAAAGTTCCCCTCACCTTTCTTATAAATGGGTACTTACCCTTCCCTCAAATTCACACCTCCAAAGCCATTTGGCTCAGCCAAACCCTACTAAAATATTCCCCCAACTACCCTCAATTCATCCTATAGGAATTATTTTTATCATAATTCCAACCTAGGGATCCCTTTTGTTCAAGAAAAAGGAAGCACCCTAAGAAGATGTTATTATTTCATCACGTCTTTCAAAGTTCTTTTCGTCTTCCACTTCATCATTATTTTTTGTTTCCATACCAAAATAATAACTCTAGAACATTCTACATACTGTTATGTTATTATAAATATGGTACAACCATATTCATTATTCTATCCATCTTATGAAACACAAAGTCACCATACATGCGTATGTAAGTCTTACCGTCTCCACGTCGTGGTGTAGTTTGTTATTCAACACATCATTATTTGGATTGGTATAATAATGAGTATAATTTAAGTAAATATTGAATATAACAGGTTAATGATTCTTTTTATAAAATATACCATCCAATTACATACAATTTCTCCATAAATAGAATGGTATTGTCTCTCCTACGTACGTACGGCTTACCGTCTCTACGTCACGATAAGATTTCATTCCCCATAAAGAATATTGTTCATTTTATGATTAAAAAATAATTTTTAGGAACATAATAACATTATGGATATGAATAAAATAAATATTATACATAAAGAATATTTCTTACATAACTAAACATATAAAGGAAAATGAATCAGTGAACACCCGAAATAATGTTAATACTGAAAAATTATTAAGAAAGCAATATTAAAGGATCATATATGACATAATATTTATGTATGTTGTTATTTTAAAATTTAAGAACAATTATTTAACCATTATACAAGATTTTAATGTACCCACGACTAAGGAAAAGTATAATGTAATGTTTAATTTTTACAGTCTTTTTAGTATATGTGGTTGTTTATATGTAAGTATCTATTGGGACTTCCATATCATTCACATCTTTGTTTCTTAAAAATGTATTTCAAAACATTTTTTCAATTTCCTAGACTATGGGCTAAAGTCATTTATACCCTTGTATGAATTTTTATAAATTTTTTTGAAGGGAATCTTTAGGTCATTTTCCAAACAAGGTCCTTTTAGACATTTTCAACAAATTTAAGGAAAGAATGTTATTTAACTTATACAGTGGGTGCAGATTTTTTAGACCGTTATAACACCTTCGAAGCTTCCCATACACGCTTATATGAATATTTTCAAAATAAATGTTTTATTTCATAATTATGCAACTTTTAAATACTTTCAAAGTAGAAAGAGATATTTCTCTCAAATAGTTTTTCGATTGATTTCATCTATGTCAAAATCTATTTATGGATTTTTTATTAAATTGAAGTTGGTTTATTATGATAAAATATTCCATATTTTCTTGATAGTTTTAAGATATGTTTGACTGTGGAAGTGAAATTTATATTTCATTCATCTTTTATGGCTAAATTATTAAAATTTCATATATTAGTTTAATATGAATTTTTATGTTATGTTTCACCCTTTTCATATGACGATTTAATTGGACATAGTAAGTTATGGGTGGGGACCGCTATAGACCCTCGATGCATCAGTAGGTCTCATGAGAAAAACTAGTGCCTTGGAACAAGGCCTTGAAAAAATTTATATTTGGGGTCTTAGCATGAGGCCTTGACTTTGTTGTTAAGATGTCTCACATTATGCATTCCATAATTACAAGATTAAATATTTACATTACATGTGATTATTATAACAGTAGAATATCCATGTGAATAAGTAAATAGAATTATTTGATTTATCTTTTCTATATTGTTCTGATGTTTATGTTTAAAACACTTGTGTTTTAGACATATACATTTCCATAAATTTTTATGCTTATTTATGATAGTTTCTATAATATACATATCCTTACTGAGCATCTAAGCTCACCCCTTTCATAAGTTTTATTCTTTCATAGGATGCGAAGAAGTATATTATGACTTACCTGTAGGGATAGACTAAAAAATATTAGTGTGTTAAGTGGACACATAATTATTCTTTTTTCATTTCATAATGTAATGTAAAGCTTATGTATGTATCTATTACTTCCAAGGATAATAAACTAATCTATTTTTTCAGGACTTGATCTCTTGTGATCATTCCAATGTTATGTAATAATGAACAAACTCTAGATAACTAGGGTCAGGGCCTTATATTTGGTATTATAGGAAGTTTAGTAAAATCCAAGGAAACTAGATTTAGAAAAATACTGATTAGAGAACATTTCCCTATGATAGACATTGAGTATAAGTATAGAATAACATCCAAATATTTTGGTAATATAGATATTATTTGTCTTTTTCAAACAATACATCCCTATATAGATACTAAAAGTAGGTTTGGTTCTCGAACATATGTAACTTGGAGTGAAAACTTCAATAAGGAGTATTGGGCTTGACCGTAAGTATCAAGGTACACAACAACAGGCCTTACGACGCACCTGGTTTGACACTCCTATGGGGTATTATTAGGGTAAATCATATTTTATTTATAAACCATTATGAATTTTTTATGAGTAAATGAATCCCCAGAGAAATTTTTTTTATTATGGATTATATGCATAAACTGTCTAATTTATGTTCGGTATATTACAAGTTTGGAATTATGAATTGTGATTCATAAACTAACGTAATTTATGCCATTGTTTAGAAATATCTCTTTTTCGAAAAAATGGAAACTATATCAATGCACATAATCCATGTTGGTATTTCCCTCTTACTAAATATAATTATAGTAGAGTTGGTGATGAAACTAGTTCTGAATAGCTTATTACCATTCTGGGACAACTCACTGAAGTAATGAATAATAACCTTACCTATATAGAGCACCCTGATAAACAATGTGAAGGATAAATGTTAGACCACTTCATGTGAAAACAACCACCAAAATTGAATGGTACTACAAATCCATTTGTAACCGAGCAATGGATAGGTTTATTAGAGAAAGTATTTAATGCTTTGGTGAGTAGCGAAAGAGATAAAAATTGTCATGGAAGTTTATCGCCTCACATGAGATGCAGATAAATAGTGGTCATTAATTAAAAACACAAAGGAGTATGAAAAGGTGTCAAATATGGAATGTAGGGTGTTTAAAGATATTTTCTTAGAAAAATAATTTCCTCTTGAACATCAAGCGGATATGGAAAGACAATTTTTGAGTTTGAGGAAAAAATAGGATAAGAATGTTTCAATGTATGAGACGAACTTTACCGGGTTAGCAAGGCATGTTGCAGATTATATACATAACCCAAGAAGTAATATTGCTTGATTATTTGATGGATTAAAACCTTTTCTCTATTGTGAATTATTCTCACAGTCCTTATCATCATAAGAAGATATATCCTCATGTGCCATCAATATAGAAAAGGAATCCTCTAAATCTTATGGCTTTAAAGTAAATCAAGAGAATAAGAGATCTGTTGAACACTCTTGAATCAAAAATAAGGGGAAGAAGGGAAATGATGAATTTCCATCCTGTAGTAATTGTCGGAATAAATGTCTTTGTACATGCCTAAATGGGATGGGAGTTTTCTATAAGTGTGGAGATAAAGGCCACCAAGCTTGTGATTCCATGGGGAAGAAAGTGACTTTCAATGTTAAATTCTAAAATTATAAAGAGATGGGGCATTATGAAAATTAATTTTCTAAGAATCAAGGAAAATTTCCTCAGAAAAGGCCAAGGGAGTAAGGCCAAGATTATGCGATCAAAACTATTGAGGTTGAAGCTCTGAATGACATGGTAGCGGGTACTTTAATTGTTTCCTCAAAATTATCCAATGCTTTATTTGATTTTGGATCATCTCATTCTTTCATATCTTCCCAGTTTTCCAAGAAAACTATATATTTACAATTTTACTTATTAAGGGATTTTTCATTCAAAACTCCTAAGGAAAGTATTATTGCAACAATGTTTTGCCAATCAGTAACCATTATGGAAAATAGAAATGTTTTATTTGCTGATTTTATTGTCATACCCATGATTGAATTTGATATAATCCTCAATATGGATTGTATTTCAGACCATGATGCCAAAATTTATTTTAATAAGAAAGGGGTTACAATTTTTGATAATGATAAGGAATACCTTATCTTAAGAGCATAAACATCACCATTTGATTCTAATCTAGATCCACCCTTATTAGCTCTTCTAAATTTAATTATTGGTGAGGAATGGATTGAAATTAATATGGTTGAGGAAACTAATGTTCAAATAGAGGATTTTACTATTGTTCAAGAATGTTTTTATTTGTTTCCAGAGGATCTCCCTAGACATCCTCTAGAATGATAAATTGAGTTTTCCATTGACTTAATTCTTGGTTCAAGGCCCATATCGAAGACCCCTTATAGAATGACCCATTTTTAATTAGTGGAAATGAATAAAAAACTAGAGGAATTGAGTTATAAATGATTTATTCGACCTAGTGTTTCTCCATGGAGATCCCCTGATATTTTTATTATGAAAAAAGATGGATCTATGAGGGTGTGCATTGATTACAAGGATAACAATGCTATAACAATAAAGAACAAGTATCCCCTATCTTCCATTGATGATTTATATGATCAACTTCATGGAGATCAATATTTTTAAAAGATTGAACTAAAATCTGGATACCATTAGTTTTGCGTGAAGAAGGAATACATGCCAAAGACATTATTTTAAACCAGGTATGGGCATTATGAGTTTATAGTAATGCCTTTTGGACTGACTAATGCACCCTCTATTTTCATGGATATAATGAATAGAGATTTCAAGGATTATCTTGATGAATTTGTAGTGGTATTTATTGATAATATCTTTTTATACTCCCAATTCTAATAAAATCAAGAAAATCTCTTGCACACTATTCTGAAAAAACATAGAAGTAATGATTTATATGGGAAGTTTAGCATGTGTAAATTCAAGCCTCAAGAGTTTTCTTTTCTTAGCTATATTATCTCTAAGGATTAAATCTTTATTGATCTTTCAAAGAGAATTGAATTCAAATAATGTCCAGTACTGATGAGTGTAATTGAGGTATGCGGTTTTATTGGTTTAGCTAGTTATTATCGGAATTTCATTCATTAACCAAGCCCACGCGTAAAGGGGTTAAATTCTTTTGGACAAAATAGTGTGAATAATGTTTTGAAGAATTGTATATAAGATTATTCAATCCTCTTATCTTGATTCAACCATCGGGGAATGATGGTTTGATATTTATAGTGATGTTTCAAAGAATGGACATGGTTGTGTCCTTATACAAAATGATAGAGTTATATATTATGCATCGCAGTAGCTAAAAATTCATTAAAAAACTATCCTACTCATGAGCTTGAGTTAGAAACTATAATATTTTCTCTAATGATATGGAGACACTATCTCTATGGTTAAAAATGTGAGATATATACTGATCACAAGAGTTTGATGTATATTTTCTCATAGAATGAACTCAACATGAGGCAAAGGTGATGGCTTGAACTACTCAATGATTAAAATTGAACAATATGCTAGCACCTGGGGAAGGAAAATAAGGTATCTGATGCTTTAAGTAGAGAGGATCATGGAGTTTTGAATAATATGAGAGTTTAAAGGGATCCTATGTTCATAGATCTAGTAAATATAGATATGGGAATAATCATGGAAGGTGAATCATCAATAATTTTTCAAATTATTGCCAAATAATCCTTACTGGAAAAGATAAAATGTTCTCAGACTGATAATGAGGAATTTAAAAAGAATATTAATGCTATGAATGATGGGATATTGATTGACTTCGTATATGAAGATGGAATTTTGAAATTTGGGAAGAGGAGTTGTGTTCCCGATATACCTGATCAAAAAAGGGAATTGTTGGATTATACTCATAACTCCAATTACTCTATACACACTGGTACTACTAAGATGTATATAGATTTGAAGTAAAATTTCTAGTGGGACAACATGAAGAGGGATATTGTTGATTATGTGTCATGATATATGGTTTCACAACACGTGAAGGCCGGAAGAGAACATCAAAGAAGATTCATTAAACCTCTTCTCATACCTGATTGGAAATTGGATGATATTATGATAGACTTTGTCATGGTTCTACCAAAGACTTTTTGAAGAAATGATGCAATATGTGTCATTGTTTATCATTTTTCCAAGTCAGGACATTTTCTTGCTATAAGAGATGATTTACCACATGAATGTTTAGAAAAACTAAATATTAATGAAGTTATAAGACTTCATAGTGTACCATTATTTATTGTTTCAGAACATGATCCCCATTTTTCATCAAGATTCTGGAAAAGTATTCAGAATACCCTAGATACTGAACATCGGTTGAGCACTACCTACCACCCTCAAAATAACAAACAATCAGAACAGACTATTTAAACCATAGAAGACATGTTGAGATTTTTTACACTATATTTTCAAGGTATGTAGTATCATTATTTACCTCTAGTATAATTTTTCTATAACAATAGCTTCCATTAAAGTATTATGATTGAACTATATGAAGCGTTATATGGAAAAAGATGTCACACATCAACATGTTGGGATGATGTTGGTGAAAGAAAACACATAGTCCTAGAACATGTTGAGGAAACAATGGAAATGGTGAAGATTATCCAAACCCACATCAAAATAGCTCAAAGTAGGCAAAAGAGCTATGCTGAGAACCAAAGGATGGATTTGGAATTTCAAGAATGTGATCATTTTTTCTTAAAGGTGTCTCCATGGTTGGGTGTTATACGATTTAGTTAGAAGGTTAAATTATGTGCTAGGTAAATCAGACCTTTTGAAATTCTAGAATGGATTGGAATTATAGATTACTATTTGTTAATGTCGCCAAGTTGCTCCAAAGTTCATGATGTGTTCCACATATCACTGTTGAGAAAATAAATGCTAGACAAAACACACATACTCACCTATGAAGAAATATAACTAGAACATGATTTGCCTTATTGTGAGGAGCCTTTCAGAATTCTTGACACTAGAGAACATGTTTTAATAAACCTGACTACCCATCTAGTAAAAGTTCTCTGGAGGAACCATAAAATGGAAGAGGCAACGAGGAAACCTGAGAAAAATATGATGAATAACAACCCAATTCATTTCACATAGTAATATTCTACAAATTCCAAGGATGAAATTATTTTAAGGAGGGAATAATGTGACCCCCAAGCATCCACAATATGTTTCTCATTGAATAACACAATAGCTTGCGGTGTACGCAGCCCTGAGTTCTAGCATACCGTAACCAATAAAAATTAGTTATTTAAAATGAAGTTATGAATTGTAATACACACTTTTTTAAAATTTTATAACTTTTATTATTCAAAATGGGCTTTATTTTTGGATTCATAATATCAAAATTGTCATAGAGTGATATTTTTTTATTTTTTTGAAAACTCTCAATTTTTTATGAATAGTGAAAAGCACTACGTTATTGTTTAAAACCGACATTTTATAATTATTATTTTTATTTAAATTTATTTTGACATGAAAATAGATACTTAATACCTATATTAGTCCAATTTAATTAAATTAATTCATTTTATAATAATATTAGAGACATATAAATTTTATTGATCTTTTTTATTTCTTTTACCCACCTTCTAGGAACATTTGCAAATTTGCATAACACGTAATTTTACCTCTTATGAAAATTGAATTTCAAAAATATGATAGACACAATTTTCATCATTAACTAAAATGTGGTTCAATATGATGAAAATCATTTTTGGTGAATAGTAACTTTTGAATTTTATTTACCACAGTTTAAAGTAAATAGGGTAATTGAAGGTAAAAATGATAATATAATTACCCCGAAACATGTCCTGATTTTATTTGATAAGTGTATTTCGACCAAAATCTACCTTAGAATAAAAAAATGATCCTTTTTGATCCACTTGGATTATATTTTGACATTTATTATGTTTTATTTAAAGAAGATTTAATAATGTTAAATTCAAATTTTAATAACTAAACCATTTTTAATATTGGGTTATACTTAAGATAAATTCAACTATAATTATTCATTATAAATATAAAAATTTATCCAACATCATATTATTTTATATATAATTTATAGAAATTAAATAATTATATTTATTTATGACACAATGATGATATTGTAATTACCGTATTAATGAATGATTAAAATAATTGATATTATAAAAATTAAAATAAATTTAAATTGAAAAATTTGATGACATACTTGAATTTTATAGATTAGTATGACATTTTATGGTTGATTAAATATTTTTTTCTAAGTAATTAGGTTTTTGTGACTTTAACAGACAAACAAATACTAAATAGTGTCAAAATTGATATAAATAATTTTTTAAAACAAATTATATTTTATTAGAAGATATAATAATACTAAAACTATAATATTTGTCCAAAGTACTTATATAATGTTATATATCTCATTAATTAACCACTTGAGGTTCTCTTAGAATTTTATAGTATGTTTATTGACAATATATTGTAAGAATACCAGAAGACATTGTAAGAGTTAAACTATTTAACTAAGAGTTAAATCTTAAAGATAAGGTTAATATGGTGACCTGAACATGTATAAAACATATTTTTTGATATAATTTCTACCCATACACACCATATCCTATAAATAAGTCAATTTTTTTCTATTATAAACCGAAAATGATTTTATAAAAAATTAATATCTCTAACTCTTCCTAAAGTGCCCCTCACCTATCTTATAAAAGGACACTTCCCCTTTTCTCAAATTCACACCTCCAAATCCAATTGGATTGAAAACATCCTGCTAAAATCTCCTCAAAACTAACCTAACTTCATATTACTGGCCTTATTTGTATCAGAAAGCCAATTTAAGGATCATATTTTTCAAAAAAAGGAAACACACGAAGAAGAGGTAATTATATAATCACCTATTTTAAAGTTCTTTTCTTCTTCCAATTACACTTTATTTGTTGTTGAAATACCAAAATAATAAATATAGTAACTTCTATATTCTATTATGTTATTATAAATTTGGTACAACCATATTCATTATTCTATTCATCCTATGAATTAAAATGTCACCGTATGTGTGTACATACGGATTACCATTTCCACATCATGGTGTAGTTTGTTATTCAACACATAATTATTTGGATGGGTATAATAATGAGTATAATTGATTTAAATAATAAATATAACATGTTAATTATTCTTTATATATATGATACCATCAAATTACTTACAATTTCACCATCAATAGAATGATATTGTCGCTCATACGTACGTATGGCTTACCATCTCCATGACACGATGAGATTTCATTCCCCACAAATAATATTGTTCATTTTTTGATAAAAAATAATTTTTAGGAACTTAATATCATTCTATATATAAAATAAATACATCCTATTCATAAAAAACAAGAATTACATAACAAAATATATAAAGGAAAATGAATCAGTGAACACCTGAAACCATGATACTGCTGAAATATTATTAACAAAGAAATTTTAGAGGATCGTATATGAAATCATATTTATGTATGTGGTTGTTTTATAATTTAATAATAAGGATTTAGACATTATAAAATTGTTTAATGTACCCTCTATTAAGGAAATGTAAAAGTTAAAGTTTAATTATTTTCAATATCTTTATTATTCGCGCTTTTTTATACGTAAGTATCTACTGGGACTTCCTTATCATCCACATACATGTTTCATAAAAATGTATTTCAAAATATTTTTACTATTTCATATACTACGGTTTAAAATCATTTATACCCTTGTTTTACATTTTATAAAATGTTTTGAAATGAATCTTTCAGTCATTTTTTAAACAAGGTCCTTTAATACCTTTTTGACAAAATTAAAGAAATAATATTTTTTATCTTTTGCGGAAGGTGAAGCTATTTTCCATTGTTATAACACCTTCAAAGCTTCCCTTAAAATCATATATTAATATTTTCAAAATCAATGTTTTATTAAATAATTATGATACTTTTAAATAATTTCAATGTAGATAGAGTCATTTCTCTCAAATAGATTTTTGATTGATTTTATCTATGTCAATATCATTTTTTGGATTTTATTTTTAATTTATATTGATTTATTATGAAACAATTTTATATATTGTGTTGATAGTTTTATGAGATTTTTGAATATGGATGTGCTATTTTTATGTCATTCATAGTTTATGGTTAATGTATTGACATTTTATATTTTAGTTTAATATGAAAGTTTATGTTATGTTTCGCACTTTTCATATGATGAATGCATTGGACGTAACAAGTGACATGCGGGGCCTGTTATAGGCCCTCGATGCATCGGTAGGTCTAATGAGACAAACTATTTCCTTGGCACAAGGCCTTGACAAAATTTATATTTAGAGTCTTGTAACGAGGCCTTGACATTATGGATAAAATGTTTGACATTATTCATTCCATCATGAAGATATTTTCTATTGATATTACTTTTGATTATTCGACTGGTAGAATATCCATGTGAATAAGTAAGTGGAATTATTTTATTTATATTTTCCATATTATGCTGAATTTTTAGTTTAAAAATCTTGTATTTTAGTCTTATACATTTCCTTAAATTTTTATGCTTATTTATGACCGTTTCCGAAATATTGTTATCCTTACTGAGAATCTGAGCTCAACCCCTATCTTATGTTTTATTTTCCCCAGGATGTGAAGAAGTATATTGTGACAAACTTGCAGGGATAGGGTAAAAAATATGAGTTTGTTCAGTGGAGACACAATATTTCTTTTTCATTTCATTATGTAATTTAAAACTTATGTATGTGTCTAGTAATTCCAAGGCTACTAAACTGATTGGTCTTTCATGACTTAATCTATTGTGATCATGCCAATGTTATGTAGTATTTCTACGACTCTAGATAACTAGGGTCCATGTGTTACAGATGGTACCAGAGGAAGTTTAGTACAAACCTAGGAAACTAGTTTTAGAAAAAAACTCTAATTAGAGAACATTACCCTAAGGTAGACTTTGAGGATTAGTATATAAGAACATCCAATTATTTTGGTAATGTACATATTATTTGGGTTTTCTAATGAATATACCCATGTCTTGATTCTATAATTGGATGTGGTTCTAGAACAGATGTACCTAGGAGTGAACATTCTGACACGGAGTTTGGGGCTTGACCCAGGTATCCTAGTACACAACAACGTGCCTTACTATCAACCTGGTTTGACACGTTCAGGGGATATTCTTATGATAAATCACTTTTTTTACGACACGTTATAAAGGATTTATGAGTCAATACTTCCCCAAAAAATAATTTTTTATGATTATAGATTATATGCATAATTTGTTCAATTTATGTTAGGTATATTACACGTTTGGAATTATGCCTTGTGATTCATAAACTAAACTAATGTATGGAATTGTTTAGAAATGGTTCCTATTGAAATAAATGGAGTCTATATCAATGCACCTAATCCATTGAGAGATATGCCTCCTACTCATGATAATTATAGTGGAGTTGTTGATACAACTGGTGCGGAATAGCTAATAACCATATTGGGACAACTCACTCAGGTTATGAATAATATCCTTACATGTATAGATATCCCAGATCCACAATGCGTAGAATCAATGTTAGACTATTTCATGAGGAAAAAACCACAAACATTTAGTGGGACTTTAAATCCACATGTAGGTGAGAAATTGAAAAGTTCCTTAGATAAAATATTTCATGCTAGGGGGAGTAGGGAAAGGAAAAAAGTTTTCATGGTAGTTTATCTCCTCACAAAAGATGTAGATCATTGGTGGTAATTCATTCAAAACATAAAGGATAATGAGGAATTTCGAATATGTAATATAGGGAGTTAAAAGATATTTTCTTAGAAATATACTTTCCTTATGAACATCGAGCAGATTTAGAAATTCAATTTCTATGTCTGTAGAAAAAAGAGGACGAGAATGTTGCAAAGTATGAGGTTAACTTTACAAGGGTAGAAAGTCATGTTGCAGACTATATATGCAACCCAAGAAGTACGATTGATTGATTCTTTGATGGTTTGAAACCATTTCTCCATCGAGCATTAGTCTCAAAATCATTCTCATCGTATAAAGATATAGTCTCATGTGCTACCAAGACATAAAATTAATTATCTAAGTCTTGTGACTTCAAAGTGAAGAAAGGGAATAATATATCTTCTGAACACTCTGAAAAAGGAAATAAGGGGAAGAAGGGATAATTTGAATTTCCCTACTTTAGTAATTTTTGGATGAAACATCATGGCACATTCCTAAAGTGGATGGGAGTTTGTCATAAGTGTAGAGAAAAATTCCACCAAGCTCATGATTTCAAGTGGAAGAAATAGGTTGTTAATGTTAAATGCTATAATTTTAAAGATACGGGTCATTATGAAAATTAATTTCTTAAGAGTCCAGGAAACATACCTCAAAAATGGCCATGAGAGCATGGCCAAGCATATGCAATCAAAACTGCTGAGTTTTAAGCTTCAAATGACGTGGTGGAAGGTACTTTAGTCGTTTCCCCAAAATTTTCCAATACTTTATTTCATTCTGGATCATCTCATTCTTTCACATCTCCCAGTATTCTAAGAAAATTATATATTTCCAATTTGACTTATTAAGGGAGTTGTTATTCAAAACTTCAAAGGGATGTATTATTGAAATAATGTTTTTTCAATCAGTTGCCATTATGTCATATAGACAGGCTTTATCATTGGATATTATTGTCATATCCTTGATTGAATTTGATATAATCCTCTATATGGATTGGAATTTATACCATGATGTGAAAATTAATTATAAGAATAAGGAGGTTACATTTTTTTATGGTGATAAAAAATCCGTTATCTTTATATCTGAAACATCACTATCTGATTCTCATTTAGATCTACCCCTGACAGCTCTACTAAATTCAATTTTTGGGGTGTAAGGGATTGAAATAAATATGGGTGAGGAAGGGAATACTAAAAAAATTTATGTAACTATTTTTCAATAATATATTGCTGTGTTTCCAGAGGATTTACCTAGACATCCTCTAGAATGATAAATTGCATTTTTGATTGACTAAATTCATAGTTCACGGTCTATATCGAAGATCCCTTATAGAATGTCCACTATGGAATTAATGAAACTGAAGAAACAACTAGAGTAATTGAGTAAAAAAGGATTTATTTTCCTTAGTGTTTCGCTATGGAGAGCCCCTATTCTTTTTGTTATGAAGAAAGATAGATCTTTGAGGTTATGCATTGACTACAAGAAGACCATTGTTATAGCATTAAAAAATTAGTATCCCCAAATTCACATTGATGATTTATTTTATCAACTTCATGGAGATAAATATTTTTCAATGATTCACCTTCAATCTGGATACAATTATTTGTGCATGAAGAAGGAATACATTCCAAAGATATCATTTCAAACTAGATATGGGCATTATGATTTTATAGTAATGCCTTTTGGACTGACTAATTGTAGAGACCCAAATCTTGATATACATGTACATTACATTACTTTTGCGGAATAATTAATACATAATGAAAACAGACACACAAAGACCGTAATAGTTTAGTGTCTTTGGAAACTCGAAAAATAATCTTATAATCGTGGCGAAATATCTTCAACATCTCCCATAAAGATCATCCCCTTTTGTTTTCTTACCTAAAACCTTTCTTTAAATCCTGGGGAAAAGACAACATATAAAGGGTGAGCTCAAATGCTCAGTAAGGGTAAGCATATAGAACATAAAACAATCCATAAACATTTGAATGCAAAAGCTTGAACATAAAATCTAAACATCAAAATCTTCAGCAAGGACATAAATCTTGGAAGTACATAAGGCATATATCATAAAGGAACATCATTCGTGATAAAATAGCAGGGGAATAAATCATGTAATTGTGGCAACCATTCATCACTTGTTATGATTTCCATAGTAGCCAAGGCATTGCTGCCAAGACCATCTTAGTGGAAAAAGTCTCGTTCTGAATCGAGTTCACTCCTCGTTCCAGTCTTATATCACTTAACCGGATTAACATACCGTTCCATCCATGTCTATCTCATGAGATATAAATCTTTACCCAATGCATTGGAGGGATATATAGGTCCCACCCATCTCATAATGAAATTATTCTTACATGTGCCACAAAATAAACTTAAAACATTCATCATAACCCAAAGAATAAAATGGGTTTCATAAACATCATCCAATCATCTCATAATAAATATAAAACAAATATAAATTTCATCGTAAGAAAAGTGAAACCATGTAAATCATAGAGACATTAAACTTGAAACATACACATATGAAATAACGTCATCTTATATGGAAAATGGTTTCAATAAATCATTTGAAATGAATTCTTGAGGAAAATATCCATTCTTCTTCAAAATCACTTTCCTTTCACAAAATACCATGCACTTTTAAAATAAAAGCATTTTGTTGAAAATAGTCCTAAAATCTTGTAGAGTAAGCTTCATGAAAATGAGGCTTCATGAAACTGTAAAAATCTGTTCATGCCGTATAAGTTAAAAATAACATTCTTCTCGTACTTTTGTCGGAAAAGTCTCAAAGTACCTCATATGGTAAACAAAAAAAGATTCCTTACATACCATGTAGTAAAATTAAAAAATTGGTAAAAAGGACTTTAACCATACATGAAAACATTTTTATAAAACTTGGACGTTGATGATAAATATAACCCCAGTAAATACTTACGTATAAGAAATCTCGGATAGAAAACAATTGAGATTGCAACATTATCCCGTAACTTAGGTCTGATATGCTTGGTATGTATCTGATCCTCCTGTATAATGATTTAAATAATTTCATTGACTTATTAAAGAATCATATTCATTTTTATGATGTCATAAATGGTTCACTTATGACTTTATATTACCCGTTCTTTTGTAAATTCCATGTTAAAGCAGTGTTTTGGGTATAATCGTTTTATTTATCGTACATTTTTGGACTTGTTGATCTTAATATTATTACATATATCCTGATTTAATTAATTCCAGAATATAAAACATGATTTATCTATAATATATATTCTCTATATACATATATATATGATAGATCGATAAATGGAATGAAATACACCGTTCATGGAGACGGTAGGTCGTACGTATGCATGAACGTTGTTTTCGTTTCCTTATTAAATTGAATGGAATTAAGTAGATGACATAAATATATATATATATACATAAATCCAGTATCATTATTATGTCATATATTTCATGATTACTTATTATATATACTTTATAATCATTCATGAATGGTTAACATGGAGAATGAATCTCATCGCGTCGTGGAGACGGTAGTCCGTACGTACGCACGAGCGATGATATCATTCCCATATTTATTTAATGGAATTGGAGTGGATGATATAATATATTATAATCAGTATGATTTTATAATAATCATATATTGTAATTATTTACACCATTATACCCATCCATGTAAGGTGGTGGTGGAAAAACTGATTACACCACGGAGTGGAGACGGTATTCCGTACGTACGCACGCGCAGTGATTTCATTTTCCGTAGGATGGATAGAAGGTGAAATAGGGTCGTTTCATATTTATAATAACATATCAGTGTTTAAGTAATACTTATGTTATTACTTTATAATGAAACAACTAAATACGAGGAAGTATAAGAAGAATTAAACATGAAAGAATCAGAAGAAGATATTACCTCTTCTTCGACGCACCTCCTTTAAGCTTCCTCTTATGGAAGTAGAGTCGGTCATTTGAGAAGCCCAAAACCTCTAGAATGTTTATAAGGAAGTGTAGAAGATAACTGGGCAGGTTGTGGCCGAGATTCAAGGCTCAAAAGGGTTTGAAGAGAAGAGGGAAGGGGTTGCCTTTTTATAAGGGAGGAGAGAGGCATCTTTGGAAAACTTAAAATATTATTTTACAATAAAGTCATATTCTATTTTTAATAGCTCCAAATTGATTTATTTAGAAGTTAAGGTGGGTATGGGTGTAAATACTCTCATCCAATAGAATTTATACAAGTTTAAGTTTCTATTTTAACCTTATCATTTATATTTAACTTTAAGTTAAAAAATTTACTTTTACCAGGTCTTCTTTTTTTCTTACACTATAATGTTAATAAACTTACTATAACAAGACAAATGAACCCCAAGTTTCTTATTATTAATATATATAACCTTATATAAGTCATTTGGCCGAACCTTATATTTTTAGGAATAAAATAACCATTAATAATATAATATTTGTTTTAAAAACTATTTTATGTCAATTTTGACACTATTTGTTACTTGATATTTGTGAAAGTCATAACAAAATGATTAGTTCGAAAAACGTTAATTAAATCAATAATAACATGTTATATGAACCTAGAAAATTATTGGAATTCATAAAAAGTATCAAATTACATTTATTTGGTTATTTATAACATCAATTATGTCAATATTTCATTAATAAGATAATTATTGCATCATCATTGTGTCATAAATAAATTAAATTATCTAATGCATAAAATTATAAATAAAATACCATTATGTAGGAAATATCTTTATATTTGTGAACAATATTTATAGTGGAATTTATCTTATGTATAACCCTATATTAAAAATGATTTAGTTATTAAACATTGATTTTAACTATTTTAACCTTTCTTTTAATAAAATAATAATAAATGTCCTAATCTAATATGTGTGGACCTAAATGGTCATATTTTATTCTTAAGGTTGTTTTTGGTTGAATTACACTTATCCAATAGAATTTGGACATGTTTTAGGGTAATAATAATATCATTTTTACCCTTAACTACCCTATTTACTTTTAACCGTGGTAAATAAAAGTAAAAAGTTACTATTCACCAAAATTTATTTTCATCTCATTGAATCACATTTAATTCCTTGATATTAACCATGTCTCTCTGATTTTCGAAATTCCACTCATAGAAGCAGTAAAATTATGTTTTATGTGAATTTCCAAATTCTCCTAGGAGGTGGGTAAAAGACGGTGAAAAGTTCAATAGAGTTTTTAAATATCTAAAATTATTATAAAATGACTCCAATGAGATACATTAAACACATATAGGTATTATGTATCAATTTTGACCTAAAATAAATTTAAATAAAGTAAATATTTATTTAAATAAAAAGTCAGTTTTTAAATAGTAACCTAGTGTTTTCACTATTCATCAAAAAGTGAAAGTCTTCAGAAAAATACCAAAATTTCACCCTAAGCTAATTTCGATACACCGAATCCAAAAATGAATTCAATTTTGAAAGATAAAATTTATAAAATTTCAAAAATTGGGAATTACTATTCATAACGGATATTTCATAATAATATTATAATAATATCTCGTTTAGTGAAACTCGGTATTGCGTACTACACACGCTATCGAGGAAGGTCGGGATTACATGTAGTGTAAGCCAAGTTAGGGTTGCGTGTAGTGCAAGACTCCTTTGTTTTTGCGTATAACAGAATCCAACCTTATTTCATTTATACATTGAATATATATATATACACACACTGAATGTTGCGTAGAATAACTACTATCAAACGAACTTGAAATTGTGTGTAATGTGATCCAAGAATAGTGTTGCATATACTGAAAGTTAATACGGTGTTGCGTATAGTGCAAGATAATCATGGTGTATCGTACAACAAAAGACATCAAAGAAATTAAAAAGAATAATTCTCATAAAATCTTGGGTTGTTACACTAATGCACCCTCTATTTTGATGGATATAATGAATAGAGTTTTCAATGAGTGTCTTGATGAATTTTTAGTGGTATATATTAATTATATATGGGTATACATAATAAGCTACAAAGATCATGAAAATCACTTGCGCACTATTCTGAAAACACTTAAAGGAAATGAATTATATGTGATGTTTAGAAAGTGTGAATTCTTGCTTCAATAGATTTCTATTCTCGGTCATATTGTCTCTAAGGATGGAATATATATTGATCCTTCAAAGATAAGGGAAATCCAAGAATGGCCAGTACTAATGAGTATAAATGAGGTATACAATTTTGTTGGTTTAGCAAGTTATTATCAGTGTTTCATCCAAAAATTTTCCCAATTGGATAACACATTAATCAAGATCACACGTAATGGAGATAAATTTTTTTGGACAAAAGAGTGTGAAGAATGTTTTTAAGAATTAGAGAGAAGATTAGTTAATTATCTTATCTTGACTCAACCACCAGTGAATGTTGGGTTTGTTATTTATAGTGATGCTTCAAAGAATGTACTTGGTAGTTTCCTTTTTCCGAATGATAAAGTAATTTCCTATGCATCACAGCAGATAAAAATTCATGATCAAAACTATCCTACTCCTGATCCTGAGAAAATAACTGTAATATTTTCTCTAAAGATATTGAGACACTATCTCTATGGTGAACAATGTGAGATATATACTGCTCATAAGATTTTGATGTATAATTTATCACATAAATAACTCAACATGAGTTAAAGGTGATGGGTTCAACTACTCATGGATTACGATTTCACAATACACTACCACCCGAGCAAGAAAAATAATGTACCAAATGCTTTGAGAAAAAAAGGATCATGGATTTCTAAACAAGAGGAGAGTTGACAGGGATATTGTGTTCATGGATCTAGTAAAAATGGATATGGGAATAATCATGGAAGGTAAAACATTAATACTTGTTCAAATTTTTACCAATCCATATTTATTAAAAAGAATAAAAATATCTCAAACCGATGATGAGGAGTTTCAAAAGAAAATTAAAGCTGTGAATGATTGGAGATTGATTGAATTATTATAAGAAAATGGAATTTTGAATTTTGGAAAGAGGTTTGTGTTCTCTATATACATGATCTAAAAAGGTAATTGATGGATTATGCTCATAGATCTAATTTCTCTATACACCCGGGTAGTCCTAAGATGTATAAAGATTTGATGGAACATTTTTGGTGGGACAACATGAAGATGGATATTATTGATTATGTGTCAAGATATAAAGTTTTTCAATAGGTGAAGGATAGAAAACAACATTCAAGACGAGTCATGAAGACTCTTCCCATACCTGATTGGAAATGGGATGATATTACAGTGGACTTTTTCATGAGTTTAGCAACAAATCTTTGTATTAATGATGAAATATGGGTCATTATTGATCATCTTACCACGTCAGCAAATTTTCATGATATAAGAGAAGATTTATCACTTTAATGTTTTGTAAGACTATATATTAATGAAGTTGTAAAACTTCATGGTGTAACTCTATCAATTTTTTCTGACCGTGATCCACATTTTACATCAAGATTCTGAAAAAGTCTTCATAAATCCATAGATACTGAACTTTGGTTGAGCACTTCCTACCACCCTCAAACTGATGGACAATCAGAACAGACTATTCAAACCTTAGAAGACATTTTGAGATTTTCCTCACATGACTTTCAAGTAATGTGGGATTAGTATTTACCTCTAGTATAATTTTCCTATAACAAAAGCTTCCATTAAAGTATTCAGATGGCTCTATATGAAGCGTTATATTGAATGAAATTTTTCACATCAATGGGTTGCGATGATTTTGGCGAAAGAAAACTCATAGGCCTATAACATGTTGATGAAACAATAGAAAAGGTAAAGATTATCCAAACCCACATCAATGCAGCTCAATGATGGAAAAAATTTATGTTGATAACCAAAGGAAAGATATGGAATTACATGTAGGTGATCATGTTTTCTTGAAGGTATCACCATGGAAGGGAGTTATATGATTCTTTAAGAATAGTAAATTAAGCCCCGGGTAAATCAGACTATTTTAAATTCTAGAACGAATTGGAGTTGTAGATTACCGTTTGCCAATGCCGCCAAGTCTCCCCAAATTTCATGATGTGTTCAACATATCACTATTGAGAAAATACATGCCAGACCCAACACACGTACTCACCTACGAAGAAATAGAACTGGAACATGATTTGTCTTATTTCGAAGATCCTATCAGAATTCTTGATACTAGAGAACATGTGTTGAAAAACCAGATAACTCATATGGTAAAAGTTCTTTGGAGGAACCATAAAATGGAAGAGGCAACGTGGGAACCTGGGGAACTTTTTTTTTCAAGAACCACCCAAATATTTTTATGTAGTAATATTCTAGAAATTTTGAAGGAGAAATTATTTTAAGGGGGGAAGAATGTAACACCAAAAGCTTCCACAATATGTTTCTCTTTTAATAATACAATAACTTGCGTTGTACGCAGCCCCAGTTCTAGCACACCACAACCAAAAAAAATGTTTAAAAAGAAATTATGAATAGTAATACCCAATTTTTAAAATTTTTAAAAATTTATTTGTCAAAATGGATTTAATTTTGGGATTTTTATTATCAAAATTAGTTTAGGGTGAGTTTTTGTATTTTTCTAAAAAGATTTTATTTTTTATGAATAGTGAAAAACACTACATTATTATTTAAAACTGACTTTTTATAATTATTGTTTTTATTTAAATTTATTTGAAATTAAAAATGGATACATTATATATATATTATTAAAATTTAATTCATTGGGGTCATTCCAAATAAGATTAAATGTATATAAAATTTTATTTATCTTTTCAACGTCTTTTACCCACCTTTTAGAGACATTTGAAAATTTTCATAAAATGTAATTTTACCTCTTTTGTGAATTGAATTTCTAAAATCTAACAGACCCAGTTGTCATTAGTAATTAAAATTTGGTTCAGTTGTATAAAAATAATATTTGGTGAATAGTAACTTGTGAATTTTATTTACCAAGGTTAAAAGTAAAAAGGGTAATTAAAAGTAAAAATGATATTATAATTACCCCAACACAAATCCTAATTATATTGGATAAGTGTATTTTAATCAAAATAAACCTTATGAAAAAAATAAGATCCTTTTTTATTTCCTTGTATTGGATTAAGAAATTTATTATATTTTATTTAAAAAAGAGTTAAAAGCGTTAAATTCAAATTTTAATAAATTAAACATTTTTAATAGAGGGTTATAAATAATATAAATTAGAATTTAAATATTCATTAGAAATATAAAAATATTTCTTACATCATAGTATTTTATTTAAAAAATTTAGACACTAAATAAATAAATTTATTTATGAAACAATGATGATGAAGTAATTACATCACTAATGAAATATTAAAATAATTGATATTACAAATATTAAAATAAATGTAAATTTAATCTTTTGATGACATACAAGACTTTTCTATGTGAATATTACATGTTAGGGTTGATTTAATGTATTTTTTTTGAAGTAATCAAGTTTTTATGTCTTTAACAAATAACAAATACTAAATAGTGTCAAAATTGACATAAATGTGTGTTTAAACAAATACTATTATATAAAAAGATATAATATTCCAAAAAAATATACAATTTGGCCAAAGGACATAAATAAATGTTATATATCTCATTAATCAACCACTTGAGGTTCTCTTGTTATTTTATAGTAAGTTTATTAACTATATAGTGTAAGAATACAAGAAGACATGGTAAGAGTTAAACTATTTAAGTAAGAGTTAAATCTAAAAGATAAGATTAATATGGTGACCTAAACTTTTCTAAAACCTATTTTTTGAGATTATTTAGACCTATAACCACCTTTAACATTGAATAAATCCATTTGGAGATATTTTAAATCTAATATGATTTTATAATAAATTAATATCTCAAGCTCTTCCTAATGTTCTCTCAACCTCTCTAATAAAAGGGTACATCGCCTTCTCTCAAATTCACACATACAAAGCCATTTTTCTCGGCCAAAAACTACTCAAATATAATTACAACTACCATTAATCCATCCTAGAGGCCTTACATTGATTAGAACATCAACATAATGATCCCTTTTGTTCAAATCAAAAGGAAGAACCCAAAGAAGAGGTAATTATTTCATCACCTCTTTCAATGTTATTTTCTGCTTCCACTTCCTCTTTCATTGTTGATTCCCAAAATAATAATAAATACATTACCGTATACATACTATGATATTATAATAAATATGTTAAAATCGTATTTATTATTCTATCCATCCTGTAAATGTCAAATTCACAATACGTGTGTACGTATGTCTTACCGTCTCTATGTCGTAGTGTTGTTTTTTATTCAACACTTCATTATTTGGATGGGTATAATAATGAATATAATTGATGTAAATAATAAATATTACATGCTAATGAATCTTTATGAGTAAGATACCATCAAATTACATACAATTTCACCATCAATAGAATGATATTGTTTCTCGTGCGTACATACGGATTATCATCTCTATGACGTGATGAGATTTCATTCCCTATAAAGAATAATGTTAATTGGATGATTGAAAAATAATTTAAAGAATATAATATCATTCTGTATATGAATCAAATGCATCATGTCCATAACAAACTTGACTTACGTAAGATAACATATAATGGAAAATGAATCGGTGAACACCTGAAACAATGATACTACTGAAATATTATTAAAAACACAATATTAGAGGATCATATTGGATTTCTTATTTATGTATGTGGTTCTTGTATAATTTAATAACAATGATTTACCAATTATAAAGAATGTTAACATACCCTATACAATGTAAAAGTACAAATAACGTATCTGAATTTTTTTTATGCGTAAGTATCTACTTGGACTTCCTTGTCTTCCACATCCATGTTTCATAAAAATGTATTTTAAAACATGTTTACTATTTCCTAGAATATGTTTTACAGTCAGTTATACCCTTATTTTACTTTTTATAAATAAATTTGAAACGAATCTTGCTGTCATTTTCCAAATAAGGTCCTTCAAGACCTTTTAGACAAAATTAAATAAAGAATTTTTTTTAACTTATAGGGTGGGTGCTGCTATTTTCTGCCATTATAAAACCTTAAAATATTACCTTAAAATCCTATATGAATATTTCCAAAATAAATTTTCTATTTTATAATTATGCAACTTTTAATTAATTTCAAAGTTGAATGATATATTTCTCTCAAATTGTTTTTTGATTGATTTCATCTATGTCAATATCTATTATTGGATTTTATGTTTAATTGAAGTTGATTTATTATTATACAATATTACATATTGTATTGATATTTTTATGATACGTTTGACTGTGGATATGCTATTTATTTTTCATTCATAGTTTATGGTTAAAGTATTAACATTATGTATGTTATTTTAATACAAATTTTTATGTTATGTTTCACCATTTTCATATGAGAAATGCATTGGAAGTAGTAGGTGATGAGTGGGGCCCACAATATCCCTTCGATGAATCAGTAGGTATCATGAGACAAACTAGTGTATTGGCACAAGGCCTTGAAAAAATTTAAATTTAGGGTCTTGGCACGAGGCCTTGAATTTTTGGTTAAGATGGTTGGAATTATGTATTCCATCATTATGAGATTACCATTGATATTACATGTGATTATCTGACTAGTAGAATATCCATGTGAAAAATTAAATAGAGTAATTTGATTTATATTTTCCATATTTTTCTAATGTTTAATTTTAAAATGCTTGTGTTTTTGTCTTATACATTTACTAAAATGTTTATACTTATTTATGATAGTTTCTACTATATTGTTATCCTTACTAAGCATCTAAGATCACCACATTCTTATGTTTTATTTTTTCTAGGATGCAAAGAAGTATATTATGACTGAACTATAGGGATATGCTAAAGAATATGAGTGTGTTAAGTGGAGACACAATGTAGATTTTTTCATTTCATAATATAATTGAAAACTTATGTATGTATCTATAACTTCCATGGATACTAAATCGATCGGTCTTTTAGGAATAAATCTATTTTTATCATGCCAATGTTATGTAATAATGCACCGACTCTAAATAACTAGGGTCGGGGCGTTACATGTTAAATTTGGGTGTTGCGTGAAACACGTGCTATCAAAGTAATTTCACTTGTTGGTAAAAAAAATATTCCATAAAATCAAAGGGTTTTTTTCTATTTAAACTATAACAACATCTATCTTAAGAAGTATTTTATTTTTCACCCCCATGACAAGATGTAAAACATACTTGACACTTTTTATGAGTGCAAAAATGTTATGTTCCAGCTATATTGTAGTACCCCTAGTGTCTACTATGTAACCCTTATTTGATTTAATTCATGGTTATAAAGTGTAAGGGTGATGGATGGGAGATTTAGGTAAACTCTAAATAAGTTTTGGGGATAAAGTTGGTGTGCATGGGATGCACACAGTTTGTCTAAACCATGTGGATATCCTTAGAGAAAACATGTCCAGATGCAATTTTGGGGTAGTAGCATTGAAGATGTTTGAGAATGTCTAGGGAGACCATGAAAGGAGGCCATGTGATGGTTTCCTTAATGTAGTAGCTAATACATGGTTAGCAGATGTTTTATCTAGTCGTGCTAGCTAACCATGTGAAGGGTTAAAACAAAATCCTAAAAAATTGGATCTGGGTCAGCCTTGCCATCAATCAACTATTTTCCCCAAACCACTCTAACAAGGGATTTTCATTCTCCTAAGGCCAAAATATTTTCTATCATCGATTCAGAGGCAATTTGAAGGCTTCTGTTGGTAATTTAAAGCTGGATTCTTGAGTTTTGTGATCGTTCTTAATTATTCTTGATCAATGTCATAGATCTACTTACACCTACTTCTCTTCTCTTCTCAATTTCGTAGATCTACTTATGTAAAGGGTAGATATAAGATTTTAGATGCCAAATATTATGAGAATTCGTCTTGATTGTGATAATAGAATTGATCTAAAGAGGTTTTGTAGAGAATTGACCTGATTTCTTGTGTGTTCTTCATCCATTGTAATGTTTCTTGAAAACCTTAGATGTGTGTGTATTCTTTATCAAATCCTATTTCTATAATTTATTGGATTAGTTTCAAATTTATTAAATGAAATGAATTTTTCATGAAATCTTGATACAATTCAAGGAATAAATCTTCTTTAGTGACAATTTATTATTTTTGTGGAATTGTTTAATATCAGTGAATTGTTTTGAATATTGTTTTAGATTCTTGAATTTAAAAATATTGATTTTGAATTTTTGATTTTCTAGAATTGTAAAATGGATTGATGAAAAAGGTGTTTTCAATAATAAGATTGTTTTATTGAATTGGCTGGCTTTGAAATGGTTTTGATGGAAATGGTTTTCAATAAAAATGTGTTTTAAAGTGTTTTTTTGCATAATCCTTGGGACTATTTATTGTGTTTGTTCATGTTTTATTTATAGGGATTGTTTTAAATAAAAACTTATGCTCAATTCCAAATTTCAAATGGCACATGAGTAAAAATTACCTTGTGATGACTCATAAAATTGATGATAAATCACTCCGGTATACGGAACTGTCATCGTGTAGCATGCATGGTTGGTTTCGTGGATTTGTGGAATAGATTGTGCATGCCAAAAGAAAATTGATAAAGGGTTTTAATGTTTTGTTAAGTTATTTTTCTATAAAAAGATATTTTTGGAAATTGCTTTCAATTACACTTGTATACTTGGTTATAAATGGATTTGGAAACTTCTTTATATTTAGTTATGAACTATTTTGAAAAATTGTTATATATAAATTATTTTATATAAATTTTTATAACTCTCCTATCCTAATGGAGTGATTAAGGAATTCATTGTGGAAAACCTACTGAATGTTATACTCACCCCATCTCCACAGCTTTGGTTATTTTGCAGATGTTATCTTCAAAGACATGGGCAATGTTAAATTTTCAAAAAGTTTTTTGCACCACCTCACGATACTTGGAATGTTCAATGATTGTAATTATTGAAGCTTGTGGAACATTTTGTCTTGTTTAATTTTGATAGTATTTTAATCATTTATCAAATATTTAGAATGTTTTTCATTTATTCTCCCTATATTTCACACTTTGACATAGTTTGTGATATATTAATATGTTGAGTTGCGATTCATTTTTTCATGCATTGTTTAGTGAGATGTTTGTTTAATGGTATTATTCATAAATGGTAAATCATCCCCCACTTTTATTTAAAACCCTTCAGAATTTATTTCCATCCTTATGAATTTTAGGGATGTCACTTAAGGCCTAGTAATTATTCTTTTTATTCTCAAACCAGTGAGAATAAAAATGTCAATACAAATGGTATTAGCTTATTTAGTCCTTTCCTAACAAGTAGTTTTCACTTTCTTGGTCTTGGTGTTGATTCAAATATTTTTATTCCTTGGGTTGTGATCTTAAAAAGGATTTGGATTTTTAGGACTTGAAATTAATATCATAAAATTATGTAGCTAACCAATTTATGCTGAACATCATGTAACCAGGGTGATGGGTACATATGTGTTTTGGAGAAACATATAAGATTCCAGATGCTTGTTGTCATGGGTTTAGCCAATGATACGAGCATTTCATGCATTAGAGGAATGAAATCCTACTAGGTTAGCATATATCATTTATATTAATGATATATGATATTGTTAAAAGGTGTAAATTGTTGAAAAATTTTGATTTTGTTTTCAAATGAATGATTTTGAAAAGAGGATACTTGATTTATTTTGAAAATGGTTTGATTTTAAAAAGCAAGCATATATTTTTTTTAAAAATGGATTGAATGTGAAAAAGGTTGTTTTTGGAAAAAAATTGTTGTTATAGTTGAGATTATATGATAAGATATGATAATAAATCCATTGATAGAGGGTGAGACATACTGAGTTTATTGTTTGTTTAGTTAATGGCACCTAGTATGCGTTGTATAAACCAACCGGAAGAGTCTGTGGAAAGAGTGGTTGCACCTAGACCAAAGGTGAACTAGGAGATGGTCTAAATTATTATTCAATCATTTCATGTTATGGATATGGGAAAGTTGTGGGATGAACTTGGTTATGTGGATCATTCCTTTCGTTTCATGAAACAGAATCCACCCATCTTCTGGGGTGATTCTAAAGATGAAAAGCAGAGGTATGGATGAATATGATGAATTATAACATTGATTTCTTTGGAACATTATTAAAGATGGATGTCATGATAGTGAATTATATTCTTGAGGATCTCACATGCCAGTGGGGGGATTTTTTGGTCCATACTAAATTGGATCACAGTCTTAGTTTAGAGGATTTTGATGAATTTTTTAACAAATAATTGTATCCTCACACATTTAAGATACAGAGGAAGACATACTTATTTATCCTGAAGTAGTATATTCTCTCTATCATTGAATTTTCGGCTAAATTCATGCATTTAGTAGTCTTTCCACCCAATGTTTTGGAATGTACGTCTCTGAAGACAAGAATCTTCAAATCAGGGCTAAGGCATCAAATTTTATTTAAGATTACAATGCTCTATATTATTGACTATACCTAGATAGTGAAGAGAGATATAGTGGATGAATGTAATATATTAGAATCTCTAGGAGGAGGAAGAATGATGATACATATGGGAAATGGTGGGAACATGAATTCTATGATAAATCGTAAGAGGGAATCTTATTTCTAACAAGGTAGTGGGACTTAGAATCAATCAACATTATCAGTAATTCTTCATCCCTGACTAAAGAGCCAAGAGAGATGCTACCAATGTGGATTCATCGACCACATGATGAAAAAATGTACATCATCATCATATCATTTGATATTTATTCTAATAGGTGAAGGGTACAAAGACACAGTAAAAACAAAGGTAGGCCTATGAAGGGTCTAAATTAGTGGAGACCTAGGGAATCCCTTCGAATTAAATTCACCCCCTTGAGTTTAGAACTATATATTTTTTGAAGGCTAGAGACATTTGAACATTATAGGGACAAAGTGACATGATGGTCCACTACCTTGTTCCCCTCCCTCCATTTGTGGACACAAAGCAAGAATGTACAACACCACCAAGAGCACTTCATAAGTACAAAAATATGGGACATATGAAGTGTTTTTGTCGTAGTGCACTGAGGTCAGGTGCTTGAGAAACATCTCAAGTGTCGTAAGCATTGTATACTTCGATAGTGCGAGGCTAGAAGAATATGTATCGTCAACAAAGTAGATCTATCCATGTAAATTCTTGGAATATCATGACTTCCTAGTAAGGGTAATCTTAGTAAGGAAACAAAGAGTATAATGCAGCAATGCAACAATTTTATGAAGCTAAGCAGATGATTATGGATGATTAGGTTGGACCATATAAGGTGAGAGGTACAATTCATTTTAATTATACCCTTATTCAAGTGTTGTTTGATACTGGTGCATCACATTTCTTCATTTATTCTCATTATTTTGATTTTCTATGTCTAAATATATAGATGGTTCATTATTTTTTAAAACTCCAAACTCCTCTCATTGAAAAAGAATGTTAATCCTTCTTATATAGATCTTTTATTATTATTATTGGTGGCATTGCACTGAAATGGGACTTATCGATGTTGTAGATTGATGTTTATGATTTAATCCTATGTATGGATTGGTTGGAAACATTGAATGTTCACATCGATTGTTATAGAATAACCGTGAGTTTCACGACTAAGGACGATGTCAGGTATCTCTACAGAGGAGAGAGAGTTGTAAATAAATGTGTGATGAGATTGTTGGGAAAAGATAGGGTATGATCTACTTCCAATTGGTATTTCTAACATTGGCATTGATATAATAGATCAAGTATACTAGTTTTCTAGTATTTGTGGATCAATTTCCAGATTTATTTCCCATTAACTTCTTAGGGTTACCATCTCTATGGGAAATGGTGTTTTTGATTGATATCCCCCTAGGTACCAGACCTATTTCCATTTCATCTTATATTATTGAACCAACATAGTTGAGGGAACTAAAATTGCGGTTTTAAGAGCTTGAAATTAATGGTTTCATTCGTCCATGTATATCTCTATGGGTAGCACCGGTCTTGTTCATGAAGAAAGAAGGTGGAAATATAAGGTAGTTTGGGGGTTAATGTTTTCTTAACTAAGTTATGATAAAGAAAAGGTATCCACTTCCACACATTGATGATCGGTTTGATCAATTGCGGGGACATTAGTGGTCCTATAAAATTTACTTGCGATTAGGATATCATCAATTGCGTGTTTGAAAGGAAAATATTCTAAAGACATATTCTAGAAGAAGATATGGACACTATCAATAAGTAGTCATGACTTTTAGTCAAATGAATGAACCAGTGGTCTTCATGAATTTAATGAATCTTATATTTCATAAATATAGAGACTCTTTTTTTGGTGTTTTCTAGATGACATGCTATTGTATTCAAGGAAAAGGACTGAGCATGGGAAGTACCTAGCAACAGTGTTACAAATCCCGAGACATCGCCGTTTTTATGCGAAATTGTCCAAGTGTGAATTTTAGATACAAGAGGCATGATTTCTCAACCTTGTAATTTCCAAAAAATGTGATTCAGGGGATCCATAAAAGATAGAAGTGGTGATCTCGTGGATACCTCTGAATAATTTCGTTGAGATACAATGTTTTCTTGGCCTAGATAATTATTACCGATGTTTTGTGTGTAACTTCACATGACTAGAATCACCAATTATATATTTGACAAATAAGAATGCTCTATTCCAATGGATAGATTAATTCCATATGTCTTTCCATGAGATAAAAGTTCATCTTACATCAGCACCTATGATGATTTTTCTAGAATCAATAAAGGGATATGTAGTGTATTGTGATGCTTCAGGATCTGGGTTGGGAATTATTTTAATTCAAGGAGACTATGTGGTTTCTTATGGTTCAAGGAAGTGGATAGTGTTTCAGAAGAACTACCCTACACACAACTTGGAATTAGCAACAGTTTTCCATGCTTTAAAGAAATGGAGTCACTATCTCTTTTGTGAGAAATTTTTTGTGTTCGTAGATCATAAAATATTGAAACATATTTTCATACAATGAGATTTGAATATGAGAAAAATTAGATGGATGGAATATCTAAAGATGTTTGACTTTCATTTGATGTATAAACTAGGAAAAGGTAATTCAGAGGGAGATGTATTTTGTAGAAATTCATATGCATAGATGGCGAAAGAAGACTCAAATGAATGGTAGTTGATGTCATTTCTATCCAAAATGAATGTAGAATGTGAAGACCACAATGATGTTATAGTTTTCTTTTCATCTATGCTTGTTCCTAATTTGGTAAATATGATCAAAGAGGAAAAAAATATGATACAGAATTCTAGGTTATGAGTTAAAAACTCAATGGTGGGGAGACCATTGAGTGATGGATACTTGATGGAAGTGTAGTTTTGTTGTTTATAGATCTGATGGTTGTACCTATGGAATTTCTGGAACAACTTCTTCATGATTACCACCATACAATATGAGATGTACATTTGGGAACACATAATTTTTACAAGGCGTTAAAGGTGCAGTTTTGATGGAGCGACATGAAAAAGAAGGTGGCTGAGTTTCTCTCACAGTGCTTAACTTGTTAGCAGGTTAAAGATGAGAATCAGTGAATGGAAGGTATGTTATAGTATTTACCTATACAAGTGTGTAAATGGGTGAAGATAACAATTGATTTTGTTACAAGTCTCCCAAGAATGGTTTTGAAACATGATGCTATATGGGTGATTGTGGATCATCTTACCAAGGTGTCCCATGTCATACCAATTCGTGAAAATCATATGGTAGATGATTTTTTCAAACTCTATATTAAATAAGTGGTAAAGAGTCTTGGAATACCCATGTTTATCATGTCAGATAGAGATCTTATGTTCACATCTTGTATCTTGGAATCCTTAAAGAAATCCCTTTGAAATCAGTTGAATATGAGTATGGCGTATCATCCTCATATGGATGGCCAATCCCAAAGGATGATACAACGATTGAATGATATGTTATGGGCTTGTGTAATGGATTTCAGTGGCTCATGGGGGAGCATTTATCCTTTTTGGAGTTCTTGTATAATAATATCTATCTTTCCTCGATACATGTGGCTTTTTTGAAACATTGTATGGGCGTCCTTTACATTCTCCACTATGTTGGGTGGAAACATGTGAAACTTCAGTAGGTGGGCCTATTCTTAGAAAAGAAAAAAAGGAGGATATTTAGTTGATTATAAAAACAATGGATATGACACAGAGTCATCAAAAATATTATGTGGATCATCGTCAAAGGCCTTTGTAGTTTGTTGTGACTGATCAGGTGTTCTTGAGGATCTCTCTAAGACATAGAAATTATCATTTTGGGAAGTAGGGAAAGAGATATCTTTGATACATTGTAACTTTTGAGATAATGTAATGACTTAAGGAGGTGGCATATAATTTGGAATATCCACCACAGTTCAATGTTGTCCATAATGTGTTCTATGTATCTCAGTTAATAATGTATCATCCTGATCCTTATCATGTGATCTGATAGGATTACATTGACCTAGAGACAGATGTTTCATTGGTACATATCCAATTGGGGATTCTAAATAGACAATAGAAAGTGTTGCATGGAAAAAGAATTGGTTTAGTGTTGTTTTTATAGAAACACAGTCATATTCATGGAGAAACACGAGAATACGAGAAGGAAATGAATGATAAATGGATAGAACACTTTTAAGGTAGTGATGGTTTTCTACTTTCCCAGGACGGAAAGACCTATGGTGGGGAGAATGTAGTACCACAAATTTATTGAATGTAAACCTTAGTTGATGCATTTCATGGTTATAATGTTTAGGGGTGATGGATATGAGATTTGGGTGACCTCTAAATAAGTTTTTGGGGCTAAAGTAGGTGCCCATGAGTTGGTTATGGTTAGTCTAAATTGTACAGATATCCAAGGATAAACCATGCACAGTTTCAGTTCTGAGGTAGTAACATTATCACGATTTGAGCACGGTTTGGGAGTCCTTGTTAGGAGTTCCTATGAGGGTTTTCTCAAGGTATTAGCTAACACATGGTTAGCACATAGTTTGTCTAACCATACAAAATAACCACGCACAGGGTTCAAATAAGATCCTAAAAAGGTGGATCTTGGTCAGCCTTTCCTTTAATCCACTCCCCCCCCTCAAATTGGCTCTAGCTCATAAAATTCCTTCTATATGGGCTAAATAAGGTTCTCCCATCAATCCATAGGCAATATAAAGGCTTCAATTAATGATTTATATCCAGAATCTTGAGGTATGTCATTGTTCTTCATCGTTCTTGATCAGTTTCTTAGACCTACATAGACCTACTTGTCCTCTTTTATCAATTTCTTATATCTACCCTATTTATGGCTAGATCTATTATTTTATATGGAAAATATACTGATAAATGGTATTGATAATGATAAGATAAGATATCTTAGGTAGTTTTGGGGAGAATCAACACGATTTCATATGCGTTCTTCCTCTATTGTAGAGTTTTGTCAAAACCTTCAATGTAGGGGGATTCTCTCTCGACTCCTATTTTTTAAAATTGATTGAATTAGTTTCAAATGGATTTAATTTAATAAAATTTATTATGAAATCCTGGTTCAATGCATGGAATAAATATTTTTTTTTTATTTTTTTAAGAAAGTGGCGCCTTAGATAATGACCAAAGCATAATTTATTGAATATAAAAAAACAATAGGGTTACAGGAGTCGAAAAGTAGGCAGTTTTTTACAATATTTTTCAAAAAACTCGAATAAATCAGGAGTAAGATCATCTAGCCATGTCATATCCTGGTGAATTACCTTGTTCGCAAGAGCGTCAACAACATTGTTCGCTTCCCGGAAGGCATGAGTGGTGATGTAATCAATCTCCAGGAGAGAATTCAGACATTTCATCCAAAGCGTAGTGTGGGGCCAGGCTAGGGGAATCACCCCATTCTAGATTTCCTAAACAAAGTTGGTTGAGTCACTTTCGATCCAGAGTTTTCTCCATCCTTTTTAAAGGGAAAAATTGACGGCATGAATGACAACCATCATTTCTACTTCCAATGAAGAAGCTATACCACATTTTTGTAATCTCTGTGAATTGTTGGGAAAATTGTTTTATTTTCTTGAATTTAAAATGGTGATTATAAATTTTTTATTTTTTGGAATTGAATGATGGATTTCTAAAAAAGGGTTTTTCAATTAAAAGGGTTTTTTAGTGAAATGGTTTGGCATTGAAATGTTTTTTATGGAATTGGTTTTCATTAAAATGTTGTTTTTATTGAAAGGGTTTTTTTAAATATCCTTGGGAATATTTGGTGTGTATATTCATGTTTTATTTATAGGGCTTGGTTGAAATATGACCTTGTGATTGGTGAAAAAGGTCAAATGTAACATGGGGAATAATTACATTGTGATGACTTGGCAGAAAAATGATAAACCACTTATGAGTATGGAATAGTCATCACATAGCACTCATGGATGGTTATATGGATTTTTGGAATGAATTGGGTATTCTAAAGGAATACTAAGAACTGGTATTAAATTAATTTTTATATTAAAGGAAAATTGGTTTAAATTTCACTTGCATACTTTTTAATAAATGGTTTTGGAAACTTTTTTATATTTCGTTATGAACTATTTTGAGAAATTGTTTTATATAAACTCTTTCATATAATTGTTTCTCACTCTTTTATCCAAGTGGAGGGTGTAGGGAAGTCAATAGGAAAAAATACTGAGTTTTATACTGACCCCTAGTCTAGAACTTTGGTGATTTTGTCAATTCTATCTTTAAGGATAAGAGAAATGGTATTGTATCACATGTTTTTAGCACCACATCATGTTACTTGGGTTTTTATGTTATTGTGGAGATTGGAGCTTGTGGATCATGGATTCTTGTTCTCTATTGAGAGTCTTTAGTTTATTATCCCTTTTAAACATTTTTTTCATATTTATTACTATTGTTGAATGCTTTTATGTGGTTTTGTTATATATTAATTCATTGAGTTTCCTTTCATTTGTTCATGCATTATTTAGTGAGTTTTTTTGTTAATGTTTTTATTTTTAAATGGTAAATTATTCCCCACTTGTATTTGAAACCATTTAGAATTTATTTATGGCCATTAGCATCTGGGGGATTCCATTTAAGGCCTAGTAATTATTCATTGTATTCTCAAGATAACATAAACAAGTGGGTCATTACATATCCCCATAAAGTTGTAAAATAATACCACTTCTTGGAATTAGTTTATCAAATAATGCACAATAATTATTGGAATATTTTATATGAATCATATAAGGGATACTTGATAGAAAACCAATATAATAAATGGTATGTTTTGAAAAGGTCACTAAGAACTCACCAAAATTGGGAACAAGAGGTACTGGAAAAATAGGCATCCATGAGGTAGGAACTTATGATTCATCACATTTTCTAGAAATTAAGACTAAAGTGACAACTAGTTTAGTAGAATGGATAACTATGAAAAAATCATTGAATTTTAAGAACAAATAATGGTATGTAGTTTATTCTCATAACCTATCTCTTTGACTTACTAGTGTGTTGAAATGTAGAGCATGAAGAGTTGTGCATTATCCTTATAAATAAGGAAATTCCAGAATAAATAATCATGGAGGTATTCTAACAATGTCTAAAATACATTAAGCATTCATTAGAACTATAAAACCACATACACCAAAATAAATTGTCAAACTAGTCCCCTTACCAGATAAAATTACAATTCTAGCATGAAATACCCTTTAAATAGCCTTACTAGTAGTCTTAAATCCACCATGTCTACCAATGATCCCATTTTCCATAAAATATATTCCATGAGCCTCCATCCACCTGTGCACCACCCCCTAGGCAGAAAAAGTAAGAAGTAACTAAATTTAAGAGGCATAAGAATTAAGTGGGAGATTTAATAAGATATATGAATTGAATTATTGTTCTTCTATAAAAAACCTGGGAAATATACTATTCCAAAAAATAACTATCCTAATAAAAAATGTGAACATGATAAAAATGATAATCATTAATAAAATTCACCTTTTAACCAACCCAAAATAATAGGAGTAACATCCTAGTGTTGATATGAAATTATATGAATAGCTTAAAACTAAACAATCACCACCTGACCATGAAAAATATCCTAAAGAGCAAGTGGAAAAAAACTGAGAGGAACAAGTCGCTAAAGAACCTGGATAGTACTTAAATAAAGTGGAATAAAAATGTAAGATAAAGGTAGATATTTCTAGATAAAGAAGATACTGGAAACACTATGGAAAATATAGCAAAGGAAGAAGAAGGTCTTTCAACTTTCTGACCCATCATGAGTGATGCAATCTAAGAATATCTAGGAAAAGAACTACTAAATTAAATTATCAAATGTTTTTTGAAAATGGAAATTAATATCTCTCTTATAAAGGATCTCTAAAAAAACACCCATGAATTCAAAATTTATCATGGAATATTACGCCAAAAAATAAAAGTCTTTAATGATATAAATTAATTTATTTGTGAAGAAGTGTGTTAGCCCCAATCATTCCACAATTTTCCACCAAATGTCAAGATCCATGAATATATTTATTCCATTCACCATTATATATTTCCATTTTTCATATTATATTTTTGATATAGGTGATTATATGCATGTATTTACTCCCTATATATTTACATCTATTCATATTAGATATTTGAATCCCACTAGAGTGATTTTACATATCACAAACATATTTATAGTATTCCAAGTTGGTGTTTTCGGTGATTTGTCTAAGGAAGTTCAAGGATTTATATTTCCATGTGTCCTCTATGTGATTAGAATAGAGAAACATAAAACACCCTTTCATTCACCAATGATTTCGGGTATAATGTTCTTGAATATGGACAAGAATATCATTAATTTCTAGGGAGGAACACTTACCAAAGATTTTAGAGATGGTATTATACACTTTAATATTTTTGACTCCATGGGAAAACCTTCAGATAACCATTAAATTTTATCACTATCCTTCCATGATTTGGTATAACTATTTTAATATTTATTTATATAACTTTAATTCATACCCTTATGAGAGTATCTTTTAATTTAAACTACCATGGAAAATATGAATATCCATAATTATTGAAATCCTCCTTCCAGTATAGAGGAATATATAATTTCTAAATTTCTTTGTGAATATAGTGATTTATTTCCTTAAGAAAAAGCTAATATGTTACCCTATAACAGTAATTACATGGTTTGGGAGTATAAAACCTTATTATAATTTCAACTCTTAAAGATCCCCCCAAACCTAGTTTCAAATTGATTTTTTGCTTAGTTTAAATATTGGTATGTCATAGAAGATAAAATATTACAAGTGATAATTAATAATAATCTATCTTCAAATAAATAAAAAACTCTTATTAAATATTTTAGAAAGATTTTACAATAAATAGGATGGAGATTTCTTGAAATCTAGATCATGATCCCAAAAATCTATACAAATAAAATTCTTCTTTACAAAGATTCTAATCCTGTTAAGCAACCCCAAATGAAGATGAATACCACTTTTATGTATGTGGTGGATTAATAGATAAATTGGATCATAGAATAATGGATCATATATCCCATATGAAACTCCCAATGGGTTACCCATTAATTTGGTTCTTAAGAAAACTATACCAATAATTGCGAGGAATGAAGAGAATAAATTTATCCCTATGAGAACTCGGAATAATTATGGAGTACGTATAGACTATAGGAAATTAAATTATTTCACCTAAAAAGATAATTTCCTCATTCCATTTATGGGTCATATGTTAGAGATGTTGTCATGGAGAAATAATTATTTCTTCTAGGAAGTATTTTTAGGTTATTTCCATGTTCCTATTACATTGAAGGATGAATATAAGACCACATTTATGTACCATGTTGGCACATTTATTTATATAAGGGCTCCATTTAGACTATGTAATTCTCTAGATACATTTCAGGGGTGAAAATAAATTATATTTTGGAATCACATTATGAATTTCTTAGAAGTGTTATTGGTTTATTTCACATTTTTTCAAAATTATTTTAGTAATCTTTTAATTTTTTTTGAAAAAATCAGAAAAACATGTATAAAAAGAATATTTTATTAAATTTTGAAAAGTTTTTCTTTATGGTGGAAAGATGAATTTTATTTTGAAATATAATTTCAAAAAAATTTATTCTTAGTGGATAAGTAAAAAAATTAAGTGCATTACCCATCATATGTACAACATGTTAGATCATTTTTACCATATGAAGGATTTTATAGGAGATTTATCTAAGATTTTAGTAATACTTTTCTACACATTTCAAGATTAATTTTAAAGGTTTATAATATTAATTATTATGAGGAGTGTTGGGTTGCATTTGATTAATTTTTTAGGATATTGATAACAACACCTCTGACACAACCACTGAATTGTGAAAAACTATTTAAGCTACATTGTGAGGCCTCTAACTGAGAATTTAGATAATTCTTTTCTCATATAATTGTGGTCAAAACACAAGTAATATATTATGTATCAAAAACATAATATGTTACCCAATTACACTATAAAATAATATAAATTTAGTTTTTGGTTGTTATATATATTTTGGATAAAAGTAGATAATATTTTCATAGAAATAAAGTATATGTTTTTTCGGACCATAAAACCCTTAAATATTTAATAATATAGACGATTAAATGACCAAGATTTTGATATTTATTTTACTTTTTTAGGTATTCTATTTTTAAATCTAATATAATAAGGGAGATGTGGAATAGGTGATCGATCACTTTAGTAGACTTCCCAACAAAGTTGAATTGGAGATTTCATCCAAAAAACCTATATTAGACGTCATTCTATGAAAGAAACTCTAATTTTATTATGTTTAAGTGTCATGGTATAAGAAAATTATATATTATTTGGATACATTTATGTCTCCAACAAACTTAAATCCACATAAAATTAAAAAAATAAAATATGAATATGGGTTTTATAGTTGGGAAGTCCTATTTTATGGAAACTTTTCAATGATTAATTCATAATAATATGATTTAATAAAATAGTAATGCAATCTATATATTATTAATGTAACACTTTATATTTTTTATTCTACATTATACCTTAATGGATATCATGTAAGGTTTTATTAAAGAGAATTTATTAGCCTAATTGTTTCAAAGAGACACATGAATTTTGTAAAAAGTGTAAAAAATTCCATTATTTTTGAAATATTTTAAAAACACAAGAAATTCCTCAAAGACCAATTAGATTTTTTGAAATATTTTACATTTTAGAGAAGGATTTTATTTGACCTTTTTTTATTTTATTCTAATATTATTATATTTTTTTTACAGTGGAATATGTTTTAAAATGGGTAGATACAAAATCCACTAAAACTGATGAAGATCATGTCGTGTGTGATTTTGTGAGGGATAACATGTTTTGTTGGTTTTTAGTTCCCAAAACAATAATCAATTATCAAGGAACTCAAATTTTTAATAGGATAATATATGCTCTATTTAGGAAGTGTAGGGTTCATCGTAAAACCTCAACACCACATCACCCAAACACAAATTTACATGATAAATTGTCTAAATAGAAAATAATAGGAATTATAGAGAGTAATATGAAACCAACTAGGAATGATTGGAGATAATTTATGGAAGACAACTTATAATCTTATTGGATAGCCAAAAAAACCCCTTATGAATGATAATATACATACTGATTTATAGGAAAAGTTGTCATATTCCTATAAAATTGGAATACAAATCCAACAAGTTTGTGGGAGAGACGAATCTAGACTCAGACGGAGCTTGGGAGATAATAAGACTTTAGCTATAAGAGCTATAAAAAATTATAATATAGGTGTTTAAAAATAAAATTTTTTATAAATATAGAACCAGGGTGTATGATGAAAAGTTAATTCAACTCAATTACATCCATCTTATAGATCAAGTGAAGTTATATTACTCAAGAATCTAGATAATACCGGGTAAAACAATTTCTATATGTGAAGTTCATGTTTTTTTCCACAAGTATATCCTTTATATATTTCAAAGATTTTGAAATAAGGATACTAAGAACCATTAACTATTAATAGGTACATATTGACGAAATTATATAAGAATTATTCATAAGATATTAGGGAATATATATCACACATCTAATCAATTTATCAATAAAACCCATCAGAATGTACCTCTCCTTGACACTTGATTTAACATTGTGATACAATTTAAAATATCATATCATGATAAATAAATTTGAATCCATTAAAATGATGAAAACTAATTTAACCCATCGAATAACCTAAAATGAATTCTAAAATATTTTTTAAAAAAAATCAAAAATAATAAATTTCATACAAACACGTTGATTTTTTAAACCCATGTGATGAAATATTCTCTTATATTTTTAATGAAATACATTAGAATATTCTAATAAAACTTTTATATTTCTTTAAATTCCTTATTTCATTAGAGAACCAGTATTTACATGAATAAACAATTTTTTTCAGTAATTTAAACAACCTTGTAGAATTCATGGAACACGTTTTTAAATGTTAAAGATTTTTTTTATTTTAAAACTCTTTTTTGATTCCCCAAAACTAATATCTCTTGTAATAGTATAATTATTGTTTTATTTTGATAAATTTACATGTTATCCAAAATCAAACTTGCAAACTAAATACCAGGATTCATATTTAAATAAAACAACGAATTGTTTAAAATACAAAAAGGTTAAAAGAAAACCATAATAACCAAAAATAAATATTAAAAGAGCTATTAGAATTTAATGGAGACTGCCTATAATAACAAGTACCCCACGAAGATAATATGCGTCTTTTGGATCTGTCATAATGAACATTAGTATGGCCAAATCCACTGCATTAGTATTGAGCATCAGTGGAAAGATGTGCACTATATTCTTCAATTGTCATGAATTAAAGACACTATAATGTATGGTTTTATAAGTTCCCAATTCTATCGTTTCTCTTCGGATGACCATTGAGTTTCTATCGGTGTTAATTATATATTTTGGTCTTTTCGGTGGATTAATTAAAAATATATAAGTATAATATAGTTTTAAAAATCATAGAAGGTGTGTATTGAAAAAAAAATATATAACATCTTATTATGAACTTTAAAATAACAATAATTTAATATTTTGAGCTACATATTGTGTGATTTTAAAGTGAGATGAGTATTTCAAACACCTTTAAAAAAATTCACATATCGTGAAAATGTTTTCATTCTTCATGCTTAAACAAGGTTTCATCTAAACTATGTTTTTGATTTCCATAATACGAGTATAATATTTTCATATGGATGTATTAAAATTCATATTATAACTTTATGTTTGAAAATTTTAATTATTATAAAACTAAGGGAAATTTTATTTTAATAAACAACTATTTATGTGTAAGAAAAATTGGTATTAATGTTTAACACAAATAAACCCCACAAGGGCCATCCCTCTAGCTGGGCCAAGGGAGGCAGCACGCGCAAGGCGGCTTAGCCTAGCCCTCAGCCTCAACAAAAGCCGAACTATGGGATTGTGTGCATGCATAGTGTGTTATAGGTTTATCGATCATGGGGAATAGCTACCACGAAGGGTGCACAGGAGTAGAGCGCACCACCGTGCGGGGCGACACGACGATGTGGGTGGGCACAAGAGCACGCCTGCAGAACCCGATACGAGGCGGTACCAGGAGTGGGGAAGGAGTAATATGAGCCATATCTCAGATCTTCAAGATTATAAAGAAGCCGTGAGAGTCCCTTAATTTCGATGTGGGTGAGGAAATTTGGCCAGGATCGAATCCAGGCCATTGGATCACGTTGTGTGCGATCTGAGCCTTTTATTTTTGTCCAGTGCTCGATACATAGTAGTCGTGGAATCTTCTACATTTTTTGTGCGTTTTCTAATCTAATATGAATCTAATCTCGTCTATCTAATAATTTTAAATATCCATGTCTAATTAGAGATATCCGATCTATCAAAGATCTAATCGTGACATTCCATTTCTTATTAATCATCGCATCATCTGTGGTAGTCCAATATTCTCAACGTTTATTCTACACTGTCCATTCTTTTCCATGATTTCCTCACCCATAGATCCTTCTTCTTCCTCCCTCCTACACTGTAACAGTAACCCCTACGCTCCATTTCTCTTTTTCCACATCTCTGACTCCTCTCATCACCATTTGAGGCCTCTCTTGAACTTCTTTCTCCACAAAAACTTCCCCCAATCTTTTAATATACCATGTAGGCCTCGATTTTCAAACAGTTACATAAAATATTCTACATATTTTATACATAATATAGTTTAAAAACAATCTGCTGAACCCCTTTTCACTCGGTTTTTCCACCTCTCCTCAATCCTCCAGTAAGCTCCCACAATCCATTCCTGAGCCTCTCCTCCTTCTCAATCCAGGTAAGGGATAATTTGTCTTGTGATGTTGTTTTTGATGGTATATAAATATATATCTATGCTCATAAAACTATATTCATAACCTTGTGGTTTATTTAAAATTTTCTTTTATTTCATTCCTAGGTCTTCTATTTTTAAAGTTCAAGTAGTATTATCGATGTAAAGGAATTACATTGAGGCATCCACATTTATACATAAATATGTATAATCAGTTTCATAATTGTACATCCCTATGGTTTGGTTGAAAACCCATAAATACTAGGTTCTATGACTTATGTATTTTGGGGTATGAGGTAATTTTCAAACATGAAGGATTATTTTTCTCATGAAATATATATATATCTTATATATTCGATTATATATGTATATATATATAGACATAGGCTTTTAAAAGAACCTCTATAATGTTCGATTTCAAGACCTATAATCATTGAGTTTAAAAGATGAGGTACAATATTGTTTTAAGAAAAAGGAATTATATTTTCATATATATATATATATATAGTATACACGGGCATATAGAAATATACAGTTTATATAACTCACCCTTTGGACCGGTGTTAAGTCTTTTAACAATTAACTTATCTGATTAATTTATGTTTTTGGTAAATAAGTAAGTTCTAATTAACATTAGCATAGGAATTGGTTATACATGTAAGTTATATATGTTTACATAAATATTTATGTAATATTTTTTAATAAATAAAACTTTAAAATGTTATATTATGATTTAATGTTTTAGGGACTCTAGTTAATTAATGTGTGTAATATGTTAAAGTCATATGGGTGTCAATGGATTTTTGGTATAAACCCTTTGATACATGATGTATATTAGAAAATGTGAATTTATTTGTATACATGTAAACCTTGATCCTCAATTTTATTTAAAAGTATTTCTATGAAATAATAAAACATGTTGTTTTCAAAATATGTTTAGTTTTGTTTGAAAACAAAACTTGTATACCCTTTTGTTTAAATAGATTTACACAACACAACACTCTAATTTCAGATATTTCAAATATTATACTATTTATTCATTTAGTAATTATGATGGTTTCATGAGTATAAAAGTTGGGGTTTACTACTCTTATATACATATTTAAGAATCAATTTTTATAAAAAATATACAAAATGTTGTTAGTTTTGGTTGAATTTCAGGCTCTTCGTGTAAAAGTTTATGTGTACCCCTGGATACGTTAAACATAATCTTACCAGAAGTGAAATTTTGGTTATTTATGTGTTTAATACCCCTTTTGAAATATTTGTTTTATCTATTAGTTAATTACCCAATTCATGATGATATTACAATGTGTAATTTATCAATAATGATTTTATAATTTAGGGATATCATTTTATGTAACAAACATTATGTTTATTTTAGTGCATTGGTTGTCATCACATATTTCATAATCTACTTATCATAGTCACCATTCAATGACATATCCATGCAGTTGAATATTTTGTAATTAATACTTATATGATTAATTCACTATATATATATAATTGCTAATTAATGTAATTAAAATTCCAAGGACCTTTTATGGAATTATGAATTAAATTATTCAAGGGGGTATAGGACACCTTGAATAATATGAAATGTGAAATTAAATATTCAAAGTGGTATGGTAAATTTTCAATATACGAATCTATTTGGAACATGAGAAATATAATAGAGTCGGTATAACGGGTTGGGGACCGGTTAATTAAAACCCCTCAATGCATCGATTGTTCTCATGAGACAATCAGGTCATGGCACGAGGCCATTGACATTTCAGGTCTTGAGATGAGGTCTTGACAAGGTCTAATATTATATGTTCCCTCATTATGTATATTATAATTAATTAACCAAGTGGATATTAGACTAGTAGAATATCCATGGTTAGGATCCAGTACCTGTGAGTATCCGAAGAAGTAAATTCGTATGGAAAACGTTTATTTTTTACATAGTGATTTATTACCCAATGTATGTTTTATAGTAGTAGAGAATGAAATTGATGTTATTACCTTTATACGCAATACTAATTATGTATTACTCTTAGTTATTAAATTTGTACTTTCAAATTCTTATATCATGCTTGTTTATAATGTCTTTACATATCATTCTAAATGAACATTCTTATAATTTAATCATGATTCCTTATAACTCTGTCAAAATACCATAAAGTTTTTCTTATAAATCTTAGACTAAATGTATTGTTGTGATTTTTATGTTTCTCTATTATGTAAGAAAATGTTTTATGGGAAATTTTAAAATAATATTTTAAAATTTTGTTGTTATATTATTATATTTTTAAACCCCTTACTAGGCATTAGTATTCTCACCCTACGTTTTTGAAATAAATTTTTTAGGTATCATTTTTAGTAGAATAACCATGTCAAAAGAGGCTGGTTTCCCAGAACCTGAACTGATTTGATCCTCTGTATGAGACATGATGTTTAAAATATCAGTGCATCTTTTTTTGTTAAAATTACACATCATGTTTTAAGGCTCCAGCTCCAGGTATTCTGGGGTCGGGTTGTGAAATTTATTATCAGAGGATTCAGTTTATATAACTCCAGGAAACCAGAACTAAACAAATGAAAATTTACTTAAGCATTACCAGGTATAATTTTTTCTTAATTTTCAAATGGAAAAAAATAACTATATTTTTTCTCTTCCTATTGAGGCCCTTGAAACCATAATTTCCATAACCAACCATGACATATTTTTAAATTATACACACATTCGTATGACATGCAAACACCTCTACGATGTGTCAAACTCTCTCCATGTACTTCAACTCCACCGAGGAGCAGGTTTAGACTACCTCAATATGATGAAAACCCAATTTCCATCATACACATATCGGGGAAAATACATCAAGATACATTTTTGATGCTTCAATGTAGTAGAATGAATCCAGTTCTTCAAGGATTTCCAAGAAGCTGCAGCAACGGGTGACCTTCATGCAACATATATGTTCCAAATCGTATCCTATGGACATTATGGTCAAGTAATGGACTTTTAAATTATTTAATTTGAGTCCTCCCATTCTATGTACAAACATTAAGTACATATTGATGTCTCTCACCTTTATAACACTCATGTCACACTCTGGAGACACCATAAGTGTACCCATGAGATTGAACTATACTGCTCGGTTTGCATTTGGTTCAGAGAGATCAAGACATTTGAAATTTTTTGGGGATTCGTGTAACTGGGAACTGGGGAAACCATTAGTCCTCTGTGTTGTGTACCAGTTATTTTATAAAAATACAATTTTTTGTTTCTTCTTTTTCCTATCCTTTTAGTGTTTGTTCTTTTAAGTGAATTTAACTTATTGGAATTTCATAAAAAAAATATTTTTAGATGGAAGGACAAACTCATGTTTTATCTCTCCCTGTTGAAGTACTAGAGCCATTATAGTTAGAACTTGTGCAAAAGAATAGCTTCCCTTCACAAATCTGTAAAAACTTGCAGACATCTTTACAGGGTATCGAATAGTCCAAACATTCTCTGATCCTGCCATGGGAATGCCTAAATCTACCACCATATAGCCACTTCTCAACTCGTTGAGTATATAAGATGGGGAAAGTACCATGAGGCCTTTTCCTATGCTTTAATCCATCCCGAAACATCATGGAAGGGTAATATTTCAAATGGATGCCTTGTAAGGGGACCTTCATGCAGCCTCTTTGCACCAAATCCTGAGATTCAGTTTGTATGACCTCATCTATGACATCGAAATTCTCAGACAAGAGGCAATCTAACGGGTTCGTAAAGAGTTTTTCCATTCAGATATCTCTGAACTCCCTACCATCTGACACTCCCTCTGGAAGCCCGAGTGTACACTGCATGAGTTTTACCCATACTATTCAAGATGTGTCTGGGCCAGGGAACCGAAAGAGTTGATCACCAATTTAGGTATTCATCTGGCCACACCTGAGGATCCTCCACGATGGAGGATATGGTGAATAATTTCAGAGAGTTTATTTTTAGCATGGTTGTATTAAATGAATTGTAATGACGCAATTTTTTTTGAAGGGAATAATGTGACGCCCCAAAACTAATCTCTCATGTAATAGTAATATTATGGTTTTATGTTGTTTAATTTACATTTTTCCAAAAAAACATTCAAAATAAATACCTGGATTTTTATTTAAATAAAAAACCAAAGTTTTTACATTAATACAAGATCAAAGGAAAATCATACTAACCAAAAATACTTATTAAAAGACATATTAGAATTGCAGGGAGGCCAACCAAAACATTGACAACCCCTAGAAGATAATATGGGTCTTTTGGATCCATCACAAGGAAAATTAGCATCGCTAGATCCACTACAACAGTACTGAGCATCGGTGGAATGATGTGCACCATCTTCTTCAATTGTCTTGATTTTAGGACACTCTAATATATGGTTTTATAAGTCCCCAATTCTACTATTGCTCTTAGAGTGACTTTTGAGTTTATAACAGCTATAATTATAGTTATTAGTCTTTTCAGTGGATTAATTAAAAAAATCAATGCATAATTTAGTATTCCAAAACATTTATGTTATGTATTGAAAAAATATATATAACCACTAATTATGAACATTAAAAGTACAATGATTTAATATTTTGAGCTACAATTAGTGTCATTTTAAAATGATATGAGGATTTCAAACACCTTTAAAATATTTCAAATATCTTGTAAATGTTTTCATTTTTAATTCTTAAAAAATGTTTTAACTAATCTATGTTTTTGATTTCTTAATACTAGTATAAATTTTTCATATAGATGTATTAAATTTAAAATTATAACATTGTTTCTTAAAACATTAATGCTTATAAAAATAAGAGAAATTTTGTTTTAAAAAACACCTATATATGTGTAAGTAAACATACTTTTAACATTTAAAAAAAATAAACCTCATTAGAGCTAGCCCTCTCGCCGGTCCAAGGGAGGCAGCACATGCTTGGTGGCCGGGCCTAGCCCGCAGCCTCGTCACAAACCGACATGTGGGATTTTGTGCATGCACAGTGCATGCTAAGTCTAGAAATAAGCGGGCATAGAAACCCCTAACGTCACATTGGAGCCGAGATCACCACCGTGTTGGGCAGCACGTCGGCATGGGTGGGCACAAGATTGTGGTCATAGAACCCGGTATGGGTGGTACAGGGAGGGGGAGGGAGTAATTTGGGTCGTATCTTAGAGTAATTGGCTTATAATGAAGTTGTGAGAGTCCCTTCGTTTCGATGTGAGATGAGGAAATTTTTCCAAGATCAAATCCAGTCCATTGGATCACATCACGTGGGATCTGGGTCATTTATTTCGATCCAGTGCTCAACTCCTAGCAGCTGTGGAATCCTTCGCATCATTGGTGCGCCATCCGATCCAACCGAAATCTAATATCGATTATCCGAGGCTTTTAAATCTCTATTTTAAATCCAATCCATCTGATCTAATGCGGATCTAATCGCAAAAGTCCATTTCCTTTTAATCTCCGCATCATCTATGGACATCCAATATTCTCGATGTTTAATCTCTACCATCCATTCTTTTTCCCGATTTCCTCACCCACAACTCCTTCTTCTTCCCCCCAACCTACAATGTACTAGTAACCCCTACCCTCCCTTTCTCATTTTCGACACTCATCACTCCCCCCATCACCATTTGAGGCCTTCCTTGACCTATTTTTTTAAAAAATACTTCCCCCGGTCTTTTAATATACAGAGTAGGCCTCCGTTTTCCAACAGTAGCATTAAATATTCTATATATTTTATAAATAACATATTTTAAAAATAATCCGCTGCACCCCATTTCCCTCACTTGTTACTCCTTTCCTCAAACCTTCAACAAGCTCCCACGATCCCTTCCTGAGCCTCTCTACCCCCTCAATCCATGTAAGGGATAAGTTGTCTTGTTAAGTTACTTTTTAGGGTATATAAATATATATGTATGCTCATAAAAATATATTTATAACCTTGAGTTTTAGGTAAAATTTTATTTTATGTCGATCCTAGGTCTTCTGGTTTTTGAGTTCATGTAGTATTATGGATGTAAGGGAATTATGTTGAGGCATATAAATTTATACATAAATATGTGTACTCAATTTCATAAGTTTACATCCTTGCGGTTTGGTTAAAAACCCACATATACCTGGTCCTAGGACTTATGGATTTTTGGTTATAAGGTAATTTTTAAACATGAAGTATTATTTTTCTCATGCAATATATATATACATTATATATCTGATTTTATATGTATATATATATAGCCATACAGTTTTAACAGAACCTCTATTTTGTTCATTTTCAAGACAGCTAAACATTGAGTTTCAAAGATGAGATAGAATATTGTTTTAAACCCAAGGAATTATATTTATATATATATATATAGATTATACAAAGACATGTAGAATTATATAGTTTATATAACTCACCCTGTTGACTGGTTTTAGGTTTTTTAACATTGAACTTGTATAATTAATTTATGTTTTTGGTAAATTAATATGTGCCAATTAACATTGGTGTAGGAATCAGTTATACATGTAAGTAATATATGTTTACATAAAAATTTATATAATATTGTTTAATAAATAAACCCTTTGAAAATTTATATTATGATTTAATTTTTAAGGTACTCTAGTTAATTAATGTGTTTAATATGTTAAAGACATATGGGTGTCAATATATTTTTGGTATAAACCCTTAAATACATGATGTATATTTGAATATGTGAATATATGTGTATACATATAAACTTTGATTTTCAATTTTATTTATAAGGATTGCCAAGAATGATTAAAACATGTTGTTTTTGAAATATTTTTAGTTTTTTTTAAACAATACTTTTCTACCCTTTTGTTTAAAAAGATTTACAAAACACTATACCATAATTTCAAATATTTAAAATATAATACTCTTGGTGCATTTAGTAATTGTGGAGAGTTCATGAGTATATAATTTGGGGTTTAATACTCATACATACATATTTATGAATAACTTATTTTCAAACATAAACTAAATGGTGTTAGTTATGGTTGAATTTCATGATCTTCTTGTATAAAAGTATGTGTACCATAGGATACGTTAAACATAAGCTTACCAGAAGTGAATGTTAGGGTATTTAGGTTTTTAATGCCCCTTTTGAAATATTTGGTTTGTCTTTTAATTAAGCACCCAGTCCATGATGAAATTCCAATGTGTTATTTATCAATAAATATTTTAGCATTTAGGGATATAATTTTATGTAAAAAAATATTTCTTTTATTGAATTGGTTGTCATCACATATGACATAATATAATTATCATACTCACCATTCTAGGACATAGCCATGAAGTTGATAATTTTTCAACTAATACTTTTATCCTTGATTCATTATATATATTTAAATGCTAATTAATGTAATTAAAACTCTTGTGACATTTTTATGGAATTATGAATTAAATTATTCAAGGTGGTATGGGACACATTGAATAATATGAAATGTGAAATTAAATATTCAAAGTGGTATGAGAAATTTTGAATATGAAACCATATTTGGCATGTGAGGATTGTAATAGACTCGGTATTACAGGTTGGGGACCGATTAATGAAAGCCCCTCAATGCATCGATAGTTCTTATGAGATAATCAGGTCATGGAACGAGGCCATTTCCATTTCAGGTCTTGACAGGGTCTAATATTATAAGTTCCCTCATTATGTCTATGATAATTAATTAACATAGTGGATATTCAACTAGTATAATATCCATTGTTAAGATCCAGTACATATGAGTATCAGAAGAAGTAAATGCTTATGGAATGACGTTTATATTTAACTTAGTGATTTATTATCCAATGTATTTTTCAAAATAGTAGAGAATGAAATTGATGTTATTTCTATTATGTGAAACTCTGAATATTTATTACTCTTAGTTATTAAATTTTTACTTGAATATTCAAATATCATGCGTGTTAAGAATGTTTTTACTTATCATTCTGAATGAATATGGTTATAATTGAATCATGATTCCTTATAATTCTATTAGAAAACCATGAAATTTTCCCTTATGATTCTTTGACTAAATGTTATGTTTTTATGTTTATAATATGTATTTCTTAAGAAAATTTTTAATGGGAAATTGTGAAAAAATATTTTCAAAAATATTTTTATTTTATGATATTTTAAAACCCCTTACTAGCCATTCATATTCTCACCCTACATTTTTTGAATAATTTTTTAGGTATCATTTTTAGCCGAAGAAGCATGTTAGAAGAAGCTGGTTTCACAGAACCTGAAACAAATTGATCCTCTATGTGAAACATGATGTGTAAAATATAAGTTCATTTTTTTAAATTAGAAATTATGTTTTAAGGTTCTAGATCTGGGTATTATTGGGTCGGGCTGTGACACTTTTTACAATGAGATCCATTTTCATACATATCAGTACATTAATCTCTTTTATCCCTTATAATCCAAGAATCAATTTATAAAGAATCCATATTACAAAATAAATATCTTTATCTACCTACCTTTAAAATATTTTTCATGATCGTAGTTTATTCATGTGTGGTTGATGGAGATAATGAGAAGGGTAAAATCAATTAGTAGAACCTATGTAAATTTATAATATAATTTACTAAAATGTTTGTGATGAAATTCTAAGAGAAAATTTACGATGAGAATTGTGACACCCAAAAGTTGAATTTTATTTAATATTTTTATTTGGTTGAATCATACATTGAGCTCACTATGACCCATGGTAATGTTTGGATGTTTTTGGATCTTTTCTTAGGGCCACATAGTTAGGTTCATGATTTCAGAAACTAAGTTGTAAAAACTATGTGTCCTCTATTGTTTTTGATAATTGGTCATCGCACAATCTGTTGTTAGTTTGGTAAGACACTCTAGACAATTGTGTGACCCTGTATTGTTTGGGTTTTATTGTATTTTATTACTTATTTTTAAGAGGGGATTCTCCTCCGGGACACTCTATTCTATCATCCCCGATGTATAATTATATTACAACCTTCTCCCATCTTATAAAATCTCTCCATGGTGTATTCTTGTTGGGTTTTTAGTGATTATTCACCAATATTGAATGGATTGGGAACTTCCACTAATTTCCAATGGGTTCCTATCATTTTTTCATTTCTCTCTAACCCTACTGGCCATGGTTGTCTAATTTCTATACCTAGTGTTTCTCAAAAAATGAAGTTCATATTTATAAGGGACTAAAGCCCTATCTAGAGGCCTAATTAAGTTGTTTTAATCAACAATGATATTATTTCACCACATAAGGCTGGTGTTTATAGTAAATTTCTTTTTATTTAAGAGTTTCTTGGTTTATCGGGTTTCAAAATTCATTTTTTATATAGATAAATATATTTTACGTAATATAGATTTTTTTATCTAGAATATTATATAAATTATCTTATTTTATTTTGGTATAATGGGTAGAGATTAATAATTAAATGTAAAATTGATGGAAATGGTAATTTTATGCATTACACAAGTTTGATAAAATTCTAGTGATGGTGTTCTTAAATAATTGTTTTTCATTATCTTCCAATTAAAATGTTATTCAAAATGTTGTATTCCTTTTAAGGTTTTGATGGTGTTACATGTTTTTAAGGGTGTTGTTTCCTTATGAAATTTAATAGTGATTTAATTGTGTTGTTGTGTTCATTATTTAGTATTTATTGTGATTTTCCTTGAATTTGTGTTTGGATTCCAAATATTTATGAAAGGGATTCCAAATATATATATATATATATATAATTGATGAGTGAAAGGGATTATTGTTACATTATGAAGTTGTGTTTGATTGGTTGGTTGGATGTTCCCTTGTTTATCCTTATAGAATTTATTAATGATAAATACATATATCTATGTGATGGATGTTTGAAATGTTGATTCATGATGTGATTACGGGTTTGGGGATCCTTTTAAGGGGAATTTTTGAAGTTTTAATGACATGATTTTGATTTTTTCCTTAGGGATTTATTGTTTTCGTGTGTATAACATTACTTGAAAGTGACTTTACACCATTATTTATTGCATGAGGGACTATAGGCTACTAATGTGACATATATGATTTAATTATAGTAGGTGAACACTTAATTTTCATAAACATATTTAACAATGCATAATTTAATATTTCATGGAATGAGAATTCTAGTTTTATGGGATGAATAATGATTTTGAATTTAATATGTCAAGATAATCCTAAAGGGAATTTTAGAAATTATACCTAAGATATATTATTTTATGAATAACAGGATATGTGGTATTCATATAACACAATTTTTTTTATAATAATTTGGAATAATATGTACAATTAATCATATATTTACGATCACTTTCATAGAAATAAAGACAATATCATTTGGAGGTAAAAGGGATATTTTTCAAAACAAATTGTCTTTATGTGCATAATAATTTTCCATCAATTAAAATAACCCCATATGATTAATGATTTATAAAAAAATTATATATATTATATATATATATGAATTTATATTAATATAATTGTGATTACTAGTCATAAATTTTATTTAAGATTATCTTATGCATGCCAATTTTATTATCTTGAAAAAATTATTTCTCATCATATTTTTCACATTTATTTACAAATTAATTTATTCTACTTGTAGAAATTGAATTTGATAAAATTTATTCCATATTTATAATCTCGAGGATCAAATTGGGTTAATAGGTCTCTTTTCTTTTTAGGAATTATGAATTATAATTGTTGTAAAATTTATCACCTCGGTAATAGGTAAAATGTGGTACACAAAGTTAAAACTCTACAATTGTAGAGACCCGAAGCTTAACGTACATGGACATTACATTATTTTTTCGGAATACTTAGTACATAAAAAAAACACACACACAAGGACCGTAATAGTTTAGTGACTTTGGAAACTCAGAATATAATCTTCTAATCGTGGTGAAAGATCTTCAACATCTCCCATAATGATCTTCCTTTTTTTACCTAAAACCTTTCTTTATATCCTGGGGAAAATAAAACATAAAAGGGTGAGCTCAAATGCTCAGTAAGGGTAAACAAAAGAAATATCAATCACATCATAATCATAAGAACATAACATTTTGGAAATCTTAACCTGCAAAAGAGATCATAATATCATAACATGGGATAAATCATAGTAGTGAAATGTAATCCCAATAATCATAACATAAAACATGAAACTTTGTGGAATACACACATAATCATAGAGAATAATTTCTTATTAGTCAAGACTCATTTCCAAGACTATCTTAGTGGACAAAGTCCATTTCTGAACCGAGTTCATTCCTCGTTTCAGTCCTATTTCACTGAACCTGTTTAACCTGCCGTTCCAGCCATGTCTATCTCATGAGATATAAAATCTTTACCCAATGCATTGGATGGATATATAGGTCCCACCCATCTCATAATGATACCATTCATATGTGTGCCACAAAATCATAAAACATACATTATTGCATAACCCATGTAATAAAAATGGGATTCTTAAACAACATGACATCATAAAAAAATTAATTTAAGATAAAGGAATTCATAAAAATAATTCCATCACAACATAATATAATCAATGTAATAATAGGGATAGAAATAGAACCCTATATTATCTTAGATGGAAAATAATTTTGATAAAACACTTGAACTCCATTCTTGAGGAAAATATCCTTTCTACTTTGAAAAAATTTTCCTTTCATAACATGTCATACAATTTTAAACCAAAAAAAATTGATTAAAAATAAACTTGAAAACTTGTAAAGGAATATTCTTGGAAATAATGTTTTAAAAATCCATTCATTCCGTATAAGTTAAAAAAACATTCTTCTCATAATTTTGTCGGAAAATTCAAAAAGTACCTCGTACGAAAAATGACAAAAGATTTCTTTAATATCTTTTACTATAAACTCACCAAAGGATAAAAATGGATTTAAACAATTTTAGGTGGATAGAAATAATATTACATATTGAGGAAACATGGATGTGGATGATAAAATACACCCCAGTAAATACCAAAGTATAAACAATCTCAGATAAAAATGAGATTGTGATATTTCACTTACCTTAGGTTCGATTTGCTTCGTAAGTGTCCGAACCTTCTGTATAATAATTTAAATAATGTCATTGACTTATTTCGGAATCGTACTCATTTTTATGATATCATATATGGTTCACTTATGACTTTATATTACCCTTTCTTTTGTAAATTCCATGTTAAAGAGCATTTTGGGTAAAATCGTTCCATTTGTCGTCCGTGTTTTGACTTGTAATTATTCATATGATTACTTAGATTAGGTATCTTAATTCCAGAATATAAAACATGATTTATATATAAGATATATTCATAATATAAATATATATAATAGATCAGTAAATGGAAAGAAATACACCGTTCCTGGAGACGGTAGGCCGTACGTACGGATGAACGCTGTTTTCGTTTCCTTATTGATTTCAATGGAATTAAGTAGATGACATACATATATATACACATAAATCGAGAATCACTATTATGTCATATATTTCATGATTACTTATTATATATACTTTATAATCATTCATGAATGGTTAACATGGAGAATGAATCTCATCGCGTCGTGGAGACGGTAGTCCGTATGTACGCACGAGCGATAATATCGTTCTCATGATCGTGGAATTGAATTGAAGTGTATGTATAATATTTAATAATCAATATAACTTTACAATAATCATATATAGTTATTATGTACACCATTATACCCATCCAAGTAAGGTGGTGGTAGAAAATAGATTACACCACGGCGTGGAGACGGTATTCCGTACGTACGCACGCGTGGTGATTTCGTTTTCCGTAGGATGGATAGATGGTGAAATAGGATTGTTTCATTCTTATAATAACATATCAGTAATTTAGTGATACTTATTTTATTACTTCATAATGAAAAAACCTATGAAGAAGAAGTGGAATAAGAAATAAAGTTGAAAGAATCGGTAACGGACATTACCTCTTCTTTGAAGCGCCTCTTTGAGTCCTCCTCTTAGGGAACTAAAATTGGTCTTTGAAGAAGACCAATACCTCTAGGATGTTTATAGGGAAGTGGAGAAGAGAATTTGGCAGGTTTTGGCCGAGCTTGAATGCTCAAAGTGGTGTGAGGAAGAGAGGGAGGAGGTGCCCTTTTATAAGGGAGGAGAGGGGCACCTTTGGAAAAACTAAAAATATTATTTTATTATAAAGCCATATTCGGTTTTAAATAGCTCCAAATTGATTTATTTAGAAGCTAAGGTGGGGAGGGGACTAAATATTCTCATCCAATAGAATTTGGACAAGTTTATTTTACTATTTTAACCTTATCATTTTGTTTTAACTTTAAGTTAGATAATTTTACTTTTACCGTGTCTTTTTGTGTTCTTACACTATAAGGTTAATAAACTTACTATAACAAGACAAAAGAACCCCAAGTTATTTATTATTAATATATATAACCTTATATAATCCATTTGGATGATCCTTAGATTTTTAGGAATAAAATAACAATTAATAATATAATATTTGTTTTAAAAACTATTTTATGTCAATTTTGACACTATTTAGTAATTGATTTTTTGTGAAACTCATAACAGAATGATTAGTTCGAAAAAAGTTACTTAAATCAATACTACCATGTCATATTAACCTAGAAAATTAGTGTAATTCATAAAAAGTCTCAAAATACATTTATTTGGGTATTTATAACATTAATTATGTCAATATTTCATTAATAAGATAATTATAGCATCATTGTTGTGTCATAAATAAATTAAATTATTTAATGTCTAAAAATCACAAATACAATACCATTATGTAGTAAATCGTTTTAGCTTTCTAATGAATATTTATAGTCTAATTTATCTTATGTATAACCCTATATTAAAAATTATCTACTTATTAAACTTTTATTTTAACTATTTTAACCCTTCTTTAAATAAATTAATAATAAATGTCCTAATCTAATCCAAGTGGGCCTAAATGGTCATATTTTATTCCTAAGGTTGTTTTTGGTATATTTATACTTATCCAATAGAATTAGGACATGTGTTAGGTTAATAATAATATCATTTTTACCCTTAGCTACCCTATTTACTTTTAACCGTGGTAAAAAAAAGTAAAAGTTACTATTCACCAAAAATTATTTTCATCTCATTGAACCACATTTTAGTCCTTGATATTAGCCGTGTCTCTCGGATTTTCAAAATTTTACTCACAGAAGCGGTAAAATTATGTTTTATGAAAATTTCAATTTTTTAACTACCACTTTGTGGTTTCACTATTCATCAAAAAATGAAAGTTTCCAGAAAAATACCAAAAATTAGGCCTAAGCTATATTTGATATTATGAATTCAAAAATGATGTTTATTTTACCAAATTCAAAACATATCAGTTACATTAATTAATTTAAAAATTAATTCCCGTCGTCAAAACAAATATCGTGTTCTTAAGAGATAATAACAATCCAAAGATTGACACTTGTTTATGTCTGGTTTAAATGTAAAATTATATCCAATGAACAACATTGTATTAAATTGTAAAAATATATTCTAAATATACTTTAAAACCAATAAAATTAATAATTTATCACTATTAATTATTTCGATTAAAAAAGTTGTTTTTAATTAAAATTTAGTAATTTTCACTATTCAGCAGAATATGAAAGTTATCTGAAAAGTACCAAAATTTCACCCTAAGCTAATTTCGATATTCCGAATCCAAAAATTAAGTCAATTTTGAAAAATAAAATTTACAAAATTTCAAAATGTTGTTATTACTATTGATAACGGATAGTTTTAATAATATTTTAATAGCATATCGTTGTTTAGTGAAACTCGATATTGCGTACTACACACACTATCGAGAAAGGTCGTGATTGCGTGTAATGCAAGGCAATTCAAGGATGCGTGTTGTGCACGCTCCTTTTGGTGTCGAGTACAACACAAGACATTAATGAAATTAAGAATATTTTTCATAAAATCTCAGGGTGTTACAATAATAATGCATAAAAATTATCCATAAACATGCATGTATTTTATTTTATGATTTTATTTAGACCATTACTACATATATTAAAAAATATGGCATCTTGATTTCATTTTTCTTTGATCAGGTCCTTCATATTAGTTTAAGTAAGGGAAAAATAACAAATATCACTATCTTGTTATTCATTTTTGCTATATGTTTTCTATAAAAAATTAGGTAATGATAGAATAAATAATTTTCAAGTTTTTTAATATGAATTAGATATTTATATTTAATATAAAAATATTAAGTAATTTTTAAATAAAAAACGAGATGGTTTTTAATAAACATTTTTCTATATGGTTTTTATTTAAAATGTTAATTTATAAATTATAAAACATTAATTTTTAAAATGAATTTAATATTTGAAATCATAATATCAAAATTAACTTAGGATTATATTTTTTTAGAAAATATTGATTTTTTCAAATAATAGTGAATAATAATGATTTTGTTTTGTAAAAATGACATATATTTTCAATAAATTAAGTAATTAAATGGATAATTATGTTTTAAATATAATTTAAATTAATATAAGTATTATTTATTTATATTTAATTCAATTAATTAAAATTTAATCATCTTTATATTGTATTTTATTATAATTTTATGTTTGGGTTTAAAAATGGTGTTTCTCTAAAAAAGGGTTCTAAAGTGCATAATGTTTCTCTATTTTAATTAAATAAAAACCCAAATGATTAATGATTTAAATGAGATATATATATATATATATATATATATATATATATTATCAATACAAATTAATTTAAATTCCAAAAATTATGATTAATTGTAATAGAGTCAATATAAAATCATCTTATGCTTGAAAAATGAAATTCTTGAAAAAAATCATTCTCATCGCGTCTGTGGGTTTAATTTTAAATTAAATTATTCCACTTATATAAATTTAAATAGGTAAAATGTATAACATATATTAAATCAAAATAATTTATAATATCTAATTAGCTTAACTAATTTGTTTCCATAATGAATAGTAAAAATAGTAAAAACAATTATCGCGGTAAAGGTAAAAATAGATTTATTAGGGGTTAAACTAAAACAATAAGTGTTAAAATGACCTAAAAAATATCTAATTATTTTTCCATAATTTGAACTAATATCATCTAATTCTATATAATATTAATTTTTTTATCCTTTTTTATTTCAAAAAACTTGTGAACACTTTTTTATTTTCAAAAATTTCAATTGTGCCACTCACCTCACTTATAAAACGAAACCTCTTCCCCATCCATATTCATACTATAAAAGTCCATTGTTTCATCCAATACCAGTCCAAATAACTTCCAAAATTCCATACCTATAAACTATATACCCATGATTGATCATAAATTTATCCTAATAATTCTTCTTTTGTTAACCTAAGGATGTTTCCTGGAGAAGTTTGATTTTGATTAACCAAATGTTTTTATTTTATTTATTATTAAACCTATTTAAGACCTTCTTAAATTATAATGATATAACAACCCCATTATATCCCATAAATTTAGAAATTATTATATTAATTTTAGAACCTATGTTCTTCTCCTCTTCCATGAAATGGGAAACAAAACCATCAATCGTGTTTACAGCGTTCTACCACCACGCAAACCAAGATAATTCGTTTATCAACATCACCTATCATGTATTGTTATATTGATGGATTTAAATTATATATATGATATTTGTAAAATAGTTATTCTTCTAAAATCATTATGTCAAATATTCCTTCTTAAATTTCAATCTGTGGTGGTATTGGATAAACTCTCTCGTGTGTACGGTGGACCACCGCCTCACAAACTGATGTGATTCATTTTTCACTATTTATATAAGTAAAAGTAAATAAATATAAATTTAATGAATATTTGTGATATATATGAAATAATTATGATATTAATTCTACATTTATCATTTTCAAAATAAAATATATTTTCTTCATTTTTACCTTTCCACTCACTCAAAAATGATAATTTCGTCTTTGTGTATGTGTAGTCTACTGCCTCCCTGAAGCGATGGGATTCTTATTTCATCACCACATTAAACGAATGATATATAAAATTATATTTAATTATTTAATATCATATTTATGATATTATGATCATTTTTTAAATATAAAATAGTATTTATCTTCTTTCTATTGTGATCATTGGAAAATCGAAATGTTACTCATGCGTACGTATGACCTATCATCTCCACAATTGTAATATAGTTTATTTTTCAAAACCATATTTCATGATTATTTTTAAAATTATAAACTATATATAAAAGTGATAATTATATCATGATTATAATTAAATATATGTTTAAATATGGATCTTTTTTACCATAGACAACCAACTAAATTCATTTTTGACACATAAACCAAATATTGTCAAACTATTCCCACGTGAACTTAGTTGGTTATGTAATCATATAAAAATTGTTAATAGGTGAAATAAAATGAATAATTAACTTCAGAAAAGTTCTTTTAAAATAAAATAATTAACATAATTTTATTATTCAAGAATATAAAGAACAAACATGATGATTCAGACTCAAAGTTAGGGACTTCATATCGGTTTCCTTTTGTTGAGGTATATTATGATGTTATACACCTATATTATTTAATATGTTTTATGTAAAACCCATATTAACATTTTATATCATGAATTTTTCTAGTATCCTAATATTTAATAATTTTTTATAATTTAATTATTTCATGGGGCCTGAAATTCAATTTTTTCTTAAGTGGTATAGAACATTCTATAAAAACATATTTTTTTAAGAATATTTTTTCATATCTTTTTCTTCAAGGTCACTATTTATAAAATTATTATATATATATATATATTATTAATATAAAAGATTTATAATTAAAATTTTGTATATTTTCTGAATTTACATTAATGTTTTTTTTAAATGTAATTTTATATGTTTTAAATGAATCTTTTAAAAGAAAATATAAAAGGAATGTTCAATTTTAACATCTCATAAGACAAAAACATTTCCTTATAATGTAAAAACTATTTTATTTATGGATTCGTTTATAATAACCCATTTTTTATTCAAATAAAAATCATATTTATCTTTTTTAAGGGTATTTTGGTATTAAAAATGGGGTTTTAACTGTGATAGCTATTTTTATATCTAGAAATTTTTTATTATGTATACAAAAAATATTTTTTCAGGGTAATTTTTTAAAATTGAAAGTTTTTATGTGTTTTGATTATGTTATGGTTCTTGGAAATTTTATACAATATTGGGTGGTTCCATTATAAACCAGTGAAGGGTGGTTACATTAGGAACCAAGGATGAGTGGTTACCTTATAAACCAAGGATGTGTGGTTATATTACATACCAAGGATGGTTGGGTCTATGATTTCCCTCTAATTCATTGTGTATGTAAGATGATCATATTATTATTCCATTTATAAATGTTTCAAGACCAAACCATAAAAATTATATATTTAAGTGATTTTAAACCATAATTCACATTATTACAATACTGAAGAAGTTTTTGGTTTTCATTTTTAGACAAATAGGACAAAATCTTACATATTAAATCCATACACTATAGGTGGAAACATCTACAAAGTATCAATTTTTTCGTAGAGCTAAATTATTTAAAATAAAACATGATTTATATCCATAAAAAATCTTAACAACATTAAAATAGAGTTTCTCTTTCATCTCACCCATCCTTAAACATAGTGAATTTTATTAAATTTTGGAATGAACACAAAATTATCAGTAAAGAACATAAAAAGTATTAAATAAACCATTAGTTCATGATACTTATAAAAACATTCTTTTAACAATAAAATTTTGGCTCAAAAACAACATTTTCTTACTCAATAAATCACCATTTCTGCCCAAAATTTCCCATAAAACATTTCATATGAAATGTTATAAACAAAATAAAACCCATAGATATTTATGTAAAATAAATTATAAACACATGATAACAATTTAGAAAAGATATACTTTTCAACCTTATAAAGTAACATATACTTTCCCTGTAATATAAACTCAATAACATACCTTGTGAAAATATAAGATTATACAATCCCTAAATAAATCATATAGGTAAATTGTGCATCATTTTCTTATTATACACAAATAAGTAATAATATTCCTTTCTACACATCAAATAACCCTCACAGTTATACTTAAAATAATCCTCATGGTCATACATGAAGTAACCATCACAATTACACTTGTAATAACCATCACAGTCAACTTCTAACATACCAAATTCATTGAAGGGATATCATAGAACCATCCATATTTATATTACAATCGAACCCAATATCATAATAAATAATTCCCAATAACCATAACATAATCCTAAAACATGAATTCTTTCATTATAAAAAACATTATTAAAGAAAATGACCATTTCATTTTGAAATTACTTATTTTATGAAAAATTGTGCACATACAAATGAAAAAACATTCATTAAAAATAAAAATGTAAAAATATAAAGAAAACATTAAATAATTAAGTAATTATTATTGAATAAAAAACCATTCATGATTTATATTTTAAAATCCAATTCCTTCTGTTTTTTGGAAATGTCGTAAAGTAACTTATTTGGAACACAACAAAAATATTCCTATCAAAACACTTTTTAAAAAGTCAAAAATTATTTAAAATTACATTAAAAAATCATATAATAATAGTAATAACTTTAATTAAATCATTTTTAGTATAAAATAATATGGATATGTAAGAAAAGAAGATTTTTAGTGAATATTTAAAAGATATTTTTTAAAATAAAGTCCCACACCTTGTATCCAGCATGCCACCTATGTTTATTATCATCATAAATTATAAAATTATGTTAATTTTATACTTTATAAAGAACCTTTTTCATGTTTATTATCCATTTTATAGTACTAATTAAAAAGTTATATACAATTACATAATCTCTTAATTTCACATTGGACGTTGTGACGATATTTTGTACTTATGTCTGAAAGGACTTCGGTTGATTTACTATGTTAAATGAGGTAATTATTACATAATATCTATAATAATATTAATTTATTGATTGTAATTTTTATACACAATTTATACATTTAAATTCAACCATTACATATGGTAATGAAAAATGAACTACGTTACAATCATGGACACGGTAGACACTACTTACACATGAATAACATTTAAAAATTTAAAAGATCATTATAAAACGAAGTTTAGTATGTTTTTTCATCCCATAATTTTAATAATATATTATATAGAATATCAATTCTTTAAAAATACTTATATATATCATCCATCTGATTTGGTGATGAAAAATGAATCACATCGATGTGTGGAGGTTGTAGTCCAAATATATGCACGAACGATGATATCATTTTTATATGCATAGAAAGGTAATAATGTAAGTGATTTTTTATCTTTTAATAATGATAAAAATTCACGAATATCATATATAAATATTAATTTTATCATTATAACTAGTCTTGTGAGATGGTTTTGGGAAATGGTTTAAAAATATTCCCAAGGAGGTAATCCACCGTACAAACGGATGATGACTTCTTTTCCCATTTGATGGAAGAGGATATGGATATGGGTCATGAAAAAAATATTATGAAATATAATTATTTATAGTATTTGGTAGTAATTATTTTAGAATTTCTGAATAATATTTTAAGGAGGTGTAATAAAAAACCAAACAATAACATACAGTTGAAAACTATACCTCTTATTTGGAAAATAAAATTTTTTCCAAACCATAATCTTGATATGTTTCGTATTATTCAAAAATGAAAACCTATATAATGAGTTGATATAATATATTAAGGGCTTTTGTAAGGTATTTTTTGATCCAAAATGATTTTTAGGTGTGAAGAAATGAGTAGAATATGTGACTTTTTATAAAACTAGGTAGAGTCGGTTCTGGCATTTCTCTAAATATTAAATTAATATAAATTAATTTTAAATTAAAAATGGATGCGTAGTGAGTTGTTTTTAAATCATGATTATTATGGGCCCAAATACCCTAATATAATACAATTTAGCTAAATTTGACTCTATTTCTATCGTTATTGTTGGTTTTTCACCATTATTTAATCCCTTTAACTCTTACCATAAAAACATTGATCTTTACTATTTATGAATTAATATAGTTACTATGAAATGATAAATGATCCATAAATGGATAACAGTTGATATTTTAGACCATATTTTAATCACTTGGTCGAATTTTAGATTATTTGGAATACAATATCAATAATGTCAATTTTTAGAACTATTTATTACATTGATATTAATACTATTAAGATAACACTTATAAATCTAGAAAAATATTTTATAATTTCCATTACATGTAAATATTATCTGTTAAATTATTTTATTGAATTATTTATCTCTAAATATATTTATTTTACTATTTTTTATATTATTTATTTAATTTTTTGAATAATTGAATAAAGATTATATTAGTGTTGTGTAAACATTTAAGGTAATTATTTTTTTATTAAAAATTATAAATAAATTACCGTGTTGAATATAAATATTTCAGATTTCATAATTATATTTATTTTTGAACATATCATATGGATAACATCATATTGAAAATATTATACTTATTAAAAATAAGTATGTGACGTGTTTGTCGATTATTTAAATAACACACTATAAAGGTCATAACCTTATCCAAGTAAACCCAAAAAGCTCATAAATTGAAGCCTTGGATGACTATGGTCATGATAGAACCATAAAATAATATTTATATAAGTGTTTTGATCATTTATGGTTATTATCATTTTATTTTTGAGCTAAATTATCAGATTTAACCTTTACTAGAGTAACACAAATTAGTAAAGATACTATTTATATAGACTAAATATAATTGGGAAATATTTAATAAATTTGGACCTAATAATTAAAAATATGAAATTTATATTTATTAGAATAAAACACATGATTTTTAGTATTTAATTTAAAATTAAACATACAAAATATAATGAAAAAATTTTATTTTTGGAAATATCACTTTTAAAATATAAAATTTTATTTTTATAAATTTAATTTTAAAAAGAATTTAAAATACCAGAATTTCATTATTTTAAATAACAATTAACTAATTAAAATTTAAAATTAATCAAAAAGATAATTTCCCCATATAAATAAAATACATTATTTAATAAAAAACAATATTTTTTAGAATTTCATGAAAATTGAACATTTTCAGAAAATTGTCAGAATTTAATTTCAAGATAATATTGACATGATGAATTAAAAAATGATTTTTATTTTTCCTGTCACGAACTCGATCTGGTCACCACCATTAATGGCACAAGACCTGGCCCGTGGCAAGGCCCGAAGAGCATTCCCTATCCCCACGGACTGGCACAAGTGCCCGGGTATCAAACAAATCTGGTTTGGGAATGATTTACCCGAGTATGAAAGCATAAATCATAAAACAAACAATCAATTATTAAAATCTGAAATTTTCATGATAAACAATTATTAACAAAACCAGATCTCAATACATATGTTTAAAGACACTACAAGTGGTCTAAAAACAAATAATGACAACATAAAGACATCCCCATGGACTCCACACGACAAGGGGATCATCACCAGCAAGCTGTCCCCGCAACTTCGCCCCAATAATAGGGACTAACATCCCGAACCGCCATCACCCTTAGCCTTCCCTTTATCTGAGTCAAGCATAATCAGGTCTACTTACACCCAAGGGGTGTAAGTAGGGTGTGAGCCTAAGCCCAATAGGATACCACCAGATGATTCCAAAGAGCATGCAATACAATGTGAACAAAACAAGCAATTTTAATACACAAGGTGAAACAGTGTTAAAATTCAAAGAAATGCAACATTCAAATGAAAACAGTTTTCAATCCGAGAATTTCATAATGATAGCACATTAAATAGACATGTGAGCTACTGTAATGTACTGCCAAAAACAACCCACAACAAGGGTAAATACCACAAATCCTATGAGCATCAAAATCGGGAACACCCCTAAGCACTAGGTTGTCTTGGGCCCTATGTACCTCGTACCTCGGTGTAGAGTAACCATAGAAAAATCTGTTCTCGTGCATGAGCCACTAGTAGGGAACATACCAATAACCTAGTGGTCCCTAATAATCATCCAAATAATTTATTTAGAGTTGTCGTTATCCAGATGCTAAGTGGAACAGGGACAAAACCCATCTGATCCACTAGCCGTACAAGTACAAATCCGCCCCACCTAAGTACCTGGGCTTCCCCTTTTTGTGCTCAAACAATTTCAGCAAACAACACACATCCTTTTTCATATAAAATATCGCTACTGGTCACAAACAAATTGTACAGTAGCTACACACATTTTATACCATTTAAAACACACAATAAAATAATTTTATTTCCAATAAAACAACCTCTCAAAACATCACATTGTTTTTCACCCAAAGCTCCTTAATATATCCACCTTTCACACTATGATAACACTTGTAAGTTATTAAAACAAAATATCAGTTCAAAAACATTTAATGAAACCAAAAATTTAGTTATGGGGCATCCCAAAATGAACCAATAAAAGATTTGAATGGAAAACCCTCAATTTCACCAAAAATTGGAACTTAAAATTCATTTGCATTATAAATGCAACTAAAACCAATTTTTACAGAAACATTCAAGTGAAATAAACATTAGGGTACCATGAAAACAGCATTCTAATTTACAAAAATTGCACACACAATGGAATCACCTACCAAATTAACAAAACCCCTTGAATCTCCGTGCGAAAATCAAATCGCACCCCCACCGCACTGAGAGAGAACTAGATCAAACCTAAAACCACACAAATTGGCCAAGAAAGCCCAAAGTTAAACCCTAGGTTCGAAATCCTAGTATCTGGGCATTATTAAACTCAATTATAACCGAATAAACCCTAATAACAATGAGTTAAACCCAAAGTAATTTGAAAGAGGAAAGAAAAGGGCTCATTTACTTGAAGTATTTTGAAGTAATCACTACAAAACTCTAGTATCTGAAATTTAAAAGAGCCCAAATTTAGGTTACGTTCTAAAAAGATGTATTATCTCATTTAGGAACTGTAATGGAGGAAAAATATTGAGAATTGAGAGATTTATGAAAGAAATACTTTACATCTTCAAATCAGGGCGATTTGAGGAACCCTAAGAAGTTCGGAACCAAATTGTGCTTATCTAGAGCTCCAAAGAGGTGGGAGAGAGTTCACACGCGCGTCTGGGTTACTTGGTCTTGGGTGAGACTTGGAATCACCGAAAAATCCCAAATATTGAATATGTTATAACAAAATCACATTTTATTTTTAAAACAGGAATTGGGCTTTTGGGTAGGCCCAACCCCTTACATGAAAACCCAAATAACCCCTGGTTATGGATTTATAAAAGCTCCAAATTACCTTTGTGGTGTTAATAGGTTAGGGTAGGTCAATTAGTAATTTGAATGGATGAAAAATGTTGAAAAATGAAAAAGTTATAAAAGATACAAAATTTATTTTTTAATCTGGAATTGGGCTCATGGTTTGACCCAATTCATGAATACTAATCTATTCCTCCCTAAAACCTAGGGAAACCCCAAAAACAAAGAAAGGATGTAAAGTAAATGAAAAATAACTTCAAAATATGTCTTTTATGTGACAATTCTCCCCACCACGAAGGACTTTCCACCCCGGAAATCAACATGAATCTCGGTTGGAAAACAAGAATGGGTACTCTTCCTCGACCCATGACTTTCGCTCCCATTTCTCATGTGAATCATTCCCATGCTGCCATAAAACCCGGACTAAAGGAATAGAAATTCCTCGAAGTATCTTCTCTTGGGAGTCCACTATTTTCACCGGCCTCTCAATGATAGACATGTTAGGCTCTATCTCCAGTTCTTCCCAACTCAACAAATGGGATGGATCCGGATTGTATTTATTCAACTGAGAGACATGGAAGGCATCATGGATATATGTCAACTGAGAAGTTAAGGCCAACCTGTTTGCCACCTTTCCAATACGCCCGGTGATCTCAAAGGGTCCGACATACCGTGGCATTAGCTAACCTTGCTTCCCCAATCGACGATGGCCCAGACGAGGGGCCACTTTTAAGAATACCCAGAAACCCACAGAAAACTCTAGGTCTCGACGCCTCCGGTCAGCATAAGATTTATGACGACTCTAAGCTATCAATAAGCACAGCCTGATCAACTTGACCTTCTCAGAAATCTCCTGCACAAGGCTCGGCCCCAACAGTGAAGTCTCTCCTACCTCATCCCAACATAGGGGGGACCGACAAGGCCGACCATAGAGCGCCTCAAAAGGGGCCATTCAAATCGTAGATTGGTAACTATTATTATAAGCAAACTCTACCAATCCCAAATGGTTATCCCAAGAACCTCCAAAGTCCAGGACACATGCACGAAGCATGTCCTCCAATATCTGATTCGCCCGCTCTGTTTGACCATCCGTCTGTGGGTGGTATGCTGTGCTCATCTTAATCTGAGACCCTAAGGCCTTCTGAAGGCCTTCCCAAAATCGAAGTGTGAAGCGGGGGTCTCTATCTGAGACAACAGCTGATGGTACACCATGGAGTCTCACCACTTTCTGAAGATACAAATGGCCCAACTCATCTACTTTAGTTGTATCTTTTATCATAATGAAGTGGGCTGATTTTGTCAGATGATCAATCACCACCCAAATAGCATTCTTACCCCGAGGTGTACGGGGTAAGCCAACAATGAAGTCCATGGAAACCGCTTCCAACTTCCAGGTAGGAATGGGTAGTGGTTGGAGCAAACCGGATGGCCTTTGGTGCTCTGCTTTCACCTGCTGACATGTGTAGCATCTCGAAACAAAGTCTTCTATGTCCCTTCTCATACAAGGCCACCAAAACTGTCGACGAACATCATAATACATCTTAGTGGCAACCGGGTGGATAGCCCACTGATACTGGTGGCTATCTTGCATCACCACCTTCCTCAGAGATAATGGCACTACTGAACGGCCCTTGAAGCACAAGATGCCCTCGGGAGACGACGACCAATCAGAGGATGTCTCCCCACCATGAAGGAACTGCTTAGACCGCTGACAAATATCATCACTGGGTTGTTCCTGCTGAATCAACTCCAATAGAGAAGGAGTCAACTGGACACTTGCCAAGAATTCCCCTCCACTGTATTCCCTGGTCTCCACATGCATCTGAGAAAAGAGACCCATAATTGTCCACTCATCACTAGACTTCCTCAAAGCCTGCAATGGAACTCTTCTGCACAAAGCGTCGGCCACTACATTACCCTTTCCCGGGGTATAGACAATGTCAAAGTCAAACCCCTGCAAGTACTCGATCCAGCGACGTTGCCTCAAGTTGAGGTCCTTCTGCAAGAAGATATAAGTCAAGCTTTTGTGATCAGAGTATACCCCAAACTTCTCCCCGAAGAGGTAGTGATGCAAAATCTTCAAAGCATGCATCACCGCTGCCAACTCCAAGTCATGGGTTGGGTAGTTCATTTCATGTGGTCGAAGTTGGCGAGAGCCATACGTGACCACATGATCATCTTGCATAAGCACGCACCCAAGACCCATACCTGAAGCATCACAATAGACCACATATCCCTTTCCAGCCTCTGGCAAAATCAGCACGAGGGCAGTAGTCAGCCGCCTCTTCAGCTCCTCGAACGATGCCTGACATTCTGGACCCCATACAAACTTCACCCCTTTCTAGGTGAGGGAAGTCATCGGTGAAGCAATCCGAGAGAAATCCCAAACGAATCGCCTGTAATAACCGGCCAAGACAAGAAAACTCCTGATCTCGAACACATTCTTCGGATTCTCCCATGACATGACTACACTAATTTTCTCAGGGTCCACTAAAACTCCATTCTCTGAGATCACATGCCCTAGAAATCTCACCTCTCTTATCCAAGAAGTGCACTTTGACAACTTTGCATAGAGGTGGTGATCTCGTAATGTACCCAAAACGATCCTCAAGTGATGTTCGTGTTCCTCCTCAGAGCAAGAGTATACCAGAATGTCATCCACGAACACCACAACAAAGGAATCGAGATACTGATGGAACACCCTATTCATAAGTGCCATAAATACCGCTAGAGCATTTGTCAATCCGAAGGGCATGACCAAATAATCAAAGTGGTCGTACCTGCTTCGTAAGGTCGTCTTAGGGATATATGACTCCTTCACCCTGAGTTGATGATAACCTGAATGTAGGTCTATCTTTGAGAACCACTTTTCCCCCTTCAACTGATCAAAAAAATCATCTATTTTGGGAAAAGAGTATTTGTTTTTAATTGTTACCTTATTCAGCTTCCAGTAGTCAATGCACAACCAGAGGGATCCATCAGACTTTTTTGCAAACAACATAGGAGCGGCCCAAGGAGAGACGCTAGGGAAAATGAATCCTTTGGATTCTAAGTCATCCAGCTGTATCTTTAATTCCCTCAACTCGTTGGGGGGCATGCGATAAGAGGGAAGAGATATTGGTTGTGTTCCCGGCGCTAGATCAATCGAAAACTCCACATCCCGCTCCGGGGGCAAACCAGAACAATCATCGGGGAATACCTCGTGAAACTCATTCACTACACAAGGTAGTGCACCTTCAGGGGAAAGACCATCCTCTAGCACAAGCGAAGATAACTGGAAGATAACACTTCCCAACTCTGGGAGTGGAGGCCCTACGCGACTTGATCGTGGATCCCATTCTCCATGAAAAACCTGATGACTCCCATTAGGTGCTGTGAAACTCACACGCTGTCTGTAGCAATCGATGTGTGCCTGGAAGTGTACTAGCCAATCCATCCTGAGTATGACATCAAAAAGGTACATATCTAAGACCAAGAGGTCCCACTCCATCTCGACCCCTGACACAGAAAGTGCACACGAGGGGCACCTGAGGTCCTGCTCCTTCTTCTTTCCCAATGGTGTCACCAACTCCATCGCAAAAGACATCAACTCAGTTGGCAAATTCAGCATGTCCACAAAATGTCCAGAAATGAATGAAACAGAGGCACCAGTATCAAAAAGAGCAGTAGCTATAGAATATGCGATCAGAACGGTACCTCGAACTGTCGACAGTCCCACCTCTGATCCTGCTGGTGACTGATCCACTACATGGAGATGTCCAGTATCTACCTGAGGAAGACTGCTAGTATGTGGTTGTGCCCTGAACTGGCTCTTCCCAGAAGATGATCCAGCCCTACCACCATGACCACCAAATCGAGATCCCCCAGTCCTCGATGGCTCGGACTGTGCTGGCACTCCTCTTGAAGCCACTGACCCTGCCCCACTTGGGAGTGGACGTGACACACCGCAGAAGCGCTACAAATGCCCTATACCCCCACACTGGTAATAAGGCTTCGGAGGAAGAGGACATGTTGGTCGGATATTCCCAGGCCTCCCACATTGGTGGCACACGACCGATCTCGCATCAGAATCCACATAAGAAAACTGCCTGGAAGAGTGGCCTGAACTGCCCCCTCCTTTCTTCACATGATCCTCCTACTTCCTTTTCTTCTCTGAGGAGCTGCCACTACCCACTGCTGATACTGAACATTAGAAACCAGCCCTGCCTTTCCTATCAATCCCCACCATGAATGCCCAATCAACAACCTCAGCATATGTCCTCATCTTAAACAAGAACACCTGGGAGTATATCTCTGGTAGCAAGCCTTTCTCAGTCCTCTGGGCCTTCGCTTGCTCATTAGAGACAATTTCTGGAGCATACCGAACCAATTCAGCGAAATGGTTGGCATACTCCATCACAGATTGATTCCCCTGAACAAGTTCCATGAACTCTCTAGACCTGGCATAAGCCAACACCTCAGGGAAATAATGTTCATTAAAGACGGCCTTGAAATCTCCCCAGCGCATCTGATCATTCTTCCCAGCCTGAAGCACTGACTCCAACCATTTACAACTGGGACCCTCCAACAGGAATGAGGCACATTTCACCCTGAGCTCCTCGGGTGTTTCCAGGAACTCAAACATACGCTCGATCTTCTCAAACCATTCTTCTGCTTCCTGGGGTTCTGTGCTACCTCGGAAGGCAGGAGGCTTGTTTTTCAGAAACTCTTGTGCTTTATCTTTTCTAGGACATATCTCCTCTTCCCTAACAGGAATAGTAGCATGAGATGGTCCCTGTCCCAAAGCTTGGATATCCCAAACAACAGCCTCCACGAGCCTCTGATCAATCGGCATGGGAGAAATCTCTCCAGCTTCCTCCTGTGGGTGCATGGGAGCTTTCCGGGGAGGCATGTTGCTACAAAATTCAACAGTCACAAAAGAATAGTCAATAACACAATTCTGAAAATTGTAATCAAATATATCAAATATAAACAAACTAAACACATTCTTGTAATAAAAGAAACAACTACTCCACATCTGCCTGATGTCCACATGTGGTCTGCAGCCCACACGTCTCACTTGGAAGTGAAGGAAATCAGTAAATTCCAACATCCTCTGGTGACTCAAGGTCTTCCATGAGAGGTGCGGGCCAGGCACCCTACTCACAACCAATACCCCGAGCCCCGACAGTCCTAGCTCCTGTCTATCCCGACTCATCTCAAAATAACAATATAACCCAAAAACATTAACCTCCTCTGATACCATTTTGTCATGAACCGGATCTGGTCGCCACCATTAACGGCACCAAACCCGGCCCGTGGAAAGGCCCGAAGGGCATTCCCTATTCCCACGGGCTGGAACAAGTGCCCGGGTATCAAACAAATCTGGTTTGGGAATGATTTACCCGAGTATGAAAGCATAAATCATAAAAAAACAATCAATTATTAAAATATGAAATTTTCATGATAAACAATTATTAACAAAACCAGATCTGAATACATATGTTTAAAGACACTACAAGTGGTCTAAAAACAAATAATGACAACATAAAGACATCCCCATGGACTCCACGCGACAAGGGGATCATCACCCGTAAGCCGTCCCCGCAACTCCGCCTCAATGATGGGGACTAACATCCCGAACCGCCATCACCCTTATCCTTCCCTTTTCCCGAGTCAAGCATAAGCAGGTCGACTTACACTCAAGGGGTGTAAGTAGGGTGTGAGCCTAAGCCCAATAGGATACCACCAGATGATTCCAAAGATCATGCAATACAATGTGAACAAAACTAGCAATTTTAATACACAAGGTGAAACAGTGTTAAAATTCAATTAAATGCAACTTTCAAATGAAAACAGTTTTCAATCCGAGAATTTCAGAATGTTAGCACATTAAATAGAAATGTGAGCTACTGTAATGTACTACCAAAAACAACCCACAACAAGGGTAAATACCACAAATCCTATGAGCATCAAAATCGGGAACACCCCTAAGCACTAGGTTGTCTCTGGCCCTATGTACCTCGTACCTCGGTGTAGATTAACCATAGAAAAATCTGTTCTCGTGAACGATCAACTATTAGGGAACATACCCATAACCTAGTGGTCCCCAATAATCATCCAAATAGTTTAGTTAGAGTTGTCGTTATCCAGATTCTAAGTGGAACAGGGACAAAACCCATCCGATCCACTAGCCGTACTAGTACAAATCCGCCATACCTAAGTACCCGTGCTTCCCCTTTTTGTGCTCAAACAATTTCATCAAACAACACACATCCTTTTTCATATAAAATATTGCTACTAGTCACAAACAAATTGAACAGTAGCTACACACATTTTATACCATTTAAAACACACAATAAAATAATTTTATTTCCAATAAAACAACCTCTCAAAACATCACATTGTTTTTCACCCAAATCTCTTTAAGATATCCACCTTTCACACTATGATAACACTTTTAAGTTATTAAAACAAATTTTACTTCAAAACCCGTTAATGAAACCAAAAATTCAGTTATGGGGCATCCCAAAATGAACCAATAAAAGATTTGAATGGAAAACCCTCAATTTCACCAAAAATTGGAACTTAAAATTCATTTGCATTATAAATACAACTAAAACAAATTTTTAGCGAAACATTAAAGTGAAATAAACATTAGGGTACCATGAAAACAGCAAGCTAATTCACAAAAATTGCACACACAATGGAATCACCTACCAAATTAAAAAAACCCCTTGAATCTCCGTGTGAAAATCAAATCGCACCCCCACCGCACCAAGAGAGAACTAGATCAAACCTAAAACCACAAAAATTGGCCAAAAAAGCCCAAAGTTAAACCCTAGGTTCGAAATCCTAGTTTCTGGACATTAGTAAACTCAATTATAACCGATGAAACCCTAAGAACAATGAGTTAAACCCAAAGTAATTTGAAAGAGGAAATAAAAGGGCTCATTTACTTGAAGTATCTTGAAGTAATCACTCCAAACTCTGATATCTGAAATTTAAAAGAGCCCAAATTTAGGTTAAGTTCGAACAAGATGTATTATCTCCTTTAGGAACTGGAATGGAGGAAAAATATTGAGAATTGAGAGAGTTATGAAACAAATACTTTACCTCTTCAAATTTGGGCGATTTGATGAACCCTAAGAGGTTTGGCACCAAATCGCGCTTATCAAAAGCTTCAAAGAGGTGGGAGAGAGTTCAGACGCGCCTCTGGGTTACTTGGTCTTGGGTGAGACTTGGAATCACCGAAAAATCCCCAATATTGAATAAGTTATAACAAAATCAAATTTTATTTTTAAAACAGGAATTGGGCTTTCGGGCAGGCCCAACCCCTTAGACAAAAACCCAAATAACCCCTGGTTATGGATTTCTAAAAGCTCCAAATTACCTTGGTGGTGTTAATAGTTTCGGGGAGGTCAATTATGAATTTGAATGGATGGAAAATGTTGAAAAATGAATAATTTAAAAAAGATACAAAATTTATTTTTTAATCTAGAATTGGGCTCACTGTTTGGCCCAATTCATGAATACTAATCTATTCCTCCCTAAAACATAGGGAAACCCCCAAAACAAAGAAATGATGTAAATTAAATGAAAAATACCTTCAAAATATGTCTTTTATGTGACATTTCCAAATAAATTTCCTATAAATTATGTAAATTATATTATTCAATTATAAAAATAATAAATACTCATTTTTGAAGTAATATTTATTGAAGAATAACATGACTTTACTAGAAAAATAAAGTGTGATTATTTTATATGAACTTAAAAATGAATTCATATTTATTTTTTAATTTATATTTATTCCATAAAATATTTATTCTTATTTATACCTTCAAATTTAATGTTTATGTTATAATGGACTTACTAAAAAAATTTAGTTTTTCGTTTAAGCTTGATGTGGTGTATCCTTTACAATGTCAAACATATTGTTACCTTTTAAAAATATAAGGATGTTAAATCCACCCCCCCCCACTTAATAAATTTTTCCCTCATAAGTTCATCTCAGGCATGGTAAATAGTGTTTCACTTTTCAAAATACCTTTATCAAAACCCACATCATGAAAAAGATTAGTCAAACATCAACTTGATATGAGAGAAAAGGGATGTATGAAGGTCATATCGAGGAACCCATTTTAGATTTTCAATTATATGAACATAATTGGGATGTAAAAACATTAATATTTAAGATAAAAATCATTTCCATTAACTAATAGAGAGTTATATATAACATGTTCATGAGAAAGTCAACCACCACAAAACTGTCAATCAGTGGTTGGATAAAAAGGTCATTGATTTATCCGTAATAAAAGTAGATTAATATTATTTTCATGAAATTAATTTTCCTAAAATTAAGGAATTAAATAACTACCTTGGATAATGACATATGTATTTTTACTTACATGCCAATTATAATTTCATCCTTTTATCAATTTCAACAAAAATATCATTTTTTTTCTTCAACTAATGAGTATTAAAGAATAATATCTAATGCTTGATGATTTTGAACAAAATTATAAGGTTCATAAAATCATAAAACTAATAACTATTTATTCTTTCTATGTTTATTAATTAACCAAAACCAAAAGGGTAATGATTAGATAATGTAATTCCCAAAATCAATAAACCTTTAAATAAAGAAAAACTACTTCAACGTCTAAAATTAATTATTAATACCAAAATATAAACTTAGATTATTAAATAAATAACTATACTTAAAATCCCTCAATATTATTCCATATTAATATTTATACCGAAAAATTAGATAGATTTGATCAAATAGTCTTCCAAGATAAATTTAATATTTATCTCTAAATCATATCAATTACTCTTAATGTATAATTCCAAAATGTAATTGACCTAATAGTTAACATAATCTCCATGATATGTTAATCATTTCTATAAATCACTTTAATCTCCATAATTCTACATAATGATCATACATGATTCCAAAAGATAATTTAACCTTGTAACATCAAATAAAATACTGTAATATTATATTTACCTTAATCAAATAATGTTCCTTGAAGAAATATTGGAACTTTTTAGAAAATAACATAAATCAATTAATCAACAAATAATTTTCCAGTCAAAAAGTCTATCTATATATTAAAAAAATATTCCAAAAATAAAATTATTCTTCATCCATAAAATTGTTTGGCTAAATTAATTTCTTACCAATAGGGAATTTACATGGGCCACTAATATGAAAAATGCCATTCTCACCCCTCAGTTGTGGGTTTAAACCTCATAACCTTACTATATCTGATAGGGTATCACCTTTAATGTGGGATTTACTATTCCAAAAATATATAATTCTTATAAAATTCCAAAAAAATATGATGATAATACTTAAAATAGATTTAATATAATCATATTTAAGAATATTTTTTTAACCACAAAATTTATCCCATACATTTCTTTTTTCATCCCAAACCATAATTATCGTAACATATTTACTCATGATGTGTTTCATATCTCAAAGTTTTAAATTCTAGATACTTCTGATTTAAATAAAATTGTGCCTAGATTATATAAAGTCACACATTGATCATGTTATCCACCATATTTCATTGTCATTTTTTCATGTAGATATTTGGTCCAAACATCGCAATAATAATTTAGAGCTTATTCAGACTCCCTTGCTTTCATTTTCCATATACACATTTTAAAATTTGGGTTGCATGGACATTAGTAGAGAAATATTTTTGAAAAATATTTTTTGTATGACATATCATTTTAAAACATTGGATAAAAATAGATTCTTATAAAACATTTTGACTGATTTTGTTTTGAAACGTTCAATCAAATTTCCTTTTAAGATTCCATAAGTATGACCAGTAATATTGTAAGTTAAAACAAAATATAAATATCCTACATGAGGATCTCCTTTTTCAGTATCTATATTAAAATCACAATATGATTCAAATTTTCATGATAGGGTAAAATATTTGAAAATAACTTGATGATATTTACCTTTTATGTACGATAAAACAATTGGGAAATTAATATTGGATTACAAACAAACTATGAACCACATTGGTAAAAAAAATTACATAGAATGTTTTTGATATTAACTAAAACTATTTTTAGAAAATTTGTATGTATGAAAAATTTTCAAACTCATAAAGAAGTGAATTTTCAATAATTATTAAAAGAAAGTCATCAAGAAGAGATATAAATGTTGTTCGGAATCTTCTCCCTTCTATTTGTGACTAATTATCCTCAATCTGAAATGTTTTCAAAATAGGTATTTTAATAAAATAATAGTTTGATAAACACAACCTATGATTAATAATTTTTCCTAACCTATAATGTTCTTTAAACCCTCCTTTTATACCAACTATAAATACCCATCCTTAAACATTACATATATAAGAGATTTTGAACCAAAATTCACATTTTTAAAATCTCAAGGATATTTCTCATTATTATTTTTAAAGAATTATTATTAAATTTTACATAGTAATATTATACATTACAAGTGGAAACATATATAAATCATTCATTTTTCACATAAAATAAAAAGTCTATAAAATAAAAAAAATGATTAATTTTCATAAAAATAACTCCATATAATCCATCTTGAATTATTATTTTATATTAACCATCGTTAAACCCTATGAAAAACATTTTTAAATGTGGTATGAGCACCAAAGATTCACTGAGGGACATTAAAATAATTAAATAATCCATTAATTAATCATACTTATAAAAAAATTCCTTTTTCAAAATATATGTCAGACTCAAAATATAAATTAATTACTCATGAAATCACAATTTCTCGCAATAATTTTCTATAAATCATTTCATAAAAAATCATATAAAAAAATAATCCATAAAGGTTTCATTGAAAATATCATAAACTCATGAAAACATATTCACAATGATATACTTTTAATCCTTAAAAAGTAACATATACATTCCCTTTAATATAAACTCTATAACATGCCTAGTAAAAACATAAGAATATAAAAAGCCTAAATAAATTATATAGGTAATTTGGGTATCATTTTATTATTATATTTACTTATATAGTAACCCTCATTAATATATATGAAATTACCATCACATTTATACTTAAAATAACCCTTATAGTTATATATGGAGTAATAATCGTAGTTACGCTTGGAATAACCATCACGGTGAACTTCAACATATCCAATGTATTGGAGGGTTAAAATAGACCCAAATATCATTGTTTTATAACATAACCATCCATAATCATAGTATTTCTCATGAAACATAACATAATTATATAACATGACTTCTTACATCATAAAAAGACATTCTTAAAGAAAATAACCTTCTTGAAATCACCTCTTTTTTGAAATATTGCACAACTAAAAAGGATAGAAATTATTAAAAAACAAACATTTAAACAAGTAAAGGTAGATTAAAATGATTAATTCATAATAATTTCATAAAAATTTTATCACAGTGTGTAAGTTAAACAAACATTCCATCTGCATTTTTTAGAAAAGTCACAAAATACCTCATTTGAAAAATAAAAAAATTACTTTCAATCAATTTTGAAAAAAGTAAAACATTAGTAAAAGTGGTGTTAAAGTCATATAAGAATAATTAAACCCTTTATTAAGTAATTTTTATAATAAAATCATATGTATATGGAATAAAAATAGAGTCTTAAGTCAAACTTTAAAAGATGATTATAAAAGAAATTCTCCTAGCACGAGTCAGACATGTCATGTACGTTCATTATCATCTTGAATTATATACATATATTAATTTTATAATTTTTTAAGAACCTTTTTATAGTTTATTATTTATTTTATATCACTTATTACCATGTTATATATAATTACTTAATCACTTACGTTCACATTGGACATTTTGATGATATTTGAAACTTAAGTCTAAAATGAATTTGTTCAGTTGATAATGGTCGAAGTTATTATTATTCCATAATAACTAGAATATTAATAATAAAATAATTATAATTTTTATATATAAATTATATTTTTAAATTTAACCATTACACATAGTTATGAAAACTGAACTACATTACAATTATGGAGACGATTGGTCGTGCGAACGCATTTGTAACATTTCCATTTTACAATAACCATTATGGAAAATATGTGAGTATTATATTATATATTCAAAATGATAATAATATTATATATGTATAATATTTATTATTTTAATATTCTTATATATATCATCCATGTGGTGTGGTGATGAAAAACAAATCGTATTTCTTCGTAGAGGTCATAGTCCACACGTACGGAAGAATGACGTTATCATTTTTATGTTCATAGAAAGGAAAGATTGTAAGTGATATATTATCTTTTAATAATTATAAATATGTAATTAATATAAAATATAAAAATTAATTCAATCATTATAACCATTATTAAGATACATTTATTGAAAAAATAGATCAGTTTGTGAGACTATAGTCCGCCATACACACAAATGATGAATCAATTTCGCATTAGATGGAAGAGGATATAGATATGGGTCATAAAACTCAAATAATAAAATATAAAATATTTAGGATTATGGATTTATTATTTTATCATTGTATATTAATATTTGAAGAAGGTGGAAGAAGAAATAAAACTAAAATGTGTTGTTGAAAACTATACATCTTATTTGGAAAACCTTCTTTTCTTAACACCTTAAGCTTTATAAGTTTGGTATTATTCATAAAAAACCTATAAAATTTGGGTAGGGTTATATTAAGGTATTTTTACATGTATTGTACAAACACAAAGGGTTTTTATGTGTGAATAAATAAGAAGAAGATGTTCTCTTTTATAAAAGAGGGGAGAGTAACTCTTGGAATTTCTCAACATATTAAATTAATATAGATTAATTTTCAATTTAAAATGGATAAGAAGTGATTTATTTATTATATAATATGATTATGTCTTGATATTACATCATATAATAATATTTAGATAGATTTTGACTTTATTTCTACCCTAGCATTTTGATTTTAACCCTCATTTAACCCCTTTAACTCTTATTGTACCACCTTGGATTTAAACTCTTTGGGGGTTAATAAAGATTCTATAAAATTAAAAATGGACCATAAATTTATCATGGTGTATATTTTAAATGTTTTCCTAATCACTTTTCAAAATTTAAGTTTTTTTTGGAATAAAATATCACTAATATCAATTTTTACAACTATTTACTACTATGACTTTAATAATATCATGATGACACTTATATTTCAAAAATGTATATTTAATTATATCCCTAACATGTAAGGGTTATATATAAATTTTTTTTATAACATTATACTTCTAAAAATTATATTTATTTTAATATTTTTTATATCATTTATACCATTTTCCAATAACTGATTAATTGTTGTATTAGTTTCATGTAAACATTTTGGGTAATTATTTTTTCACATAAAATAAATATTAAATTTCCAAGATGAAGATAAAATTTTATATTAAAAAATACTATTTATCGTTTAATATAACCACTAGAAGACAACATATTAAAAATATTTCACTTATTAAAAATAAGATTGTGACATGTTTGACATTTCATTAAAATAAATACTATAATGGTCATAATCTTATTGAAGTGACCCAAAAACATCATAAATTTGACCCTTCGGTGATTCTAGTCGACATATAATCATAATATAATATTTAGGTATGTTTTTGGGTCATTTTATGGTTCTTATAAATTTATTTTTAATACAAATTACATGATTTACACTTTATCATGGTAACGAAAATTAATATAATTACTATTCATATTGATAAAAAATAAAATAGAAATATTTACTAAATTCAAGTCCAATGATTGAATATGTTATTTGTTTTTTAAAATTTCAAATGATAAAATTTTTAAAACTAAATTTAAAATTAATTCAACAAAACACAACAAAAAACAATTTGTTTGTAAAAATACCTATTTAAATATATAATGTTTTTATAGTAAATTCAATTATAAAATATATTACAAAAAACATAATAAGATTCATTTAAATAAAAATAAACTAATAACTTTTTAAAAATAAATTAAATGTATAATTTTACCCTGTATATAAAATTAAATTTTCAATAAAAATTATTACTTTTTACTATTCCTTACAAAATCAATTTATTCCAAAAATTCTAAAAAACTCATTTTAATATAATATTGAAATTTAGAATTAAAAATTAAATTAATTTTTTCAGATAAATATTCTATAACTTTTATAAATTTTAACATTGATTGATAAAAATAAGAAAAACTAATTTTGGAAGAAAATATATTTTCTGATGAATAAAACATCATTACTATAAAAGTGTGAATATTTTATTTTCCCTTAATAATAAATTTTTATGAAGTTTTAATATTATATTTATATTATAAATTAGTTATTCTTATACATAACATCCAATTTAAAATATAGGTTATAACGTCCAAATTTAAAGAATAAAATTTAGTTGTTCGTTTAATCTTAATATGGTGTATCTTGTACACTATAGAACATAGTGTTTCCTTCTAAAAATCATAAGATGTCACAAAGAGTAATAAGATAAAATATTTCCCAACATACCTATATAATTATTATATGATTTCTCTATGTTTTTATGGTAATAATAAGATTGTAAAAATTATTTTCAATGACATTATTTTCAAAATAATGTATTTTTCACTTTATAAGTGTGAAAAGTATAAATTCATGAAAAATATTTATAGAGTTTATCATGCATTCCATTAAACCTTATATGTTTTATTTTTCCTTCATGTTTTCTTAAAAAATGTATTAATAAAATCCATTAGAAGAAAATTTTATTTCTTGGGTAAGAAAATGTTTATTTTGTGCATAAATCTTACATTGAAAAGGAAAATTATTACAAGTAATTTTGAAATAAGAGTTTTTTCTTTTATGTCCTTTATTGAGATTTTTATGGTCATATCATATATTAAATTTTTATATAGTGTTTAAGGATGGGTAATAATAAGTAATAAGTCATATTGAATGTCAAGTATATTTTTCATGAAAAAAAATCATGTTTTAAAAAAAATTATTGAAATAATTGATTTTGATTAGAAGTATCCAATTTATATATGCGAGTGTGTGTGAGAGTGTGTGTTTTATGAAAGAGTTATAACCTATATCTCTTTAAATATGAACCTAAAATATCATTAAGAATTTAACAAAACTAATTCCAGTTTAAAGTCACTATAATATGTAATTTATTAGGTCGAGTCCTTATATTTGGTTTCAGAGAAAGATTTAGATAATTTTAGTGGTTAGGGTATTATTAATAGAATTCAATTGAAATCTTTTAATTTATGGTTTTTTTAAATTAGTATATAATTTTAAATTACCATATTCTCTTATCTAAAATATTTTTGTTCATAATGGTTTTCCATAGAGAAAACATGGAAGATGAAGTTTGAAGGCACTTAGGGCGTGATATCGTTCCCAATCAAAAGACTAGAATAGTTACAATAAGAACTATTTAGTTTGTTTCAGTGATGGTTCAGTTGAAACATGTTATAAATGGTGGTGGTGTCTATTCTAGACTGAGATCAATTCTTCCATAGAGAAATATGTCAACAATGAATAATTCAATTAGACAACTCCCTCCTATATTAAATGGATCTTCGAACCTATTAGTAGATAAAGGATAGATTTACGACCTAGAAAATATATTTTATATCATGGAATTATTGGATAATAAAAAGTTAAGTCTTTCTATTTAATCCTTTGAAGGTGAATCCAACTAGTGGTGGTTAATGGTCAAAATTTTTAGAGAAAGGGAATATATTGATGCCTTCAAATGGGTTGATTTTAAGAATATTTTCCATGAGAAATATTTTCCTAATGTTGTTCAACATAGGATGAAAAAACAATTGTTTTAAATAAGAAAAATAATGAATATGTTTTGGTTGCATACAAACAAAACTCCACCTGACTAGGAAGGTACATCCCAAATTTTATCTAGGATCACGATAGTAAAATTAATCAATTTCACTCAGTATTGAAGACTATATATCAAAGAGAATTAGATTCATGTGAATTAAAGAGTTATATTAAACTTGTTTGATATTCTGAGAAGGTAGATGTGGATTTTTTTATGATCAATTATTCCATTAAGAAAACCATAAAACCATATATAGGTGGTAGGTTCGTGGGAGGAAAGTATAAATGAATTATTGATGTAAGAAAATCAAGTTCTCATCTTGTTAAAGTGTGGTAAAAATCAAACTGTGGAATGACTTATGATGTCTGGGTAATGATTCTGGTGTAGAACATTGGGTTATATAGATTGTTTTTGTAATTAAAATTACTATAAAATCAATAAAAATATTATAATAAAATATTTAAATTGTATTTATTTTGAAAATTATTGTAATGTGAGTCTAATGTTGGTTACTGAGGGTTAAAATTAGTAATATTGAAAGTAAAATAGAGTATAAAGAGTCTTTTCTGCTACTATTGTTGATGATTTTATGATGAATAATGTGGTTAAAATTATGTCACTATCTTTTTAAAAATACTCATATACCCTATTCGACTATGGATATTGAAATTCCATAATTTCTAATAAATTCAGAAAGAAAAATGGGAATATCATCCCATAAAAGGAATACAGAATTATTGGTGAAAACCTCAGGTGAAAATATTTAATCAACAATGATTTATAAGGAACTTCCATCTATTATTAGTGGGATGGTCGTTCAGTAAATTCTACCTAAACTAACCATAATGGTGTTTTATGTTATTTTGCGTATGGATTGGATTTACGTTTATCATGTTATGATAGATTATAATGAAATTTATGTTTTATTAAATGATTTTATACCTCTGGTAACTTATAAAGAACTTGAATTTTCTATTAGATATGGATGTGAATTTTACCTAGATCATATTATTGAAAAGAAATAAATTGATTCAATTACTATTTTCCTAGTATTGAAGGAATACATGGTTGTTTTTTATAATTATTTACCAGGTGTTATTCATATTATAAAGGTTTATTTTACTATTAACTTAGTTCTTGAAGCTAAAACAATCTCAAAACCCCCTAATTAAATGGATCAAGTAAAACATTCGGAATTAAAAAATCTGTTGCAATAATTTCTTGATAATGGATTTATTCTTCCTTGAACATTAACATGGGGCGATCCTTTTTTTTCAGAATGAAAGATAGTTTAAGGAGGATTTGTATTGATTATAGAGCCATGAATGACATCACTATTAAGAAAAAGTATCCCTTATCACATATCAATGATTTTATTAATTAGCTCCTGGTAGAATGTTATTTTTTGATAGTTGATCATATGCTTAGGAACCATCACCTAATGGAAAAGGAGGATAGCATTACAAAGATAGTTTTTTTGCTAGATACATGAATTATGTGCTTTTAATTATTCCCTTTGGGATTTATAAAACATCAGTTATATTTATGGGTATTATGAATGGAGTTTTTTATGATTATTTAGACAATCTTGTTGTTTTTTATTGATGATATATAGTTATATTATAAAAATCATGAGGATCATAAAAAGATAACAAAGGAATTATATTTCAAAAATTAAGAGAAAAAAAATATGAGAAATAAATATGTTAGAATTTTTGTTGAAACAAATTTATTTTAATGGCGACATTATTTATAAATATTTCATAATCATTGACCCTGTTAAAAATAAATTTCTTAACGAATGGTTAATACAAAAAAATGTCACAAAAATTCATAGTTTTCATGGATTATAAGGTTTCTCCATGAATTTTTTTGAATCGTTTTCATGGTTATTTAGCTGACCAACTAAGATTACTCTAAATGTAGTTAAATTCATTTGGTTTAATGAATGTGATGTTTTTTAAGAAATAAAATGAATATTGTTGAATGCTCTAGTTTTTGACTTAACCTCCAGAAATGGTGAATTTTTCATCTTTATTAATTTATATTTAAATGGAATTTGTTGTGTCTGAATGCAAAAATGATTATTTAATTTCTTATTATTTGTGGAAACAGAAACCTTGTGAGTCAAAGTACCATACACATAATCTGGAATTAGCTACTATGGTTCTATTTTTTATGATTTAGATCCATGTTTTTTATAGATTAAAGTATGAAATATATATATATCATATAAGTTTAAAATGTATATTCAATCAAAAATAATTTAACATGAGATAGAGAAGATGGCCAAAACTAATCAAGGATTATGATTTCATGATTCATTTCTATGCTAGAAAAGAAAAAATATGGGCCAATACATTGAGTAGTAAAAATATTTATATATTAGCTATGTTGTATTTAAAACATAACCCTTTGGTCAATTATTTTTAGAATTATTTCTAAGAATTTGTGGATGCAATGGAATCCACTATTTTGTTTCATCGTTCAATATAGTCAACTTTTTCCAATTTAATTAATCAACCATAGAAGGTATATCATTCTATTTCAGAAAAGGTAGAGTTTTTATTGAAGTGTAATATTAGTTATTTTAATGTTTAGGAATATTTTTTTTATATTTGGAAGAATATTGTGTTTTCCTTTTTTATTTTCATTTTATGTGATAGTTTTTAAGTGAATATCATAGTTCTCTAGTTCTTATTCATCCTGAAATAACAAAGATATACCAAGACCTTCTACAGTTTTTCGGTGGGATGATATGAATCAAGATATTTTTGAATTTACCATAAAAAGTTTGAATTGTTAGTAGGTCGAAGTATAATAACAATCACTTAATTTAATGATTCAACATCTTCCTGTAATGGAATGGAAATGGTAAAATATATTAGTGGATTTTTGTGGTGGGATTACAAATGATAACTTAAAGTAACAATGTGATTTGGGTTATTGTTGTCAGATTAAATAAATATTCACATTTCCATCTATTTAGAGATATTGATCCTTTCGAACATCTTTCTCAAATATATCTCATAGAGATAGTTAGGTTGGATGGGGTTCCAGTCTCCATTATCTCTACGCATGATCCCAGATTTACATCTAATTTATGTAAAATACTTTATAAATTATGGGTTAATAAATTAAATTTTAGTATATAATTTCATCCTAAAATTAATGGTCATTCTGAGAAGATTATTCAAACCAAGGAAGATATTTTTTTATTATTCAATGGTTTACCAAGGATGCTGGGATGAATATTTTTCTTTGTTTTATATTTCATATACTAACAGTTGTCATTCAAATTTATATATGTAATTGTTTGAGGAATTATATGGAAAGTAATGTTGAACACTAAATTTTTGGGATGGTTTAGGAGAAAATAAGTTTAATGGTACAAGAGTTAGTATAAGAAATATCTCAGAAGGTACAATTGTTTTAAAATTGTAACGACCCAAAGTTTCATTAATGGAAATCCCTTTTGATATAATTAAATGTCTCTTTATGATTATATAAAATGTTAACTTCTTTGGTTTTATGTTAAGAATTTTTACCGTTTCTAATATAGCCGTAGAATAGTGATCACATGATTAGTATAAATATAGGGCTTTAACAAATCCAATTTACTCAGAAAAAAGAAGCGATGGCCTCATCCAGTAGAATTTCTCCATACGAAGGCCATTTCTTGGAGCTCAGAAAAGAGGTGGCGTCCTTGGGCTTCGCTCTTGACAAAGCCCAAGTGGAGCTCCATCATGTCAAGCTCGAACGGGACCGTCTACCGGAGAAGTGGAAGTTGATATAAATTACCACTCGAGCGATGTTATCCGAGCAACCCCAAGAGTCTGTCACCATCGCACACCTTAACCTTAGGTCTTATGCGGCTGTTTTAAGGGGTTATGTAACAAAAAAATAGTATTATGTTCATGTACATTATTATTTTTTATATAAAAATGAATATACTTTCTTGTCATTAATGATACATTGTAAATAGTGTTTAAAGTACAAATAATGTTTTTAGTTATTATTTAATTAAGAATTATATTTTATTAAATTAAGGTATTTCTAAATTAAATAATATTTTACTAAAATATTATTATTATTATTAAATTAATTTTTATTAAATATAAATGATCTTATAATTTTATGAATGCAATTGTAATTTTTATTAAGGTTTGAAAACCATTTCTGTCAAAACCCATGAATTTTTGATAAATGTCAGTTTTTATTTTAAAAGTGAAAATTAACATATTTAAAAAATTACACAGATAAAATAAATGTTATTTCTGGAATCAGGATGTCGAAATTATTCAATGGAGAATTTTTCATAACTTTCCGGGACAGTCAAATTTTTGGGTAAAAAATAAATATCGTTTAAATATATAATGTGCTTTATGACATCATAATGACCCAATAGTGATGTAATAAAATACTATAATCTTTATGTTCGGCCAATATATGTTTTACCATTAAAATAATTTGATTTTGGGTTTGTTTGACTTACTTTTCAAAGCATTAATAGACCCCTAAAGACTTATTAAACACTTTGTCTTTTTAAATTGTTTTTCCTGGGAGTGTGACTCTCCTCCACATAAGAAACCCTATTATTTTAAGATGTTAGTAATTGGCCTTATAAAATATTATTTTCCTCTTCCCTTTTCCAAAAACCATGGGCAAAAACCATGGGATGGTTTGTGGTTTGGATTAATTTATTGTAAGGGGGCCCAAAACTAAATAATAAAGAATTCTCTCACCTTTCCTATATAAACCCACCCAAGAGCCCACTTCCTCCTCACTAAAAGCCTTTGGAGTTCGTCCAACATCTTCCCTACTCTCTCTAAAATCCTCCCAAGGTGCCCCAAGCTCGAAATAAGCCTCTCAGAAGCCTCTCTCTAGCCTTTGGAATCACACTTCCAAGTAAGGGTTTTTTTAATTCCTTTCTCAGTTTTGTCCAATTTTCTTTATGTTTTTTTGCCCTTTTAATTTCAATTAGGAATGTTGGGGTATGATTTAGAACCTCCCTCATAATTCCCTATTTATGTTTGAATTATGGGAGACTCCTTTATCTCTCATTAAATGCCTCCCATGTACACCCGTTACTATGCCGAAATTCTGAAAAGGAACTTCTCTCACCTCTTTTACATTCAAGCAATACTTTTGTATCATGAATCTAAATTCAATTAAAATTATTGGGACTTCTATCTATATTAACTCCTCACTGTCCATTACTTGTAAATATTATGAGGAACCCCTTTTTCTATCATCAACCATTTTTATGAATTCTTATGCCACGCTGTTACGCTGCCGAAATCACACCGATTTTCTAAGCCAATGTCATTGTGTAGTGAATACCATGCCCATTTCTACATCACGGATATTCACCTTTATGCACATTTAATTATTGATTATAAAGTTTCATGTATGAATTCCACATTCCTTTATCATGGAATAAATGATTATGTTTTATGAATCCATGTTTGATGATCCATGTGGCACACTTATGCATGAAATGAAATGTTTAAGAAGGGTGCGCCCTTATAGCGCTCCAATGCATTGGGTAAAGTATAATATCATGATACATCATGTGAAATGATTGTTGACTAATGATAATTAAAGTTCAAGGAGGTTTTACTCGTTCTTCATGTGCAATGAAGATTTACTCATGCTCTATGTGCAATGAGCCTTGTTTCATGCTAATTCCATGTTAAGTGTTGTTGCCACATTTCCATGTTATGATTATCATGCTTTATCATGCCTTTATGTTCATGTTTCTCTTGTTCTCTATTGATATTCCTAATGTCTAACATGTATTTTACTCCCCATGTTATTCCCTGTTTATTCCCTTACTGGTATTTATATCTCACCCCTTTCTTATGCATGTCCTCAGGTTATCCCATGAAATGCTAAGTACGAGGAAATGTTGTGGTCATGTAAAAGAATTTTTCAATAATGATGTTGTATTTTATGTTTTAAGTTTTTTATTGTAATGATCCTAATCCCCAAAAACACTAAACCTCTCGATCTTCTTTATTGTATCAGGTGAAGTTGTATGTAATAAATCATGTTTATGTTGTAAAAAAAAGGAGGTTTGTCACAGGGCCTGGTAAAAACATAAAAATATGTAATGTAATTTTTTTCATTTTGATTCATCTTGAAAAAATTAAATCCAAAAAACTAATTTTCATGATTTATCAAAAGATTTCAGGCGATTTTATTTAACCATTAAAAATTAAATTGAATGAAACCATAAATGGTACCTTCTTCCTTTGAAATTTTCTATTTTATTTTCTAAACTCCATCATGTCCTAGTTCAAGGGTTCCATTCTATGTATACTCCACATAATCCACACATGAAACATAGATTCAATATTTCTGATCAATTATTCTCAAGTTCTGTCTTGGTGAATTAAAATGATTTTTGACATCCGTTAGATTGTGAGAAGAATACAGACTCAATAGTGAATAAGAGAATGATCCAACCATGTTTATACTATATTTTACCACTCTATAATTTATGGAGAGTAGGGGAAATATTTAATATTCATAATAATGGTATATTTTACTCTTAAATAGTTTAAAATGGAAATTTATACATGTGATATTTATTTCAAAATTTAACTATTTTCCTTGGAAAGTAACGAAATACATTTTATAAAATTATTAAAACCTATGACATCATTAAACTTGATATAAATGACACAAATACTTTATTGATGACTTGTATCACCATATCATATTACTTGATAAAATATATTATAATGTATCGGCTTATAAGTTCCCATGATAACTTAATGAACATAGAACATGTTATGTTTATTCAAAAAATTATTTTTTATCAAATTCACTTCTATAATATAAACAATTGAACACCATGGGAGATAAATTCAATAATGATTATTCAAAACATCAAAAATATTATTAGATCATTTTACATGTGATCTAACATACTCAGATGTTCCTTAGCCACACATGTGGGACCCACTTCACCATAAAGTTCTATTCATCCAAATTTGTGGAATATTTGGATAAAATTAGCATGTGAACCACTACATTATTATTTAAATAGTAGTGAGTCTAGATAATATACAAAAATATTAGTCTACGAACCCATACAAGCCCAAAATGAGATAAAAAATATCATAGAAATGATTACCTCTTATGATCATTCTCTAGGTAATATAATCTATTTTCTATATAATGCCCACTAATAAGTATGCAAAGTTGTGTCATCATCCCTTTTACACATTATATATTTTGTGACCTTACTATATGGACTTAAATTATTCTATACAGACATAGATTATGTGAATGTATTGTTATCCTAGAAAACATATATCCATGAGATATATCTTCCTTAATAAGTATGTAATAAATTTTATCTTGATAATTCAACAAATTACATACCACTAAAAAAACAAAACACAAGCTACCTTTAAAAAAATCAATTTCATAGTTTTAACATGCATTTAATTATGTTATTAAATGGTACACATTGAAAATGATCTCAGGTCAAGAGACTAATACACCTGTTCCTAGAGATAGAAACCCAATGACACCATAAATATATTGTGTTTCTATTGGTGGGTCTATCCTCGTAATCTCATTATTCTGAGATCACTAAGTGAAAAAATCACTAGAATAAGTATCAATGTTTATGATAAAATAAAATTTTATAGTTAGACATCGTCTTTGTATCCTAAAAATATGTTTTATTGTGACTATTGGAAATATATTTAATAATAATTTAATAGTATCTGGAAGTTCTCATTAAAGTAGGTAACTACTATTACGTTTTGATATGTTTGGTAGTCTATAGAAATTTCCATGTAAGAAGTAGATAGAGATGTGTTAATACTCTTGTAATATGAATTAGAACCTGAATATATCAAACTCTATATAGGTAATGGTAATTAAGTTACCTAAAGGAGTTGGGTGTAGGGAACCCCCTCACAACACTCCCACCTATACTAGAGATATCTACAAACAATTCTTAACCCACTAGCTCTCACATGGGTATGATGATTCTTCTGAGATGTGACTGTTGTCAGGGGGTACTTTTTTTTTATCCTCATTAGCTACTCCAATAGTGGGGAGTTCACCTCTTTAAGTAAAATCCCTTAAGATATGAAACTTATAAAGAATATTATTTGTCTTATAGGGTGACCGAGGATCCATGGAAAGCACCACTACTATAGTATTATTTGAATATATTCTAATTGGGTATGCACTAGTCAATATACCTCCATAAATACATAAGAAGTAACAATATACTCATATAAGGCTATAAAAATAGCAAATAGAGACAACTTTGATCTCCCCTATCTCACACCATTCAGAAAAGATACATAACTTGACTAAGATTTCGGATCATCATGATCTATCTCGTAGTTAGTATCATTTTATCCCATTGGGACTATATCTTCATCTCCTCTATACTCTAAGAGAAAATACATTTCCTATCTTGATTACATCATATGATTAAATCAATGGAAACATAAAATATATTTTATACCATGTAATTTATGATAATACCTTTGCTGATTCATACGGAATAATAAACATTCAATTAATCACCTCCTATGTTTCTGGATATATCTTCTTGAAGAGATTAATTCCTTGTGACACTAGAAATAATCCACTCTGGAATTGTTCTATATTATACATTTTTGAGTAACACGTAAATATATGTACATTGACATATACCTATTATTCTTTTAGAAATATCTTGATAGATTATGATCCCTAGAAGATAGTCCACTATACCTAAGTCTTTCATTGTGAAGAATTCATTTAACTTGTTTTGAAAAAACAATAATACTTTCACATCATTTTAGAATAAAAATATGTAATAAACATTTAAAAATTTGAAAATAATGGCACATTCATTAACCGTTTTATTGAAACATGGATCAATTTCATTGCATATATAACCACATTCTGGTATAGTCTCATCAAAAAAAATTAAATGATCATGATGACTGACATAATCCATATATGGATCTCTAAAAATTGAAAAATTTATTTGGAATCATTGACATAATAAACCATTAGGGTTAGGTTATATATAAATATTCAACAAATATCCCATTAAAAATTCAATTTGGACATTAATTTTTTGTATTTTATATTCATGGAACACAGCCATTGCATGTACTATTTAAATGGATTTTAGAATAGTTATTGGAAGGAGGTTTTAATCATAGTTAATTACATGAAATTTCATGAAACCCATGTGTACTATTCATTCTTAATAGATTCTAACATAAACATCCATGTCTATATTTTTCATAAATACAAATTTAAAACTAATAGGTTTTACATCAGCTGGTCGGTTTACAAAGTTGAAACATAGTTTTGGTTCATGAAATCTATTTCATAATTCATTTATTAATTATATTTAGTATAATCCTTTTCATGTATTTCTTAATTTTTAGGTTATTGGTTTATAATTCCCTAGGATTAATGAATCACCTAAACTGGTCAAGGAAAAATCATATATCTCTGATTCTCTTATGTCGTTAATAAACAAACATGGTACGTGTTTCTTGAGAACATATTTCTCTACAAATATCTGTTATTAAGATATATTACATACTAGGCTTGGTGTATCTAGAGAAAATACTTTATCAAATTCAATATTTATCCACATATTTTCAGTAGAAATGATATTAGTTTCTTGGAAGAATGTATGCATTAATAATGTTACCTTTATATCAAATGGGTTGTATAGGTAATATCCTATAGTATCCTTATGATTACCAGTAAAAGTACACTTTTTCTCTAAGATTGTAAATTTTAAATAGTTATTATGGTAATGAAAAATCATCGCAACACCATACACACATATGTGATAGACTGGGATTTTATCCACACCACATGCTACATAGAATACCTTATTCTTCTTTATTTGTTACATTGATTAATAGATATGCTATATTGTATACTCAATATCCTAAAATGGATAATGGTAGAGTTATATAAATCATTATTTATCTAACCATGTTAATAAGGGTCTGATTCCTCATTTTACATATGCCATTGCACATAGGGGTATATGAAGGTGTCAGTTGGGAAATAATCGTGAACTTCCTTAAATGGTTGATGAATGCTTGGTTAAGATTTTATCCACCATGGTAAGACCATAGATTCTTAATATTCTTTCTAATTTGATTTTATAAATCATTATTAAATTACTAAAACATGAAAAAATAATATGTGTTATATCTCATAAAATAGATATATCCCTATCTACTACAGTCATTGGTAAAATTAATTATGTAAGAAAAACTCACCATTCCTCTATTGAAAGCAGACCACAAAAATAATTATGAACTAATTCCAATGGTTTTTTGAATCATTCTTCTTTACCATTTAGAGGTTTTTTAGAAATTTTACATTATAAAAAATCATCTAATACATCCAAGGGTCTTAACTCAATATATTATATATGCCATTATTGATTTAGATTACATAAACACTACTAATTTACATTAAATATCCAGAAGTACAATAGGTGAGTAGAAAATGAGTAATTCCCATTATATTTTTCATTGATATCCACAAAATTTTTTCCTATTCAAGTATATGAAATCAATTATTAATATGTTCCATAAAGTAATAAATGTTTTCCAAAATACATCAATAAAAAATTATTTAAAAAAATTATATAAATTCCCTAGTATCTAAAATTGACACTGAGTGTATGTTTTGGGAAAAAGATGGTATATAATAATAATTATTTTGTATAAAAACCATTCTATAAGAAAAGTAGGATGATAATTTTCTACTATTAATGTGTCTCTCCATTCACCAATTACTACTTAGAGACACACTTTGATTTTTAAAATCCTTTTTAATATTATTGGCTTGTTGATTGTAATAAAAATGTGGGATCCACATTCATTATCCAATACACATCATCTAGAAATAAACTGATTACATTCCATGATAAGTATACCTGAAAAAGAAATTTAACCATTATTCCTTCTCCATGTTTTCAAATTATACTTCCAATTATCATTCCTACCATATTAAATAAAGAATTTATCCTACTCAATGATCTCCCTCTATATCATTATCTTATTTAAAGGGTGTTGCATCAGTATATTTAACTCATACATATACTTTGACATGTTTTCCTTTCCTTCGGTATTCTTAATCACCATAAGGATGTTAGAGTTATATATTTTAAATTTTTATCTTCTTAGTATAAAAAATAAAAAATATACAGGAGTTCCTAAATAATGTTATTCATGATATAATTAAGAATAAATTCTTTGAATTCATGTGGTGAAGAGGTTGGGTTGTGATCAATTTATAGTCTTTAGTTAATAATAATCCAAAGGGTATCTAGACTCTAAATATACTAGATCATCATGAGTACATGAGTTTCTTCTTGATTCCTTTCTACTATCATGTATCCATATAGAGAACTAGTTATGTCATATATTACTTTCTAATGTATCTCTTGACTAAAAATTAATATTTATTATCAAGAATTCTTTTAAGGAAAAAGTGAGAATCCATAACATCCATCATTAAACCAATGAAAAAAATACATAATACCAATCAAGGTTATAGAATACCTCCCCCTCGGTGAATACACTAAAATTTCAAGTCTTCACCATCGCATTACCACTCGTTAAGAAGTCATGTACAGATTTGCATGGGCACAGAACCGATGGTAGATCCCAACCCTCTCAAACTTCCAAATACATATAGATTTTTCAGGTGAAAGCTTCCCGATCTGAACATCATCTGGTGAAGAAACATGTAGAAATATTTTTGCAAGAACTTCCAAAATCCCCCACTTCAGAAAAACATCACCATCAGGAGCTTCTACTTCATCAAAAAATCACCACTACTTCATCAAAAAACAATGTTGCAACATCATCAGAAGATTCTTATTCAATAATACATCACCACTAAAAACCATCGTGAGTTATTACCAAAATAAAATCCCAGATAACTAAATTCAAGTTGACTTGGACACCAAATTCGAAATGTAGAACCAACAAGCCAGTAAGAAAATCATCGATTCCAGATCACCGGAGGAGAATTACCAACCGTCATGCAAAACTAATCAATGATATCCCCTGAGAAAATTCATCCTATGAAATCCAATGGAAAACACATAAATCCATGATAGAAAAAAAAAATTCAATCTCAAACAAGAAGAAAATGGTCAATAATGAGAACCCGTCACCATGTCGGGATGCCATAGATCAACCAATACTACATCAGATCTTGTCCCCATTAATTTCAATTATGAATGTTGGGGTATGGTTTCTCACCTCCCTCATAATTCCCTCTTTATATTTGAATTATGGGATTCCCCTTTCTCTCTCATTAAATACCTCCCATGTACACTCGTTACTATGCCTAAATTCCGAAAGGAACTTCTCTCTCCTCTTTTACATTCAAGAAATAATTTTGTATCATGAATCTGAATTCCCCTACAATTATTGGGACATGTATCTATATGACCTACTTACTTTCCATTACATGTAAATAGGATGAGGAACCCCTTTCTCTCTCATCAACCTTTTTTATGAATTCTAATTTCACGTCGTTACGCTGCCGAAATCGCACCGATTTCTAAGCCAATGTCATTGTGTAGTGAATATCATGCCCATTTCTACATCAAGGGTATTCACCTTTATGCTCTTTTACTTATTGATTATAAAGTTTCATGTATTAATTCCACATTACTTTATCGTGGAATAAATGATTATGTTTTATGAATCCATGTTTTAATGATCCATGTGGTACACTTATGCATGAAATGAAATGTTTAAGAAGGGTGTGCCCTTATAGCGCTCCAATGCATTGGGTAAAGTATGGTATCATGATACGTAATGTCCAATGAGTGTTGACTCATGATAATTCAAGTGCAATGAAGGTTTACTTGTGCTTCATGTGCAATGAGGGTTTACTCATGCTCCATGTGAAATGAGCCTCCGCTCATGCTAATTCCATGTTAAGTGTTGTTGCCACATTTCCATGTTATGATTATCATGCTTTATCATGCCTTTATGTTCATGTTTCTCTTATTCTCTATTGATATGACTATTGTCGAACATGAATTGTACTCCTCATTATATTCCATGTGTACTCCCTTACTAGGCTTTATAGCTCACCCTTTTCTTATGCATTTCCTCAGGTTATCCCATGCAATGCTAAGTATGAGGGAATGTAGTGGTCATGTAAAGGAAGTTTTCAATAAAGATGTTGTATTTCAGGTTTTAAGTTTTTATGTAATGATCCTAAGCCCCAAAGATACTAAACCTCTCGATCTTCGTTGTTGTATCAAGTGATGTTTTATGTAATAAATCAGGTTTAAGTTTGTAATAAAAGCAGGGTTTTCATAAACATAATTTGTGGATGGCTCAAATGAAGAAGAAAATTATGTGGATAATCAAAGGAAATATAATTCTTTCGAAGTGATCATGTTTTTTAGAAATTATATCCATGGAAATGTTTTTTAAGTTTTACTAAAAAGGAAAATTTATGTCCATATTTCATTGTACCATATAAATTCCTTGAGAAAGATGGATTAGATTACAATCTATTGACCTCTCCTCTAAGTTTATCCAATGTACACAATGTATTTCACGTTTCAATGTTAATAAAACACATGCTAGATTTATCTCATATTTTGAGATTTAGTAGTTTAGTTGGAATAATATATTTATTACGTTGAAAAAGAATGTCTATATTATTTACCTTAGAGAGAAATTATCACAGAACATGGTAATTAACTATGTTAAGGTTTTGTAAAAAACCCAAATTGTTAAAGAAGCCACAAGGGAATCTGAAAATGCAATGAGGGAAAGATATACCCACTTGATTAATAAGTGAAAAAAAAATTGCAAGGATAAAATTGAAAAATGGGGTAAGAATAAATCAATACATATAATTATATGATTATTAATTTTAATGTTTCTAAACATTAATTATATAGTTATATTCATTATAAAAATATTAAGTACATTTTTGTAATCAAAATGGAAATAGTTTTAACTAATATATTTTCTTATATCATTTCTATATATAAGTTTAATTTCAAAATTTTTGAATTTTAACTTTATAAAATTAATTTTAGTTTTCAAATCATCATATCCAAATTAACGTAGGATAAAAAAATTCTTTTTCAAAAAAAATTATTTTTCAGTAAATAGTGAAAAATAAAGATTTTGTAAAAATGTCATTTCATTTCAATAAATTAAGTAATTTAATAGGACCATTATATTTTGAATATTATTTTATATAACATAAATATTATTTATTTCTATTTAATATACTTAATTAAATTTTAATCATTTTATATTTTATTTTACTACAAGTTGATTTTTGGGACTAAAAATGGGATTTTTGGAAAAATCTTTTAAATTTCATAATATTTCTATATTTTAATTAATAAAAAAACCCATAATGAGAAATGATATAAATGGAATTTTTATATAATGTTTCAATAAATATTAAATTAAATTAATAAAATTATGGTTACTATTTATATAGTTAATATAAACTTTTTTATGCTTTAAAAATACACTTATAAGAAATCTTCTTTTCACCGCATCTACATGTTTAATTTAAAAAATGAATTCTACCACTAATATGAATTGAATTTGGTAAAATGGATCCCATATTTTGATTCATAAAAATTTATATCATATTATCTAGTGATCTTAAATTCTTCTTAATGAATAGTTAGAAAAGTAAAAATTGTTTATCGTGGTTAAGGTAAGAACAGATTTATTGGGGGTTATACTAAAAAGATAAGGGTTGAAATGACTAAAAACCATGATTAATTTTATTTTCTAGAAATATTTAAAACATATATAATATATTTATCTATAATGTTTTTTTTATATTTTTTGTATATGAAAAATGTGGTTATTCCTTTTTTTAAGTACAACTGTGTCACTCACCTCACTTACAAAAGGCCACCCCTCTCCTCTCCTCTTTACACCTTCATAGCCATTTTGTTCATACATTACCTATCTAAATATCTTCCATAATTATATTCAAAAAACATATATCAAATTTTTTATAATAAATTTATCATAACAATACTTTTTTTCTAACCTATGGAGGATGCATGAAGAAGGGGTTATGTTCTCAACAGAGTATTTTTATTTTATTTCTTCTTCCACATCCTTAAAAATTTATACAATTATTCTGATATAACAACACAAACATATCACATATATTTATATTTTATTATGCTTATATTATAAATTAAATTATTATCTTATACTATAAACTGGGAAATGAAACAACGATTTGTTTGTATGGCAGAAAACCTCCTCACGAACCTATGTATTTTATTTTTCGTCGTCACCTTTCATGGATTATTATATTGAAATATATAAGGTATATATATATGTGATATTTTTAACATAATTATAATTTTTGAGTTATTATATCACATATACCATCTTACTTTCTAATACATGGGGTATAATATAATGTTGCTCGTGTGTACAACAGACTACTACCTCACAAAGCTATGTGATTCGTTTTTCATTAACGATTTAAATGGAAGGTAATAAGGATAAATATAATTAATATATGTGATTTATACGAAATAATTATTATATTAAGGACATTTTTATCTCTTTTTATAAGATAATATATCATTCTCTTTCTTACCATTCCACTAATTAAAAAATAATAACGCCATTCATGTGTACGTGTGAACTACCACCTCCAAAAAGTGAGGTGATTATTTTTTCTTCACCACATCACATGAATAATAGATTGTTTAATTATATTTAAATAAATTATATTGGTTTTATTATATTATTATATTTACTTAAATATAAAATAATTTTTATCCTTTTCTATAATGATCGTTGAAAAATAGAAATGTTACTCTTGCGTACATACAGCCTACCGTCTCCATGATTTTATCGTAGTTCATTTTTAATAACCGTCATTCAAGAAAGGATTTAAATGTATAATTTAGGTATAAAAATAATAATTATTTCATGATTATTATTATTTATTAGTTAAAATAAAGAACTTTTTTACCATATCCAACCTACTGAAGTCGTTTTTGACACATAATCTCAATATCATCAAAAAAAATCTGATGTAAAATAAATTGATTATGAAATCATATATAACATGGTAATAAGTAAAATACAAGGAATAAAAAATTAAAAGGGTTATTAATAAATTTAATCATTAACATAAGTTTTTTATTCAGAAATATAAATAACATTCATGATGGGTCTAACTCAATAAAAGGGATTATGCCTCAATTTTTTTTATTTGGGAATATTTTGATGTTATCCACCTATATTCCTTTATGATGTGTATATGCAACCATTATTGACATATAATATCATTAATTTCTCTATTATTTTGATATTTAATTTTTCTTGTAATGTTATTATTTCATGGGGCTTATGAATGAATTATTACCAAAGTTGTAGAGGACTTTATTTTAAAAGAATCTTATTTTACATATAAAATTTTCAAATCATTTCATTCCATATGTATATTTTTAAAATTATTTTATATATTATATATATATATATAATATTTATAAATGAAATTTTATTCCTATTTCATATTTATTCCTAATTATTTTTCAATGGAATATTTTTACATGTTTTATACATAACATTTTGACAAAAAGTCTAAAAGAATGTTCTATTTTAATGTATATTGTGGCGACAACTCCCATTTCCATAAAATTTATATCATTTTATGATTCATTTGAAATATTGGATGTTTTATTTAATAATAAACACTCCTTCTATTTTTTTGGTATTTTTGGTATTGAAAATCGGTTTAAAAAATGGATAGATATTTTAATATCCAGAAATGTTTACTTATCAGTGAAAAAATATTTTATGAGTGTAAGGTTGAAAATTGAATGATTTTATGTGTTATAAATATTTTATTGTGCTAGGAAATTATTTATGTTAATGGTTCATTCTATTATAAATCAATGATATGTGCTTTGTTAATGATCCATAAGTGGTTGTTTACATTATAAACCAAGGACATGTGGTTACATTATAAACCAAGGATGGGTAGGTCTATAATAGCCATCCAATTAATTGAATATGGAAGTAAAATATATTTTTCTTCCATTTTTAAGAGTGATATGAAAAAATAATGTCCCGATATACCTATATATTTAATTTTTATTTCTATAGAATTTTATGGAAATCCTAATATTGTAAAAAAGGAAAGAAATGTGAATATTTTTAAAAGAATGTATTTTATACATCTTAATGGTAAAAAGTATAACATTGTGAATAAGTTTTCATTAGATTATCATTTTTTCAAAGAAAACTTTACTTGATTTATTTTACCTTTTTGTTTTATTATGAAATGTTTTGTGACAATATTTGGTCAAAGAAGGGTATTTTTTTATAAGAAAATGTTAATTTTGGGCCCAAAATCTAATTTCAATAGGAAATTTTTTATAAGTATTCATGGAATAATGTGGTGTATTATTTTATTTTATGTATTTTATTGTTTTTTTTTCTCATCCTATATTAAAAAATGTTTTCATAGGGTTTAGAGATGGGTAATATTTAGGAATATGTCTTGTTGAATATTTTAAATACTTATCATGAAAAGAAATCATGTTTTATTTTAAATTTTTTATATTGTAGAAAAAATGGATACTGATTAGAAGTTTAAAATTTTTATATATTTTGGTATTTTATGTTAGTGTTTTGACCTAGCTCAGGAAAACTATAAACCTAAAAGAACTTTGGGAATGTAACAAAACCTCTAGTTTATATGCACTAGTATATGTAATGTTTTTAGTTGGTTCCTTATATTAACCTTGGGATAAGAAGATATTAGGAATGAATATAATTTTTATTATAAAAATGAATTTTTATAATGGTAATTTTTTTCAATTTTTAGGGATGCTATAATTACCTAAAATTCTTACACAAACCTGAAAAAGTTTGTGTATAAGAAATATAAAATCAAACTAAATTATTTTAAAACATGATAAATAATATTGTTTGAAAAATAACTATATCGCATGATTTTGTCCTTAATAATAATGTTTAATTTATTTTTAAAGAGTTTATATTTCAATTCCATACCTGTATTGATGTCTTTTAAGTAAAAATATGTAAATAGTTTTCAAATTGACTATAATGGTATTTTATTATAAGAAATATATAATTAAATTATTTAAAATTTATAAAAATATAAAAATAGGGAATGTTAGATTTATATGATTTAAAATTTAATTAGTTTCCTTTTTTCGAGACATTTGTTATCTTAGAAGTAAATTTATAACCCTATAAGAATGAGAAATATATTACCCCAGTTATGGTTAGAATTTGTTAATGAAGGGGTTAAACTAAAAGAAAAAATTTAAAATTACACATAAATTTATCATTAATTTATTGATAGTAGGTATTTCTATATTACCCTATATTATATTACAAAATTTTCCTCTTTTTGAAACTTTAATTTTAAAAAATAATTTATTATATTTAAATCTAGTATGTAATTCCAAGTGTGTCTCATCCTTCATTATAAAATGAATCTACATGTCCTATATTATTAACACCACCAAGAGAAATTTAGTTAGACCAAACCCAAACAATATCTATCCCCAGTATACACAAACATTTTATATAGGTTTTTGTTTTTTTAAAATCCCAACCTGATGGGAATTAAGATGAGTTATAAAGGAAAGATTTCAAAGACAAGGTAATCATCTTAACTGAGCACTTTCAATCTTATTCATCTATTACCACCTTAATTTACATCCTAAAAATTTATATATAATAAAAAAATTATATAAATAATACTAAGTTTTAATTTTTTGGATGAAATAATATTTATCCATCTCCTTATTAATCAAATGGTAAACCAATCCATCGATCATTTGTACGCTAAACTACCACCTCTCAAACCAATGTAATATGTTTTTCTTTACTACCTCACATTAGTGGTCAAAATTATTGAAATAATAAATATATATAATATTTAAGAAATAATTATTATTATTTATTTGTAATATATCTTATAATTACTTACCCTTCAACCCATTAAAATGATAACATCAGTCACACATAAGTGTGGACTACCACCACCACAAAGTGATTTGATTCATTTTCCAGGCTCACTTTTCAAAGATGATTGTAAGTATGTATATAAGAACATATATGGTTCATAAATAATGATGATAAATCTACATATGATTGAAACATGATAAATAAATTTTTATTATATCTTACAAATCAAATCATACATGAAAAACAAAACATTTAACTCCCCAAGAAATTATAATAAATAAATATTGTCAATAAATTGGTGATAAAATGTTATAGGTGGATTATATATGCTATTATATATGTGTATCTAGTTCTAGTATATAAATATAATAAATATAAATGTATTTTATAGGAATTTAAATCATGTTCAACTAAGTGATAGTGTGAGGTAAGTAATTTTGCCTCAACTCCCACTCCATTGGGACATATTTGGTATGATGTACATTTTTTTATGGTGTATATTCTACCCATTTTATGTATATAAAATTAATATATAGTTATTAATTATCATTAATGTTTTCAATTAAGGTTTAATTTTTTAAGGGGTTATAATTCAAACATTACAAAAGAGGTAAGATTTTTTTTAAAATCATATTTTTTTAGATTACATATATTTTCATTAAATAAATTATATAATACATCCTTTTAAAATTAGTTATATTTCGGTATCCTATATATATTTAATTAGTTTCTATATTTTATTCCATATTATCCTATATTTTTCACTTGAATCATGTAAATAAATTTTTAAAATAAAAACTGATCTTATTTCTCTTTTTGATCAGGTTTATTTTTCTTTTATGTTCGTATTTTTCAGGATTGTTTTACAAAAGTAAATTTTATTTACTCAAATTATTTATTAAGGAAGTATTATTCTACCATTAATTTTTTACAATATTTTAATGGAATATTTATAAATTTTTCTGATATGTTCACTTTCACCTCGTTCTATAATAAAATGAAAAGGAATGATTCATTTTAATGTATATAGAATTACAGATTTCCCCTCCACAGTAATTGTTTTATTCTATTTAGCTTCATCGATATAATACCCATGGTTTATAAAGAAACTAATTTAATGAAAACTTATTTTAATTTTTTATTATATTTACTTGTATTTTTAAATGGACTTGGTTTTATTAAAGAACCTATATTTATTTTAAATCGATGGTTATCATTGATCTATTATTAATTTTTCAGTCATTAAATTTCTCATCAAATATTATATTTCATATATTCATATTTCACTAAAAATTACATTTCTATTCTTTATACATATTATTTCTATCATGGATATTGTTATAGTCTAAAACATATAACATTTCTACTCAAGGTATTTTATTATTAAAATTAATTGATTAACTAAGGAAATATTAATATTCCATATTCTTAACTCAATATAGATATTTTTAGATAAGGTATGTTATTTATGAATTAAATTGATCATTAAATATATTAGGAATGCATTGGAAATGCAGTTATTTGTAGGCCATGGTTATAGATAACCTCCTGATGCATCGATAGGTATTATGATACAAATAAATTGGATAACCTTATTAAATAAATTTTTAAACTACACCTAACTATATTTAAAAATATCTTAGTAAAGATACTTGATCAATTTTCTAAACAATTTATTGATTGAATGGAATATTTTTTCATTTATTTACCTTTACCTATTGATTATTCTTTATTTACTCATGATAGATACTATTGTATGCTAACCTTTCTGATTATTTGAGATCGCCCTAATTTTTTGCCTTCCCCACGATATGAATAAAGAATATTTGGATGATTTTCAAAGACGAAAAATATTTTATTTTTTCTGTTTTATATTTTTTGCAAAGTAAAATGGTAATCATGTATGTATATGTTTCCTTAAGACTACTAAACTGGTCAAACTTTGGTGATGTGATCCCTTGTATCATAGATAGATGTAATAAGGTATACACCATCTCTAGGGTACTATAGTTGTATTTGTTATAACTAAGTAGGGTTTCAAGGGATGTAGTTATTCTAGTGAATATTTTTTAATTTTATAGTAGCCCCTTGTTGAATTTTATGGCTCTTCATGGGGGTCACATATGAGACTAGTTGAAAGTGATTCAAGTGAAGGAATTTGAAACTACTAACTTACTAGTAGTTGGTACAACTCTTTTACATATAGTATGTTTACCATTAGTCCTTGTAGTGTTTCCTCATTATATATATATTATGTTATTCCAATTTATTATTCATTAAAATGTGTTTTACTTATTTCTTGGGTGGAGATTTCTTTATTATATAGATCTCCTTTTCAGTTTACCCTTGATATTGCATAGTTTAGCTCTATGTTATATTTATTTGTTTATGTATCTTCATGGTTTGATTATTTTACTATTTTACATGGTTATTTTACTATTTTTTAGTTATGTGTATGTTATATTTAAAACAATTATGGCTGATTTACATTAAGAAATTGGGAAATGTTTTTTAAACATTTTAGTCCATATAGTGTTTTTTTAAAAAGAAATGGGTGCTTTAAATAGAAAGGGATTGGTCAACTTTTTTCTCTTTAAATTTAATTGAATTTAAAGGATAATGTTTGTTTTTTAAATGTTATTATGTTGGTATGTCCACTTTAAGGCATGTTTTTCAAATGGGGTGTTTTAAGAAAGGAGATAATGAATTATTTGTCACATTTTTCATTATATAATTTAAATGAAAACATATTTTTATAATTTTATTTTAAAACTAGTCGACATGTTTTATTTTATAAAAAGGAATGGAATAGACATATGGTGGTATCCTACTAGAATTTTGTATCACACATTACATACTCAAATTGGTGGGAACATAACATTCTTGTCTTCTATTAGATTCCTCAGATTTTAAATTCCTAATTTTCTTTAGTGCCACATTCCTTAAGAAGTAGATATATGTTGGGATCATGTTCGTCACTCGAGATTCACATGGAGTTGGTAGATAGTACCTTAATTTCAAGGTACTGGTTGGATTCCTTGGTCTTTATCCACTTCATCTTTTTGATAAATTTTTATTCGGATTAGATTCTATTATATTAAAACATGTATTAAATTGTTATTTTTGGTAAATTCATGATTTGATATATTATTTGTTCATTTTTCTAATTCCATATTTGGTTGTATCTTCTTCTTTATTTTATCATGTCATCCAATACCTGGATAACTCATGGTGGGTTATCAGTTTGGACTCGTTGTTTATATTTGGGTTTTTAAGGTTAAATCATCTCCAATTTTTTTTTAAGCCCTAGATGATTTTTTCCCACCATAAGGGGATCAAGAACACCCCTTAGTTAGTGGAGGATTAGTTCAAACATTAATTAAGATGGTTGAATGGGTTGATTATAATGCCCCAAGCCCACTCTTCAAGGCTTGGTGCTTGAAAAAGGTGTGTAGTTTTTTTATAAAAAGAAATTGAATAATTGAAGTCACTTTAAACAAACGAGGCCCTTTTACCAATCTTGGTTCTAGAGGATTAGACAACACCTTTCATTTATCAGAGTTGAATCAATAATAAAATAACTAACCCCTATGAATTCACATGTGCTTACTCCAAAAGCAATGAAACAAATAAATAGTCTTCTAAGATACCTATGAAAATTAATTTTAAGTTAAAGGGTGAGCCTTCAATTTCCCAATAGGGGGTTTGAAAAATCATTGACCTACTTTTAGAAATTCATTCCTTGAAAATAACTTTCAATAATTCCTTTGGATAATAATATAAAACAATCTTCGAAATACACTTTGAAAAACATAATTGAAATTACTTACATTGAAAATAATATAAAACTTTAAAATTTACTTATGTATAAAAATTTCATTAAAAGTAATCCAGTGATTTCTCTAATAAAAATTCGTAAGATTTTAAAAATAAAACATTATAACACGTAGCAACCTGAAACATTGAAGGATATCTTGGGCCTACCCACTTGTTTAGGTATTGGTTTCACACCCCAGTTACGTAACATATTTACAATGTTTAAACTCCAATTATTATGAAAGCAATTTAATCTTACATTACGCATATATACTTTCACTGTATATTTTAATATTGAAAACATGTCACTGTATTAAAATACACATTAAACTTATATTTATATATAGGAGTGTATATATATAATATATTTATATATATATGAGTATGTATATATATAAATATACGAACTTATATTGAATTTCACTTTCATGTTTGGTTTTGACCAAAAGTTTTGTCACATAGACCATTCATAAAAATCCATGTACCCAAACTTGTTATGAAATACATGATTTCATATTGTTATAATTTCTCCATTTTTAGAACTCAATATTGAATAAATGTTTCCAACGAAATATTTGTTTAATAACTTTTATACATGAAATAATGACATTAATATATAAAGTAACAATATTAATAATCACATGAAATTTATATGTCTCTCATGAAATAATTTGTAGAATTTCGTATGTATTCACACTTCTATTAAGATATATGTGTGTGTGTGTGTTTTTAGGGATCTAAATTTAATAAGAACAAATATAAACTTATATATATACAAAATCAAAGAAGTGAAGATAGAGGGTAATGATCTCGAATGTTGAATAAACCATTTTTTATGTTTCATTAATATGTACCCATCTATTTTATACCTAGGTCAGTCATTTATATTATTTATTTGAAGTGTAAAAAATCCCAATATACATACATACATATATATTTATAGAATGAACATATAAAGTTAAAAAAACACACATATTAAATTCATGAACTACCAATATAGACTTGGATTTTATAGCAATATAAAACAAGGATGTATAACAATATACGTAAAATTAATCAATTTCATAGAAGACATACAAAATTTTAGATATTTTCATTCTTGAAATATGCCGAACTTCTAAATAAAATGATGTTTTAATAAATTGAGCTTTCAAAAATAAAACAGAAACATTAAAATTTAAGAATAACGATTTATATATGCATTTAGTATGATTAAATAACCTTTTAATATATATATATATATATATATATTAAAACTAAATTATGTTTTAAAAAAATATCCCTTACCAAAAATAAAATGGAATTTCAAGTGTAAAGAATGTATCCTAAAATAATTAACCCCTTACACAAACATAAAATTAAAAATTGAGAATAATGAAAAGATAAATTCCAAACACATATAATTTTATTTCATATTATAAAACACAAGTAGTTCTAATAAAACGACCCCCCTACAAATATAACACCTCAGTTAAATATTGACTTGAGACAAAATATTTTTCTGTTATGAAAAACTATTAATCATAATAAATTTAATTTTTTTCTTAGAAGAAAAGATAAATTTGGAGTAAAATAAACTTTCCATTACATTTATAATTATTGTTCTACATTCCTTATGAGAAAACTGTTTTTTCAATGACTTTGATACCCAATCTATAAAAACACAAGGGCTATGAGCCACTACTATGCAAGAAAGTATTGAGTGTTGGATTCTCCAAACACTCAGTGCTTCAAAAAAAAGGGTAAAAGGTCCTTATTTATAAATTAAATGCCTATAAGTATATTATTACACAAAAAATATAAAGGTTTTACAAATTTTGGAGATATGTAGACTAGAGTAACAAAATAGATTCGAAAGAAATTGACAAATTATAAAGAAAATAAATTATATGGTAATTTATTTCAAATTTTTGTCTATATAAAATACAAAGTAGAAGATAGATTGAATCAAATTAATTAAAAGGAAAAATAGAAGATAAGGTTTCAGTTGAGATTCAGAAAGAAAATTTTTCAAAATGAAAAAATTGATATATAAAAAAATGCTAGAAAATTAATTAATGCATTATAATAATCAAAAAGCATGAAAAAATATAGATGCTAGAGAAGATATTGATTTCTAACAAATAGGCTTAATTATTACACTCAATTAATAGCCACATATTAAGCAATTAAAAACAGAATTGTTGACAAAACCAAAACCATAACAATCAATAAAAAAAATGTAAACAGAAATTATCGAAGAGAAACCATATCTGAAACAAATACTGACATCCAGTTCATGAAATTGGAAATGAACCAACATTGACGGAAGAAGCAAGTGGATAGAAAATTTGTTTGATACATGAAACTGATGGCAAGATAAGAGGTTAGACTACAAAAGCACTATTCTGAAATCGAATAAGATTGGGATTTCAAAACACAATATATTACGAATTTTCATTAAACATACCCGAAGAAGATGACAACAAGTTCATTATCCAAAATTATAATCCTATCATTGTAGTTTCATACATATTTTCTTGGATATCCAACTCACTAAGATCAATAATTTCAGAAGCTCATCATTGTTCAAACCTCTATCTGAGCTTATTGCCATCCTCAGTCTCCTTCATCTTAGACTCCATGAACGACATCAACTTTGAATCCGAAGAAAAAACACTAAATCGGCCTCCCGACCATGCTTGACCTCCCCACCTCCTGGTCCTTCTCACCCTCCCGTGCTCTAAGTTTCCCCTTCTTCTTTAACTTGGGCTCTCCCAAAAAATAGATCTATCAAAACCCTTTAATCTCTATTTCAATTTCGTTTTTTTCATTTATCTCATTTTCATTTTTTTTTCATTTTTATTATTATTAATTTATCATTATAATTATAAAAATTAATATATATATATATAATATATAATTCAATATGACTTTTCTATATATTTCATATATTTCAAACAAAATTAATGTAAATTAATCATAATTTTTTTATTTATTGTTATTGAATTTAGTATCATTTTAATAATTATCATTCTAATTTAGTAAATTTAAAGTCCAATCATAACTATAAAACAAATATATATACTATATTGACAATAAAATTATATATATATTCTAATTTTATAAAACCAAAACATAATTGATGATTTTTAATTTATTCATATTTAATTATAAATATAATTTATTAATTTAAAATGATTAAAAACATTTATATAATATTTTAATACTAAAATAATAATGATATATTTAAAATTTTGATATTTGATATAAAATATATGATTAATAATAATACTCAAATACATATAATTATTTTTATTAATAAATTTAAAAGTTATTACACATTATGTGATTTGTAAATCATCTCATTTTAAATAAATTCTATTAATATATATTTTAATTGAATAAAAATAATCATTCTACAATAAATTCATTTACATAATATTTTTGGGATGTTACATTCTCCCCACATTAAAAGAATTGTGCCCTCACAATTCATTTTTGGACTAAAAACAATTATGAATTTTCTTCTTCATTATTAAGAAACACTTGGTTTTCTAAACATCTAAACTCGAAAACATATAATATCCAAAGATGTATATACTATTCCTCTAATACCAATTATAATTCCCTAAGCCCACTCTTTAAGACATAGTGCTTGAAAAATCTATATAATTGTTTTTATAAAAAACTGAATAATTTCAAACCCTTTAAACAAATGAGGACCTTTTATCGGTCTAGTTTCTAGAAGATTAGACAACAAATTTCATTTATTAGTGTTGAAACAATAATAGAAATATTTTCCACTATGCTTCCTCACAATCTAACTCTAAAATCAATGAATTATCTAAACAGACTTCTAAGATACATATAAAAAATCATTTTAAGATAATGGGTGAGCATTCGATTTCCCAGTAAGGGATTTGAAAAATCATTGACATACTTTTATAAATTCATTCCTTTAAAATATCATTCAAAAAAATATTTGGATAGTAACATAAAATAATATTTGAAATACACTTTGAAAAACATAATTGATATTAGTTACGTTTAAAATAATATACATCTTTTAAATTTTTTTACGTATAAAAATTTCTCTAAAAGTAATCCAATAATTTTTCGGAAAACACTATGCAAGATTTTGAAAAAAAACATTGTGTCTTGTTGGAACATGAAAAATTGAAGTCTATCTTGGGAATACCCACTTGTTCATGGATTTGGTTCACTCCCCAGTTGTCTACCATATTTACAATTCTCAAGCACCGATTTTTATAAAAACATTTTAATCTTCCTTTACCTACTTATACTTTCACTGGATATTTTAATTTTGAAAACATGTCACTGCATTAAAATAAACATTACAATTATAATTATATATATCTGTATATATATATATATAATATATATATAAAATTATGTATTTATATAAATATATGATCTTCCATTGCATTTCACTTTCATGTTTTGTTTTGACAAAAAAATTTGTCATATAGACCTTTCATAAAACTCCATGTAACCAAACTTATTATAAAATACATGATTTAATATTTTTATAAATTCAACCATTTCTAGAACTGAATATTGAAAAAAAATTCCAAGAAAAATTATTTTTACTTACTTTTATGCATGAAATAATTACATGAATATATAAAGTAACAATAATAATAATCACATTCAATTTATATGTCACACATGGAATTTTTTGAATCATTTCATATGAATTTACTTTTTCATGATGATATATATTTATATATATAAATTTTTTAGGGAACTAAATTTATGAAGAACATATATAAACATATATATATATATATATGAAATCATCGAAGTGAAGTTAGAGGGTAATGATCTCGAACATCAAATAATTTTTTTTGTGTTTGATTACATTACAGCCATGTATTTTATACCCATGTTAGATATTTATATGTTTTATTCAAATTGTAAAAAAATAACTCTCAATATATATACATACATATATATTTATACCATGAACATATAATTTTTAACAAAAACACACATATTCAATTCATGAACTACAAATATGGACTTTGATTTTATGCCAATATAAAACAAGAAATAATAAGAATATAATTAAAATTACTCAATTGCTTAGATGACATATGAAATTTTTGGATATGGTAATTCCTCTAATATGTATGACTTCTAAACAAAATGATGTTTTAATAAATACAACTTTCTAAAATAAAACAACACCTTCAAAATTAAAGAAAAACAATTTATCTATGATTTTAGTGTGATTAAATCAAAATTTAACATATATATATATTAAAACTAAAATATGTTTCAAAACAAATATCCCTTAACAAAAATAAAATGGAATTTTAAGTGTAAAGAAAGTATCTGAAAATAAATAAACCCTTACACAAACTTATAAGTAAAATTTGATAATAATTAACAGCATACTTCTAAACTAATATATTTTGATTTCATATCATAAAACACAAGTCATTATAATAAAAATAACCACTTAAAATATAAGAGCTCAATTAAACATTGACTTGAGGCTATATATCTCTCTATTACACAAAACTAGAAATCATAATATATTTGATTTTTATCATAGAAGAAAATATAAATGTAATGTAAAATAAATGTTCCTTTACATTTATTTATTGTGTACACCATCCCTAAGAATACAACCATTTTTGTAATGACTTTGATACCCGATATGGAAAAATATAAGGTCTATTACCCTCTACTGTACAAGAAAGACTCACGTGCCTGCTTCTCCACACACTCAATGCCACAAAACAAAAGAGTGGAGGGCTCTTATTTATAAACGAAAGATCTAATATTATATTATTACCCTAATAGTATGAAGGTTTGAAAAATTATTGAGATTTGTAGACTAAAGAATCATAATAGATTTGTTGAAATTGATAGATGACAAAGAAATTAAATTGCATTTCATTTTCTTTCACAGTAATGTCTATATCAAATGCAACATAAAAGATAGACTGAATAATATGGATAAAAAGAAAAATATGAGATAAGGTTTCAGATGATATTCGGATCGAAGATTTTTTCAAACCATCGTAATTGACATATAAAAACATGCATTGAAATTAATTCATGCACTATAAGAATCCAAAAGTGCAACGAAATAAAAATGCAAGAGAAGATATTGATGGTTGAAACACATGCTTCTCTATTACGATCGATTCACAGTCACATATTAAAAAATTAAAAATAGAATTGTTAACAAGACCGTACCAACAAAAATCAATAAAATTATAAATTTAAATAATCGAAGAGAAACCATATTCGAAACAAATACGGATATCTAGTTCAAAAATTTGGAATAGAACTGACATTGATGGAAGAAAAAAATGGATGAAAAATTGGTTTGATGCATAAAAATGATGGCAGGGGAAAATGTTAGAAAACCAAATAACTATTCTAAAATCGATTAAGATTTTGATTTCAAAACACAATATACTACTAATTTTCAGTACACTTACTTGAAGAAGATGATAACAAGGTCATTATAAAATATCAGAATCCAATCATTGTACTTATCTTCCATACATTCTTGGATCTCCAACTCACTCAGATCAAAAATTCTAGAAGCTCATCGGTGTTTAAACCTCTAACCGAGCTTGCCATCATCCTCGATCTCCTTCGGCTTTGACTCTACAAATAGTGTCGACTTCAGATCTGAAAAAAAAACCTAAATTGGACTCACGATCATGCTTGACCTCTTCACCTCCCGGTCCTGCTCACCCTCCCAAGCTCTCAGTTTCCCCTTCTTCTTTAACTCGGGTTGTCCTCAAAAAATATATCTATAGAAACCCTTTAATCCAAATTTCAATTATGTTTTTTTAATTCCTTTATCTCATTTTCATTTGATTTTGTTTGATTTTCATTATTTTTATTATTTATTTGTGATTATAATTATCAAAATTAATATATATATATATATATATAATTAAATATAACTTATATATATTTCATATATTTCATGAATTTTTCAATGTAAATTAATTATAAATTATTTCTTTTTTTTAGTAAATTTACTGTCATTTTAATAATTATAATAATAATCTAGTTAATTTAAAGTCCAAACAAAATAATAAAACAAATATATATACTATATTCCCAATCCAATAATATTTATATTATCATTTTAGAAAATCAAAACATTAATGAAAATTACTTAATTTTTTCATATTCAATTATAAATATAATTTATTGTTTTAAAATGATTTATAACACTTATATAATGTTTTAGCCCTGAAATAATAATGATATATTTACAATTTTGGTATTTTATATAAAATTTATGTTTGATAATAATACTTAAATATATATAAAACTTTTTTTCTTAATGAATTCAAATGTTAAAAAAATTATTTGATTTATAAATCATCTCATTTTTTAGAAATTCTATTAATATATATTTTAATTAAATAAATAGTATCATTATAAAAGAATTTAAATTTAAATAATATTTTTGGGATGTTACATTTATTATTTAGAAATGGTATTGAAGATTATTTTTATTTAGGGTTCATTGGTAGAAATGATATAAGAACGTTGGTTCTCGACTGGTGGGTACAAATGTGTTCTTATAATACTCTTCCCAATGCTCTGCCTCATGTTAACATGGGTTTTCGAGAGTTTTATTATCAGTTTAGGTTATACACTATTCTATTTTTAGATATTCTAATATGTGGTTTTTTTCTATAATTTTTTGTTGGAATACCTTAATATATTTCTGAAAAAATTATTATATTCTAAACGAAATTGTAAGTAATCCATGGGGTACATGGGTAAATAACATGATTTATAAAACCATGTGAATGTCATGTGGAATGTTATGAAAAACTTCTAGTGTCACTGAAATTTTTGGTGTATAATCTAGAAACCTAGCAACCAAACCATGCATAGTGGATATTGTCTGTAATTCATTGTTATTTTCTCCTTTGAGTTTCTTGGATTATTCCCTCTTTGATGATTTTTTATAATTATTTTAGTGTAATTTCATGGATTGTTATATCTTTATTTTCATGTTTTTTAAAAATGATTTTTTATTTAACAGTTGGCCTTTTTAAAAAAAGAAATGTCTATAGTGAGATTGGGTGTTCTTAATATATATTTTAAACTTTATTAAAAGTAATATGGTTAAATTAATTGATTATGGGGTAAAGTTTGTTTTAAAATTCACTGGGTATGGTGTGAAACAGTTTCAAATATTTTGAATAAAACTTTTTATAGAAGGTTTGTAACCATGATGTATTTGATTCAAGATTTCATTTTACATGTGTGGGATTTTGAGGTGCCTTTTGAATTTTGGTTTACTTTGTTTGTGTTTGTTCTCATTGTGTTTGAATTAAATGTGGTATTGTTGATTGATTTTTTGTGTTGTTTCAGAATTAATACTCTTGGGAGGAAATGTATATTTGAGAAGGGATTACCTTGGGTAGTTGTCTATGTTATCCTAGTGGCGTCTATTAAGTCATTGACTCAACGCAAACTCATGATTGAGTGGTAAAGACATGTTATCCTCATACTATGGATCATGGGAATGCGTTTTTCAATTAGTATCCTCTAATATTCTATGGTAATAAAGGATCCCATGTGTCGATTTAGTTTTTATATAATTCTAAAGATATTTTTGACTCACTAATAACTCTGGAAGCCTCTAGGATAAGGAAAATTATCCCACTATTTAATGGAATTGATTTGGAGAGGTGGATATTATCTATCTATTCCTAATTATGATGATATATCTAAGGGGTATTATATCTCCCCCTTCATTCAATGGTTTTATCCTGAATAAGTGAGAGTTTATAAGATGTTTCAGTTTTTTGGTATTCCTCATAGTGATCCGTAGGTGAAATCCTATGATGAATGTTTCACTAGACTCAACACATTATCTTTATATTAAGAGGAATGTGGGGGATGGATGGATAATATTTTTATATTGTCACTTGGTCTTTAATTTCATGTGTGTTCCATTAGATGAAAGGGGTATGCCTTTTCATTTATTAAATGAGGAACCTAATGTTACTAAGTGGGGTACAAAGGGATTTAGATATTCTAATTTAGATTTACACACTATCCAATATCCCCTACTTGAATTTTATAACCAAGATATGATGGTGTCACTGATGAGACTAATTTAGAGTGATTTCATTAAAATATGTGAAACCATTAACCTCCTGGAAGTTAGTCCACCTTTCCACATCTAGTAATTGTCCTAATATTCCTTTTCATATATACCTGTGATATGTATATTATGTTATGTCTCTTTATTATTGATTGGCATGTTGGTTTCTTATTTCTTGGATGTATATTAATTGATTTTATTGATCTCTTTTATAGTTTAGACTTGATATTTTCTACTATAGATCCTTCAATTATTTTTAATTTCTTAAGACTCATTATAGTCCGTATCTTTTATGAATTCCATTAATTCTTTAACCATATTTTATGTATGTGTGTGTGTGTTGGATTTTAAAAGGGTAAAGAGGTGGTTTATTTACCTGAAATTATTTTATATTGATTGTTTAGAAAATAATTTAATCCTCTTGATGGTTTGTTTTCAAAAATAAAAGTGTGTTTTAAATAAAAAGAGAAGGGTTAACTTGTTTCTCTTGGTATAATATAAATTTTAAAGGATATTGGTTGGTTTTGATATGATAATGCCTTCGTAAGTTCTATTTGAGCCATGTTTTACCAAAATGGGTTTAAAATAAAATAAATAAGGAATTATTTATTTTCTTCTATTTTGTGTAATTAAAATCAAAAACCTATTTTATTAATATTATTTTTAAACAATTAGAATTTTTTTATATTATAAAAATTATTGGAATAGAATCATAGTGGAATCCTACCTGTCATTATCTCACCGCGTATGTACTCGTATTGGTTGGTATGTAACATTCATTTATTATTCTAGATTCTTTATGCCTTGGATTAAGAGTTTGGTTTGGTGTCAATTTCCTTGGGAATTTGATGGATGTATTGATTTTGTTGGTGAATCAAGAGTCACAGGGATTTGGTGGTTGGTCTCTCAGTTTCATCGGACTGGTTATCTCTGTTTGGGCTTTAACCTCTTCATCCTTCTATTATTCTTTTCTTGTTTTCTTTTAAAGTATTTTAAAACTTGTATTAAATGATTATTTTTTGTTAATGTATTATTTGGATAAATTATTGTTATTTTTGGTAATTAATTTTCTAGATGTATCTGTTTATTTATTTTCGACATGTCATCTAATATATGGAGACTATATAACGAGTTTTTGATTGGGCCATATTGTTTTTGTTTTGGTTCTTAATATTGAAATTTTACTCAATGGTCATCTTTCATGCCATTAAAAGTTATTATTATCACATAATGGGTAGGTGATACCCCTCAGGTTAGTAGAGGATCGGTTTAACCATCGGTTTTGATTTCATCCAGACATGGTTCATTACATGAAGAATTAAATAATGTTCTTATTGTCATATAAAGTTGTCCATGTAACTCCCTCATGGGTTTTAAGTGAAAAATACCTATATTTACCATAAAAAGGTGAATGTAAAGAGATATTTATATTTTTACAAATTGAAACAATGCTATTAAAACGTAAGGAAAGATGAATGAAATTGAGGGTGGTGCTGAAGTTATAAAAGGGATATCATGTACAAGATTCTAGAGAAGAGTTTGGAAGTCTAATAGTTTTATAACTATCTTGAATGTGTGGTCTAGAGAATATAATTAAAAATACGTTATAAGATGTTCCTAGAAACTTTTAATGGATGGGAAAATACAGAATATCTTGGGAAATGATAGGTACAATACCTATAATAGTAATTATAAAGTCCCTCTCTTCCTTGAAGTGAAAAAATGTAAACAATTGTTTAAACAAAACTTATAGATGAAACATGAATATGAATGTATTCTTCTACTGAATCGAAATTAGGTTCTGGGTTTGTAACACCCCAATATTTCAGAATTTATATTTTTTTAATATAATTTTAAATATCTTGTGGAATACGTAATAACTAGCTTAAAATAAACTATGATATACTATTAAAAATGGTTCTTTAAATATTATTATTATGAAACAACAGAGTGTTTGGAAGGTATGAATGAGAATAAACATATTATGAAATATATATAGAAATATTTTCCTTCATAAAATTAATAATCAATCACGCATTGATTATAAATTTATTAAAAATGATGATAAAATCTTTTAATGGTAAAAGAGATATTTGACATAAAATAATATTTATGTGTGCCCTGTATTTTTATCTTAATATATTAAATTAATATTTATTTATAAATGTTTATAATGAATTAATTGTATTATATATAAAATTTAATGAATTAATATTCATTAAATTATGGTTATTTAGAAAAGAATGATAATAATGTCATTTTTTGCAAAACATAGTTTTTATTACGTTTTATACATCTATATTATGATTAATTTCAACCAATTTTAGTATTTGTATTTGAAAAATAGAAATAATTTTTGAAAATATCAGGTCATATTAGTCTTATCAATAATTTTTGGGATTTTTTTACAAAAAAATTTGATTTTTAGTGAATTGTTTAATATGTTGTTTCTTAAAAGAAATTGTCATTTCCTTTTTTTACAAGATGTAATTTAAAAGTAGCATTACAATTTAGATTTATTTTTAATGTAAAATAATATCCACTTGATTAAAAATTAACTATATATTTTTATATGAATCAAAATTATATATGATTTTTGTATAAGATCATTTGTATGCTTTAAAACACACTTTTCTAAAAAAACTATTTATCATTGTGTTTTATAGAATTATATTAAAAGTAATTTCAACCAATTATAAAAATTGATTCTTAAAAATGGATTTAATATTTTAAATCATTATTTTAAACTTTAGTAAATTTATCTATATCGTTATTAGGCATATTGAATAATAACAATGGTAAATTTTTATCACCATTGTAATTGCTAAAACTGGTTAATTAAGGTTAAAACTTTGGGATAAGGTGTCAAAATAAACCCAACACTTGAATTTGTTTCATTATATAGGTTAAATTATAGAATAACCATCCTTCCTTATAAAATATGAAAAAAAATCTAGTTTATTTGGATTAGAACCTTTATATTATTATAAGTTAAAAAATATTATAAATTTAAACTCTCATTTAATATATATAATATAATTTTATAGGGATAAAAATTTTATATTAATTTTTATAAATGGTTATTTTTTATATAAAAAAATATTTTTATGATGTTAATTTCATTTAAATTTTTATAAATAGTAAAAAAAATTGAACGCTTATGCAACACAGACACACCACTTGTTCAAGACGTAGAAAAATTTAATAAATAATTTTAAAAGATTAAACATAAAATATTTTTGATATATTATGATTTAACATGAATTTTTTGGAAAATTATAATGTATAATATTTTGTGAAATAGTTTATATTTGAATTTTATTTTTATCTTGATTATTTCTATTCAAGGTATATAAATAATATATAAAATGAATTTAAATATTATTTAATTTTTGAGAATTATTTTTGAATAATTTTAAAATTATAATAATTATATATAGAGTAAATGGGAAGATAAAATTTTCTATAAAATTTTTTATGTTTCATTTATGTTCCAGTTGGAATTTTTAAAATGACTTTTGTTACCCTTAATGAGTGAAAAATTTGTTATAGTGGTTAAGGTTAAATAAGGTTAACGAGGTAGTTAAAAAAATATAAGATTTAATATGATACATAAAATAGTATAAAATTACGTGTTTTGACTTTATTTAGACCATAGAGTACTTTTTTTAATATAACGTAGTTTTTATCCATTTTTTAGGATATAGATGCATATTATATATTAATATTTCAATTATTTACATGTTTTCCACAATCCTCACTTATAAAAGTGTTTCTCTTGTCCTCTTTTACTCAAAATTATTGATCTATTTATCTCAAATAATATCTACCCATGTACCTTCAAAACCTTACTCACCATTTCCTTTAGGTTCTAGTCTCACAAAAATACAAACCTAAAACGTATTAATGTGTAAACCAGGGGAGGTTTTTGAAAGACTATTTATAATAATAAATCAAATAATTCATGTTTATTTCATTGATTACCTTCTAAAAATATTCCTTAAAAATGATGAAATAATAACATCAGTATCTTCCATATATAAAAATTTAATTATGATTCTATTAAAAAAATTAATCTACTTTTTCAACCTATGAGTAATGAAAAGGTCGCTTGTGTGTATATGTGGACAACCAAATCCACGAAGTGATGTGTCTTATTTTTCATAACTACATCACTTGATTAGTTATAAAGATAAAATTAATGAATATAAACAATTTTATGGCATTATTAGCATTATAAAAATATAAAATATTACTTACATTGTTATTCATTCTATCCGTTGGGGAATGATAACGACACTCATGCATAAGTGTGAAATACCCCCACTATAAATAAATATTATTTTTTCTTCATTACTATCACCAATGGATCATCATAAGGATAGAAACAAATTTAAATATGAAATTTATAATATATTTATGATTATATAAAATAAAAATATAATCCATTTTAATTATTTTCCACCTAGTAAAAAAATAAAAATGTTATTCTGGTGTGTGTACAGACTACCATCTCCGTGAGACGATGAAAATTCTTTTTCATAACACCCTTAAATGGATGATTCTAAAATTTTATTTAGCATGTAAAAATTATAATGATTTAATGATTAATATTCCATATATTATGAAATAATTACATTATTGACATTGGTTAACCTTGGGAAGTTGTTTGGGGAATATGAACCAATCATTCCCAAAACATTGGATGTGAAACTAACCAAATAAGTAAATATATAATATGTGGTAGTAAAAATATAAAATGTATTGTAATAATATAATATACCTGAAAATTTTTATTAACATAGTAAATAATTAATCTGATTTTATTATACTGGAGTTAGAGAATGTGCAAGGAGATTCACAATCGAGGTAAGAGATTTTCCATTAAAACATTGTTTTAAATGTTTTAAATTATTTCTGATCCATATATATTTTCTTTAAAAAAGTAAATTAATTTTCTTATGTATACATAATGTTTTTTAAAATTAATTTTCAATTAATTTTCAATTTATTTTCAATTGTTTTAAAATGTGTTTTTTAAACATTTTCTATATATTTCATTTCTACTTTTTTACCAAATTGAAAAATAAATTTTTTAATGTATAGGGTATGATGTATTTCCCTACCATAATTTACATTTTTCATTAACTAGATTGATATATAATTTTATTTTAGTTTTTCAGGAAAATAATTTTCTCGTTTTTTGGGATTATTTAGTTGTTAAATGTTTTTTTAAGAAAATGATATTTTTTCGTCATTTTTATGAGATAACATAAAATAGTTTTGATTATTTTATGAAATCATAAGTTAACAATTTTTATAATGAAAATCTAAAATAATTTTATTTGGTTTTAATATTTGAATAAAATTTTTTTTTATAAAATTTTCTTCATTTCAATATATGATTAATATTATGAGATATTAAATATTTTGATTTTAAAACATGACACATGGATTTTATTATTGAATGTTGGAATGGGGAGTAAACCAAAACCCTTATGTATCTATGTATATTATGTTATTAGTGGGTCCATTAAATCCTTAAAATGCATTTAGTAAAGCAATAGAGTTAACTAATGTAAGTTACTCCTATGAGAATGTGGATGGATCTAATTACTCTTATGAATTGGGGGAGTTGTCTAATATATGTTACTCCTAATATAATATTTGAATTACACTATTAAGTGATTTCATGATGAAATTATTAGGCCCCATGTTTTCAAAATGTTTTATCAATACTTGTAAATGGATTTTCCAATAAATATTTTGATTTAAAATTGTGAAAAATGATTTTATGAATTAAATGAATTTTTAAAATCTTCTAAATTTGAAATAATATGTTCAAGGAAAATAATTAATAAATTAAAATTTTCCAATTTTCATTTCTTACAAAACTTTTTACAAAAACATTTGGATTTGATGTTTATTTCATGAGTTAGTAAATTATTATTTTGATCTCCAATGTTTATTATGTTAAAATTCAAAATTCCTTTTTGGTTTACATGAATTTCAAACGGATTAACACATATACATTGTCTTTACATCCCTTAAAGAAATTTTTATGATCATCCCATGTTTTAAAATGTATTTCACAAGGCCTAAGGATGAGTAGAAACTGTTATAAATTATTTTTATATATAAAGGAAATTTTCCATGAATGAAGAATGTGTACCATGAATGAAACAGAACTACGAACATAAAAATTCTATTTTTTCAAAAAATCTATATTGAGGGGAATTTTTTACTTTATAATGTTATAGTTTTTTTTAATTATAAAAAAATCTAAACAATTAATATCCATGAAGTAGATTTTGGATCTATAAGAGTTCTACTATCTAACCATTGCAAAGATACTTGCTCACTAGTGTGGTTCCTAGGAATACATTACTCTACCAAAATAACCCAGCTAGCTGGTTTCACTCCATTATAGATACAGATCAACACAATGAGCAATGGGTTTCTAGTGGAGGCCTTCGGTTAGTTGGAGATGTCCAATAGAACCTAGCAGGGACACCGATTCTATATAGGTTTTTTAAAAAACATACACTCTTTCTCTATTTTTCTCACTTCTCTAGGTCCTCATTCTACCCCCAAGATACACTCTTGTGTTTTTTTAAAGTGGGTTATGATGATTATCATAGTTTATTGATTAAATAATTTATTTGATTTATCATTTTAATTTTATATCATTTTTTGTACTCAGTTCAATATAGTTGAGCTTGTAGGTTAATCCTAAAATACATTCCACCATGAAGGGTGTTTTAGAGGATTGGTTGGAATGGATTGGACTATACCTTCCAAGGGAGTTGTATCAACCATGATTTTGTACTATCACACCATTAGTGATGTGGCAGGTTGTGGTTCGATGTTCCTTATAGCCTGGATTTGAAGCAGGTATAATTGGACTCTAAGGACCTAACATATATGTTATACTTGTGTGATATAATTCTACTTATATATATTCTAATTATTTTCATTAAATAAACCAGTTTATATATTATGAACTTTTTTAAGTACCATTAATGGTGTCCAAAAGAGTCTTTTACTCACACCAACCTTGGGAATTTTGGTGCACTTTTAGATTCTGTGACCAAGGATCTAGTGAAGGGTATGGTTATGTGGTGTATGGTAGAGCGGTTTAGAAAGAGGATATTGATATTGTTTGATATAGTTTGATCTTGATATCTACTTCTTCATTTATTTATTGTCTTTACTGCGTAATTCGATTCATTTATTTAGTTTTTGTTTGTATATCTAAAATTCATTATTAATACTACATGGGTTGGTTTCATTGTTATATGTTGTTACCCTAATGGTTATTATAAATTAATTAATTATTTATTATTTTAGTCTGATGAATCCCTAATATCAAGGATGTAGTCTCTATGGGATGTTCTACAATCCCTTCACCAGTAGTCAAAAACCTACTTTATAGAGAGAGGTGTGAATGAGTCCATGTGCCATCCCATCTTAAACCCAGTGGTTCAGGTCAGGGTGTTAAAAATGTTATGATAGAAATATATTAATCAACAGTATTCTTCTCTTTTCCTTGATCTTGGACATGGTATACTAGAGTTATAATGGTTGGGAATCAGTCAAGGGTACTACTAAAATGTATATTGATCATTGTATAGTATACCTCCACATGACTGTGGGATTTTGAGGTTTTGGTTGTTTGATGTTATATTTTATTTAAATTCAATTTGGGTTATGCACATGATATTGTTTTACTAGTTTATGGGAGTTTGTGTGAATTCATGCATCATTATTAGGAACATAAAATAATGATACATAAACCTATTGTTTAGATTATATAGATCCCAAATAATAAAATTCTTATTAAAAATGGGAAATATTTCTTCGGTGAATTTTTTATCACATTATTTTATTTGAGCATGTGTAATTTTTACCAATATTTATATACACATATATATATATATATGGATATCAATAAAATTTTTGGTACTCGAGTATTTTCATGGGTTATGGTCAGCTTTTAGAGGTTTATTTTTTTTCTTATGGGCATCCTCTTAGGTGGAATCTTTTTTCAAACCCTTGTGTGTGATTATATTTGGTATCGCTCTCATTATTTAATTTGTTGGGTTTATATATGTTTTAAACTCCCATTTCTAGAAATTTTACCTTGTAAACATCTCACAAATCTAGTTTCACCCCCTATAATGTAGTATGATAAATCAAATCATGGTCATTTATTTTCCTCATTGGGTCAGGCTGTTGAATTATCCGTACTAGAACTATTTTAGTTAGTATATGTTCAGGGTAGGAGTCCACAATGGTGGTACAATGATGGTCTATTATGTTGGAAACCCCTAAATTGAGAACCACCCATCCACTATGAGGGAACTCAGGATGTGGAGGACTGGATAAAGTTCATTGATAATATTTTCAACTAGGTAGAGACCCTAAAAGATTGAAAGATTAATATTGCAACCTGTAGGCTTCAATGTATAGATGGAAGATGGTGGGGTTTTATGATGTAGGTTAGTAGACAGAAAGAGCTGACTTGGGTGACCTTCAAGTATCTCTTATTCAAGTATTAATTCCCATATGAACTAATGTTGGGCCATTATTAGGATTTCATAGAACTCAAGTAGGCCATGATGACAATGTCATCCTATTCAACACATTTCACTGAGCTTATTCAATTTTCTCCTCTTATGGTAAGGAATGAGGCATATAAGTCCAAAAAGATCAAGATTCTTATTTTTCCATAGGAGAAACATGAAGTCATGAACATTGATATGGAAACCTATATTTTAGTACTTCTTAAGTATGTGATAGTTTAGAAGGCCTTTGATAAGGAAAGAACAATATGAATTATTCCAACTATTAGGAAAACGATAGGTAATTCTTCCATTATAGACCTATTTTATTATTCTACGAATAATAAGAGAAATTAAAGGATGGATTCTATGGTGGTGGTATTTATTCATAGAAAACCAGAGGTTTCTTAACTCCCTCTATGTGGGTTGACTCTGCTAAGTGATATAACAATGAGATAACAGAACACATTCTAAAAGACTATACCTATTCTCTCAATACATTTCACAAGTCTGTAAAGAGATGGAATTTGAAGTGGTTTTATAATTTTTATTTGTAAATATGAATAGTATGGGTATGAAGAATACCTTAGTTTCAGGTTTAGACCCCTCACTGTTTAGTTGATCAGGTGACTCGTGAGACACTAAGGAATCAGGGAGTAGTGGCTGGAAGATATTATGTACTTGATTAGGTGTCAATGGATAGAGTAGAAGGACTTTACATTATAAAAGGTACGTTCAGGATTTATTCTACACCATTGTTTTCTTTTTATGATATAGGATAATATTATTCATTTATATATCCTCAACTAGTTTCTAGGTTAGATTTACTGGTTAAATTCTCTTCTGGGTTTTCGCCTATTGATACTCCTACAAAAAATAAATTAAATCATATTAATATCAATAAAAATTATCCCATAGTGGTTTTTGGAGTCATGGATGATTAGAGATTCATAATAATAGATATTTAAATTTTCAACAAGATCTTTGGTATGGGATCGTTAACCAGTTATGACGTGCACATTTATTGTTATTGGAGACAAGTGACTTTTCAACACATTAGGGGGGAAAAGATTGTGTTGAACAGGGAATGGGACAATGGGGAATATAAAGTTGGACTATATTCTCATCAAAGATAAGTATTCTTTATAAATTCTACTAGAATGATCCCTACAAAGTATTAGATGGTGACGCGCTCCTCCTTTCATTTAGTGGTAGACCTTTATCGAGATATATTTTAAGATGATTTCTTAGGGTTACCTCCACACAGAGGAGTTGTGTAACATCCCGAACCCAGATCACTCATAAGTAACCAAAACTGGTTATTCAAAATATCTCAAGTGTGACTCCCCATATACTAGAGGTTTTAAACTATCATTGATGGTCTATAATTGTTTGTTTGGGAGATTATACCCTCAAAATAATATTGACATAGTTCTATAATAAATGGATAAATAGTGGAAGACAAATTCAAATAAACAATAGAAGATAAAGCATCCACAAGATGATAAATAAAATAAATAAATAGAAATGTCAAGAACCTTATATAAAATTTTCGATTGTAATTTCTCCAAAAAAAATTTAGGAAAACATGGTAGGAGGAACACATATGTACAAAATATATCAAAATAACCAAAAAGAGAAAAATACTATCTCTAGATGGCATCACAAGACATATCTATTTCTCCTAATCCCCTACTCACATGCTATAATCAGTTATCCATTGAAAACTTGGCACTTTCCCCTATCACTACATGCGTCCATGATGTCTATACATGTGTCAATTGGTGGCTCGAATAAGATGTGAGATATACCCCAAAATCCACCACTGGTGGTGTCTACAAAAAATCTAACATGTGAATATTAATGTAATTGCTTGTAGGTATAATTGTAATTAGTGATGTAAACTGTGTAAATTAACAACCATGTCAGACCAGGCTCCTCATGGGTTTTCAAGACGACCATACCTGCTTTTTACTAATCCAAAAAATATCTATGAACCACTTCCATCATGAATATATATTGATACATAGGACTATAATATGCAAAGATATACATGCTCTGGAATGGACCCATGGATTACTACCCAGATTTAAACATATAATATCAATATGTTGTGTTTCTAATATCTATAAATAGAGATTAATAATAATTATTATTATTAATAATGTATTTGAGGTGAGACCCTGGAATCCATGACCTTAAGGGTCGAGCGAGCTCATAGTAACAAATAATGCAGTCTAACTAAAACAATTTGAGTGTAATTCAAGGGGTAAACCCATGGAATTCCACTCTAAAATAATCTGACCATGTCTATGGGGATCATACATAGTAATTTCAAGCTAAGTATGACTATTTCCAATGGGGTCAATCCATGGCACTTTGTGTATGATGATATAAATCTAAATCCAAATAGAATATCCCAGGAATGATAATATCTAAATATTTAATGAGTAAATCATCAGTACAATTTTGAGGAAGTCATGTAATATGACATGTACTAGACTATATGGTGGGTATCTCTAAATTAAACAGTATCAATGAATCAATGCGGCATCCCCTAAGTTCTCAAGGAATTCCCTCAGGAATCTAAGGTGGTCTCTTGTCTGACCACTCTTATAAAATGAAATAGGTGAATTATAAAGGCACCAAGTATCATAATATAAAGAAAAACATTTTCCATGTAATAATCAATCTAATTTTCTACTTCCATTAAATTCATGTTATTACCTTTCATTTATTGATGATAAGGATTATGGGTGGAAGGGTAACATTGCCCATTTGTAATTCATGCCAATTAATTAGGACTATTTATAAATTTATTTATTAATTTAATAAGCCGGATAAGTGTGTTATCCATGATATACCTATATAATTATCTGTTTTCAGTAATAATTTTACATTTTATAAGATGAACGAAACACATTGATGAGTTTTTTGGTTAAAAACTGTGGAAGTCAAATAATAAAATAATGGGACCACATTAAAGGGTGGATCACAATGAGGTTAAAAACCTCCTATGTCATTAGTGATCCAAAAGAGTCATTAGGTTCCAAAATAGGGAAACCAATTAAATGAAGATTATGTATAGTGGAAACTATTAGTGAAACAATCATGCAGAACACAGACAAACAAATATAAATACCAAAAAATTGTGGGAAAATTTATATACCCCCTACCTTATACATGTAGAGAATCACTCATCCAGTTTCGGCCTTGGATTGGTATAGAGTAATATAAAATATCAAAAAACAAACAAAAACTCATAAAAATGGGGCATCTGAGATCACACCTAAATAGCACCAAAGATGATGTGTTAAAGTAACAAATGAAGGAAATAGATTAAATATCTTACAATTTTTGATCCAATGTGATATATGATACTATAATTAGATAATTTACAAAGGATTTACTTCAATTACTAGGTTATGCATGGAGGAAGAGATCCCAAAAGTGAGAACATGCTATTCATTGAAGGGAAAGTAAAAGAGAATGGATTTTTAAAAGAGATGAGGGAAAAATTCTAAAATTCCCTAGATTTGAAGAGGTGCATGGTTTGGCCTCATAGTTGGCTAAACCATGTCCCAACAATGAACTAGCCACTCTCCATGAATAGTGTCCAGAACGGTGAGGGTGAATAGTTTTTCTAACTATTCTCTAACCATGTGCTCTCTTCTAAGGATACCTTCCTCAACGTACATTTTTTTTACAAACCATGTGGCCTCCAGTTTACATTTTGGCCAAACCATGTGTTGGCTCTTTTCTCTCCAAATTTGAGCTCCAGTATTCAAAAAATTCCCAGACACACTTCATTCCTTCCTTATGTAAACTCTTGAGTTTCCCCTAGCTATGAAAAATAAACCCTGAGTTTCCCTTTTATGGGTGGAATATTACCATCTGAAAGAGTTATAGACACTGAGTATGTGTATTGGCCTCCCTCTCCTTGGTCTTGCTCTAAACTCTTCCATGCTACAATAGTACCCATACCGATGGGACTAACTCTCCAGCGTGAGAATTTTTACTACATTCTAAAATACAAATAGGAATCTACAAAAAGGACACATCTACCTCTAACTGAATATTGTAAGGATAAAAGGAATGAGTCTGGTTTGAATAATTCTGATAAAGATTCAAAAAATGGAAGATTTCTTACATAGACCAGTACCTCTAATGTAACTATAACCGATAGGCTACTGTCCTGACTCTCTCCACAACCTCAAAAGTTTTGATGAACTAAGGTATAATATTCCCTTTCCATCAAAATCATTGATGTCCTAGTCTATTAAAAACACACAATAACACTAATCCATGGCCTCTAAATCTAGAGGTCATTGGTAATGATCGACATATGAATTTTGACTATACTGAGTTGTATCTATTCATTTATTTTTCAGTTGAACCTTTTCTAATGTATCTTAAATGAGACAAGGTCTAATCAATTTTTACCCTTACTCTAACCATCACAAAAGTTATTGGTATGGACTACCATATAATGATTCACAAGGAGTCATCAATATCACCTCCTGAATCCTGTTATTGTATGATAACTCGACAAGAGCTATATGTTTTTTCTAAGAACCTCTAAAATCGAAGAAAAATTCTTGAAGCATTCTCTCTAAAATATATATCATCTACTCAGGCCACCTATCAGTCTGATGGTGGCATGTTGTACTCAAAAGTATGTGTGTACCTAACACCCTCTATAACCCTTTCCAGAACCAAGAATTAAAATGATATTCCATGTATGATTCAACAGTTTATGAAACTCCATTGAGTTATATAATATCCATGACATTGATCCTACCATGCTCATCCATCAAAAAGGTCACCTTGATGGGTATAAAATGAGAGACCTTTTTCAACCTACCAATGATCACCCAAACCATTTCAGTGCATTGAGGGGATCTAGGTAAGATAGTCACAAATTCTATACTAACATCATCCAATTTCCACTCAAGAATGGTAAATGATGGTAAAATATCTAATGGTCTCTAATTTTCAACCTTGAACTGATAATAGGAGAAAACTAGTAACAATTCAATCTATTTCAATTTCCATCATTGTTCACCAGTATTGGTAGGGTAATTCAGGACACATCTTGTTTAGACTGGGATTCACTTCCCAAGTACAATTATTAAGCTCTCGTATTAATTCCACTTAGATATCTGTAGAAACCCATAAACATACATGGATTCATAATACCTCATCCTCATCAATGATCCATCATGGTGGGGGGTCCACACCTAAAATACTCTCCCTAAGTTCTAGCTCCTTTGGATTGGATAGTTGCATCAGCATCACTCTCTCCCATAGTGAAGTGTTCAATGTTAAAGATTTATGGGAGGTCAATCCATGATGGTCCTGCACCAATAAATTCATCTTATATAACATATTAATCAGCTACTATTCACTAATAACCTCTTACATTGCCTAATTCTATGTCTTCTACACAAAGAATACTCAAATACATTGCCTTTACCATGGGTATCATTAGGCTCAAAGTAAATTTAATTCAAGTATTGAACCCACATCCTCCATATGATAATTATTTCATCCTATTTAAATATATAATTGAGTATTTTTTTATCCATATACACCATGAAATGCACTCCAAGTAAAAAATGACTCCAACAACACAAGGTATGAACAACATCTACTTGATTGAGGTCATGCATCAGGTATTTTTTTCATGTGGTCTCAAATGATGATACTCGTACTACACATCTCGATATTACAACATTATAACAATTCCAAGATCCATAAATAATTCATAACAATAAAATCTATATATTCCTTCTAGCTCTAATAGAATCAGGATCAGAATTGAAGTCAGCCCTCCTTTTATATCCTGAAAGGCTGTTTCGTAGGATTCTGACCGTATAAAGTTCACACCTTCCTTATTCAAGCCCATAATAGGTGATTCTAATAATGAAAAAACTTGATCAAGTTGTATTAAATAATAATAAAACACTAAGAAACATTATATGTCAAAACAATTCTTGGGTTTCTCCCTATAAACTGTAGATCTCACCTTCTCGAGGTCAATAGAAACATTGGCCTCTAAAATAATGAGACCTATGAAGTGAACCATGTTAATCTAAAAGTGTGATTTATGAATCTTAGAATAAATTTGGATCTCTATTAGTGTATTCAATAATATCTCATGGTTTATCACTTGGTCGTGTTGAGTGCAGTAATTCACTGAGATATCACCCTGGAATACTGCCATAAATGAATCCAAACAAAGGTGGAAAACCTAATTCATCAAATCCATATAAACAAGTGGCACATTCATGAGAGAGAAAAACATAACCAGATACTCATAAATATTATACCTATTATGAAATTATATGTTACTTAACTCTGGTGTTCTAACACATATATGATGATATCATAAACTCAATTAAATCTTGGATAAAACCCTATCTCCTCAAAGATGGTCAAAGAGGTTGTATATACAAGGAAGTGGATACAGGTTCATAACTTTATGCTGGTTCAACAGATGGTAATCCATGATAGCTTGTGGGAACCACCCACATTATTGGAAAAAAATTATAGTTATAACCCAAAGTGAATTTTCAAGCTACATAAAGCCTTTAGCTTCCAAACCCTCTAGCTAAATTTTGAGCTCCTTCTACTCAGTAGTAGATATCCTATAAAAAATAACGGATACTGGTGTTTCTCTTAAAATGGATTGATAGATAACTCTACCTATCTATCAGTAGGTAGTTTATAAATGTAATTAGGGAAGACATCCCTGAAAAGATCTACTATAAGAGGGATATCAGCCTTATGTATTCCTTGATCATCCAAATAAAGGATATCAATTTGGGAAGTCACTCCACCCATCCTATGATTTTATGGTCTGATGCTGCATTCCTGGATATCCCATTCACATTTGTGAAGATAACTATCACCCTCTGGTGATTTAAACGACACCTTGTGGTGGTATCCTTCCACATTAAAATGACAGGGGACCAACAAATACATACCATGCAATACATTGAAGCCCTTCATCTAAAGGATGAAGAGGTCCCATAGAAAATGATAACATCCTACCTTAAAGGGGAATTCATTAAAATGGAATACATTCTATAGTTGAATTACCAATGGAGTATCAAGTTTCATTACACCATATATATAAACTACATCTCAATCCCATGGCCTTCCATATTATTCTCTAAGATAAAATAATGTGAAGAGCCTATATAAAAAAAGAAAAGACACTAAAGTAGAGCCATCCAAACTTGTACCTCTAAATATAGATGTTCTAGAACCTTGATCCTTGGGTATAGGCTACACTAAATGAATCTGGAATGATATGTGACCATAATCTAAAAACTAACTAACATGATCGTGTATGCTCTGCTGGCACTACATATCCTGATTGGATACTCCTCGACTAAGTCTACATCCACGGCTTGTACGAAAACTCATAGTCTAAATTCCATCCTGACATGGAGATATTAATCCTTATCCAAAGGGTGGAGATAGTGTGGATAATCACCCACTAGGAACTGATGGGAAGTTCTAATAGAATCTCTGAATATGGACTATCCTATTGTGGTTCCAACACCCAACTAGGTTTCGATTACATTGAGTTTTGGAATTAACATGCATTTTACACTGATGAAATATAGTACCATTTCCTGAATGGGTACTCTGGCTGTCAGTAACTAATCTCAAATAACCCAGATGATGTTTCTTGCTGCCGGACTAACTATTACCATGTCTCAGTGGTAAACTACCATTCTCTATACATCCATCTTGGGTCAAATTATTCTCATTAATAAGGGATAAGTTTATAGTTATTGAGATATTAGTTTAATGAAAAAAATTACTTGAAACTGAAAAGAATAACTCAACCTATATTTGATATTTCTCAGTCCCAAAATCTCACCTATAGTGAAGGAAGGTAAAAATGATAAAAATCAATATAGAGAGATGAATAATCAATAACTGATACAAATCCTTGATCAATATGGAGGAACCCCCTAGCATTATTAGATCTTAGAATTTCCAAAAAAATAGTCATATTTAGTTGCCTAAAAATCTCTCCAGACTATATCTTGATGCTTGTATTCCTGACTAGTAATAACCCACAAATGGTTGGAAGATCCCTGAAGCATATAAGTGGTGAGTTTGACCCTCCTCTTTGTATGTGTGTCTAAATGATTAAATATAGATATCATGGGCTTTTTTCATGTCTTAGTAGTCATCTTTCCACTATCCCCAAAAAAATAGGGTATAAATTGTTTCTGAAATGCTAGCTTCGGCTCTCCCGTAGTAGGGGTAGGACACAATGAACCCAGAGTAGTTTACATAAGTCAAAATAAACCCTCATGAAATAAGAAATTAGTTCACATGTAAACTATAACAAGTGGTTCCACAAGTGGCACTATTGGTGGGATAGGTAACCCCAAATTTAGAGCATGGTCATCTCCACCCACCTTGTGATTGAATTGAGGAAGTCATAGTGGAATAGCTCTACAAATTCACATAACACACCATAGAAAATATTTAACAATTATAATATCATAGATACAATAATTGGATAGGTATGAGCCATATTATATAAGAGTGAATCCCCTCTACCTTCTTATAAATCCATGTTTGGGCATCATATAAGACAATGATAAAATAGTACAGATACTACCTACTTAACATTATAAAGTATGGGTTTGGGATAGTTTCTCTATTTTACATCATGGTTATGGTATATTGTTTTTTAATTGGATGTTTTATAGTAATGATTCCTTCAATTATAAATTAGTATCTGTAATTAATGGAAACCATTTCAATTGGAACATAGAACTCAATAGTTCCCAAATAAGTTTTTATATATATCCACATATATATAGAGGTCTAGTTAAATGCGTTTTTCATTCCAAACTTATATAGTAATATGAATTATAATTTTCAAATGGTACTTCACATAACTAAAAAAATAATTTTATGATTTTTTAATTAGATAGATCCCCACTCTTAATTTATAGAGGCACACACTCACTTTAATGTGAAATGAGAGTTCCCATAAATTTATCCAACTAATGATTCTTCTAGTGTAACAAATTTTTCACATACCAAACTCAAAATAATTGGATAATTAAGGTTTCATAATCATACAATATGGGAAAATAACATTTTTGTTGATGGAGACACTTTAATTATTCCAATTATTTACCCCATCTAAAAACGATATCACAATTTCAAATATTACTATAAAGACACACTAAATATGCCACAAAAATTAATAAAATAAGTAAATTTGGAATATAATAATGCATAAAATTTGAATCATCACATCCCTATAATGATTCATGCGACACTACCTTTTTATCATACAACAACAAGAGTGAAAATAGATTCTACAATAAAAGGAAAACCAAAATTCATGTGTGTCAGCCAATGTTGATGTGAATACCATCATACTATGAATAATCAATAACACCATATCCCTTCCCAAAAAATTTGGATTTTCTTCCATATGTAGTTAAGATACTCTTAGGAATATGCTCATCACCAAATTTTGATACATTCTAGCCTCTTGTCTTATAACCCAAATTGTAAGATAAAAGGAAAATAAATTCTATGATACCAATTTGTATCATCCAAGATAAGGTTCACACATATGTAACCAAACCTTGTTGGTCATGCGGTCTTAAGTATGCCCCAGGTATTCTATAGGCTATCAACTTGTATTGAGGATCCTAGGTGGTAAATTGGTGAGTTTATAGCCTAAAAATCAGAGAAGAATAGAGGTATAATAAATGGATAAAGAGATGAATCATAAAACCAACTAAAAGAAAGATATAAAAATCTACATGATAATAATAAATAATTCTTTAATAGAAATATCGATTACTATATAAAAAATGATGTAATGTGTTGTCTCTAAAGAAAAAAGAATAAGAAATCATGGAATTAGGCACACCTACATACATGTATATAAAAAATCTGAAAAGACTGAAAAAATATACATAAATAGCATCATGATCCATAGATTAGTCTTGTTCTACCCCACTCTCATGCTACAATCAATCAGTAATCGATAATATGGTGTTTTTGCATCTACCTATCTGTATCCCTAGAGTCTATCTAGGTACATATAAATGTCCTAAAAAATTTGTTAGATATAATCAATAGGCCACCACCAAAGGTGTTTACAAAAATCTATCCTATGAATATATATTTAATAGTGTTCAAGTATAATAATCATTAGTGATGTAATATTTTTAATGTAACAAACATATTGAATTGGGATCCTCATGACATGTTAAGAAAACCATACCTAATTTGGACTAAGAAAAAATGTCTCTAAACACATTCCATCATGTATATATATTCATACATTATATTGTCATATACACAAACATAAATTCTCTAGATTGGACCTATTGATTAGTGCCAAAGTGTCCACATTGTATGTCAATATTTCATGAGTTACAAATCTCTAAACTAAGAATCATAATAAACAACAATATTAACAAAGTATATGAGGTGAGACCCAGGCATACATAAGCTTAGGGGTTAAGACAACTCATTGAAATTACACATGTGGTTTGGATAAAAGGGTTATATTATAATACAATGGGTTCAACCAAGGAATTACACTATAAAAGAGTTTAACTGAGTCTACGGAGCTCATTTATTATAATCTAAAACTAAGCATAGTGGGACCAATGGGGAGAATCCACAGTGCAACATTCCTAAAGGCATCAAGATGAATTCAAAAAGTGTATTCAAGGAATTCAAATATCAAGATGGATAACTAGTGAATCATTAGTACAATGTTGATTCATTCACAAAATAAGACAAGGAATCAATTTTGTGGTGGGTATCTCCCCTTGTAATTCGCTCAATTAATTAGGGTATCACCCTCTGAGGGATCAATTCATTCTCTTGGGAATCAAAGGAGGTATCATGTTTGACTGTCATATAATAGAAAAAGCATCCATAATAAAGAAACCAAGTATGTGAATATGAAGTGCATCATTGGATATGTAATAATCATTCCAATTTATTACTTTTATTTAATTTATTTTATTACCTTTTGTTTATTGAGGAGAAACATTAATTTTGGAAGGGTAACATTGGCCATGTGCAATTCATGCTTACCCACTATGTCCATTTATATATTTAATTATTAATTCAATAATCTATAAAACTATGTTATACATGTTACACCATTATAATTATCCATTTTCATTATTTATATCATAATTTAGGAGTCGAAAAAAACACACCGATGGATGTTTTGGTTAGAAACCCATGGAGTTAAAATTAACATATAATGGGAACACCTAAAGGGGTGGATCATGAGGAGGTTTATGAAATCCAACATCGTTAGTTATCTAAAAGAGTCATTAGGTTCCAAAATAGGGAATCCAATTCGAGGCAGATTAATTTTAGGGGAAACTCTTAGTGAAACTATTATGAAGAACAATTAAAACAATTCTAAACACCCTAAATTTTAGGGAAATATTCATATACCACCAATACTATTACTATGTAGAAACACTCATCTTGTATCAGTCGTTGGTTTGGTCTAGATCAGAAGAAAATGGAACAATGAAAAAATACCCTTAAAATAGGGTATATGAGATTTCAATTAAATAGTGTCAAATATGAAATATAAATGAAGGAATTAAGGAAATATATTAAATATCTTACTATTGGAAATCCAATTTAATAAATGAAACTCAAATCAGAGGTCAGATGAAGGAGTTAATTTAATGTGGAAGTTGGGTCTATGAGAGGATATCTTAATGGTTAGATTGTACTATGTGTGGAAGAGAAAATAAAAAGTAAAGGGGTTCTTCAAATGGATGAGGGTAAAATTTAAATCAGCCAACATTTTAAGTGGATCATTGTTTGGCTACACAAGATTCCAAACTATAGGTCAACCATGAAGCAAATAAAATCCACGGAAAGTTGCCTCGCATGGTTGTAGATCATGGTATTTCAACCCATTATCTACCCAATATTTCCCTTCTATGCATCCCTATATGACCCCAAATTGTTTTTTTAAACCATGTGGCCTTTAGTGTATGGTTTGGTCAAACCATTCACCCATTCACTTCCCCAAAAACTGGACCTATGGGATTTAAAAGATCCTTTTATATCCCTGATTCCTTCAATATGTGATTAATAAACATTATATTGGAAAAAATAAGGATTTAAAATTAAATTAAAAGGATCCATACCTAAAATAAAGAACATTTGTTGTTACATGTTGAGTTTAAGATAGATTTATTCTCTAATGCATAACCCATATCTATTTCACTATACCTAATGAAAATAGGTGAGTTGAAATAGTTCAATGTGTAGTTAGATGATCTTGAGTAAAAAGGAATCATCAAACATATCACTTACACCTAGGTCTCCCTGGTGTTATTTTTAAGAAGGTGGATCATAGTCTTCAGCTTTTTATAGACTACCTAAAGTTAAATTAGGTCACCAAGATAAAATAGTAAATTTTATTTATAATATATAACTTTTTTGATCAATTAATTGGATCCCAAATATTTTTAATGATTAATATTTGTTTTGGATTCCATCACCTTTAGGTTAGAGAGGAATAAATATCAAAGATAGAATTTATAAGCAAGTTTGTTTTATATGCGAATCTTGTTATGCCATTTAGGAGGTTGAATGCTATGAATATGTTCATTTAGCTCATGATAAATATCTTTTACCCATACATGGAATCCATTATTAGTGTTCTCATTTATTATTTAATTATACATTACATGATGTTTAAATCACATGTTAGACACCTTCATATCATATCGAGTACATTTCAAGAACATTAGCTTTACACCAAGTATTTAAATTATAATATTTTATATAAGAAGTGTTCTTTATTTGAAACATTGTTTCCCAAATGGTAATAGTAGTTTATGTAGACAATTTTTATGCAGTTATGTTTGGGGGATGGTCAATGAATGAATTTTCGATTCAATTTTTTCTCATGTTGGTTGGGTACTAAATGAGGTTTATTTCAGACATTTCTTTCACAATAGTGCCCATGGTCATAATTACCAAGAAGGTATTATAATTTTAATGGAAAACATAGTGTAAATAATTCTTCTTCAAGATGAAGAAGATATTTTTTCAGATTCAATCTTGATTCTTCCTAATACTTGATTTCGGTTTATAGTGTGTTGTGACATAACTAGTGTTGGTAAGGAGTTATTTTGATTCAAGGTGATAAGGTAGTATCTAACTAGTCTCTCTAACTATGAATCCTTGTGAAGAAATACTCTATCCCTGATTGAAAATTGTAATTTTTAGTACATGTATTGATATTTTAGTGAAAATACTTCCTAGGTGAGATATTTTATGTGTATACAGACTACAAGATTCTATACTATATCTTTTTATAGAATGACCTTAATCTTCATCAAAATATTTGGGTAGAGTACTTAATGTCATTCTACATTGAGACGGAGTATTATCTTGGGAAATATAATATATTTCTCTATGTTCTGAGAAAGAAGATGAAAAAACTGGGAGAGAAAACATCAGATGTTGGTTTAAATCTATTGACATTGTTAGTAGACTGGAAGGTTCATATAGTTGGGGAATGGGGATGTTTTTTATGCACTCTTAGTGATCATATACTCATTTGTAGAGTGAGTGAAATCTAGTTAACATCCTAATCTATAGTTTGTCTTAATGAATTATATTTTTAGATATAAAGATTCAAATCCATGGGGAATATGAACATACATGGATAAATTCTATTTCATGTTAGTGTAATAGTTTAATATTCCTTGATATATTATGTGATGACTACCTCTAATTATTTGTATTTAGTGGTGCTCCCAATATGTTCTAAGATTTATCATAATTTCCAATTTCAATTCTAATGGTCTGACATGAAGAGAGCTGTTGAAATATTTTTATCCCATTGTATCACTTTTTAGATAGTCAAGGTCAAGAATCAAATACCCGAAGGTTTGATACATCTAGTTATAGTGCTGGTATAGAAGAGGAATGCTGTGAAAAAAGAATTCATGATAGAGTTTCCCAAAACCTCAATTGGTCAATACATTATTTGGGTGTAATAAATCAGTTGACCAAGGTGATTCATTTCATACCGATCGGAGAGATAAACATCGTAGATGATATTGGAAAGCTTTATATACATAATATTGTGTAGATTCAGGAAGTTCCATTGAATTTAGTATCTTATAGGGATGATCATTTTACCACATAGTTATGTAATTGAATATATAATTTCACGGGAACTTAGTTGATGTTGTGTATATTCTTCCATCCTCAGACAAATGGTTACCCAGAAAGAATTATCCAGACTTTAGAGGATATTTTTCTTGAATGTATTTTAGATTTTAAAGGATCTTATGATGATCACTTTCCTCTAGTGATTTTTTATTATAATAAAAACTTTCATTACTTGATTTAGATGACACTATTTGTGGCTCTGTATGGGCATCCATGTCGTTAACCACTTTCTTGTAAATAGTTAAGAAAATATTTATTCATTGGGCCAAGTATTGTATAGAACAACGAAAATAGGGTTCATTTTATTTAGAAATGGTTGGTTACATCATAGAATTGTTAGAGGTCCTATACTGACCAAAGGAGGGAAAACATCGGTTTTTCTATGGGAGATAAGGTTTTCTTGTGGGTGTCTCCCCATTCAGTACATTGGTATTTGAGGAGGTATGAACATTTTTCATTATGACATGATGGTATACTCAAGATCACTGATCATTCTTATATGGTGAATTATCAGATGAATCTTCCTACATGTTATCAACTTATTCATCACGTGTTCAACATGTCTGTGATTTAGAACAATGATCACAATCCTATGATTTTACTCAGGAGTGTGGATATTGAGCTGGAGAAATACAAAACTCATATAGAGTAACCTATTCAAATAGTGTAATGAAGTGAAAATGTGTTTTGGGTAATTACCATTCCTCTTTTCTAGGTTCTATGGAAACATAGGAATTTTCAAGAAGACATATTATTGTGGAAAACTAATATTCGGGCATAGTGGATCTAGCTTTTCAATCATGTATGTTCTTCATCTAGTGAGATATTATTCATTATAGACCAAAATCCTTCTATTATACATGATCCAAACCAAGTATATATTTGATATCTTAATTGATTATATATGGATTTTATTGATCTAATAAGGTATTTTTATTTTTGATAAAATTAGCATTGTAATTCAAGGAATTGGGGTCTGTGAAAAATTCAGAACAAGATCCTTATTAGAAGTAGATCTTCATGGGTATCTTTGACCTAAACCTACCTTTAGGGTTTGATTTCTTATCAACCATGTTACTATTATTCTTAATCATGTTTTTTTGGTCATGTTACTAGGATTTAATGGTGATTTCATACTTTGAGTGTGACTGTCACTATCAATCACTATTACACCTAAAACATGTAGCCCAAGGCTTTAGTGAATGTTTTATACATGTAATTGAGATGATTATTGGTGTTAGTGTGTAGAATCATGAGAAATATGTTTGATGATTTTTCATATGATTTTTTTTCATGTTTTTATCATTACAATGTTTTATTAAGTTTTTATCATGTGGGTTGTGATTAATATCATACTTACTTGAATAAATGGGATATTTGATCTCTCATTTGTATCATGTGTCATATTTTTTTTAAATATTTTATCATGAAGGTTGAACCTGAGAGGCTATCCTCACATAGTGATATATCAAAATATTGGTTGGGATGAATTTGAACATCCCTTAAAAGGGTGATCTATCAACGATGTTTTTGGAATATCCCATCGAGGGGTATACATTGAGCTATATGTGGATATTTCTTCTAGCATGGAGATGAATCATGTAGAGTTGGTATATGAGGACTTGAAATATGTAATGTGATTTTTTTATATATTGATAATTTTATATGTTCTATTTACATTTATTTCTTGAACCAATATATATTATGTACCTACGTTAAGGTTCATTGGTGGTGTCCTACTGAGTCTTTTCCTAACACCCTGCTCTGTAAATTCGGGGCACTTACATATTTTATGATCAAGGATCTAGGTAATATAAGGGCCTTATTATAGATAGTTGAAAAATTTAGTGGGAGGATGTATTTGTTACTAGATGGATTTTGGGCTGGATGTATTCTTTATTCTTTTGTTTACCATATTTATCTTATACATATATACTTTTTTTGTTTTGGATTGTGTATCTGACATTCCATATTGATACTTATTGGTTTTAATTTTTTTATATGTTTCTACTATAATGGTTATCATTAATTGATTATTTATTGATTATTTTACACTAATTTTTACATTTTACAGAAGGAAAAGTCTCCCCATGAAGTTACCTTAGACCTCACTACAGTTCGATAAGTTGTTACATGTGAGGAGGCATACATTAGGTCATGTTGCATCCCATATCAGACCTAGTGGTTTTCATTGGGCTGTAACATGTAATCATTTAAAAGTTAATTTTTATGTCATAGGCCAGAAAAAAATAAACTTAAATATTTATTTCATTCATAAAGAAATGACATAGAAGTTGAAATTTAATAAAGTAAAACTAGAAGATGAAATTATAATTATGAAATAGAAATAAATTATTTTTTTATATCTTCTAATGTTCTCTATGTTGATCATAAAATAACACATAAAATCTAGAAAAATGTTATTGAAATAAAAATGTTATACTTTAACCTTATTTTTTATGAATTGATGGTCTTATTTATCTAATACTAATTTAAAATTTTGTGTTCATTAACTTTCTAATGATCATGTAATTTATCACTCTCTATTATTCATTTGATGTAAATATTTTCACTTTACAATCATTATCTCATTATGAAGGAACATTATTTTTTGTTTTTCTAGTCGACCTTCATATTTAAATATTCCTCTTTTCAATAGGATATTTTAATATTCTTTTTTAAAATAGGAGTTTTCATAATTTTTTTAATATAAAAAAATTCCTTTCATTGTCATATGTTCTATATTCCAATCATGGGTGTTATTATTTTAAATGTTTTCAATATCTTTGTTTGTTTTGAGATTAAATTATAAGGATTCAATTTATTTAAAGGGGTAGAATGTAACACCCGAATATTTTGGAATTTATTTTCTTTATGTAATATATTTGATATAATGTGGTACATATAATGACCAATAATTTTCATAAAAATTATCACATATTCTTAGATGAATATTTTATATATAACAATACGATCCATTCCATTTTATTATATGTCTCGTATCTTTGAAAATATGGATACATATGAAAAATTTCATATAAGATCTACATCACCTCCCACTTATTTATTTAAAAATTTCACCTATCTTATACATATCATAATTAAAGACAACCTTATTAAAATAAAAATGTAAAATATATGAAAGGGTGATGTTAAATTCTTAGTAAGGGTAATCAAGGGAGATATAAATGATCACAAAATAAGAACATCGACATAAGGGTTTTAAAACTTGAGAATTACATTTAAAAACATTACATGCATATCATTTATCATAATATGAAGACATGGAGGAAATATAGGTAGTTCATAAGACATGAATAAAAAGGTAATATAAGAACATGATCAATAAGAGTATAACATAGGACTAAGAAATAGATTTTTGGCATACACATAAGCATAAAAATTCATTTCATTAGTATTAAAAACTCACTACCAAGACAATAATAGTGGATTGAGTCCACTATAAATTCTATTTTATTAGTCATGGTTCATGCCCATGACTATCATAGTTGATATAGTACCTTACTAAATAATATTCAATTCACATTTTAATCCTATTTATCTAATGAGATGTCTATCTTTACTCAAGGCATTTGAGGGCTATATAATTCCAGGATCATCTATTACATAATTTAAAGAATAAATATGAGTTCCACAATATCATAAAATAGTCATCATATCATGGCTCGTGAAAAATAAGTGGGTATACTAAATATTTCATCATGGAATGGAGTAATTAAAATAAGTAGGTTTCGTAATTATTTCATCAATTAATCATAGCATAATCCGTGGAAATGTAATAGGTTTTATAAGAATATTTTCATCCTAATCATAAACCATCTACTGAAAATATAAGGATAGTATCATTGGATTATATCCCCAATAAATATTAGGTAACATTATAGAATTCCATCATTGAAGAAAATTGTCTCAAAAATATCACATAGAATATTTCTTTAAGAAAATACCATTTCAACTTTGAAATTTGTTATTTAAAATCTATAAAATTAACAAATAATAAATTAATAGTTTTATTTTAGAATAAAATTTTATAATTTTATGTTAATATTAAAATAATTTAGTGGTCATGGTGGTTCGGAATTCTATTCAAGTATTAAATGTTCAAAGAAAACATTCTCTTCATAATTTTTTAAAATAAATCAAAAAATACCTCATTCAGAAAATAGAAATAAAATTTAATTTAATTTTTTTTAAATGAAATAATGTATAAAAAGTAATTTAAAAAATCATAGTATAATATGAAAAAAATTCTTGAAAACACATTTATAAAACATATATATAAAAGAAAAAAAAATTTACAAAGAGAAAAATAAATTCAGTTTTCCATTAATATAATATGTTTTTATATTAAGTACTTAAAAAGAGGAAAATGAAGGGAAACTATGTAATTTATAGAAATAAATAAATAATAATAAAATATATGTATTTATTTAGAGTATTAACATAATATTTGATCATTGTATCTTAATCATAAACAATATAGATAAACAATGAGAATGTAACTTAAAATTGTTACCTCAGGACTCATATTTCTTCGTATGTATTCAAAACACCTGTATAATAAAAATAGATTTTTTATAATTTTATTGCACAGATATAAACATATATATTATACCTTGAATTATTTCATTATAACATCATATATCCTTTTATTAACAATTAATCTTTAACCCATTATTCCGAGTCAAAACTGCTTTGTTTTTCATTCATGTTTCAAATCGAAAATCTTAGTCATACACATTAATCATGGATAAATCATATAAATAATTTCAAAAATTATATTTATATCATATATATTCATTATATATATATATATATATTTATTTATATTCATCCATAATGGTATATATATAAAAATTAATTACACAGTTCATGGAGACGATATGTCGTACGTATGCATGAATGTTGTTTCAACCTTTTGATTGATGGAATGAATGAAATATAAATAGTAATTTTAATTTATAGAATCATAATGACCTTATAAGAAACATATATATTTATTAAATAAATCATTATAACAATACAAGTAAAGTGATGATGAAAAATGAATTATGCCTCTATATGGAGACGGTAAGTCGTCTGTTGGCATGACCGATACTTTCACTTTTCATATAAAGGAAAGAATGAGGATAATGGTTATTAAATCATAGTAATAAAAATTTTAATATTTAATATATTGAATCATTTATTTTATATGAAATGTCACGTATCTTGAAGTGGATGAAGAAGAAATAAAATTGAAAATGATAGGCTTTGTGTTATACCTCTTCGTTGAGAACCCTCTTTTGGATTATAAGGTAATCCTTTATGGGATGCTATTTTGGAAATTAAATTAGATAAACAATGAATTGAAAGAATTTAGTGATAAATAATAGTAGTTCTTAGCTCATATAGAAGGGTCCAAATTTGTCATGAAGAGAGTAGAAGAGGATCCCTTTTATAAGTGAGGGAAGGGGAACTGTTGGAATTACCAAGAAATATTAGAATATAAATGACTCATTCTAAAGAAAAATTATTCAAAATGGACATTGAATCACTTAAAAAGAATCTAAGGTTTAAATTTCATAATAAAATGAAATTTAAAATAGTTTTTATGTTATTTTAAATATTATATTTTTTATTAACCCCTTGATTAACCAATTTTAACCTTAACCACGATAATGACTTTTTCAATATTAAATTGATATAACTTTTCTTACAAGGTTAAAATTAGTTCATAAATGGAAACTCTATAAAAAAATTTACCAAATATTATCTAACTTTTCACCTTTAAAAATTATTATTTTTAAATAATTTCATAAAAATTTTACTTTCCAACAATAATATTGTTTTCATTTTTACTGTAATTCAATTCATTTGACTTTAAATGTAATAAGACATAATAAAATTAGAATATAACCCTTTAAAACAAAAATAATATATTATATTAATTTATATAATTTATGAAACAAAAAAATAAATTGATTTTTTTTACATTTAATATTTTTAAAATGTTTTATTTCATTTTTCTATTAATTTAATATATAATTTTTTGGAATTTCATACATATTTAAGGTAATTATTATCTAATAATTTAGAAAATAATATGGAAATAAAATTAATTCAAATTTTAAATAAACACATATAACCAATTTATCCACCTTTTATCTTTATGTAAAAATAATAGATATATTAAAGTAAATAGATTGAAATTGTGTATTTATTATTTTTGTAAATTATTATAAAGGTTATAATAATAAAAAAATCACACCATGTGGCTATATATTCTATAATATTATGTACATTAATGAAATATAATCACCAAATAGGATAAAGATAAGGGTTTGTTTTGAATTTTAAAGCCTTTTCCAAAGGTTTTAACCATATTTTACCCGTTTTCCCTTACTGAGGTGACAAATATTAACCAAGTATACTATTCATAATGAAAAAAATAAACGATAAATTTCTACCAAATTTAAACCTCACAATTCCAAATATGGTATCAAATTTTCAATATTCAATCTATATAATTATCCTAAATTAGTTTTACTATAAAAGCATAAAATGCAATGGAGCCTATTTTTCAGAAAAATACATTTTTATACATAAAACAAAATTTATCTTTATCCAATTACATGAAAGGAAAATATGATGAATATTTCAAATAAATATTAAGAATATAATATATATATATTTTTCATCAAAATAATTCAATAAATGTGGTTCGTTTAATTTTTTTAGATAAAAATACATTAAGTGTATAAAAACAAATTTTCTCGATAAACATTTATTTTACATTCAAATTAATTTTTTATTTTTTGATTATAATTCATTGATAACTAATGAATTAATTTTATATGTGGGAAGATAATTTTTTATAATTTATTTTTTTATATTCATACCCGCCAATCCAATAGCTAGGAGTTAATTGTCACATTAAATAATAATTTTTCAATAGTATATTACAGTTCATTTAAACATGGTGTTTCATGTATCATATGCTATCAAATAAATTAAACTTATTTAAAATATATATACCATAAAATCTATGAGTGTTTGATTCTTAACCCTCTTAAAATGAATTTCACCCAAAGGATTTTTTAACTATAAAATCAATAAATGAGGATATATTTATTTCATGATGTCCTTAAGATCCCAAGAAGTATATTTGAATTTAGAATTCATCTTGGAACCTTTTATGATGTAGGTATTATTTTTTCATATAACATTATCCCCATGGTACAAGATTTCTTATGGCTGTTCTTCATAAGAAATATTATTCTCTAATGGTATAAAATACGAGATTCGTACATGTGAAGGATCTGGTTAAAAGATATACATGGAACACATCATGAACCTGATAGAGGTTCGATGAATAACCAAGAAATAATCTACCATCCCTATAAAATAAAGAATATATAAGGGGCCAATATACCTAAGAATCATCATTCCATTCATTCCAAATCTCATAAACTTATTTTTGGATAAATTAATAGAAATTCATTCTCACCAATTTCATATTCTAGATTTCACTAATGTTTATTAGTAACACTTTTTTTACTCTAAAATGCCTTTATATACTGCATAATAGATATGTCATTTTCTTCCATTTCCTTGCCTACCATAGGTCCCATATATTTTTTTTTCTACAACATCATACAAACACATTTGAGTTGTATAATTCATTCCATATAGGGTTTATGAAGGTTCTATATGAGTTCTCTTGTGAAAGAAATTTTTATTTTTACACACATTCTAAAAATAAATTTCTTTTACATCGCTTTTGTGGAATACATAGTACATTAAAAAAACATATGCCTAAATATCATTTTAGTTTAGTGCCTTTGGAAACATGGCTCAAAAATATTCTCACTCAGTAAAAGATCTTCAGTATTTCATAGAAAGATCTCCCACCTTAGTAATTATACTTAAAAACCATTCTTCATAACTTGGGGTAGTAAAACATAATAAAGGGGTGAGATAAAATGAACAGTAAGGGTAAATAAAGTAAATATATTTCATAACATAAATATAAAAGTATGAAAACATAATAATCACATTCTAATGTCATAAAATTCATATCAAATAACATTAACATGAATCATTGAATAAAGATTATTATTTCATAAGAAATAATTCATAGGAAAATCAAGAGCATAAGCTATGAAAGAATAACTGAGGAATAATAAATAAAAAATTAGCATACACATATATAGATAAACATATTATGTTAAGGATAATGAAAAAGAGCTTTATAACTTGTTAAGCATGGGATACATCCCATATACCTTTTTTATGATTGGGATAATTACTCGTGTACCCACTTATTTTTGGTATTGGGCTACCACCCATAAACCTTCTTATTTTTAGGCTTGGGCTACAACCAGTGTACATTTTTTCTGGCTTATGCTACAACCTATGTACATTTTTGTTTTCAGGATTAGGTTAAAACCAGTGTACCTTAAAACATCAGGCTTGGACTACAACCAATGTACCGTTTGAGATAATATACCATTTACTATTTCCCAATGCATTGGTGGGAGATATTGGTACCACCCATCTCATAATAAAATAACGCATACTTTTTTCACAAGATAATAAACAATTTATCATATCATGACCCATAATAGAAATGGGTTTCATAATAATCTTATCATAACCCATGAAATGTAATGTGTTTCAAAAAAATGTAATCATATCTTCACGTATGGAAAATATATAGGTTTCATAATCATTTCATCCTAAAATAATTCCAGAAAGTAAGGGGGTTTCCTAAGAATTTATCAAGGTATAACCCGTTGATAAGAAATGGGTTTCATGAAAATAAATCAATAAAAACATAAACCATTCATATAAATAATATGAATAGTTTCTTTGGATCATATCCCCTTTAAAGAATAAATATAACCATGGATTTAATATCATATGGAGAAAGTGTTTTAAATATCACTTCTAATATCACTTTTTAAAATTCATCACATATTCAAAATCCTTTTCTTTGAAACCACTTCTAAATCATATCATGGAAAATCATTTAAAAATTTTCTTAATGAAACTATATTTTCCTCTTTAAAATTTGTTTTTCTAAAACATAAATCCTTTTAAGAATCTTTATATTTGAAAATTATTTGAAACCATACAATGAACACTTGAAAACATATTGAAAACCATTTTTCTAATTAAAACATACAAAATAATCTTTAAAATATTTTTTTAAACCATTTTCACTTGAAATCATTTAAAAATCTTAAAACAAATTTTGAAAAACTTTTCCCTTGAAAACATATAAAACAAGTTCAAAAATTGTTTTGAAAACTTTTTTCCTTGAAAAGATATGAAATCAACTTGAAAACATGTTTCGTTGAAATTATATAAAACCATCTTTGAAATAATTTTGTAATCATTTTTCTATAAAAACATATAAAAGAATCTTGAAATCTATTTTTATAACCTTTTTTCATGAAAAAAATATAAAATAATCTTGAAAACAATTTTGAAAACCTTTTTACATGAAAACAAATTTAAAATAATGAGTTTCTAGAATATTAGAAAAAAATTAACATTTCAAACTTTTATATGAATATTCAAGGTAATTATTGTTATGATGGTGGGTAAATTTATACAATCCAAACATTCCTTTTTCAAAATTAAAAAATATTTTAAAAGTGACTTGACTGGAAAACAAAAATAATATTAATATTTAAAAATAATTATTTTCAATGTAAATATATGGGTAATAATTTATTTTAAATATAATAGGAGAATATTAGAATATTTTTTGAATCCATTTTAAAGAAATAGGGTATTAAAGGAACATATATTTTCGACCGAAGAATAAGAAAAGTCAAACTTTCCTAAAAAACGATATTGAACATATTATGTACCAGACAGTGGAAAATAGTTTCATTAATTTTATATAAATGAATTAAAATAGGGTAATAAATATCAATATATATCTTTATATATGGATTTAATTATTTCATCAATGGTTGTATAATTACCAAATTCTTGATATACTGTGATATTATAGCTATAAATCGTTACCAATTTGGTAATTTGAATTGAAAAAAAATGAAAATAATAATATTAAATTAATTTTATCATATACTTAAAATACTTATATTCATGATATAGCATTTTAAATGGTATTTTATACACCTCAGAGAAAAATATTGCTGCATAACATGGCATGGGTCTCAAAGAAGGCAAATTGAGACAAAACTACTTTACCAATTTGGCAACTTTTGAAACATAAACCCCATGAAAGAAAGATCATAAAATTGATATGTAAATACCCATAAATTTATATATAGTAATCATATAATATATCCATGGGTATTATATACACCACATAAACTAAATTAGTGTTAAATAAGGCATGTATCTCACCAAAATAAAAAGTTAGATGAAACTTCTTTACATTGTTTCTTGACTCTCATCATACTCATTCAAACCACATGTGTAATAAATATAAGATTATTATAAATAAATAAAAGAATAGAATTATTATATAAAATTCCATATATGGTTTGATTTTGCCTTTATATTAACCTTTTATAAACAATCTATGTTAAGGTTTGACTTTAGGTAATATTCTCTTTCTTTTTTACATGTCTTATTTCATTATATCTTTGGTACTTATACATGTGTAATGATTAATATAATGTAAAGAATTATGTAAATATCATTTATATTAATTATATGTTTATTATAATAATATTTATAACATAGAAGTATCAAATTGAATACATCGTTCATGGAGATGGTAGGTTGTATGTATGCATGAACATTGTTTCATTTTTTATCTTATTCAAAAAATAGAGTAAATTAAATATATGTATATATATTTATATATTATTATTATTAAATTAAAATTATTATATCATATATTTCATATAATTTTAGTAAACCCATCCTTAATATATTCCATGTAGAGAGTAAATTAATCACATCACTTTGAGGGGGCGGTAGTCCACATTTCTTCAAACGAAATTATCGTATATACACAAAATGTAAAATATAAGGATATGAGTTCTAAATAATGAACATAGATTAAATAAATAATAAATATAATATATATATATATATATATTCATTGTAATTATCATCCATACAATATGGTAAAGTAAAAAAAATGAATGATCATCATTTCATGAGGCGATACTTCACCGTACACAAAAATCGTTTGTTCATTACCAATTAGATAAAAGTATTTTTAAGTATAGGTTGAACCATTAGAATAAAAAAATATAAGTATATTGAGTCTACTTTTTTGGTTTTATAATAATGGAATAATAAAACTAGAGGGGTGGATATTGAAAATAAGATGAAGGAGCTTGAGGAAGGTTGTTACCTCTTTTTTGGGTAACTCATTTTGGTTTTTACCAAAGGGATCCCTTGTATTAAATTCTTCCAAAATGAAGTCTTCAAGGAGGAATTTAGGTACATGTGGAAGTTTATTCGAAATATCTTGGACTAACATATGTGGTTTGAGAGGTGTGAATAATGGAGAGAGGTGGTGTCCTTTTATAGGGAAGAGAAGGCACACACTTCTCATTTTTGAAAATAAAGAGAGGTGTACCTATTTGTTTACATAAAAAAACAAAAAAAAAGAACAAATAAATATTGGAATATTTATATCAGAAAAATATCTTGAATATGGGTTGTGGATAAGTGGATAGGCTATTTTGATCATTGTATTTAAGGTTTAGTACTTTGTTAAGATAAATTTCACCTTAATCATTGTAAATAATTTTAACTACATTCACTAATATTTTTGGTAAAAATATAAGTTGAACTTATTAAAAATTATAAATAATTATGATTACAAATATAGAATGAATTTTTAAAACTTCAAATCATATAAGTGGAAGAAATAAATTTAGAATTAATCCTGCAGATGAAATGACATTGCGGGTTTTTAAAGAAAAAATGATCAAAAGATTGGTATGTTTTTATTTCCAATTTCACATTAAAATTTATTACAATGAATTATATTGGATAAATTTATAAAAAAAATATATAATTAAAATTTAAAAAAAATACAATTTATTTTTATAAATAAATTAAATTAAAAAAAGTTCTGAATTAAAATTAAGTATTTTTAAATATTCATTAAAAATGAAACCTTAGAGAAAATTTCCAAAGAATAATCCTAACCAAATTTTATTGTTTTCATTAAAAGAAATGATTATTTGGAAATATTAATTCTATAAAATTTCCACAAATTGTACTTAATATGGGTTCTCCATTAAAAGGTGTTAAAACTACCTTTATATAAATATTGATTGTAATGATAAATTATGGTTTTGTTATTATCTTATGCTTATCAAATATGTTGGATGAAAATCAAAAATAATTAATTGAATATTTAAAATATATATTTCATTAATATAATTCACCAATTGTAATTAATTTTTTTAATGATAAAATACCTTTTTGATCGTAAAACTAGTTTTTATAATAACATTACATCTATATTCAATTAGTTCTTCTATTAATTTATAATTTATTCATTAACAATTTATTCACAAATTAATTTTCATATTTTCTTTAATACTACCCATAAAACTCTAATTTAATAGCTAGTATTTATCTTATTATATAAAATATTATTTTTTTAATAAAATAATATTTTTTAGGTTAAACTAGGTCTTATGTGGTATGCAAGCCATCGAGAAAAATCAATCATTCATGTCATGTATTCTAACATTAGTGTCACATGTAGAGCATGATAAAATTTATGTTTTATGTAGTGCATGATTAATATTTTTTTCATATAACGTAAACCATTTTGGTGTACTCGAAGTGGGTTTTGTGTGTAACAAAGGCCTAGTTTTTGTCTTGTGAAATGAATGTTTAAATTAGTGAAATACTAGGAATCAATGAATATTATTTTATTCGATTAAATATATTTCCCAAAATCACAGGGTGCAACATTCTACCCCCCTTAAAATGAATTCTTCCCTCAAAAGGATTTTGGGTTATCAGGGGTTTAATAAATGAAATTTCCTTCCATTAAAACCCACATCATAAAAATGAATACAAAAACTTTCTTTAAAAAGGTGAATTTTAAATCATAGAGATTAGCCAATGTAAAATATAACAGGGTTTCTACATTGAAGAACATACACAGTGAGTGATAACATTGAAATGGAATAAAAATCTAACTATCATGTTTTGATGGAGAAAGATAGGTAACATTGATCAGTAGAAGTGGGTGATCACCAAACCATAAATCTATGATGATTTAAAGGACCATCTGATTCATCAAAAATAATGGTTCTAAGATACACCTTATTCAATATCCCTTTTCTAGATTCAATGAAATATTTTACTATCTAAGAATAGGAGAAAATAAAATTACTTGAATGATTTCATTTTCATATATACAATATCACTCTTTAGTTATCCCTTGATCAATTCCAACTTTGTCTCTTACTCCATGGAATAATGGAGACTTTATCATTCCTAAAGAACTATATTATCATGTGATCCATAAAAATATTGATAATTAATTCCATATAAATTCACTTAATATCTTAGAAAAATATCGATCATAGGTTATCCAACATGCATAAATCCTATTCTAGTGAGATATAACATTAAGTTGACAAACATCATTCAAAGTATAACATAATATTTCAATAAATGTTTAACCTTATAACCCTTTGAAAATTTTAAATTATAAAACATTATGAATAATGTAACTAAATCATCTAGCATTGATCCACAAAAAAGTAACATTTGCTTTTCACATTTGAAACATGTGAATACCCCCATCGTATATTCCCTTGAAACATGGTAATAACATAAATTACCATAAATCCTTTTGGAAAACATGTTAGCCTCCTTATACCAATGATTAATAAATACATTATTTTAATCCAATACTTGTAAGATTTATCCATGATGACATAGAAAACTTTTCTAATAGATTAATAATTATATCCAGGGTAATTAATGTTATCCAATTTACTTTATCTGAATCAGTCATCTCAATATCGAAGATGAACACAATTTTTCCAACATCTAGATCACATTAAGGGTTACCTTCCCTAAATCAAAAAACCAGTTTTCCATTATTTAAATTTTATAGGTCTTCATCACCATTAAACATTTATTTTTCAATCCTAAATGAAAACTTGTATTGAAAAGTTTTATATATTTCATGATTCATATAACATAATATTTAAATATGAAAACATATATACTTCATTCATCCAACTTTATTTTTAAACCATTACATATGCTTCATCAACTTATTAATTAATAATTATATTCTATAATATAAAATATGAATCATATATTAAGGTTCCTTAACCTCAATCTAATAATAATTCTTTTGTTTAATGTAATCATTACATGAATAACATCATATACCTTTCACATTTCATTTGGGGTTTCTATGTCTTTAGAAGTATAACCAATACTCATACCACCATACTAATTATCTTTATGATATTTCTACATGAGAAATTTATTTTCATAACACCCATACATCACACATATGAAACATTAAATGTTAACCATGTTACGCATAGTTATTTTCATTAACTAAGACCAGAAAGCACAGGGTGAGAGACACATATCATAGAAGAAAACAACATAATCATGAAAAATTACTTATAGGATGTCTAAATCATGTCACTTACCTTTTAATCGACGTTACCTTAGTTTTATCCTATGTAATTCATAGTTATGTTCCTTTGAAATCCTTCATTATGGTTTGTAAACAATTTTTGAATTCTCAAAGCATATCCCAAGGGAGTTTCAAACTAGGTGTGCAGCAAGGCCCATTGACATGTACCAGGTCACATCGAGTTAGGCTCGACACACCTTGTCAGATTTTTTATGCATAGGTAAATATTTTCTAGAACCACATCAAATTTTGATGTCTATAGATAGATTTAATGACAAAAAACCACCCACTCTGTCCATTCCCAAAATTAGAGGGCATTTTCCAAAACATTAGCTCATCCTTGGACTTATCATTGGATACTTCTCAAGACATATCCATAGAAATATTCCTTATGATCTCACTATATTTTTCTCATCCTAATTTCCAAAGTTTAACTAATCCTTCACTCTGATACCAATTGTAAAAACCCAATCTTAATGTACATTGACATTACATCATTTTTGTGGAATACATAATACATTAAAAAATAGACACCCAAAAACCATATTAGTTTAATTCCTTTGGAAACATGGAAAACAAATCTCCAACTTAGTGAAAGATCTTAAATGTTTCCCACAAATATCTCCCCCTTATTAATTCTACTTAAAACCCTTTCTTCATAACCTAGGGAAAGGAAACATGAGAAAGTGGTGAGATTAAATTCTCATAAAGGTTAATGAAATGAAATATGTAGAATTAGATAAACATAAGGGTAAACAACCATGAGCATAACATTCTAGCATCATACCTCCCATATCAAAGACCATAACCAAGAATCATGACATAATGATAGGTATTTCATAGAAAATTAATCATAGGAAAGTAAAGTGCATAAACTATGAAATCAAAACTGAGGAATAATACATACAATTTGTGGAATGCAGATAACCATAGAAAAATATTATGTCAAGGCTACTGAACAAAACCTTTATAATATGTTAGGCCTAGGCTATACCTTGTATATCTTTTTTAGCTTGGGATAATGACCGGTATACCCTCTTATTTTTAGGCTTTGGCTATAACCCATGCACCTGCATATTTTCAGGCTTGGACTACAACCCATGTACCTTCTTGTTTTTCCGCTTGCACTACAACCCATGTACCTTCTTATTATAATGATTGGGATATAACTCGTGATCCTTATTGTTTTCAGGCTTGTGAAACACCCCATGTACCTTTTTTTTAGATTAGGCTACAACCTACGTACCCTTTGATCTCATATACCATTTATCATTACCCAATGAATTATAGAGAGATATATTTCCCACTAATATCATAAAAAATAATTCATATATGTACCACAAGATTGTAAAAATATTATCATATCATGACCCATAAAAAATATTGGTTTCATAAACATCTTATCATAACCCACAAAATTAAATGTGTTTCATAAAAATGTAAAAATATCACAACCTATGGAAAATATATAGGATTCATAGTCATTTAATCCTATAAAAACCAATTAAATGTAGTGTGTTTCTTGTTAGTTTATCATGGAATAACCTATTGCATTGAAGAGGGTTACAAAAACATCAAGCCATAAAAACATTAACCATTCATAGAAATAATATTAATGGTTTCCTTGGATCATTACCCCAATAAAGAATAACTATATCCAAGGATTACATATTACATGGAGTATTATATTGAAAGGTCACTTATGACATCAATTTTTAAAAAAATTATCATTTTCCAAATCCTTTTCTTTGAAACCACTTTGAAAACAAATCATATAAAATCATATACCACATTTCTTGAGGAAAATATCATTTCCTCATTAAAAAACTATTTCTAAAACATAAATAATTTTTTGAACCATTCCATTTGAAAATTATTTTAAAACATATAATGAACACTTGAAAACATTTTTAAAACCGCTTTTATATATAAACCTATAATTTAATCATGAAAACAATTGAACATCATTTCCATTCAAAACATATAAAAGAAGATTGAAAACAATTGAAAGAATTTGTACATGAAAACATATAAAATAAACCTGAAAACATTTTTTTAATTCATTTTTCTTTAAATCATAAAAAATAAGCCTGATAACACTTTTTAAAACCTTTTCCTTTGAAAACATATAAAAAGAAACATGAAAAATAAATTCAAAACCTTTTTCCTTGAAAACATATATAAGAAGCATGAAAACATTTTTTAATATATTTTTCCATAAAAAACAATTTAAAATAATTATTTCCTAAAATATTAAGGAAAAATAAATTTTTAATCTTTTAAATAAACCTTCAATGGAATGATGGTCATGACGGTGGGTAAATCCGTGTATGTTGGACATTCCTTTTTCATTGTAAAAAGTTTAGAAAAGTGACTCGATTGGAAAATGACAAGAATATTCCTTTTTAAAAATATTTTTTCTTAAAAGAAAATACATTGGTAAAATTTTATTTTAAAAAATGTAAAATAATTTAACAATATTTGTTTTTAAAAAACTCGTATTTCTAACAGACAATAAAGGTAATGTTTCACATTCTTAAAAACCATATCATAATCATATTATGTACCAAAGAGTGTAAAAAATGGTATCATTACATTGGTAAAATTTAATTATCATAGTTTAAGAAATATCATGATATTTATTGATATATTGATCATAATATTTCATCAATGGGAGTATAATCATAAACAATCTCAATAAACTGTGATATTGTAGCTATAAACCATTACCAATTTGGTAACATTAAATCACAGAAAAATGAAAATAATAACATTAAATTAAGAATAAAATAACATTATTTTAATGGTATTAATGATATAATATGTCAAAGTTAGGTTTATACACTTCATAGAAAAATATAGGTGCACAAAGTGGCATGTGTCTCAAAGAAAAAAAATTGAGACAAAACTGCTTTAACAATTTGGTAACTTTTGAAACATAAAACCCAAGAAATAAAGATTATAAAATTGATATTTAAATAACCATAAATATATGTATAATAATAATATAATATATCCATGGTAAGTATATACACCACACAATCTAAATGAGTGGATAATAAGGCTTGTATCTTAGAGAAATAAAATGTGAGATGAAACTCTCTTACCTTGTGTCTTGACTCGTCATACTCATACAAAACTCTTGTATAATAAATATAAGTTTATTATACATATATAAAATAACCAAATTATTATATATTATACCATATATGGATTTATTATGACTTTATATTACCCTATTGTTAATAATTCTATGTTAAGGCTTCACTTCAAATAATATTTGATTTGTTTTTCGCATGTGTCTTAATTTGGTGTATATTTATTTCCTCTACATATATCAAGGTTTACAGAAATTAAAAAATCATATAAATAACATTTATATTCCTTATATTTGTATTATAATTATATATATAATATATATGTATCAAATTTAATACAACATTCATAGAGACGGTAGGTTATACGTATGCATGAATGTTGTTTTTGTTTTATTATTGTATTGAATGAAATATTGTAATAGAAATATATGTTTATATGTGTGTATATATACTTATTAATGTATATTTGTTATATCATATATATAATATGAGTTTAATAATCCCTTCTTTAACACATTCCATGTATAATGTGAATGAATCACATCGCTTTGAGGGACTGTAGTCCACACTTCTCCAAACGAGATTATCGTATTTAGAAAAAATGGAAAGTATAAGGATATGTGTTGTAAAAGAATTATAGAATATTAAATAAAAAATTAATATTATATATTATATATATATGTTTTTTCAATCATAATTCCCATCCAAGAAATGGGTCGATGAAAAAATGAATAATCATCATTTCAGGAGGCGGTAGTTTGTCGTACACATAAATATAATGTTCGTTACCCATTAGATGGGAGTTTTTGTAAGTGCATATTAAATCGTTATAAGAAAAAATTCTAATTATATTGAAGAGACTTTTTTTTCTTTATATTCATGGAATAAAAAAATTGGAGTGGCGGATAATGAAATAAGATAAAGGAGCTTGAGGAAGTTTGTTACCTCTTCTTTGGGTAACTCCTTTTGGTTTTCACCAAAGGGCATACTTGGATTTCATTATACACAAATGGAGTCATAAAACAGTAATATAGGTATGTTGGAAACATTATATATTATATATTTAATGAAACAAATTGGTTTGTGAGGTTTGAATAATAGGGAGAGTTGGTGGCCTATTATAGGGATACAAGGGGACACAAATTGAATTATTTAAAAGAAGTTAGTTTTACACATGTTTTTACCTAAAAAAATTGTAAAAATCAAAAAAATTAAAGTATGGTTGTTTTAGGGCCTAAATATGTCAAAAAATGGATTTTGGACATTTGATAAGTGTTTTTTGGCCCTAAGTTTAAGGTATAGTTCTTTGTTAAGCTAAATTTTACTATAATCATTGTAATTAATTTTAACAGCATTTGTTGTTATTTTGGGTAAAAAGATAATTTGAACATATTTAATATTATAATTAATTCTGTTTCCAAATATTTAATCAATTTTTTCAAATTCCAATAGCATACGTTGTATAAATTAATTTAAAATTAATACTACAGATGGGATGACACTACGGGTTTTTAAATTTAAAATGATCAAATGTTTGCTAAGTTTCTATATCCAATTTCAATTTGAAATTGATTTCAATGACCTAAATTAGATTAATTTACAAAAATATATCCATTTAAAAATTAAAATGAATTTTTAACTGAAATTTAACCATATATATAAATTAGATGAAAAAAATATTTAGAATTAAAATTTAGTATTTTAAAATATTCATAAAAAAAATTAAACCTTACATAATATTTCCAAAAATTCATCCTTACATAATTTTTATTATTATTTTTCATGTATTAATTTTATTTTTACATATTATATATATATAATGTCCAAAAATTCTATTTAAAATGTATTCCATATTAAAAAGCGGTAAAACTGGCATTATAAAAAAGTTTTTTTTATGCGAAATGTTAGGTTTGTTATTATCTTATTTTTTATCAAATATGTTGGATAAAAATATAAAATATTTTATTGAATATATAAAATATATATTTCATTAATATCATTCACCAATAGTAATTAATTTTATTTATCAGTATAAAATTCCTTTATGATCATAAAATTAGTTTTATAAAAACATTCCCTCTATAGTCAATTGGTTCTTATATTCATTTAAAATTAATTCATAACAAATTAATTCAAATATGTATTTTCTTAAGTTATTTAATATTATTCATAAAATTATAATTTTATAGCTAGTTTATATATTATTATATTAAATATTAATGTTTGAATAAAATTATATTTTTCACTTAAACTATGTCTTACATGTTACGCAAACAATCGAGGAAAGTCATTATTGCATGTAATGTAATATAACCTTATTTTTCCGTGCATATAATGATAAACTTTATGTTTCATGTAGTGGAAAATTAACATTGTGTTGCGTGTAATGTATTCCAAGTCATTGTACTATAAATAGCATACTAAATGTCAATACCTTAACTATAAAAGGGTGAAACATAACATAGTCATTAAAATTAAAAATAGCATACTAAATGTCAATACCTTAACCATAAACCATGAATAGTATAAAAATAGCTCATCCACAGTCAAACATATCATGACTCATTCAATAAAATATGGATTATTATATTATAACAAATCAACTGCAATCAAGAATTATTTATAGTAAGGGATGTATAAAATTTTGAAAATGATCAGTAAAACTATTGGAGAGAAATATCTATTTTCGTGAAATAATTTAAAAGTTACACAACAATTAAAAGAAGTTGTTTAAAATAGATTTTTGAAACAAATTGTCCCAAACCACTTTAAAACATTTGAAAGGAATTAACATTTTAAAATAATAATGTCTATGTAAATAAATCCATAAACTCATCTTGAAATTATAGGCATTAATTAAATATATTTATAAAAAAATCATTAATACATTTAAAATCATGATCTAGTTAATGATACCCTTCTATAAAACATTAAAATATTGATTTTGAAAAAAAAAATATGAAAGATAGACATTGATGAAAAATATGTCCCAATAAAAATATACCCATAAAAATCTATGATAATAATGAGATTGATCAATTAACCCTTACCTTGAACATTCATCTAGTATATGGTATGTTTAACCTCCTGTATACTATCCATTTAATAATTTCCTTGTTAAAGTAACATTTCAGGTAATAATTGCTTTCTTTATCATATCTATTTTAACTTGATATTCTTGATTGTATCACATAGATCATGATTTACATATATTAATAATATAAAACATGATTTATATATCATATATATTTAAAATATATATATGTATAATAGATAGATATATGAAATGGTAACACTGTTAATGGAGATAGTAGTCCGTACGTACCCATGAATGTTTTTTCCATTTTCTTATCGTATAGTATGGAAGTAATTAAATGGAATATATTTAATTATATAAATATATAGTATTAAATTATCATTATTATTTCTTTTATCCCATTCTTAATCAACATATTTTTTTATAAATATTCATGAATGGTGACTGTTGAAGATGAATCCCATCGTGTCGTGGAGACAGAAATCCTTACGTACACACGAGCAACAATATAATTATATTGATGATGAAATAATATGTTATTGTATGTTATATTATATATACATAATCATTAAAATTTATATTTATTATTTACATCAATTATACTCATTATTATACACATCTAAATAATGAAGTGTTCAATAACAAACTACACCACGATGTGGAGACGGTATCCCATATGTACACACGTATGGTGAATGATTCATTAAAATGTTGGATGGAATAATGAATATGGTTGTAATATATTTATAATATCATCTCAGTATTTATAAGGTATTGGAGTTATTATTTTAATATGGAAACAATAGAGAAAGAGGAAGTAGAAGAAGAAAACAACTTTGAAAGAGGTGATGTAATAATTATCTATTATTTGGGTGATTCCTTTGCTTTTGAAAAAAAAGGGATCCTTAGGTTGGCTAGTGTGATTTGAACAGGGGTAGGCCGAGACAAATGGCTTTGGAAATGTGAATTAAAAGAAAGGTAGGTTCCCTTTTATAAGAGAGGTGAGGGGCACTTTTGGAAAAACTTGAAATATTGATTTATGATAAAATTATTTTTATTTTATAATAGCCCCAAATGGATTGATTTCTAGACTAACATTGTGACTGGTCATAATACTCTGAAAAAATAGGCTTTATACTTGTTTAGGTCACTATATTAACCTTATCTTTTAGACTTAAATCTTAGTAAAATAGTTTAACTTTTGTGATGTCTTCTTGTATTTTTATACTAGATGGTTAATAAAGTTACTATAAAATTCTAAGAGAACCAAAAGTGTTTCATTAATGAAATATATAAAATTATATAAGTCATTTGTATGAATATTATATTTTTTAAACTATTATATCATTGAATAACATAGTATTTGTTTTAAAAATGCATTTATGTCAATTTAGTCATTATTTTGTATTTGGTTTTTTTGAAAAGTATAACAAGTTTATTCCTTAGAAAAAAATACATTTAATCAACCCTAACATGTCATATTAAAGTATAAATTTCTTGGATGAAATTAAAAGTTTCAATTTACATTTATTTTAATATTTATAATATCAATTATTTTAATCTTTCATTAATAAGGTCATTGTTGCATCATCATTGTTTCATAAACCAATTTAATTATTTAATATCTAAAAAGAATATATAAAATACCATGATGTAAAAAATATTTTTATATTTATATTTAATATTTATAGTTGAATTTATCTTATGTATAACCCTATATTATGAATGGTTTAGTTATTAAAATTTGAATTTAACACTTTTAACTCTTCTTTAAATAAAATATAATAAAAGATTAATTTAACCTAAATGGATCAAAAAGTATCTTATTTTTGTTCTAAGGTTGATTTTGGTTGAAAAAAAATTATCCAATAGAATTAGGACATGTGTTTTGATAATTGTATATTATTATAATATTATTTTTACCACTAATTACCCTATTTACTTTTAACCATGGGAAATAAAATTCAAAAGTTCCTATTCACAAAAATAAATATTTTCATTCTATTTACCTACATTTTAATTATTGATGACAATCATTTCTATCAGATCTTTGAAATTCAATTCACAAAGTCCATAAAATTGTGTTTTAAACAAATATGTAAATTTTCCTAGAAGGTGGTTAAAGATGTAAAAAAGTTCAATAAAATTTTATATATCTAATCTTATTATAAAATGAATCAAATGAATTACATTGGACTAATATATGTATTCTGTATATATATTTACTTTATGATAAATTTTAATTAAAAATAATTATTTAAATGAAAATTTCGGTTTTTATATACTATGGATTATTTTTTACTATTAATCAAAAATTGAATGTTTTTCGAAAAATACTACAAATTCACACTAACCTATTTTTGATATTCCAAATTCAAAAATGAATTCAATTTCACCAAATTCAATTTTTAGAAGATTTTAAAACTAATTTTTTTATTTTTCACCAAAAAAATAAATAACATATTTTAAGAAAATAGTTTTTCTAAATATATAACTATTTAAATAAAACTTATACATTTCATGATAAATAATTTTTATTTATGTGAAAAAATTATACATAAAATTTAAAATTTATTTGTTACAATCCATATTAAAATATTTAATTGATAAATAAATATATTGTTTTAATAATTATAATACTAATGGATTGTTTTGGACAATCTCAATCTTACGTACAACGCAAACCAAGTCGGTATTGCATGCAATATAAGCTATTAAACTAATATAAAGAGATAACGTAATATGAAATATTGGGGTGTTGAATTCTCCCCTACTTTAATAAATTGCATTCTTTCAATTTGAAATTGTTCTTCAAAAATAAAAGTTTCAAAAATAAAAAATACAGTTGTGGAAAACCCACATCAAAAATACGGTTAATAAAATTTAATATTAATAAAGGGGAAATGGAAATGAAGAAGTCGCTGCCAAATTAGGATTTCAAATAAGAGAACAGTTTTGTCAGTTAGAGGCACGTAATTAAAGGAAAACATAAATATTTATAGGGAGTGATTGAGTTCTTCAGTCACAAACAAGTGAACAATAAATATGATATTGAGGTCTCAAATTCATTAATATATGTTTGTTTAAAGTATTATCGGTTCAAAAAAACATAAGGTATTAGAATAACATATTTTTTCAGAAACTTTTTTTGAAGGGGATGGATTAATTTACTATCAATATAAGAACTCAAGAAAACATACATTATTTCATTACGTGTCATAATCATAATCTCATCATTTGGTTATGCTTCGATATATTTCCACTTCTTTCCTTAAACAGGTAAATGAATGTTCAAATTTTTTTATTTTTTTGTTGACTAAAACACATTTTATAAATCATATGGCCCCCAAGTGTTTCCATAGTCCTCTATATGTTTACTAAAAACAAAAAGGTTTGGTCAAAGTATCAAATAAATTATACTTTGACCTCAAACAAAATATAAGTGCTCGACTTACTATATTCTAACATTTAGACTTATCCAAAATACTTGTGTCTGAACTAATAGTCAAAAAATTTATATGGGAGGTAAAAATAATGAAGATCTCTTTTTTCCAAATAATAACATGTTACTACCTTCATCATGTATTCTCATAAAGCATAGTAACACCATGAATTACTATAAAACCTTATTGAATACATTCATTACCATGTATTCCTTATAGAAAACTCGATATACTCCTTAAATCAAAAAATGTTGTAAACTCCATCAATTATAGAATAAAATAAATTAATTAGTTCCAAGGTGGTCAAGAATAACCAAAATAATTTATCCAAGTCTATCATATCTTATTCCAAAATCACTACCTCAGTATCCAAACCATATTATGGTTTATCTTTCCCTCAACCATGTATTTTCCAAAAAAACATTTAATTTAGTATTGGGTCACATTTTATAGTACTGTACAATCTCGAATCCTTAATGAAATAGTAATATAGTAGAGTCTTTATTTATTTCCATTATACAAATAACCATTACATCGTTGATACAACACTAAAATGACATAATTTTTTAACCTAGAAACACAAATACAATAATTATTCCATATCGACTGTAGTAACAGCTTATGCTTGACCATGATCTCATTGATTCTTCTGAGCTATATTTCCTTGAATCTTAAGAAATTTATTTTCATAATGCCCCATTTCATTATAGTTTAAACACTGAATTTTAGTCTTTCCTTTCTTCCATTTGCATTCTTTTTCCTGATTACCCTTTTCTCCAAACTTACAAAAAACAACCAGTCCTTTCAAGCACTTCCTTGGGTGATTCTTTCCATAGTTATCACATATAGAAAATTCATTCTTTCCCTTTTTCCTTTTATCCATATTTCTCTCTGACATCCTCTTATTCTTTGTCTTTCCTTCAATGCCATATAACTAATATAATTATTTACATATCTTATCAACACATGATACTATTTCCTCATTTTATGAGAATACTTGGGATGCTATTTCCCTTAGAAATGTTGGCTTAAGACCATAAAATATAGGATCCATCTTACTATTTAGAACATGTGCATTGTTGGGGTAGTCATTCATTATATTAGGTTCCATTTCTAAACAAATTTCATACACTAGATTAGGTTATGAATCATAATGCATGATTCCAAACAAGTGAAATAATTAACATAAATTGAAAAAAAATGCATACCTAATATCATAATCATAAGAATGGGTTCTTTGTGGAAATATTTAATCATAAATACTTCATAATGTTTTGTAATGAAAATGTGGATTATCCTAAGTATATCTCCTGGGTTTGTCAAACCAGGTCTACAGTAAGGCCCATTGTCGTGTACAAGGTTACCCCAAGTCAGGCCCGAAACACCTTATTGTAGTTTTGACCCCTTGGTACATTAATGTCAGAACCATCTAATCTTGTTGTATCTGGACAGGGATGTATTAATTCTAAGACCAACATAATCTATACATTACCCAAATTATTTGAAGTTCTTATATACTAATACTAAATTCTCACATAGGATAATGATCCCTAATCATAGTTTATCTAAATCTAGTTTCTAATGTTGTTGCTAAAATTCCTTTAATACAAATTGTAACCCCCCAACTCTAGAATCCCATAGCCGATGAATTATTTTAATATATTTTCATGATTACAAGGAATCAAGTCCCGAAGGACCTATCAGTTTAGCATTCTTATAAAATATATCACATAAAAGAACATAACATTAAAATTTATAACATAAAATGAATTATAGATAATCCTCTAAGGATGACATTATTCACATACCTTAACCCTGCCTATAAATCATAATTCACTTCTTACCATCCTGGAAAAATAAAACATTTGAAAGGGGTGAGATTAGATGATGAGTAATGATATACAATATAGAGGAATCTATCATAAATAATCATAAACATTTATTTCAAGGTATAAAATTGAAACAAAATCCCTTTAAACATAAGATGAAACATAATACGGAAAAGTTAAATCAAATAATTCCATTTACTTATTCACATGAATATTCTACTAGTCGAATAATCACATGTAACATCAATAACTAATCTCATAATGATGGAGTGTATAATTCCAGTCATCATAACCAAAAATTCAAGGCCTCGTTCCATGAACCTAAATATAAATTTTTTCAAGGCCTTTTGCCAAGACACTAGTTTGTCTCCTTAGACCTACTGATGCATCAAGGGGCTAAAGCGGGCCACTCCCGTCACTTACTAAGTCTAATTCATTCTTTATATGAAAAGGGTGAAACATAACATAATCATTTATATTAAAACTAGCATACGAAATGTCAATACCTTAACCATAAACCATGAATGGTATAAAAATACCACATCCACATTCAAACATATCATGACTCATTCAATACAATATGTAATGATGTATTATAATTAATCAACCTCAATCAAGAATAATATCTAGTAAAGGATGTTGACATAGTTGAAAAAAATCAGTAAAACTCTTTGATAGAAATATCCCCTTTCATGTAATCATTTAGAAGTTACACAATATGTAAAAGAAGTCATTTAAAATATATTTTTGAATCAATGTGTCCCATACCACATTGAATCTTTTGAAAGGAATTAACATTTTAAAACAATCATGTCTATATAAGTAAATCCTTAAAATCAAGTTGAAATTATGGACATTCATTAAATTGATTTTGAAAAATAAATGTTTACAGAATTTAAAATCATGATCAAGATAAGGATACCATTCCATAAATCCATAAAATATTTCTTTTGAAAACATTTTTATGAAATTTGGATGTGGATGATAAATATTCCCTCTTAAATACTTACACATAAACAATCTCTGATAATAATGAGATTGAGTAATTAACCTTTACCTTGTACTTTCTTTAGTTGAGGGTACGTTTAACCTCTTGTATAACGACTATAATATGTTATTAAATTATTCGAGAACCAGGTTCATATTTAATATGTCATACCACATTAATTTATGACTTTATACTACCCATTTAATAATAATTTTCTGGTTAAAGTAACCTTTCGGGTAATAATCACTTTCTTTATCGTATGTGTTTTAACTTATTATTATTGATTATATCAAATAGATCATGATTTTAATACTTTCTGAATATAAAACATGATTGATATATCATATATATTCAGAATATAAATATGTATTATAGATAGATATATGAAATGGAATCTCTATTCTTGGAGACGGTAGTCAGTACGTACGCATGAACGTTGTTTCCATTTTCTTATCATATAGTAAGGAAGTAAGTAAACAAAATATATTTAACTACATAAATATATATTAATCTACTAGCATTATTATTTCATATATATAATTATAAATCTATATATATTTTTATAAATACTCATTGATGGTTATCATTGAGGATGAATCTGATCGCGACGTGGAGACGGTAATCCATACAAATGCATGAGCGACAATATCATTCTATTGATGGTGAAATAGTATGTAACTTGATGGTATATTATATATATAGAATCATTAACATGTTATATTTATTATTTATATCAATTATTCTCATTATTATATCCATACAAATAATGAAGTGTTGAATAAAAAACTACACCACAATGTGGAGATTGTAAGCCGTACATACAAACGTACGTTGACTTTTGTCATTCATATGATGGATAGAATAATTAATATGGTTTTACCATATTTATAATAACATCTCAGTATGTATATGACTAGATTTATTATTTTAGTATGGAAACAATAAAGAAAAAGGAAGTAGAAGAAGAAAACAATATACAAAGAGGTGATGAAATAATTACCTCTTCTTTGGGTGCTTCCTTTTTATTTGAAAAAAAGGGATCTATAATTTTAATTTCTGGTAAAATTAAGGTCTCTAGGATGAATAAAATGTAGTTGTAAAGAGATTTGTTTAGGGTTTGGTCGATCCAAATGGTTTTGGAGGTGTGAATTAAAAGAAAAGGAGCTTCCCTTTTTTAAGAGAGGTGAGGGGTACTTTAGGAAAATCTTGAAACATTAATTAATTATAAAATTATTTTTGGTTTATAATAGATAAAAGTGGATTAATTTAGATTATAATGTAGTTATGGGTATAAATTCTCTCAAACAATAGGTTTTAGATATTTTCAGGTCACCATATTAACCTTATATTTTAGACATAACCCTTAGTTAAATAGTTTATCTTTTACCATGTCTTCTTGTACGTTTGAACTACATGGTTAATAAAGTTACTATAAAATTCTAAAAGAACATAAAGTGTTTCATTAATGAAATTTATTACATTATATATGTCATTTGGGAAAATATTAGATTTTTAGGACTATTATATCATTTAATAAAATAGTATTTTTTTTAAACGCTCGTTGATGGTAATTTTCACACTATTTATTATTTTGTTTTTGTATAAGTCAAAAAATGTTGATTCCTTAGAAATATATAATTTTAATCAACCTTTAAATGTCATATTATCCTATATAATTAGTGGATGGAATCAAAATTTTCTATTTACATTTATTTTAATATTTATAATAACAATTTTTTAATCTTTTATTAATAAGGTAATTGCTGCATCATTATTATTTTATAATCAAATTTAATTATTAAGTGGCTAAAATTTATAAATAAAATCTCAGAATGTAGGAAATATTTTTATGTCTCTAATTAATATTTATAGTATAATTTTTCTTATGTATAAAACTATAATAAAATCGTTTTAGTTATTAAAATTTTAATTTAACACTTTGAAGTCTTCTTTAAATTAAATATAATAAATGTTCTAATCTAACCCCAATTAAGAAAAAAGGATATTATTTTAGTTATATGGTTGATTTTGGTCTAGAAACATGTATCAAATATACTTAGGACATGTTTTGGAGTAATGTTATATTATTATAATATTATTTTACCATCAATTACTCAATTTACTTTAAACCATGATAAATAAGATTCAAAAGTTAATAATCACAAAAAATTATTTTCATCCTATTTAACCACATTTTACTTATTGATGACAACTGTGTCTGTCAGATATTTGAATTTCAATTCACAAAATCGGTAAAATTATGTTTTAGGCAAATTTGCAAATGTGCCTAGAAGGTGGGTAAAAGACGTTTAAAAGTTCAGTAAAATTCTATATATCTAATCTTATTATAAAATGACTCAAACGACTTACATTGGACTAATACATTTATTATGTATCAATTTTTTTTAAGATAAATTTTAATAAAAATTTATTTAAAAGAAAAATATGGTTTTATGTACTATATAGTATTTTTCACTATACATCGAAAATTGAATGTTTTCATAAAAAGACCTAAAAATCACCATAAGCTTATTTTTATATTCAGAATTCAAAAATAAAGTCTATTTTACCAAATTTATTTTTAATAAGTGTTTAAAAGTAGTTTTATTATTTTTCACAAAAAGACATATTTAAGAAAATAGTTTTTCTAAATATATAACTATTTTAACAAAACGTATACATTTCATTATAAATATGATATATTTATGTGGAAACATTATAAATAACTTTTAAAATTTATTTTTTAATATTCGTATTACAATATTTAATTCTTAAATAAATATATCGATTTAATAATTATAATGCTAATGTGTTGTTTTTGTAGAAACTCAATCTTATGTATAATGCAAACCAAGTCAGTGTTGCGTGCAATGTAAGATGTTAAAATAATTTAAATAGACAATATGATATGAAATCTTGTGGTGTTACATGGAAGCTCAATATGATTCATATATTGATAAAGTTACATAAGCATAGCAAGAAGAACTTTAATTCCAGGTCCCTTAACATTTGTACTCCAGTGTGAACACTCATTTAATTTTCCATCACATTCATCCTTAACATGATTTATTTCGGTTAAAATCAGTGAATAAAGTTAAAAAATGTAGTAGGATTAATAATTATAATAGTGGGAAACGACATGATAATGAAAATTCATTTATAGGATTTCTAAATCATGATATTTTATTTTCAATCTCTGACATATTGGGTTTAACCTAAGTAATCCATACTCATCGTCTATTTAAATCCTTTATGATTGATTGCAGAGAAAATATCGATCAACCCAAGCATATCTTGTAGAAGTGTCAAACCTCATGCGCATTAAGGACAGACTCACCATTCACCAAATTTATATTCAAGATATACTCACCATCCTCTTTTCTAGGATATTATCCCTATATGATTCTATGCCAAAACCACATCCAAATGTAGTATCTAGATGGATGTTTTTTATGTAAAATAACATACCTTTATTTACCATAAATTAAGACATTCCCATATATATTGGATTATCCTAAGGGTTCTTACTAATGATTTCTCATCCTAGTTTTCAGAGGTAACTATGCCTTTCTCTTGTATCAACTATAACATCTCATTTTATTCATATATAAAAATTACATATTATTATATGAATATTCAATACATAAAAATATGATCTACACTAGAAACCTATAGGTCTATTATATAAGGAAACTAGTATAAATAAGTCAATTTTTCATACAAGATCTACATAATATCCCACTTAATTCTTTAAAAATTTCACCCTTCATATTCATATCATATATAAAAATTTCCTTAAAATCTTGGGGATGGAAAACATACGATAGGGTGTGCTTAGATACTTATTTTGTTTAAACAAGGGAGATGTCAATGATCGCATTAGAATAACTTGAGTATAAGGGTATGAAAACATGATCTTAATATTTTAAAATCATACCCTACTTTTCATAGATCATAATCATGAGTCATGGAGTAAATATTATTAGTTCATATGACATGAATCTAAAATTATTCAGACCACATGAGCCCTGATATCATAATTTTTGTAAAATAAATTGATTTTTTTCATACACAGAAGCATATAAATAATCATTTCCTTAGCCGTCAAGTCTCACTTCCATGACTATCATAGTGGATTGGGTTCACTCCCCATTGCATCATATCAGTCAACGTCCACTATCCATACTATCATAGGGGATATATTCCCATACTGAATGAGTTTTACTCCCTATTCAAGTCCTATTTATCTCATGAGATATCTGTCATTACCCTATTCATTGGAGGGATATATAAGTTAATGTCCATGTGTCACATAATGAAAATAATTCATCTGTGTTCTACAAGACTGAAAAAAAATCATATCATTACCCATTAAAATGAAAGGGTTTTCATAATCATTTATTCATTACATAAACCATAGAAATGAAATGGGTTTCAAAAACATTTCATTAGTTCATTATAATATAACCCATGGAGAAGGAATGGGTTTCATATGAATCGTTTCATTGTAGTCATAAACATTATTAGGAAATAACAAGGATGATTTAATTGTATCAAATCCATATTAAATATTAGTTAAGATCATTGTAATTCATCTTAGATGAAATTTGTTTAGAATATCGCATGGAACATTTCTATAGGATGATTCCCTTTTCACTTTGAAATCACTTAATTAAAATCAAAAAATTTAAAAAAATTTAGAAAAATCATATTTTAAAATAAAATTGGAATATTTTAAAATAATATTTCAATAATTTAATATTAATGATGGTTGGAAATTCTCTTCTTGCCGTATGAGTTAAAATCCAATATTCATTTGATAATTTTGTAGAAAAATGTCATAAAGTACCACATTTGAGAAAAAACAAGAAGATTAATTTCAATACATTTATCTAAAAGTCAATCATGGTTAAAAATTAATATATAATATCATAAGATATTATTAAAAACATTCTTGAAAACATGTTTGTATAAAACACTGATTTGGAAGAAAATGGATTTTCAACTGTACAGGAACATAATGTCAATTTTCATTAAAAAATTATTTTTTTATATTATGTACATAAAAATATAAAAAGGAAATGAAAATATCTAAGTTCAAGAAATATATAGATTATAATAAAATTAATTATTTTATTTAGATTTATAACTTTATATTTCACCATCATAACTTAATCATAAACAATCCTGATAAACAATGATATTATAAAATAAAACCCTTACCTCAAAAATCACCTTTCTTCATACGCATTTGAAACTATTTTATAATAAAAAGTAATTTTTTAAGAATTTATTCTAGAATAATTATCATATATATGATATTATATATTATTTTCTTACAACATCTTTTCACCCATTAATTAACAAATATTTATTTAAATCATAGTTTTTTTGTGATAAATCCTTTGTTTTTTAATTTGTGTTTCAGTTAAAAGGTCTCAGTATTTATACATTTATCATGGTTCCATCATATATATAATTTTAGAAATTACAATAATATATTATATATTCATTATATATATTTATATTCATTAATAATATGTAGTTATATAAATATGAATTATACATTTTATGGAGATCATTGGTCGTACATATCCATGAATGTTGATTCCTTTATTACTTGTAGAATGGAAGATGATTCAATATTAATTCACATTTAATAAAAAATGAAAATATCGTAAATAAAATATATATTTATTAAGTCTATTATTTTATCTATAAAGGTAAAGTGGTGATGAAAAATGATATTAAAATCTATATGGATACAGTAAGTTGTACATATTCACAAGAAATGTTTTCTCTTTTAGTAGGATGGAAAAAATGTGTATAATGGTTTTTAAATCATAATAGTTACAATTAATCACATTTAAGATACATTTTTAATTATTTACTAATGTATTTAGAATAATTTTTTGATAAAATAAAATTAAAAACTCTCGATTAAGAGTTATACCTCTTCGTTGAGAACCCTCTTTCGGATTATATGTTAATCCTTGAAGGGATGGTCTTTTGGAATGAAATAAAGCTATATGATGTGGTAAAGGAAGCTATAATGATATTATTTTATGTCTAAGATGAAATATAAGGATAAAAATGTGTGAAAAATAGAAGATAAGAGGTTCTCTTTTATATGGGAGGGAAGGGGCACCCTTAGAATTAATAAAAATATTAAAATAACAATGGGTCAATCTCATTATAAATTATTACATGGCCATATATTGGAATAAAAATGTGATAAGGTTTATATATCACAAAACAATGAAATTTATATAGGTTTTGGATTATTTTTAATCCTTATACTATTTATTAACCCCTTAGTATTCAAATGTTAACCATAATCATGGTAATGATCTTTTCAATATTAAAGGGACATAATTGTACTCATAAGATGAAAATTGGATCATACATATCAAAATGTAAGATATTTTAGACCATTTATTATCCAAATTTTCCAATTTTAATATTTTTATGATTTTTAATTAATTTAATAAATATTATTTTTATAAAATATCATTAATGTCATTTTTGATACTTTTCATTTTATTTGAATTTAACGTCAATAAGAATGTAATGGAATTAAAAAATATACCTTTAAAAAACTCTAATATGTTATAATAGTCTATAAAATTATAATTACCCAATAATTCAACCAAATTTTTTTCTTTTAATAATTTTAAAATTATTTATTTTACTTTTCTATAACTTGAATAAATACTATGGTAACATTACGTTATCATTTAAGATATTTATTAAATCATTAAAGAATAAAAAATTAATTAACATGATAAAATAACTAATTTATGTTTCAAATAAAAACTTATAACTAAAACTATACCCTTTTACCCTTGTATAAAAATATTAAAAATACTATAGTTAAAAAAGTGACTTTTTATATTTATTCTTTTCTTAAATTAATATAAACGTCATAATCAACAAAAAATGGAACCAAGGGGAAATATATTTGAGACATGGATTGAAATGGACCAAATACACTCATTTTAGAGGATATAGGAATGTTTTAGAGAAATTTTAAATCCTTTTCCCATGGTTTTAACCCTATTTTACCTATTTTACCCTTACCGAGGTGAAAATAATTATCAAGGTAACTATTCATAACGACTAAAGATAATTGTGATATATTTAAAAAAAATTGAAACTAATGATTCCAAATATGGAATTTATTTTTAAATATTAATTCTGTAATAATGACAGAAATTAATTTTAATATAGATACATAAAATGCAACGAAAACTATTTATGAGAAAAATATTTTTTTATGTATAAAATTAGATTTACCCTTATCCAACATCTATAAAAAACATTAGTTGAATGTTAAAACATTTTATTGAATATATAATATATATTTGGTATTAAAATCATTCACCAATAGTGATTAATTTAGTATATTGGGATGAAAACACATTATGTGTACAAAAATATATTTTCCAAAAAAACATTTCATTTAATTTCAAATGATTTTTTTTAATTTATAATAAATTGATAACAAACTAATTAATTTTATAAATGTGTAAGATATAAAAAAATTAATTAATATAGTCTTATTAATTCCCCCCAATTTAATTGATAGGCAATAACTTTCACATTAAATAATAATAACTTAATAATATATCATTGTTTGTTTACAAACAGTGTTGCGTGTATCACTAGCTATCCACGAAATTAAATTTATTTAAAAAACAAATTTATAAAATCTCATGGTGTTACATTATGACCCATTGAAATTAATTTCTACCTAAAAATTCTATCACATTAGTATAAACAAATGAGTATCTCTATATTTTATCACATCCCCAGGATCTAGAGTAGTTTATTCAATTTTCTGATTCCTTCAATGAACTTTATCCAAGTGAGTAGTCCAATTCCATAGTAATTTATCTCTATGGTCCAATATTTGAACTAGTTAGTCTTCATAGAAAATATCATGCTCTAGTGGTACAACCACTATGTTCAGTACATATAAAGGGTCAGGTATATACTTCCTAGAGAGGGATACATATAACACACATGAAATTGAGAGAGGTTTGGTGGAAATGTCAACTTATAAGGTACCATCTCTAATAGATAAAAAATTTTAAATCGGTTAATATACCTATGGATATAATTTATTCTCTTTCAATATTTCATAACCCTCTTCTATGGATAATTTCATTGAAATACTTTATCACTAACCTTGAATGGATAAGAATGAATATGAATTGATATGAATGTGTCTTCCATTTCCTCAACTAGATCAGGTCCCAATTGACTTATTTCTCCAAATTCATCTCAAAACATTAGATTTCTACACTTATTTAAATAGAGGGTTTCATAAGGGGCCTTCTAAATGCTCAACTGAAATCATTTTTTATAAGAAAAATTGAATATAGGAAGTTGTTAATAACAACTACCTTTGAAATACATTGACCTATATTTTGGTATATCCTCTAGGGTTTGAAGGTTTATCTGATATTTTCCATATTTCTGAGGATGATAAGTTGTACTGAAACTAAACTATATATCCAAATCCTAAAAAATATTTCTCCAGGACATCGAGGAGAACATCATAACCCAATTAGATAAAATAGAATTTGGTAATCCATGCAGTTTTACCGCATACCTAATATATATCCAGGTAAATTAATCAAGAGATAAATCATATATAACGAAAATGAATTGTGATGAATTTTTAAGGTAGTAAACTATAACCAAAATACCATTATGACCTTCAGATATTTTGGTAAGTCTAATGAAAAAAATATCTGGTGATGTTTTACCATTACTATTATGGTATCATAAATAGTTATAATATCCCCTTATTCTTATGTCTCTCATAATTGTCTTCCTAAAATACAAAGAATAGGGACACATACTCTATAATATATGTCTTCGTGTTTTTCTTCTATAAATACCCTTTAAAATATCTATACATATTCAAACTTATAGTATGAATAGATAATGTTGGACTATTATATTTATCCAATAGATCCTTCATTAAATCTATTATTTATGGGAAACATTCATGGTTCTTAATCCATATCATTCCATCACAATCAGTGTTGAACCAAAGAACATTTCTAAACTTCTTCCACAGTTTTACATCCTCTTTCTGCTCTACTTTAATCATCACATCGATAGATGTTAGAACAAACATTTGATAAAGATAAGAGTTCTTCACTTCCCTAGCTATTTTTATATCCAAAATTTTAAAATGTCTAAATATTAGATCTATTTTTATACCTATCATAGATAATATAGTGTGATCCTTTTGACTCAAAGTATCGGACACCTTGTTCTATTTATTAGGTTTATAATGTCTTGAGAATTTATAATCATTAATCAACTCTAACCATATTCTATGGAGTTTATTATACTCTTTTTTAGTAAATATATACTTTAAAATTTTATGATAAATTTATATATCACACCTCTCTTCATGAAGATAATGACTCTATATCTTTAATGAAAAAATCACTACTACTAAATCTAAATCATGAATTGTAAAAATTCTCTCATTAGACTTAAATTTAGGTGATGCATAAGATATCACCATATCATTTTGCATGAGGATTCATCCCGTTGGATTCTTTGATGTGTCATATAATATCAAAAACCCTTATTCACTATATAGAAGTGTAATAACATGCTCACCAACTAACCATCTCTTTAGTTATATACTATTTTCCTCACATTTATATATCCAAAGTACCTTTGATCCCTTTCAAGTTAACTTGGTCAGTGGACTAGATAGCCATGTTAAATTATCCAAAAACCATTTACAATATCTTCCCAAACCAAGAAAACTATGTATCTTAGTCATTGTGGTTGGTTTGGGCAAATTTTTAATCACTTTTTCCATTTATAGATCCACCGATATACCATATTTTGATATTATACGACACAAAAATTTTACCTCTTTATCCAAAATTCACACTGTATAAATTTTTCATACAAATTCTCTTTCTATAGAGTCTTAAGAAAAATCAATAAAATATATTCAGGTTCTTCTTTACTCTTTGAATATATAATAATATCGTCTATAAAGAATCCCACAAATTGATCAGGGTAATATCTAAATACTATATTCATTAAATCTATAAATATAAGAGTGGCATTAGTAAAACCAATGGACCTAAATATAAATTCATGTTATCTATAAATTATATGGAATGTTTTTTTGGGTTTATACTCATATTTTACCCTTAATTTATGTTATCTATAATGAAGTTCAATCTTGTAAAAGTACTAATATTTGTGCAGTTGAGAAAACATGCCATCAAACTGGGTGGTGGATACTTTTCCTTGATAGTGGTCTTGATAAATGCCTAATAATCAATATAAAGTGGCATTGATCCATCCTTATTTATAAAAAATATAATTGGGTCACCCCAAGGTGATGAACATTTCCAAATAAATTTCCTATCAATATTATTCTAGAGTTTTATATTTAATTCATGGAACTCAATCTTGTCCATTCTATATGGATTCATGAAAATATGGGTAGAACTAGGAGCAAGTTCAATTAAAAATCAAACATCATGATTCTATAGATGAATAGGTGACACTTTTGGAAAGAAATCAAACTCTAACATAATTGGTATATCTTCGATGTTCTGTTTCTTCCAAACTATATGAGATAAACACCCCATGTAAATTTGAATTAATACACATACATTGGACTCAATTTCCCTTTAATGTTAATATTTTTCACCAAATCGATATATATTTTTATTTTTCTTTTATAATATCAAATATAAAATCCCTTAAACATAAATTATTTTAATATTTATGTAAATAAATCTAATTCATTCCCAAAATGACATTAACTTTTAATAAAGAGATAATAACTTGATATAAATGAATAATATTTCCAAAAACATCAATCTGAATAGAATCAAATATATTACATGTTATCATCATACCATTAAGGGTTTTCCGGAATATTCTATATCTAATAATTGTGGTGGTATCGTGATACCTTTAAAAAAATTCTTATATAAAATAGTGGGTAAATCTAGAATCCAATAATACATTAGTTATTATAGAGTAGGTGGTATGTGTGCCTTTCACCACTTTTTTATCATACTCTATATCATTAATAGTGGTAACATGATATTCACCTTTATCATTTGTATTAAGATGTTACAAACGTCTATCTTTGTTATTAACCTTTGAGTATGATCACTAGTAAGCATATTTCTCATACTCATTTCATTTGAAACACTAGAATCTAGGTGGTGAATTTTTTTGGTTCTTTATCCCAATAATTAGAAAAATTCTTCTTCCCATTAACATAGTATTTGATTGCCCAATGACCTTCCATTCTACACAAAAAACATTTAACAATCCACTTTAGAAAATTTCCACCATTTTTACTTCCACACATCGAGCATAAGGTAAATATCATCTTCTCCTCTCCATATATTTTATAATTTTCATTGAATTCCATCTTTATTTTCTTATCAAAACTATGAAATTGATGGGTAACTCTAATTTCCATTTCATCCTTGAGATCACATTGAATAATTTCTTTATAGATACTAAAGTCCCTTATGTATAATTCCATTTAAAAACATAGTTTTTAATCCATTTAAAAACCATTTAATATTAACTTCATGTTATATGATAATACCATAAGGATTCCTCAGTGCTCTTGTAAAATTTACATCATGTGTACTATCAGATTCATCATCCTTCTACTTTAGATCAAGGAATTACTTATCCATTTTCATATGAGGAGTAAGAGGAAAGTACATATGGAAAAATATTCTCTAAAACTCAACCTACTCCATAAATTAAATTTATTCCTCGTGCCTCATGTTCAAGATAATAGGTTGTTATTGATTTGATTCACCTTCTTGATGATAGACAGACAAAATAACTATTTCATGTTTCGAATATGAGAGAATGGAAAATATTATTTACAAGGTATTTAACTATTTCTCAATAACTGATGGAATAGTGTAACCATGAGAATAAGGTGTATCTTTCCTCACGAAGGACTCAATATAACATTGTTCAATTTTTTTCTAATTTAGAAGATCATCATTATTAATATCTTTAGAAATTTTTTCAATAATAGAAACAATATTTTTCATACCAAGTCCTGTAACATTTGGTTCCTCAGGTGGAAAGTCATTTCATTGTTTTTCACATTTAATATTAACATGATTTCTTCAAGTTCCAATCATTGTTAAAAAATAGAAATTATAATGTGAGAAATAATAATCATGGTGGGAAACTAAATAATCATGAAACTTCATTTATAGAATTTTTGAATCATGATACATTATTTTAAATATATGATAGCTCATATTTAACAAATATCATACATGGTAATCATCTATTTAAATAATTATTGATGGTTTTTAAAAAAAATATGAATTTAACCAAGCATATCCCATAATGGTTCAAACTAAGTCCACTCATATTATCTAGAGAGGGATGTTTTACTTAAGAAACCCATATTCGTTATTTAAAATGAAATTAGGCATTCTCATATACATAGAATTATCCTAAGGGGTCTTACTAAACATTTCTCATCCTAGATTCCAGTGGAAATTAAATCATTATCTTATACAAATTTAAGAAACACATACTTTTCATATACAAATACCACATCATATTAGATGAATATTCAATACATAACAATATAATCAATCGTAAAATCATATATGTATCATATAATTAGAAACATGGATACAAAAACAACTTATTCATAAAATATCTACATCATCACCCACTTAATTATTCATAACATTTACCCTTTATACATACCACACATAAAAACATCATTCATGTTCAATTAAAAGGAAACATAATTAATTATGAGATCATATGCTCAGTAAAGAAAAATAAGGGAGATATCAATGATCACATAAATATAATATGATAATAGGGGTATGAAAACATGAGATTTACATTTAAATACGATTTCCTATATATCATAGATATTAATCTCATGTCCTGTAAAAAATCTTGGAAGTTTTTAAGACATTAATCATAATAGAATAAAATAACATAATATATGGGAGAATAACTATGGAATAAGATAAATATTTTTACCCTAGAAATAAGAAAAGAAAATCATTTCCTTATTAGATACATATCACTAAAAATACTATCATAGTGGATATGGTTAAATCCTTATTCTATCATATTAGTCAAGGTTTACTCCCAAGACTATCATAGTAGAAATGTTCCCTTACTAAACTAGTTTAACTCTTCATTCAAGTCCTATTTATCTCATGATATATACATCTTTACCCAATGAATTAAAGGGATATATAATTTTGGGACACCTATCACATAATGAAAACCTTACATATGTGTCCTAGAAATTCATAAAATATTCATCATCTTATAACCTAAGAAAAATAAATAGGCTTTGTAAACATTTCATCATGGAAAAATAAGTGGGAAATAAATGGGTTTTATAAACATTTCATCAATTCATCATAGAAGAAAATTTGGAAAAGGAATGGGTTTTCTAAAAATCTTGTCATTATAATCATAAAACATCCACCGAAAAAATAATTATGGTTTCATAGGATCATATCCCTAGTCAATATAAAATTAAATCATAGGATTTCATCTTAGATAAAAAATTACACTAAAAGATCACATAAAATATTTCTTAAATAAAATACCCTTATCACTTGGAATTTACTTGTTTAAAATAAGAAAATTTCCAAAATATTAAAGGAAAAATTATCTTTTAGAATAATGTTTAAAGAATTTAAAGTAATAATCAAATAATTTTTTTGTCATGATGGTAGTAAATTTTTTTCATGACTTTAATTTTAAAATAAAAAATTCATTTCATAGTTTTGTAAAGAAAAATTCAAAAAGTACTTTCATCAGAGAATCACTAAAATATTCATATTAACCAATTTTTGAAAATTTCATAATGGGTAAAAATTACTTTAAAAAATGTTATTATAATATTATAAATACATTAATTTTTTTTTGAAAACATAGATATTGAAGAAAATGTATTTTCTACCTAAGAGATAAATTAAGTTAGTTTTCCTTAAAAATATTATTTTGGTATCTTGTGTTCATAAAATGAAAATGAATCTAAAATATGTAATTTATAAAATTAAACATAGAAGATTAAAATTCATGAGTTTGTTGAGATATGGACTACAATATTTTATCTTTAGAACATAATCATAAATAATCATGATAAAAAATGAGATAGTAATGTAAAACTCTTACCTCAAGTATCATATTTCTACATTCCCATTTGGAAATTCAATATAGGAAAAGTATATTTATTATACATATATTCAAAAAAATATAATCATATATATCATATAATATATTATTTTTTTATAAAATATTATCCATAATTTATTAAAAATTCTTTATTAAAATCAATGTTCTAGTTGATAACTGTTTCATTTTCTATGCATGTTTTGGTTTTGAATATCGATATTTATACTTGTTTCGTGGTTACATAAAATAAATAATATAAAACAAGGTGTTAATATAATATATATTAATTATATACATATATATACATATATTATTACATAAAATTTATAGATATAAAAATTAATTACACTCTTCATGGAAATGGTAGGTTATACATATGCATGATTGTTCATTGTGTCTTTTGAGGAATAGAATGAGAGAATGTTAAATAATAATTAAAATTTTATAGAATCATAATAAACTCATAAGTAAAATTTATATTTCATAAATACATCATTATAACAATATAATTAAATTTGTGATGAAAAATGAATTACATTGCTAAGCGGAGACGGTAAGTCATACATACACTTGAGTGATGTTTTCACTTTCCGCGGGATGAGAAGAAGGTGGATAATGTTTGTTACATCATAATAATAAAAAATTAAATATTTTTAAAGTTAAATAATATATTATTTTAGATGGTATGAAATGTATTGGGATTGTTTGAAAACAAAATAACATTGATAATCCATAATTAAGAGTGGTACCCCCTCGTGGAAACCCCTCTTTGGGAAAACACCTTAATCCTTGAAAGGATGGTGTTTTGGAAATAAATGAAGTTGTCGGATTTTCTGAAGTTAGATATGAAGCTATTATGGTTTGAATTGGATAATATATAATTATAAAAACGTTTTAGTATGAGAGGATAACATTTCAGGTGAGTCAAGGGGAACTCTTTGAATTACAAAAAAGATTAAAACATAAATGAACCATTCAAATGGAAAATGGTTTTAAATGGATATAGATTTGAATAAATATATTATAAGTTCTAAATATAATGATAAAATTATATTTACATTGGTTTTTATTTATTATAAACCTTATCATTATTTATTAACTACTTGGTAACCAATTTTAACCATAACAGTGGTAGCGATTTTATCAATATTAAATGGTTTTAATTTGACTTCTAATGTGAAATTGTTCCCTCAAATTGTAATGGGGAGAAAAATTATAATATATCATATCCACCTTTTCCTATTTAAATGTTTTATGATTTTGAAAATTTTTAAATAAAAATTTTTTCAAAAAATATCATTAATATCATTATTGACAATTTTCATTTAATTTGACTTTAAAGATAGTAAAATAGAAATGTAATTTGAACATAATCCTTTCAAAAAAAACTAATATGTTACATTAATCATCAAATCTTATGTAACACAATAATTTATCAATGTTTTATTACTTTTTATATTTCTAAAATGATTTATTTTAATTTTTTATAAATTTTATAAATATTGTTTCATTATTGCATAAACATTTAAAGTAATTAATTAATAACTAAAAATTAAAAATAAATTTCCGTGGTAAAAAATTAATTCAAATTTAAAATAAACCCTTATAATTTATATTATATTATTTTTATCTTTATATAAAAATATTATAGATATTTAATTTAAGAGAGTGTCATTTAGTATTTATTCATTTTCTTAATTAATAAAAATGTCATAATCAAATAAAAATAGAGAAATAGAAATATATTGGAGAATTGGATGTAAATAGATTAAATAAACTCATCTAATAGGAAAAATGAAATTTATAGTGAAATATTAAAGCCTATTCTCAAAGTTTAAAACCTTTTATACTTGATTTACCCATGCCGAGTTGATAAATACTTAACATTGTTACTATTTCTAATGACCAAAATAAAAAAGAAACATATTTATCAATTTTTCATATCATAATTCAAAATATCTTATTAATTGCACATGATTAAATGTAAAAAAGTGTAAAATATTAATTTTAATATAAATGTGTAAAAAACAATGAAAACTGCTTTTTAGAAAAATACATTTTAAGCATAAAACTGAATTTATCCTCATCATGTGACTAGAAAAAACATTAAATGAATGTTAAAAATTTATACTGAATATATAATATAAACTTTTAAATAAAATCATTCACTAATTGAGATTAAATTAATTTGTTATGATAAATACACATTGTTCCTACAAAAATAGATTTTTTAGAAAAAAATCATTTATATTCAAATGAATTTTTTTAGTTTATTCTAAATTTATACCCAATGAATTAATATTTTACATGTTTAAATAATATATTTTCCATAATTAAGTTAGTCATATTCATACCTTCCAATCCAATGGTTATGTAATATTTATAATGTTAAATAATAATATTTCAATAGTATGTCATTGTTTGTATGAACTTGGTGTTGTGTGTATCAAAAACTAACAAAGAAATTAAATTTACTTAAAAAATAAATATATCATAAAATTTTGGGGTGTCACAATATACATAAAACCAATCTTAAAATGAACAATATAAAATATTAAAATATTATTATTTAAATATAATTGTTATATATTTGTAATACTTTTGGTGGGTATTAATAGGAATAATAGTATTATGAAACATATGTAGAATGATTTTCTAAAATAAAATTAATAATCAATGATAACTTTACTATTAATTTTTTCAAAATTAATATAAAACCTTTTGAATGTAAAAGCGATATTTTCATAAAAAATATTTATGCAATGTATTTTTAGATCAATATATTAAATTAATCACCATTTATAAATGATTATAATAATATATGTAGATTATATATTCAATTTAATGAAATAACATTCATTTAATAATGTTTATTGTGAAAGTAATGAGAATAAATCCATTTTATGCTTCAAAAAGACATTTTCATTAAAAATTGTTTTTATTTCATTTTGTGCATGAATATTATAATTCATTTTTTACCCTTTTAAAAATTTTAATCAAAAAATGGATTTAATTTTTGAAATAAAAACTTCATATTTGTATTTGGATTTTATTTTAATTTTTCTAGAAAGATTTATTTCTCAGTGAATAGTAAAAAAATGCCCATTTTTTTACTATCATTTATTTTCATTAAATCATGTAATTTGAAATTTTAATTATGTTTTGGATTTTGTTTAAAATAAACATAAGATCTATATAATTAAACATAATCAAAATAATTCTTTATGAATAAAAATTAAATTTTATTTTGGAAAAGCAATTTTCTAGAAACTATTTATCATTACGTTTTACATGATTATATTAAATGTAATTTCTTCCACTTCTATAAATTAAATATTTAAAAATTGTTTTTTATTTAAAACTAGGTGGTTAAAATTTGGTAAATTCTTCAATTTAATTTTTAGTTATTATTAATAGAAACCATGGTAAGGGTTTATCACTACGGTAATGGCTAATAGAGGACAAATATGGTTAAAACTATGGGACAAGGACTGAAAATCAACCCAAAACCATCTTTTATTTCCTTTTATGAGTTTAATAATACCAAAAATCATATATTTCAAAAAATGGAATTTTTTTGCCACATGATGCATATTTTGACCTTTTTATTATTTTAAGTTAAGATAAATTTTAAAATGGCACTCTCTCTTGGTTAATATCTAGAATATGTTTTCATGCGGTTAAAAAGAATATATAAATGATTAAAAATTGTTTTTTTGAATATTAATAATTTTTTTATTATATTAATTTATTTTTAATTTTTATAGATTAAATAATTAGATTGAATGTTTACACAATGCTGACACAATGCTTATGTAAGCAGTAGAAAAATTAAATAAATGATTTAAAAAAATAAAAGTAAATTAGTTTTGATGATTAATGGTTTCCCCAAAATTTATTGGATAATTATAATTTATAATTTTTTGGTAAATATTGTATATTATAATTAAATTGTTATCAGTATTCCATTAAAATCAAGACATATGAATAGTCCTGAAAATCACCTTAAGTGGTATTTAAAGATTAAATTTTTTTTAAATCATTAATTTTTTTTAAAAACCTATTTTGATTAAAATTTATGTTAAATTATCAATAATATCATTAATTGTTACTTTAAGTTCCACTAGTAATTTTTTGAATGATATTCATGGCCCTTAAAGGCTGAGAAATGTGTTATCGTGGTTGTGGTTAAACTGTAACACCCGAGACTTTTATGTGAAATATTTTGTTTTTATGTTATATAAATCATCAAAGGAATATTTTACTACACACAACACTAGCTTGGATTTCTTTACATGTAATCGCGACCTTCCTCGATAGCTTGCATCGTACGCAATACCGAGTTTCACTAAACAACGATATGTTATTAAAATATTATTAAAACTAGCCGTTATGAATAGTAATAACCACTTATTAAAATTTTATAATTTTTTTTTCAAAATGGACTTTATTTTTGGATTCGGAATGTCAAAATTATCCTAGGGTGAAATTTTGGTATTTTTCTGAAAACATTCAATTTTTGATAAATAGTGAAGCCACTAAGTGGTAGTTAAAAAAACTGAATTTTTCATAAAACTTAATTTTACCGCTTCTGTGAGTGTAATTTCGAAAATTGGAGAGACACGGTTAAAATCACGGACTAAAATGTGGTTCAATGAGATGAAAATAATTTTTGGTGAATAGTAACTTTTTACTTTTAGTTACCACGGCTAAAAGTAAATAGGGTAATTAAGGGTAAAAATGATATTATTATTACACTAACACATGTCCTAATTCTATTGTACAAGTGTAATTCTACCAAAAACAACCTTAGGAAGAAAATAAGACCATTTAGGCCCACTTGGATTAGATTAGGACATTTATTATTAATTTATTTAAAGAAGGGTTAAATAGTTAAAATCAAAGTTTAATAAGTAAATCATTTTAATATGGGGTAATACATAAGATAAATTCGATTATAAATATTCATTAGAAAGATAAAAATATTTCCTACATAATGATATTTTATTTGTAATTTTTAGACATTAAATAATTTAATTTATTTATGACACAATGATGATGCAGTAATTATCTTATTAGTGAAATATTGACATAATTGATGTTATAAATACCCAAATAAATGTAATTTGAGAATTTTTATGAATTCCACTAATTTTCTAGGTCAATATGACATGTTAGTATTGATTTAATTAACTTTTTTCTAACTAATAATTCTATTATGATTTTCAAAAAAATCAATTACCAAATAGTGTCAAAATTGACATAAAATAGTTTTTAAAACAAATTTTATATTATTAATTGTTATTTTATTCCTAAAAATCTAAGGTTCGTCCAAATGACTTATATAAGGCTATATATATTAATAATAAACAACTTGGGGTTCGTTTGGCTTGATATAGTAAGTTTATTAACCTTATAGTGTAAGAAAACAAGAAGACACGGTAAAAGTTAAATTATCTAACTTAAAGTTAAATCTAAATGATAAGGTTAAAATTGATACCTAAACTTGTCTAAATTCTATTGGATGAGAGGATTTAGACCCATACCCACCTTAGCTTCTAAATAAATTAATTTGGAGCTATTTAAAACCGAAATTGACTTTATAATAAAATAATATTTTTAGTTTTTCCAAAGGAGCCCCTCTCCTCCCTTATAAAAGGGCACCTCATCCCCCTCTTCCTCACACCACTTTGAGCCTTCAATCTCGGCCAACCCCTGCCAATTTATCCTCTCCACTTCCCTAGAAACATCCTAGAGGTTCTGGTCTTCCTCAGAGACCAATTTTAGTGCCCTAAGAGGAGGTCTCAAAGAGGTGCTTCAAAGAAGAGGTAATTTCCATTACCGATTCTTTCATCTTTATATCTTCTTCAACTTCTTCTTCTTTAGTTGTTTAATTATTAAGTAATAACATCAGTATCACTCATATACTTATTTGTTATTATAAGTATGAAACAACCCTAATTCACCATCTATCCATCCTATGGAAAAATAAACCACCACGCGTGCTTACGTATGGAATACCGTCTCCACGTCGTGGTGTAATCTATTTTCCAGCACCACCTTACTTGGAGGGGTATAATGGTGTAAATAATGACTATATATGACTATTATAAATTGACACTGATTCTGAAATAGTATACATACACTCCAATACAATTCAACGATCATAGGAATGATATTATCACTTGTGTGTACGTATGGAATACCGTCTCCACAATGTGATGCCACTCGTTCTACATGATCTTAATTTCATAATGATTATATATATGAAATGAAATGAATGAATGTGATATATATTACACTAATAACATTATGGTAATGAGGTATCTATATCCTAAAGAGATGAATAAGAATTTATTCGACAAAACACGCATAAGAACAAAAAGTTATAAACACCCGAATAACAAGTAGCAATGAAATATTACTACTAAGAAGCTAATAATATGACCATATATGATATCATAAAAATAAGTATGATTCTGGAATAAGTCAATAACATTATTTAAATCATTATACAGGAGGTTCGGACACCTACGAAGCAAAACGGACCTAAGGTAAGGGAAATATCACAATCTCATTTTTATCCGAGATTGTTTATACTTTGGTATTTAATGGGGTGTATTTTATCATCCACATCCATGTTCCCTCAATATGTAATATTGTTTCCATCCACTTACAATAGTTTAAATCCAATTTTACCCCTCGGTGAGATTTTAGTAAATGATATGAAAGGAATCTTTTGTCATTTTCGTATGAGGTACTTTTTTACTTTCTGACAAAAGTACAAGAAGAATGTTTTTTTTAACTTATACAGCATGAATGGATTTTTCAAAAATTACTTCTAAGAAGCTTCATTTAAAAGTTTTCAAGTTTATTTTTAATCAACTTCTTTTAGTTTAAAACAGTATGACATGTTAAGAAAGGAAAATGTTTTTAGGTAGAAAGGATATTTTCCTCAAGAATGGAGTTCAAGTGTATTATAAAAATTATTTTCCATCTACGATAATATAGGGTTCCGTTTATATCCCTATTATTACATGGATTTGATTATGTTGTGATGGAAATATTTTTATGAATTATTTTATCTTATATTAGTTGTTTTATGATGTCACGATGTTTAAGATTCCCATTTTTACTACATGGGTTATGAAATGATGTATGATTTATGATTTTGTGGCACACATAAGAATGGTATCATTATGAGATGGGTGGGACCTATATCTCCCTCCAATTAATTGGGTAAAGATTTTATATCTCATGAGATAGACATGGCTGGAACGGTAGGTTATACTGGTTCAGTGAAACAGGACTGAAATGAGGAGTGAACTCGGTTCAGAAAGGGACTTTGTCCACTAAGTTAGTCTTGGCAATGAGTGTTGACTAATAAGAAATGATTCTATATGATTATGTGTGTATGCCACAAATTTTCATGTTTTAAGTTATGATTATTGGGATTCCATTTCACTACTATGATTTATCCCATTTTATGAAATTATGCTCTCTTTTGGAGGTTAATATTTCCAAAAGTTATGTTCTTATGAATATGATGTGATTGATATTTCTTTTGTTTACCCTTACTGAGAATTTGATCTCACCCTTTTGTATGTTTTCTTTCCCCAGGTCAGGATGAAGGTTATTAAGTAAGATATGCCAAAAGGGACTATAGATATGATGAAATAAATGGGAGACGGTGTAGACACTTTATGAAACAGTTGTTTATGTTTTCTAGTTTCTAAAGACACCATACCTATACGGTCCTTTCGTGGTTTTTTTATATGATGTAATAAGTACACTTCAATTTTGAAGTATTGAAAATGTATGTAAAGTATGGGTCGTTATAGTTGGTATCAGAGGAAAGGTATAGTCAACCTTTGGAAACTAGGATGTGAAAGCCTTAGTAAGAACCCTAAGGATAAGTCTAATCGTATAACACAATCTTAGTGTTTTATAAATGGACATGAATAACCTAGGATAAGACCTTAAGTGTGAAATTTTATTCATGATTATGTGGTTTTCCTATTATAATTTGTGTTGCTCACACTATTCTTCTTGGTTTTAGTCAATGGATGGTACCCGAAGGAACCGTGTTAATGTGGAATGAGACGGGCAATGCAATGATTGTCCCCCTGAGCAACCAAACGTTATGGGAGCTGGAATGCAAAATCTTGTAGCCATGCTCACCCAACTTTCTCAAGCTATGAATCATGAATGACTTCCAAACGAGCAAAGGAAGGAGAAACATTCTGTTGAATCCTTCATGAGACAGCGTCCACCTTCATTCAGTGGGTCTACTGATCCATTAGTTGCTGAACAATGGATTAGTACTACTGAAAAGATATTTTATGTTCTTCAATTTTCTGAGCATGATAAAGTCATCTTAGCAGTGTATCGTTTGGAAGGTGATGCTGATCAATGGTGGAATCTTATTAAGAATACGAGGAAAAGGGATGAAATTGAGTCAATGGAATGGGATGAGTTCAAGAACTTATTTTTCAATAAGTACTTCCCTCGTATTCTCCGAACAAAGATGGAAAAAGATTTTCTTGAACTGAAGCAAAAGGATGATGAATCTGTTGGTACCTATGAAGGAAATTTTACAAGACTTGCAAGGTACGCTTCTGGTATTATTATCCAACCTGAGAGTAAGATTTATCCATTCTATAGTGGCTTAAAACAAAGTCTTTGAAGGGCCTTAGCCATAAGGGACTTCAATAGCTATGAGGAAATCGTTCGATGTGCTCTCAAAGTTGAGATGGAGATTAGAGTAACCCATCAGTCATATGGGTTTAATAAGAAGAGGAAAATGGAATTCAAAGGAAAATCTAAAGATCACACTGAAAAGAAGATGTGCTTTCCCTTATGCTCAAAGTGTGGAATGAAACATGGAGGGAGTTTTCTTAAAGGTACAAGTAAATGTTTCAAATGTGGAAAGGAAGGTCATCGGGCATTTGAATGCCGTGATAATGGGAAGAAGATGTCTAGTGATGCAAACAAAGGAAGGGATACACAGAATGAACCTACTACACTTCAATGTTTCAAGTGAAAGGAGATGGGGCATTATGCCAATAAATGCCCTAATCCAAGGGTTGATGATGATGTTCGACGTCAACAAACTCTTAAGGCTAAAGACAAAGGAATGTCACATGAAATTTCTATCAGCGATATGGAGTACGATAACGATGTGGTGAAAGGTACACTTACCATCCACTCTAAAGTAGCAAATGTTTTATTTGATTCTGGATCAACCCACTCCTTTATTTCGGAAGAATTTTCTAAGGGCATCACCGTATTACCTCAATAATTAGATGTTGAGTTAGCTGTGACAACACCTAATGGAACAACAGTCGCATCAAAAGTATAATTCTTCTCCGATCGAAGTTTGTGGGAAAATGATTCCTGTAAATCTTGTGATCCTTCCTATAGTGGAATTTGATGTGATTCTTGGCATGGATTGTCTTTCTTTATATGGAGCTCATATCAATTGCCAAATAAGGGAAGTCATATTTCATATTCCAGATCAATCTATGATCGTCTATCGATGCAAGGATGAACATAACCTTCCAGTGGAAATTTCTTCCATTTTATGGGTATTGATTCCACTAAATGAAGGTTATTTATCTCAAATGGTTGGTGAGAAACTCATGATTAAGAATATGCTCATTGTACGGGAGTTTTATGATGTATTTCCGGAGGAATTACCGGGTCTTCCACCAAATCGTGAAGTTGAGTTTTCAATAGAACTCGTACTGGGTGGTTTGCCTATTTCAAAGAAACCTTATAGAATGGACCTAATTGAGTTGCAGGAATTGAAGAAGAAACTCCAAGAGAATCTTGATAAGGGATTCATACACCCTAGTGCGTCACCTTGGGGAGCACCTGTTCTATTTGTTAAGAAGAAAGATGGATCAATGAGACACTGCATTGATTATCGATAACTTAACAAGATCACTATCAAGAAAAAATATCCTCTCCCACGCATTGATGACTTATTTGACCAACTACGCAGAGCTCAATACTTCTCCAAGATTGATCTTTGTTCAGGGTATCATCAATTAAGGGTCAAAAGGGAGGATATCCCAAAGAAGACTTTCCGTACAATGTATGGACACTATGAATTTATAGTGATGACATTTGGTCTTACTAATGCCCCTGTTATCTTCATGGATCTGTTGAATAGAGTCTTTAGAGATTATCTTGATCAATTTTTGGTAGTCTTTATAGACGATATTCTTGTCTATTCAAAGAGCAAGGAAGAACATGAAGATCATTTGAGAATTATATTGAAGACACTGAGAAAGTAGAAGATTTATGCCAAATTTACCAAGTGTAAATTTTGGCTTCAAAAAGTTTCATTTTTGGGTCACATAATCTCAAAAGAGGGGATATCTGTGGATCCAACAAAAAAAAAGGTTATTGAATGATGGTCGAGACCAACAACAGTAACCGAGATCCGATGTTTTCTTGGTTTGGATGGATTTTATCGACGTTTTGTGAAAGATTTTTCATGATTATCTAATCCACTCACAAAGATGGCTTGGAAAGGAGTTAAGTTTGTTTGGACGGAGGAATGTGAAGAGAATTTCAAGGAGTTGAAAAGAAGGTTATCCATTGCACCCGTGCTCACACTGCCTTGTAGTGGAGAAAGGTTTGTGATCTATAGTGATGCATCCAAGAAGGGATTGGGGTGTGTTCTTATGCAAAATGATATGGTGATAGCTTATGCCTCATGACAGTTGAAAATCCATGAGCAAAATTACCCAACACATGATTTGGAGTTAGCTGTGGTAATATTTGCATTAAAGATTTGGAGGAATTACCTTTATGGTGAAAGGTGTGATATTTATACTGATCATAAAAGTTTAAAGTATATTTTCACACAAAAGTAGCTGAATATGCGCCAAAGAAGATGGTGGGAGCTTATTAAGGATTACGACTGCTCAATCCATTACCACCCTGGGAAAGCAAACAAGGTGGCAGATGCATTAAGTCGACAAGACCATGCTAGTTTATCCATGATGAGGATCACAAAAGATCCAATATTTATGGATTTACAATGGATGGATCTTGGAATTATAATGGAAGGTGAAAAATCTTATCTTTATCAAATTAATGTTCAACCATCTATACATGTGAAGATTAAAGAGGCACAGAAAAAAGATGTCGAGTTACAAAATAAGGTGAGAAATGTTCCTAAATTCAACCTTGATTGTGATGGGATAATAAAGTTTAGGAATCGGGTTTGTGTTCCTCCCATCCCGGAATTAAAGAAGGAGCTGCTGGATGAGGCTCATAGTTCTTCATTCTCTATTCATCCGGGAAGCACGAAGATGAATAGGGACCTGAAAGAGTACTTATGGTGGGATGTCATGAAAAGAGATGTTGCTGAATATGTCTCTCGATGCTTGGATTGTCAGCAAATTAAAGCTAGGAGACAGAAGTCTAAGGAGATGTTACAACCATTACCCATACCCGAATGTAAATGGGAAAACATCACTATGGACTTTGTCACAGGACTTCCTAAAACATCCAAAGGCAATAATGCTATCTGGGTCATAGTTGATCGTCTTACAAAGTCTGCACACTTCATTTCTATTAGAGAGGATTTCTCTCTGGATCAGCTTGCCAGGATATATGTAAAGGAAGTGGTAAGATTGCATGGAGTACCACTTTCTATTATATCTGATTGGGATCCGAGATTTACCTCGAAGTTCTGGTAAAGTCTTCAGCATACTCTGGATACAGAGTTGAGTTTCAGCACTGCTTATCATCCTCAGACAGACGGTCAGTCTGAGAGAACAATTCAAACCCTAGAAGATATGTAGAGATCTTGCTCTATGGATTTCAAAGGTGGTTGGGATCAACACCTACCTTTGGTGGAATTTTCGTATAATAATAGCTTCCACTCCAGTATTCAGATAGCTCCTTATGAAGCTCTCTATAGAAAGAAATGTCGGACTCCAACTTGCTGGGATGAAGTTGGGGAAAGAAAGCTATTAGGACCTGATCTTGTTGATGAAATGGAAGAAAAGGTCAGATCTATTCAACAACACATAAGAGCAGCTCAGAGTCAACAGAAAAGTAATGCTGACAACCTAAGAAAAGACCTAGAGTTTGAAGTGGGTGATAAAGTGTTCTTACAAATATCTCCCTGGAAGAGGGTCGTGAGATTTGGAAAGAAGGGGAAGTTGAGCCTTAGATATATCGGTCCTTTCGAAATACTGGATCGTGTTGGGAAGGTAGCTTACAGATTGGCGCTTCCACCGAATCTCTCTCAAGTTCACGATGTGTTCCATGTATCTCTCCTGAGAAAGTACATACCTGATCCTTCACATGTACTCAGCTCAGAAGTTGTACCGCTGGAGCAAGATCTTTCTTATGAAGAACAACCGATAGTGATTCTGGATCGTAGCGAAAATGTCCTACGGAACAAGACCACTCGCTTGGTGAAAGTTTTATGGAGGTACCACCAATTAGAAGAAGCTACATGGGAGCTTGAGGATATGATGAGGGAGAGGTATCCTCATCTGTTTGTTACAAAGTGACGAATTTCGAGGACGAAATTCATTTTAAGGGGGGTAGAATGTAACACCCAAGACTTTTATGTGAAATATTTTGTTTTTATGTTATATAAATCATCAAAGGAATCTTTTACTACACACAACACTAGCTTGGATTTCTTTACACGCAATTGCGGCCTTCCATGATAGCTTGCGTCGTACACAATACCGAGTTTCACTAAACAACGATATGTTATTAAAATATTATTAAAACTAGCCGTTATGAATAGTAATAACCACTTATTGAAATTTTATAATTTTTATTTTTCAAAATTGACTTCATTTTTGGATTTGGAATGTCGAAATTATCCTAGGGTGAAATTTTTGTATTTTTCTGAAAACATTCAATTTTTGATGAATAGTGAAACCACTAAGTGGTAGTTAAAAAAACTGAATTTTTCATAAAACTCAATTTTACCGCTTCTGTGAGTGGAATTTCGAAACTCTGAGAGACACGGTTAATATCAAGGACTAAAATGTGGTTCAATGAGATGAAAATAATTTTTGGTGAATAGTAACTTTTTACTTTTATTTACCACGGTTAAAAGTAAATAGGGTAATTAAGGGTAAAAATCATATTATTATTACCCTAAAACATGTCCTAATTCTATTTGACAAGTGTAATTCGACCAAAAACAACCTTAGGAATAAAATATGACCATTTAGGCCCACTTGGATTAGATTAGGACATTTATTATTAATTTATTTAAAGAAGGGTTAAATATTTAAAATCAAAGTTTAATAAGTAAATCCTTTTAATATGGGGTTATACATAAGATAAATTCGACTATAAATATTCATTAGAAATCTAAAAATATTTCCTACATAATGATATTTTATTCGTAATTTTTAGACATTAAATACTTTAATTTATTTATGACACAATGATGATGCAGTAATTATCTTATTAGTGAAATATTGACATAATTGATGTTATAAATACCCAAATAAATGTAATTTGAGACTTTTTATGAATTACACTAATTTTCTAGGTTAATATGACATGTTAGTATTGATTTAATTAACTTTTTTCGAACTAATCATTCTGTTATTATTTTCACAAAAAACAATTACTAAATTGTTTCAAAATTGACATAAAATAGTTTTTAAAACACATATTATATTAGTAATTGTTATTTTATTCCTAAAAATCTAAGGTTCAACCAAATGACTTAGATAATTCTATATATATTAATAATAAACAACTTGGGGTTCTTTTGGCTTGATATAGTAAGTTTATTAACCTTATAGTGTAAGAAAACAAGAAGACACGGTAAAAGTTAAATTATCTAACTTAAAGTTAAATCTAAATGATAAGTTTAAAATTGATACCTAAACTTGTCTAAATTCTATTGGATGAGAGGATTTCGACCCATACCCACCTTAGCTTCGAAATAAATCAATTTGGAGCTATTTAAAACCGAACTTGACTTTATAATAAAATAATATTTTTAGTTTTTCCAAAGAGGCCCCTCTCCTACCTTATAAAAGGGCGCCTCCTCCCCCTCTTCCTCACACCACTTTGAGCCTTCAAGCTCGGCCAACCCCTGCCAATTTCACCTCTCCACTTCCTTAGAAATATCCTAGAGGTTCTGGTCTTCCTCAAAGACCAATTCTAGTGCCCTAAGAGGAGGTCTCAAAGAGGTGCTTCAAAGAAGAGGTAATTTCCGTTACCGATTCTTTCATCTTTATTTCTTCTTCCACTTCTTCTTCTTTAGTTGTTTCATTATGAAGTAATAACATCAGTATCACTCATATACTAATATGTTATTATAAGTATGAAACAACCCTATTTCACCATCTATCCATCCTACAGAAAAAGAAATCACCGCGCGTGCGTACGTACGGAATACCGTCTCCACGCCGTGGTGTAATCTATTTTCCACCACCACCTTACTTGGAGGGGTATAATGGTGTAAATAATGACTATATATGACTATTATAAAGTGATACGGATTCTGAAATAGTATACATACACTCCAATACAATTCCACGATCATAGGAACGATATCATCACTCGTGCTACGTACGGAATACCGTCTCCACGATGTGATGCGACTCGTTCTACATGATCTCAATTTCATAATGATTATATAAATGAATTTAATGAATTAATATGATATATATTACACTAACAAAATTCTGGTAATGAGGTATCTATAACCTAAAGAGATGAATAAGAATTTATTCGACAAAACATGCATAAGAACAAAAAGTTATAAACACCCGAATAACAAGTAGCAATGAAATATTACTACTAAGAAGCTAAGAATATGACCATATATGATATCATAAAAATAATTATGATTCTGGAATAAGTCAATAACATTATTCAAATCATTATACAAGAGGTTCGGACACTTACGAAGCAAAACGGACCTAAGGTAAGGGAAATATCACAATATCATTTTTAACCGAGATTCTTTATACTTTGGTATTTACTGGGGTGTATTTTATCATCCACATCCATGTTCCCTCAATATGTAATATTGTTTCCATCCACTTACAATAGTTTAAATCCAATTTTACCCTTCGGTGAGATTTTAGTAAAAGAAATGAAAGGAATATTTTTTCGTTTTCGTACGAGGTACTTTTTGACTTTCCGACAAAAGTACAAGAATAATGTTTTTTTAACTTATACGACATGAATGGATTTTTAAAACATTACTTCCAAGAAGCTTCATTTAAAAGTTTTCAAGTTTATTTTTAATCAAATTCTTTTAGTTTAAAATTGTATGACATGTTATGAAATGAAAAATGTTTTTAAGGTAGAAAGGATATTTTCCTCAAGAATGGAGTTCAAGTGTATTATCAAAATTATTTTCCATCTAAGATAATATAGGGTTCTGTTTATATCCATATTATTACATGGATTTGATTATGTTGTGATGGAAATATTTTTATGAATTCATTTATCTTATTTGAGTTGTTTTATGATGTCACGATGTTTAAGATTCCCATTTTTACTACATGGGTTATGCAATGATGTATGATTTATGATTTTGTGGCACACATAAGAATGGTATAATTATGAGATGGGTGGGACCTATATATCCCTCCAATGCATTTGGTAAAGATTTTATATCTCATGAGATAGACATGTCTGGAACGGTAGTTTATACCGGTTAAGTGAAACAGGACTGAAACGAGGAGTGAACTCGGTTCAGAAAGGGACTTTGTCCACTAAGATAGTCTTGGCAATGAGTCTTGACTAATAAGAAATGATTCTATATGATTATGTGTGTATGCAACAAAGTTTCATGTTTTAAGTTATGATTATTGGGATTCCATTTCACTACTATGATTTATCCCATGTTATGAAATTATTCTCTCTTTTGCAGGTTAAGATTTCCCAATGTTTTGTTCTTATGAATATGATGTGATTGATATTTCTTTTGTTTACCCTTACTGAGCATTTGAGCACACCCTTTTGTATGTTTTCTTTCCCCAGGTCAGGATGAAGGTTATTAAGTAAGATATGCCAAAAGGGACTATAGATATGATGAAATAAACGGGAGGCGGTGTAGACGCTTTATAAACATGTTGTTTATGTTTCCCAGTTTCTAAAGACACTATACCTATACGGTCCTTTCGTGGTTTTGTTATATGATGTAATAAGTACACTTCAATTTTGAAGTATTAACAATGTATGTAAAGTATGGGTCATTATATAAAGAGGGTTAATGATGTGGTTAAATAAAAAGATAAGGTTTAATATGAAAACTACACCACACTAAAATTTATTTTTTAAATATATTTCAAAATAATAAACCTTATTTTTTAATCTAAAACAATTTGAATTAATTTTTTATGAGTTATACACATATTATATATTCATATTTCAAATATTTACAAGTATTCGACACATCTCACGTATAAAAGGGTATCTAATATCCTCTCTTTATGAAACTTATTGAGCCATTTATGTTGACCAATACCTATAAAAATACATTAAAAACCTTTTTACTCTAGTACTATAGGTTCTTCCCTTATGAAAATTTCAATCTAATAAGGCTAACGTGCAAGCCAACTGAGGTCTTCCAAGGAAGTGGTATAATTCTCAACCGAGTGTTTCATGTTTATTTATTATTCAACCTCCTTAAATATTATTAAAAAATTATTAGATAATAACATAAATATCTTACATATAATAACATTTTTTTATGATTATATAAAAACCCTTTTTATCTCATTTTCTATCCTATGGAAAATGGAAAGGTTTTTTGTACGTATGGTGATCATAAAATGCTGGGATTCAAACTTGAGGTCAGGGATTTTCTTTTAATGTCTATAAAATACCTTACCTCAACTTTTAATATAATGAACCCTTTTAGGTAATGGATTTTCTTTTAAAATTATGTTTAAAATATTTTAAACTCTTTCTTTTTTATATCCATGTTATTCAAAATGTTCCAATAATTTTATTATTTATAAATAAAATATTTTTAAAATTAAATTAAAACCATTTTTTAATATATTTTTAAAGGTTTTGAAAAGAATATTTTAAACATTTATTATACAAAATATTTCGATTTTTTTTACGAATGTGAACAAGAATTTTTTTAATGTATACTACATGAAAAGATTTTACTACCATCAAATCATTTATTCATTATCAATATTACTCAGCAATTTTCAATTATTTTTTAAAAAAATATAATTTTCTCATTATTTTGAGCTGTTTTTTTAAATTTTTTCAAACAATAAGGATATTGTTTCTACTTTTTATTTGATAAATAAAAGTGGTTTTGATTATGTGCTGAATTTACAATATTACAGTTTTTAAGATAAAAATTAAATGTTATAAACTGTATTGTTTTCAATATATTATTAATATTAAAATTTGCAAAATTATTTATTTTAATATATGATGAAAATTGTATTTTATTAAATGTTTTGATTTTAAAACATGATACTTGGTAATGATTAATGATTGTGGGAATAAGGAGTTAACCCCAAACTTTAGGGGACTATGCTTATTATGTGATGGGTGGGTTCGTCAAATCCCTCATATGATTTGGGTAAATAGATATAGTTTACTAATGTAATTTATTCCTAAGAGAATGTGTACTGAGTTAATTACCCATGTGAAGTGACAAATTTAACAAACATAAGTAACTCATAAAATAATATTAAAATTATCATGTTAGGTGATTCCATGATGAATGTTTAATTCTTTATATTTTTTACATGTTTTACCAATTCTTAAAAATGGGTTTTCAGGGAAATATTTTGATTTCAAAAGGTACACAATTAGTTTATTATTTAACGCAATTTTTATAAACTTATAATGATGAAAGTATGGTTTTCATGGTTAAGATTTTAAGAATTGTGATCTTACTTAATTTATTATTAAAAAAATTGTGATAAATATTTCCTTTGAAATTTTTTTCATGAGTTAGTAAATAATTAATTTTGAGTGAAAAAATATTACTACATAAAAATTAAAACATCCTTATGGGTTTACATGAATTTCAAATAGATTAACATGGTTTCCATTCCTTTTATATCCCTTACTGAGGTTTTTGTACACATCCTATCTTTTCAAATGTTTTTTAAATTTTATAAGGATGTGTAGAATCTTTTATATATTCTATATCCAAATAAAGAAAATTTTCCATTAAAAAATAACGTGTGACTTGAATTAAGAAAGTCATTAAACTTTTGAATTCTTTTTTGTGGAAAGTAATGGACATTTAGTGGATGTGTCCACATTTTTATGTAAGAGCATTCCTATTTCTCTAAAATTATAAACTGAAAAGATCCTCAAAATGTATAAAATTTAAAACCTTTTTACAAATTATAAAATTGTGGATTTTTTTTGTTATAGGTTTTTATATGGTGGTACATGGATATTTTAATGTAGTGTGGTTGAGTTAGAGGATGACAAAATGAGTGTGGAATCTATTCATAGAGGCTACTAAAAACGTGATTTAAGCTTTATTTTATACCAAAACCCCTTAACTCAACCAAAATAGTATAAAATTTAAACCCTACCAACCCTAAAGACAAAAAACAACCCTGATTAATCCCTCATGATATGCACAACCACTTGACTCCTCATGTTGAGATGAAGAAATTTACTAACTTTTTTGAACATGGAATGAAAAACCGTTACATGATACTTATAACTGGGTAATGAGAAGATCATTAACAATGGTAGGATAAATGTGTATAAAAGGGTAAAATAAGTGTTTAATGATTTAATATAATTATTAGAAGAAATTTAATCAAGATAATTTTAAAAGTAATGATTAATTAAAGGGTATGGTGATAAAGGGGTAACTCACATTAGTTGGGTGTTTGAACATTATGTGGGAATTTTTTTTGAAATTTTATTGTCTAGATTCCAAGGTTTAAGTGTGGTAACATTTAAAGCCTACTATATTCATACATATTTTCTAGAGTTTTAATGATTTTAACACCACCATTTTGAACAAGTATTGTGTTTATCTAAAATTTTTTAGTTTTAGGGATAGTTTATAGTGTAATTTATAAATAGATTAAAACCTGATTTTTAATTGTGTTGGGAAAAAATCCCTCAAGGTAACATTGAAGTATTTTTGGGTTGATTTTGTTTGTTGACAAAGAAGGTTTTCATGGATATTTTTCGAGTTCCCGAGAAGTTGTTTACAATCCATGTTGACAAAGAACGATGACAAAGGAAAGGGCGATCTGGAGGCGGTACAAAAAGAGCAGTACAAGGTGGCGCCGTTTCCCAGAGTTTGCCAAATTTTTGGGGTCCAAAATTTGGAGTTTGGTGAGCATCGCGAAAAGTGGATTTCCATGAAGAGCATAATTTCATTTCGCAAAGACATGATTTTCGCGAAGATAGGATGCATGGTTTGGAAATCGCGAAGACCAGAAGAATGGAGGCGGTGATGCTTTGCGATTACGTCAAGCTTCGCAAACGGCAGTGGCTGAAACACATCGCGGCGGAGAAGGGCTTTGCGAGAGAGCTTCGCGGCGAAGGCGCGAATGAATGTTGGGCTTCACGAGGGAGCTTCGCGACGAAGGAGCGAGCCGAGAAGGTAAGTTGACGGTGTTTCATCGCGACTACGTCAAGCTCCGCGAATGGATAATTTCCATGGAGCTTCACGATTTGGACGGAATTCCGGTAGAATCTTTGGAGCTTCGTGATTTGAGGTGACGTGGTGTTGACTTCGCGTGGAAAGTACGAGGGTCGGTGGAATCGCCTATAAATAGAGGCCGACCCCTTCGAGCGAAGTAGAGAGAATTTTCAGAGAAAATACTTTTCTCTCGATTTGCGAAGGTGGTTCGCGGAGCCAGTGTGCTTCGCGAAAGAGGTGCTTCGCGGCGGCTATTGTAGCTCCGTGAAACCTGCGAGCTCCGCGTTGGCTTACTTTTCTTCGCGAGAGTCGTTTCTTTGCGACGGCTTGAGCATCGCGAGAGAGCATCGTGAGTGAGCATCGCGAGTGAGCTTCGCGAAAAGGCAGGAGCTTCACGAAGGCTTGTTTGAGTTTCGTGAAATTGGGAGCCTCGCATTGTAGGGTGCTTTGCGAAGGTCCTTCCAAAGGTAGTTTGCCCAGTGGATAGTGGAAAAGGGGTATTCATCTACGGGTGAAAGTTGAACTTCAACAGAACATCTAAATACAGGAGAAGATGCATTCATTCATGCAAATGAAGAGACCTACGGGTCTATAAACTGTGAGTGGATTCCCTTCCAAGAGTAGTGAGCTTAGGAAGAGGTAGAAGGTGATCCTCTCCACCGGTAGTGATCCAAAGAGAGAGAAACAGGGAGTGACCCTTGGGAAAGCAGTGAGCTGACCCTAAACCTTGTATAGGCAGTGAGCCTGGGTATAGAAGTTATCTAGCCCGAACATTGTAATCCACAGCTAGTGAAGTCTAGTAGAATTTCGTACGAACCGACAACTTGTCGGTGTATGCTCCTTGGACGTAGCCCTTAGCGGTGAACCAAGTAAAAATCTCTGTGTCTGCTTGCTTACTTTCCTGCATTGCACTCAAAGCATCATCATCAGGTAAAGGAGACAAGTAATCGTAGTAACCACACAAGTGAAAACAAAGTGACCCTTGTAACAAAGAGGTCAAGATCCAGTGGGGCAGGAAGAACTTTGAAAAAGAATATCCATACCCTGATTCACCCCCCCCCCCCCTCTCAGGGTATATAGGCCCCTATTTTCCCTAACAAATTGTTTATTTGATGTTTCCTAATTAAAATAATAAAACCTATAATTAATATCTAATGTTTTAATGACTATTTCATGTTATTGGATGGTATTTAAAATAAATATAAGAAGTTCTTTGAAATCTGAAAAATCATATAAATTTTTTAGTAAACCAACCACAAGATTATGTCCTTAAATAAACCTATGGTGAACCTTCTTTGTGATCTCTTATCAATTAGGTGGTCGATTGATCAACCATAAGAAGATATAAACCAACTAAATGATGGAATATTTCATGCAGTTAATGCACTAACCACACACAGAAGGGATTCCAAGACACCACATGTAACATCTTGTGTTTTACTTAAACATTAATTCAATATTAGAAATTATAATATTTAATAAAACAAAATTTTAATAAATATTTAATTATAATTTAATAATGTTTAAAAATAAAAAAAATATATTTATAATTTTCAAAATCTTATGTTATAATAATTTTAAATAAATTATTATAATATTTCTATTTAAATTAATATTTAAAATTATAAACAAATAATGTTTTTGCATAAATATAGTATTAGTTTTAAAAAATATTTTAATATAAATATATTTCTTTGGAAGTATATGTTTTTTATAAAAAATCCAAATTCTATTAGAAAGGAAAAATAATTATGAAATTATAATTACATATTATATTTAAAATATTAAAAGAAATTTTTTTAATATGATAAATCATTTTTGAAACTAAACTGATCATCATTAATTGGTTAACATATTAATTTTATTTTGTTCATGAAATAATATTTTCAAGGAATAGAAACTAGTTTTAATGAAAATAAATAATTTATAGAAATTATAATTCAAATTCCCAAAAATTATTTAATAAATCCATATAAATTAATTTTAACTAGTAAATTCAGTAATTAGTTTTTTGAAAAAAATAAATAAATATAATGATATATATGATGTTATAAAAAATAAAAACAAGAATAATAACAAGAAAATTTGATTAGGTAATTGTTCGTCTTGACCTCTCAAACTTAGGCCTTTGGAAACCTGAGTGTAGAGAAGGGATTCATTCTCTAGAGCTAGAGCGAGTGGCAGGGGAAGGGGTTCAACCTGGGATGAGAGATTGAGCTAGACCGAGCAATTTCAAATGGAGTAAAGTTAGGATCAGTTGTCAAATGTAGATAAAGCCTTCATTTTTTTGGAGTCCCAGTGTGTTGGGTCAAAGTATAGTGTTTTCGATGTCAATGACCTGATCCAAGCATCAATGAGATCACTTATCATCTTCAAATTTTGATGATGTGAGGTAAATGATTGTTTATTTTATTTTAGGAATCTTAAACGTCATCTTTTAAGGATTTTTTTCAATTGGACAGTGATATATTTTTTTGTTTCATCAATTTTTCTACATCAATCATCGACCGTTGTCCCCTGGTCATCTTTTTTCTATGGTTCATTCAATGTATATACTAATTTTATTAATTTATTGAACATATTATTTCGAATTTTTCTTCTTTAATCATTATTATTTTTTCCTTTTTATTTTCATTATATATTTTCTTTGTCCCATTTGACGTGGTGTAAGATTTGATATTGTAATCAAAATCTATTTTTTTCAAATTGTTCAGTCTGATTTGTCATGTTTCCTCTATACATCTAAAAGTAACTCATTCAATCCAATTAAAAAGGAATTAAATAAATACAAACTAATATATATATTTATCACTATAGGTCATGTATAACTAAAAATTCATATATATTCACCATTAAATCAACCATGCAAACATCATTCAAATACAAAAATATATTGTTTCTAGATAATCATTTTACCCAACCATTTCTAAAAAAAGAATCAAGATTTTTTAGTCTCTTCATATACAAAAATAATATATATATATATATATATATATATATATATTTCATTCATCACATAATTCAAGAAGTGATTAAAATGGCTATAAAATCTTTCTATCAATGTGTATAAATTATTTACAAGACAAATTTTCAGTTAGGATCGAGGGAGAGATTTTATATATAGAGTCAGAGAGGAAACAAATTCATGAAGGGTAAGAAGAAAACCAAGTAAGGGGGACTATTTTGGGTTGTTTCAAACATTTTATTTTTTATTTCAATTTTATGAGATCCTTTTCAAACCCCTATTGTGTAAAGAATTTGTATGATTATATAATTATTTTCAAAATTTCATTCAAATTATAATTATTGTATGTACATATACTTTATAATCTTATTTTCAAATTGTTAAAGGAAATATTTTGAATTTTGGGAATTTATTTTCCAAAAACTCCAATGTATTTATATATGTATATATATCATGTTTTAAACCCATAGAAATTGAATTTAATATTATAGGATTATATTAAAAATTCTATTTTCATTTATGTTGTAAAATAACCACAAAATCTTGTCTTGCTATTTTTAACCATAATTTTTGGGGATGTCTAGTTTTATTAAAATTTCCATGTTAATATTTTTAATGGGAAAAGTTATTATTTTAACCTAGAATTTAATAAATGTTATCATTTTATGTGTTTATTTCTCTTTTATAGCGGGTTTTAAATAATAAAAGTTTTCATTTTATGTTTCTTTGTTAATCCATGAATGTCATTCATAATCCTGGATATGGCCATCATCTATATATATTATTGATATTGAATACATTTTAGTACAAGCACACATTTAAATTTCTAATATATTATGTTGAGACTTTTAATTCATTGCATGAGTGGATTTTTCCAAGATTTCCATATGAAAAAGATTTTTCTACATAAATAATAATTAAGATTATTTTATTCTATGAAAGTAATCTGTCATGACCCATCCCCTGGGGCCCGCATCGTGACTACCCCAACCCCACCTTCCGTAGGCCAGGGGCTGGAAACTGACACCAAAGACGTAATTCCCTAAAACTGGGAAGGCATTGCCTTTAAAAATCGTAAACACACACAACCATAGTACAAGCGGAAATAAACACTATGTAAAAACTGTGTGACAAGAGTACTGAAAGTAAAGGGGCCAAAATACAAGCCTAACTGTAAAGTACAAATACAACCGAAAAAAGTACAACTGAAAAAAGGGACAAACAACTGAAAGGTGAAAGCAGCTCCGGGATCATCCTCCAGGGTTCTTACCTAAAAGGTAGGTACAGATGGCCTCCTCAGCACTCCACGTCTGTCAGACTCTACTATGTACTGATACATCGTAAGGTCCTCCTCTGGGTACCGTCCAGTCCTGGCGCTCCCGGCCTCTGCTAGCATTGTCCGTTGTCTGCATCCAACACAATGATGTGTGGGCATAGAACGTGAATAGGTGAGTATAACAATACTCAATTGGGGCCCCAAGACCCTCAAGGTCTCACAAAATCCAACAATTATAACCACAAAATAATGATGCAATCACCAAGTATAAACCAACCCTACGTAGGTATATGCCCATACATATACCCAAGTTACCAGTCATAGTCCGACTCCCACTCTCGAGCCCAAGCACAACCCAGTTCACAAAGGATGTAAATTCAATGACCTTGATGATAATGATTAAAATATAAGACTTAGCTCACATAGGTATTCTACTCATGTAGAGGGGTAGAGATGATTAGTTATAGCCACTCAATCATCTACTTTGTCAAACCCATGTATGATCCAAGAACAGTATCAGCGCTGTCAAACCCATGTAAGATCCTGGTACAGAAGTCGTCATTGTTGATCCCACGGAGGATCCTGGTACAGTAGTCACTGTTTTCGAACCCACGAAGGATCCCAGTACAGTAGTCACCACTGTCGAATCCACAAAGGATTCAAGTACAAAAGTCATCACTTTCCAACCCACATATGATTTTGGTACATAATTCATCACTGTCGAACCCACGGAGGATTCTGGTAGAAAAGTAATCATGGTCGAAACCACGGAGGATCCCAGTACAGTATCGTCACTATCAAACCCACGGAGGATCCTTTCATCTCAGTCGCAGCCAGCCCTAGGGTTCTCGCACACAGCACGCTCGATTCTGGGAGGGTCCGCTCCTCGATCCAAGTGTCGATACATTAACTATCACAAAGTCATGAGTTGATGTATTCTGTAGTTTTGTCTCATCAAAAGGAACCCAATGCAACAGACGCTGCGTCAATCGGATGCCCAGTCTGAGAGGTATTGGCATTTCTGTTCTACGGGCCTGGTTGGTTTTTAGGTTCAAACCAACGCGGACGTACCCCAACTATATCCAAACCTCAAGTGGGGTATTCCAAAATAATCGTCTTGCTCCACGAATTTCATCGCCACAGACGGTTCATCGATCGGACACTCATAGCCCATGATGTGGGCTAAAAAGTGTAAATGTCCATAGCAGGTCCAAGTCCGGTCTGACCCAGTCAGACCGACCCAGCCTGACCCGGTCCGAACCGAGGGATGACCCGGTCCGCGGGTGTGGCCCGAACCGAGTGGTCAGCCTGGCCCAAAGGTGTGGCCCGACCCGAAGGTGCGGACCGGCTCGAAGGTGCAGCCCAGCCTGAGGGCGGCCCGACTAGAGGGGCGGCCCGGCTATAGCGGCCCGGCCGAGGGGCAGCCCAGCCGAGGGGCATTTCGGCCATGGGGCGGCCTGGCCTAGGTGGCCCGGTCGAGGGGTGGCCCGGCCGTGTGGCCACTCGGCCGTGGCGGCCCGTCCAAGGGGATGCCTAGCCGTGGTGGCCCGGCCGAGGGGCGGCCCAGCCGTGGTGGCCTGGCTGAGGGGATTCCCGACCGTGGAGGCCTGGCCAAGGGGCTGCCTGACCATGGGGCGACCCGGCCGAGGGGCAGCCCGGTTGTGGGTCTTCCTCGGTGTAGCGCGACGGTGTCGCACTGTCGTCGTTCACCGCGGCCCGCATGTTCGTGGACCCCTTCCTCTGGCATGGCCTGATGGTTCCGCGCCTCTTCCTTCTTCTGGGGCCTGCATGGTCACGGTTCTTCTCCGGCACGGTGCATCGGCACCGCACCCTTCCGGCTCTGCCTCCATTTTCAACTAATCATGAACCAATCATAGGGATGTCAGGCCATGTTTGTTCGGCATGTGCCCTCCACATTAGGTGATAAAAAGTGTTCATCATCGAACCCAAATAAACGATGAGGAACAAGGGTATAATTAATTCATTAAAAATTATCAAATCCCCTTACCTTGTAATCGGTGGTCACTCGGTGGAGTCGCTGGTAGGCGGCGTCGATCTGTTGACGTCGGGAGGAGATGACGTCGTTATTGGCGGCGTTCTTCGCGGGCAGCGTATTTTATTTCTTGCCCCGGTTGGAAAGGGAGAAGACTTCCATGGAAGAAGTTGAAGAATGGAGTACATCGTTAGTGTTCTTCACGTTCTTCATTGGAAGGAAGAAGCATTCATCACGGGAGATGGTTCTTTATTTGAGAGGATAATTCTCCATAGATTCTCACCAAGTTTCCACTAAAGAAAGCTAAGCCAAAATAATAAAGAAAGTTGTCTATTATTTTTATGGAACAACAACACAAGAGTTGTCGCTAATTAAATTTGACAACACATTTAATTTAATTTAGAGGAGTAGATTCAAAATTTAAATTCAAAAATGGAGGTGGAGAGTTTTAATTAATTAAAAAGTGGTTTGGAACAATAATGAGGATAGACCAAGAGTTGAAAGGGTTACATTCCTGGGTGGTCCCCACTGGAAAAATAACATCCCAAGGGAGGTTATGTGAGGGTGGGCCCCACCACCATAACCTCTCATGGGAGGTTATGGTGTTGTGGACCCCGCCTCCAACCACCACTTAGAGACTATAACCACGTAAAATAAAAATAATCTATCACTTATTTTTATTTAACTTTTTCCATCAAACCTAGAAAACTAACTTCCAAACATGCTAAAACACAACTGCAGTGAAGGTCTCACTAAGCAATCACCAATGCTATGAGTTCAACAGTTCCCTACAAATTTGATTCTGAGCACCAGTTCAAAAGTTATGAAATCTCGTATGTACATTTACTGAACGTACCCGAACAAAACTTCAAATATTGATTCAGGGTACACCGGGCCTCCGAATCAGGTGCTGTCAGAAATTGCGGACTCGTAAAAATTCCATGTGTTAAAATAAATCAACGGGAATTATGGGTATTTAAATTCTCCACACCTCAAGGCTTTACATCCCCATAATCTAAAACTCACACTAAATAAACAGAAGGGGGTACTGAGCACGAATCTGAGCCTCCCGCTCCCATGTGCTCTCCTAGATGTTCTTGTGCTACCAACGAACTCGCACTAGAGGTATCGACCATCCACGGAGGACCTACTCCTATCGATCCTCAATCTCCACTGGAACCTCCGTGAACATCGCCCTGTCATTGATGTCCAGCTCCCCATAGTCAATGATGTGGGACGGGTTGTGCACGTATCTCCTCACCTAAGATATGTGGAAAACATTGTGCACCGAGTGCAACTGAAGTGGAAGAGCCAAGCGGTAAACCACCTCACCTACCCTGCTGAGGACCTAGAAAGGTTCAATGAATCACAAAGAAAACTTTCCACCTCGTCCAAATCTCCATAGACCTTGTCAAGGTGAGACCCGTAGAAAGACATGGTTTCCATCCTCAAACTCTAGTGGTCTCCGTCTCTTATCAGAATAGGACTTATGCCTACTCTGTGCAATCATCATCCACTCCTGGATGATGTGCACCTTCTCCATCATAGCCCACACCATCTTTGGTCCTACAAGTGCTAACTCCCCTGGGTCATTCCAGCACAGGGGAAATCTGCAAGGTCGGTCGTACAGTGCGTCGTAAGGTTTCATCCCGATGGTGGAGTGGTATTTATTGTTGTACGCAAACTCTACCAAAGGTAATTGATCCCCCCAGATGCGACCAAATTCAAGGACGCATGCACGGAGAATGTCCTCGATAGTCTGTATGGTCCTTCCAGTTTGACCATGCATCTGAGGATGGAAGGTGGTGCTCAAAAAAATCTGCATCCTGAAATCCCCATGCAACCCCTTCTATAGCTGGGAATTAAAACTAGAATCTCAATCTGAGACGATCATCAATGGATCACCATGAAGACATATGATCTCTTGTATTTAGAGGAGTCCCAAGCTCTCTATTGAGTCGTGCTCTCTGATCGGTAGGAAGTGGGCCGACTTGGTGAGTCAGTCGACAATCACCCGATAGAGTCATGTCCTCTGGATGTACGTGGATTTCCAGTCATGAAATCCATGGATATCTCATCCCACTTCCACTCTGAGACCTCTAAGGGTTGAACCAAGCCTGCTGGAGCCTGGTGCTCTGCCTTCACATGCTGACAAGTGAGGCATCATGAGAAAAACTCTGTTACTACCTTCTTCGTACCTGGCCAACAGTTCTATCGTTGGAGGTCCTGATACATCTTCGGTACTCCTAGATGTACCGCTAAAGGTGACATGTGGAGCTCCTTCAACACTTCCTCTTTAATTGAAACTGGAATCATGGTTCGTCCTCTGAATAGAATGAGGTGCTCCCCACCATCAAAAAATCCATCAGGTGCCTACCCTGTGGATATCTGACAAAATCGCGTCTCACAGTCAACGTCCCCACGTTGTGCCTCCTTGAATCACTGAATAAGTGGAGTAGTGACTGTGAGAGACCGTAGAAAGGCTGCTCCATCCCGATTTACAAAGGAAATCTGCAACGTTGTCGGCTACTTCATCACCTCTCCTAGCAGCTGAATGCCTAATATCCTGCTGGGAGCATCTGATAAAACGTTCCCCTTCCTAAGAGTATAGACTATCTCAAAGTCATAGTCCTAGAGGAACTTGAGCCATTGTCACTATCTCAGGTTCAGGTCCTTCTGTGACAAGATATACCTAAGACTCTGGTGGTCAGAGTAGATTGTAAAGTGTTCGCCCATCAGATAGTGCCACCACATCATCAATGTGAAGACCACTGCTGCTAACTCTAGGTCATGGGTAGCATAGTTCTGCTCATTCTATCTCAACTTCTGAGAACCATACATGATCACTACTCTCTCCTTCATCAGAACACACCCGAGTCTGGTCTCTGATGCGTCGCAGTATACTGTAAACGCAACGCCCTCCTCTGGTATCCTCATTATGGACGCACTAGTCAACCTCTGCCTCATCTCCTGAAAGCTCTGCTGGTATCTCTCTGACAACATAAAGGGTTTCTCCATCTTCTTCAAAGCTGAATGTGCTGCTACAACTCTAGATAATTCTGGCACAAATCTCTGATAGTACCCAGCTAGTCTTGTAAAACTCAGTATCTCCATCACACTCTTGGGTGGCTCCCAAGAAAGAACTGCCTCAATCTTCGCTGGATCCACTGCAACTCCAGCCTATGAAATGACATGTCCCAAGAAGTATACCTCTCGGATCCAGAACTGGCACATCAAGAGCTTACCATAAAGCTGGTTCTCTCGGAGTGTGTCTAGTACTACCCATAAATGGTAGGCATGCTCCTCCTCAATAGTCGATTAGATAAGTATGTTGTCGATGAAGACTATGACAAAGCGATCGAGGTAAGGCTAGAAGATCCTGTTAATGAGATTCATGAACACTGCGGGAGCATTGGTTACGCTAAAGGGAATAAACAGGAACTCATAGTGTAAATACTGACACCTAATGTCTGTCTTCTGTACATCCTCATCCCGTACTCTGAGCTGGTGATAGCCTGACCGAAGATCTATCTTCGAGAACCAACGCGCTCCCTTCAGCGGATCAAAGAGGCCGTCAATCCTCAGAAGTGGGTACTTGTTCTTCACGGTCACCTGATTTAGTATACGGTAGTCAACACACAGTCGCAAGCTCCCATCCACCTTCTTGGTGAACAAAATCAAGGATTCGGAGGGTGAAACATTGGGTCGGATAAATCCCTTCCCCTGCAAGCCCTCCAGCTGTACCTGTAGCTCACGAAACTTGGTGGGACACATCTGATATGATATAGTAGATATCGGTGTCGTCCCGGGGTACAGTTCAATTTAAAAGTCTACCTCTCTATGAGGAGTAAGTCCTAGAATGTCTCCAGGGAAACAATCTGTGTACTGATCCACCACAATAGGAAAACTCAAACTCCGGACATCAACAGCTCCGAGGATGAAACTAGCCGACTGATGTGTGATCAGATGCCCCATCCTCTATGTAAGTCCATCCTGCACTAAAAAGGCTCCCTTATCTCAGGTGATGGTGAACCTAATCCTACCAATGAGGATACACTGCACTTTGCGCCTAATAGATTCAATCTGATCATGAACTGTGGATAACCAGTCCATACCCAAGATGAAGTCATAAGGCCTCGATGCCACTATGAGGAGATCCCAGCCGAAGCTCTCACCTCCTAGAGTAAGCTCACATTTTCATCACCAGTGCGTAATCATCGAGTCTGCTCCCATAGGAGTCTGTAGTCATAAGGATTGAGCCAATGGATCTGTCAGAATCTCCGAGATCCGAATGAGAACAGTGAAAAAAAAATGACCCGCAATTGTGTTTATAAGTACTGGAAAATGGGTGGAGTAGACATAGATTTTACCTCGAATCATCTCAGGTGCATTTTGGATGTAGGCCTTGACTACCTGGAGCTGAGCTCGCCTCTGTCTGCCAGCTCCCTTTGGTCGGGGTGGATCCCTTGATGGTGGTGGTGGTAGGGCCTTGAAACACCGTCCACCACCTGCTGCTCGGCCAGCTCATCTGCCACGCCCGCCTGCTCCTGGCGGACCACCACGGTCAAACCTATCCCTCTTCCTAGGAGGTCCCTCTACCGTCTTCTGCTCATCTGCATGGCGGGTAAGGAAATCACGATCCCTATGAACCTACCCGCCGCATGAATAGAACTGCATAATCCTCATATGGCTGGATATGTCTCGTGTTCCCCGCACAACCGAACATGTATCCTGGTATCTCCCACTTGACGGCCAGGTCCGCTTGGACCTCTATGACATCTGTTTATTTTCGGTGGTAGAACACTTAGCTACGTTTCTCCCTACTGTGGGTCTCACTGCTGGTGACTGCTTAGCTAGAAAACTCTCCACAAGAAGGGCTCGCTCTAGCACCCCTTCCTGTGTCGGGATTTTGAGGGAGATCATCGAAGCCCTGATCTCATGCCTGTGTCCCTGCTCGAAGGTCCGGGCATTGAAGATTGGGTCTTGTACCATATCTGTGGAATAGTGTGAGAGGTCGGTGAAACTCGCTGGGTTCTGAGCTACCGTCATGTTGCCCTGCTGCTGATGAAGTTACTCCTGAATCTGCACCACATGAAGTGTGGTTGGAAAAACTCTGAGTGGAAGAGACTCTCAAAGTATGTCTAGAGTAATGATGCCTCGTCATGCACCTAGAGCATCAGGCTCCACCATCTTTGTGCTGCTACATGCAGGAGACTCACGTCAAGGATCACCATGAGGTCGGCTGGTGTCCCTACCAATCTAAAAACTTTCACGACAGGCTCCAGCCAATCCTCAGCTGGTTGTGGGTCTATCTCTCCCTGGAACCTGGGTGTCCTCTGGAACTGGAACTCGAGAAACGCCCTCATGCGGTGTGCACTCTCTGCTGCTAGAGCTGGTGGTATCGGTGGCCCAGCAAGAAGTAGTACTGCTAGTACCTCTATTGTGATGGGGCCCTGCACAGAGGCCTCATCGCTCGGTGGGCTACCATCTCGTACGAAACTCGGAACCCTAGCTGGCTGCCTTCATTGGGTCATACTGAAAAGAAACAGGTGCTCCATGGTCAAAACATTATACCTGGTGATATTACTCAAAGTAATCATGAAGAAATTTTTGAAAATAAACACACATGCAATCAGTTTTTTAATGCACTGAGACGGAAATCAGAAGTCATAGTCTTAATTTATGGATACGTCGGCCGTTGCACCAACATCAGTTTCCCTAAACTGATTACTACACCCAAATCTCACAACACTATTGACATTAAAGAATCAGAGTCCATGTTTTGCGGTAGAACCGACCCCTCTGATACCAATTTGTCATAACCCATCCCCCAGGGCCCACATCGTGACTACCCCAAGCCTGCCTACCGTAGGCCAGGGGCTGGGGACTCGCACCAATGGCATAATTCCCTAAAACATGGAAGTCATTGCTTTTATAAATCGTAAACACACACAACCAGAGTACAAGAGGAAGAAAACACTAAGTAAAAACTGTGTAACAAGAGTACTGAAATTAAAGGGGGGTTAGAATACAAGCCCAACTATAAATTACAAATACAACCAAAAACAAGTACAACTAAAAAAGGGACAAATAGATAAAAGGTGAAAGCACCTACTGGATTGTCCTCTAGGGTTCCTACCTAAAGGGTAGGTACAGATGGCCTCCTCAGCACTCCATGTCCGTCAGACTCCATCGTGTACCGATATGTCGTACGGTCCTCCTCCGGGTACCGTCCAGTCCAAGTGCTCTCGGCCACCGTCAGCATTGTCTGTTGTCTGCATCCAACACAACGAGGTGATGGCATAGCCCATGTAAGGGTGAGTATAACAATACTGAGTAGGGACCTCGAGACCCTCAAGGTCTCACAAAATCCAAAAAGGATAACCACAAAATAAAGATACAATCACGAAGTATCAACCAACCCATCTTAGGTATATGAACATGCATATACCTAAGTTACCAGTCACTGTCTGGCTCCAACTCTCGAGCCCAAGAATAATGCATTCCACAAAGGATGTAAAGTCAATCACCTCTATGATAATGATTGAAAGACAAGACTCATCTCACACAAGTATTCCACTCATGTAGAGGGCTAGAGAAGATTAGTTGTAGCCACTGAATCATCTCCTCTGTCGAACCCACGTATGATCCTGGAACAATATCAGTGTTGTCGAACCCACATAAGATCCTGGTATAGAAGTCGTCACTATCGAACCCATGGAGGACCCCGGTACAGTAGTCATCAATGTCGAACCCACAAAGGATCCCGTTATAGTAGTCACCACTGTCGATCCCAAGAAGGATTCTGGTACAGAAGTCATCACTGTCGAACCCATGGAGGATTCCGGTACAGAAGTCATCACTATTGAACCCACAGTGGATTCCGGTATAGAATTCATCACTGTCGAACCCACGAAGGATCCTAGTACAGTATCGTCGTTGTCGAACCCATGGCGGATCCTATCATCTCAGTCGCAGCCAGCCCTAGGGTTTCCGCACACAACACGCTCGATTCCGAGGGGGTCCACTCCTCGAGCCAAGTGTCGATACATCAACTGTCACGAAGTCCTAAGTTGATGTATCATGTAGTTCCATCTCATCAAAAGGAACCCAATGCTATAGAAGGTCACCCATCCTGATCACTAATCCAGGACAAGCATGCTTAACTGTGGAGTTCTAATCTGATAGGAACCCGAAAAGGAGGGTTCACCTTGTTGACATGGGTAGTATCATTTAGTCATTTAACCCTCTATCATTTGGGGGTGTTAGAATCACCCCCCCCCCCACCAGAGCACAATGTCCTCGTTGTGGGACCTACATCTCAACCCAGGTAGTGCACCGCACTTAAGGCTGGGTTTCTTCTCTGATACCAAATGTAAAAACTAGGTCCTAGTGACAGCACAACCACCATGCCTTAACACGAACTTCATGTGTCGGTATGGCTACTATGAGTTCTTGGTTATGACCTTCGGCTTAACCAATGCTCCAGTAGTGTTCATGAGTCTCGTGAACAATATCTTCAAGCGTTACCTCGATCTCTTTGTCGTGGTCTTCATCAACGATATTCTGATCTACTCAGCTACTAAATAAGAGAATGACTAACATTTTCAAGTAGTACTGGATACACTCAGAGAGAACCAACTTTATGGAAAGCTCTCGAAGTGCCAGTTTTGGATTCAATAGGTTCACTTCTTGGAACACGTCATCTCAGAGGCTAGAGTTGCACTTGATCCCGCAATGATTGAGGCAGTACTAGCTTGGGATCCACCCATGAGTTTGACAGAGGTACCGAGTTTTTTGGGACTAGCTGGTTACTATCAAAGATTTGTGCCAGAATTCTCTAGAGTTGTAGCACCGCTTTCAGCATTGACAAAGAAGGGGAAACCCTTTGTGTGGTCCGAGAGATGCCATCCCATATTTCAAGAGATGAGGCCAAGGTTGACTAGTGTGCCCATCTTGAGGCTACCATAGGAGGTTGTTGTGTATGTAGTTTACTACGACCCATCAGAGACCATACTTGGGTGTGTCTTGATGCAGGAGAGAGCAGTGATCATGCATGGATCTCAGTAGTTGAGATACCATGCGCAGAACTACGCTACCCATGACCTAGAGTTAGAAGCAGTGGTCTTTTCCTTGAAGATGTGGTGACACTATCTTTTCGGTGAACGCTTTACAGTCTACTCTGACCACTAGAGTCTCAGGTATATCTTCTCACATAAGGACATGAACCTGAGATAGCGTTGGTGGCTCGAGTTCCTATAGAACTATGACTCAAAGATAGTCTCTACTCTTGGTAAGGGGAACGTAGTAGCAGATTCTCTCACCAGAAGATCAAGAATTCAACTGCTAGGGGAGGCGATGGAGTAGCTGGCCGCGTTGTAGATATCCTTTATGGATAGAGATGGAGTATCCTTTCTCTAGTCTCTGAAAGTCACTCCTCCATTTATTCAGAGAGTCAGGGAAGTGCAGTGTGGTGATGTTGAATGCAAGGCTCGACATGCTTAGATATCCACAGGGAAGGCACCTGATTGATTTTCTAAAGGTGAGTAGCATGTCATTCTCTTCATAGGATGTACAATGGTACCAGTTTCACTTCAGGAGTATATATTGTGGGAGTTCCACACATCTCCATTAGCGGTACATCCAGGAGTGTAGAAGATGTATTAGGATCTCCAACGACAGTACTGGTGGCCAGGTATGAATAAGGGAGTAGCAGAGTTTTTCTCACGATGCCTCACTTTTCAGCAAGTGAAGGTGGAACACTAGGTTCTAGCAGGCTTGGTTCATCCCTTAGAGGTCCCAGAGTGGATGTGGGATAGGATATCTGTGGATTTCGTGACTGGACATCCATGTACATCAAGAGGACATGACTCTATCTAGGTAATCATAGACCGACTCACCAAGTCGGCCCAATTCCTACCGATCATAGAGCAAGGCTTAGTAGAGATCTTGGGATGCCTCTATGAGCATGAGATCATACAGCTTCATGGTGTGACATCGACGATCATCTCCGATTGAGATGCTCGTTTGACTTCCCAGTTATGGGAGGGGTTGCAGGAGGCTTTTGGGATGTTGCTTCACTTGAGCACTGCCTTCCATCCATAGATGGGTGGTTAGACTGAGAGGATCATTCAGACTCTCAAGGACATACTCCAGGAATGTGTGCTCGACTTCGGTCATATCTAGGAGGATCACTTACCCTTGGTAGACTTTGCGTATAACAACAGCTACCACTCCACAATCGGTATGGAACCTTACGGAGCACTGTATGAACGAAATTGTAGATCGCCTCTGTGCTGAACTGACCCAGGGGAGTCAGCACTTGTAGGACCAGAGAAGGTGCAGGCTACGAGGGAGAAGGTGGAGATCATCCCGGAGCGGATGAAGACTGTATAGAGCAGGCATAAGTCCTATGCTGATAGGGGACGGATACCACTAGTTTTCGAGGATGGAAACCAGATCCTTCTACAGGTCTCACCTCGATGAGGTCTACGGAGATTTGGCTGAGGTGGAATTTAACACTACGATTAATCAGAACTTTCCAAGTCCCCAGTATAGTAGGTAAGGTGGCTTACCCTTTAGCTCTACCAACTCAGTTGCACCGGGTGCTCAACGTCTTCCACGTATCTAAGCTGAGGAGATACATGCATGACCTGTCCCAAATCAATGACCACAGAGAGCTGAAGATCGATGATGGGGTTACTTTCACAGAGGTTCCAGTGGAGATTGAAGATCGATATGAGGGGGTCCTACATGGATGGTCGATACCTCTGGTGCGCATTCACTGGCAGCACGAGAACCTCCAGGAGAGGACATGGGAGCGGGAGTCTCAGATGCGTGCTCAGTACCCCCATTTGTTTCCTTAGTGTGAGTTTTAGCTTACCGGGACATAAAGCCCTAAGGTGGGGGGAATTAAAAGACCCAGAGTTCCCGTGGAATTTTTTTTAATACATGGGAATTTTACGAGTCTACAGTTTCTAACGGGACCTGATTCTGAGGCTCAGTGTGCCCGGAATCAATTTCTGAAGTTTTGATCGGGTATGTTCAGTAAATGTATGAGTAGGATTTTATATCTTTTGAACCGATGCTCAGAATTGAAATCTGAGGGCACCTTTGAACTTGCAGTGCTGGTATTCACTTAACGATACCTTTACCGCAATTGTTTTTTATTGAGATTGGAAGTTAATTTTTGGGGTTTCTAAATAAATTAAATAAATATATGTGAAGCATATTTTTATTTGAGTGGTGGTTTAATTCCCTATGGGGAGTTTGGAGGTATGGCCCACCCGCGCATAACCTCCCTTGGGAGGATATTATGTAGTGGGGCCCACATGAGCTTCTTACCCTCATTATCCCCCCATTAACTCTCCTTTATTAATTTGACACCCCACTTCATTAATGGGAACTCTTCACCTCCTCTAAGTTTGGATTTGAACCATTCCTCAGAATTAAATAAATGAGTTGCCTCATTTAATTAAACAAATCTTTGTATTGTTATGTGAAAGATTTATAAGAGATCATCCTTTATCATTTTTGGGGTTGGCATAAACCTTTGGAAAAGCTTGAGAGAGGAGAGCTTCACCTTTCTAATGAAGAATGCTCCTCATCTCTGAAGAACATCAAGCATCAATTTCTTTCTTCATCAACCAGGGAAAGGAAGGGAAGCACCGCCACCCACGAAGTACACCAACAATGTCATCTCAAATCGCCTTCACTGAGCTCTACCTCCTTCGACATTGACGGAATGACGTACGTCTTCCGTGATGTCCATATTCTGTGACTCCGTCATTGATCACCGAAATCGAGGAATGGGTTTGAGTTTTACTCACCATTCTACATTGTTCAAATTGAGGATTGAGTTTTTCCTCTTTTTATCATCATAATGCAGAGGGTGCAGGCTGCACGAACATGACCCTACCTCCACTCCGTTTATCTTCTCTTGATGGCGATGGTGGTGGAAATATGCATGGCGACCAGTAATGGGCTGGCCGCGAGAAAAACTGGTGGCTCAAGGGTCGTTGGGTCACAGGAGGAGTGCGAAGTTATCATTCCACGCGTCGGAACGGGCCGCAGTTGTGTCGGATGGGCACAGTGTCATCGCACAACACTGAAGGAAGAAGTCGTGACCACGAAGGTCGCGGCGGTTAGATGGAATGGGCGTGGCACTGTCGGGCCATGCCAGGGAGGGGCCGCAGCCAAAGGTCGTGGCAGACTGTGATGGGCGGTCTGCTGCTGGCGGCGCTCCACAAGGCAGGACCTGAAGGGTCCCACGGCACACCGAACTGGTGCCTAGCGCCAGTTCCTTCGGAAGCCGGCGGGTGCGGCACCCCTTCGCGGCGTGCCCCGCCAAGCCCCGTAGTTGGCCGGCCCAGCCACGCGGGCTGACCCACCGGCCGAGGAGCCCCTAGGCCGGGCCGCCTTAGGCCGGGACACCCCTAGGTCGGGCCACCCCTAGGTCGGGACACCTTAGTCCAGGCTTCCCGTAGGCCGGGTTGCCTTAGGTCGGGCTGCCTTAGACCGGACCGCTTTAGGCCGAGCTGCCTTGGGTCAGGCCACCCATCGGACTGGGCCGCCTCTTTGGGTCAGGCGGTCCCCTCGGCTCAGGTCACATCATCAGACCGGGTGGGATCCATGGACCAGGTCGGACCCTGGTATGGACGGGGTCGAGCCGGGTCGGTTAGACAGGGTCGGACCGGCCCCAGACCCATTTTTCCAATTTACACCTTTTAGACCGTATCTTGGGCTACGGGTGTCTGATGGACAAACTGCCTATGGAGATGAAAATATTGGAGATATATGATTATTTTGGCGTATCCTACTTGAGGTTTGGACATATTTGGGATTAGGTTGGGTTGGTTTGAGCCTAAAAACCAATCGGGCCCCTGGGACGGAAATGCTAATAACTCACAGATCGGGCGTTTGTTTGACATGCCATATGTCGCGTTGGGTTCCTTTTGATGAGAAAAAATACCAAAATACATCAACTCAAGACTTCATGGTAGTTGATGTATCAACACTAGGCTCGAGGAGCGGACCCTCCCGGAATCGAGCGTACTTTGTGCGAGAACCCTATGGCTGGCTACGACAGAGATGACAGGATCCTCTGTGGGTTCGACAGCCACGATACTCTACCACGATCCTCCTTGGGCTTGATAGTGATGACTTCTATACCGGGATCCTCCGTGGGTTCGACAGCGGTGGATTTGTTACCGGGATCCTCCCTGGGTTCAGCTGGGATGACTTCTGTACCAGGATCCTACATGGGTTCGACAGAGGAGGTGATTCAAAGGCTACAGGTAATCATCTCTACCCCTCTTAATGTGTTGTATACCAATGTGAGTTGACTCTTGTCTTTCAATCATTATCATCGAGGTGACTACCTATACGTCCTTTTTGGACTAGGTTGTTCTTGGGCTCAAGAGTTAGAGTCGGACTGTGATTGGTAACTTAGGTATATGTATGAGAATATACCTAAGTAAGGTTGGATGATAATTCATGATTGTATATTATGTTTTGGTATATATTTTTTGGATTTTGTGAGACCTTAAGGGTCTCAGGGTCCCTACTGAGTATTGTTATACTCACCCCTGCATGGGATGTGCCCACACCTCGTTGTATTGGATGCAGATGACAGACAACACTAACGGAGGCCGAGAGTGCCAAGACTAGACAGTACCCGGAGGAGGACCTTACGACGTATCGGTACACGGTGGAATCTGACGAATGTGGAGTGCTGAGGAGGTCATATTTACCTAACCTTCAGGTAAGAACCTTGGAGGACGATCCAGGAGCTGCTTTCACCTTTCATCTGTTCATCCCTTTTTTATTTGTACTTGTTTTCGGTTGTATTTGTACTTTATAGTTGGGCTTGTATTTTGGCACCCTTTACATTCAGTACTCTTTTTATACAGATTTTACTTAGTGTTTTCTTCCTCTTGTACTCTGGTTGTGGGTGTTTATGATTTATAAAGGCAATTCCTTCCCAGTTTTAGGGAATTACACCTTTGGTGCTATTCACCAGCCCCTAGCCTATGGAAGGCGGGCTTGGGGTAGCCACGATGGCGGCCCCGGGGGATAGTTCGTGAAAAATTGGTATCAGAGGACTCAGATATACTAAAAAACTTGAACTCTAATTCTTTTAACATCAATAGTGTTAAGTGTTTTGGGTGTGGTTATTAGTTTAGGGAAACCGGTGTTGGTGCGGTGGCCGACGTATCCATACACTAGGACTCTAATTTCTCATCTCTGACTCAGTACACGAAAACAATGATTGTGTGAGTGTTTTCTTTGAAAGGTTTTCTTTGTGATTACTTTGAGTAAGCTCCCTAGGTATACAATTTTAACCGCAGCGCACTAGTTTATTTTCAGGATGGCCCCACTAAGGCAGCCAGCTAGGGTTCTGAGTTTCGTATGAGATGGTAGCCCACTGAGCAACAAGGCCTCGGTATAGGGCCCCATCATAGCGGAGATACCAGTGGTACCACTACCCACTAGACCACCGATACCACCAACTCCAGCAGCAGAGATTGTATACCTTCTGAGTGCGTTGCATGAGTTCCAGCACCAGAGGCCGCCCAGGTTCCGAGGAGAGATGGAACCATAGGCAGTTGAGGATTAGCTGGAGGCTGTTGTGAGTGATTTCAGATTGGTAGGGACACCATCCGACCTTATGGTGATCCTTGTCGCGAGTCTCCTGAATGCAGCAGTAGGCAGATGGTGGATCTTGATGCATCAGGTGCGTGATGAGGCATCACTACTCTGGGTGGACTTAGAGAGTCACTTCTGGTAAGAGTGTGTTCCAGCCACCCTTCGTGTGTTGTGGATACAGGAGTTACTGCATCTGCAATAGGGTAACATGACGGTAGCTTAGTACTCAGAGAGGTTCACCGACCTATCGTGTTACTCCATGGATATGGTTCATGAACCATTCTACAGGGCCTAGAACTTCGATTAGGGACTCAGACATGAAATCAGGGCTTTGATGATCTCCCTCAACATCCTGATGCAGGCGGGGGCACTGGAGCGATCCTTTCTTCTGGAGAGTTTTCTAGCTGAGCAGTCACCAGCGGTGAGACCCACCACAGGGTGACATGTAGAGGAGTCTTCCGCAGCCGTCAGTAGAAAGATGTCGCAAAGGTCCATGTAGATCAGGCCATCAAGTGGGATACCCCAGGATACAAGTTCGGTTGTGCGGGGTGCACGAGACAGATCCATCCATACGAGAAGCAGGCAATGTTATGCATGCGGCGGGCATCGTCACATGGCTCGTGACTGCCCGACCCGCTATGGAGATGAGCAGGAGACAGTAGAGGGACCTCCCACCCAAAGTAATAGGTTAGAACTTGGTGGTCTTCTAGGTTCAGAAGGACATGGCAGGGGAGCTGGCCGAGCAGCAGGTGTTGGATGACGTTTCGAGGCCCTACCACCAGTACCACTATGAGGTCCACCCTGACCACAGGGAGCTGGCAGAAAGAGGCGGGCACAGCTCTAGGAAGTCAAGGCCTACGACCATGGCGCGCCTGAGATGATTCGAGGTACTATCTTTTTCTAACCCACCCTTGTGGTAGTACTTATAGAATAGGTGAGAGTCATTCTTTTATTGCTGCTTCCCTTGTTCGGAGCTCGGAGATTCCGACGGAGCCGTTGGCTCGATCCTTATGACTAGAGACTCCTACTGGAGTAGTCTCGGTGATTACACACTAGTTCCGGCAGTGTGAGCTTACTCTAAGAGGCGAGAGCTTCGGCTGGGATCTCCCCGTAGCGGCGTCGAGGTCTTATGACGTCATCTTGGGTATGGACTGGTTATCCACAGTTCATGCACAAATTGACTGTATTAGGCAGAAAGTGCGGCGTGTTCATGAGTATGGGATGAGGTTAACCTTCAGCATCGAGAAGGGAGCCTTTGCAGCACCAGATGGACTTACCCAAAGGAGGAGGTAGCCGATCACACATCAGTTGGCTAGTCTCATCCTCCGAGTGGTTGATGTGCAGAGTCCGAGTTTTCCTGTTGTGGTGGATCAGTACGTGGATGTTTTCTCTGACGATGTTCCAGGACTACCTCCTCACAGAGAGATGGACTTCTACATTGACATGTACCACAGGATGACACCGATATCTAATCCTGCATATCGGATGGCACCTGCCGAGCTTCATGAGCTGCGGGGACAGCTGGAGGACTTGCAGGGGAAGGGATTTATCTGACCCTGTGATTCACCCTGGGCATCCCCGATTTTGTTCGCCAAGAAGGTGGATGGGAGCTTGTGACAGTGTGTTGACTATCGTCGCTTGAACCAGGTGACCGTGAAGAACAAGTACCAACTCCCTAGGATTGACAACCTCTTTGATTAGCTCAAGGGAGCACGATGGTTCTTGAAGATAGACCTTAGGTCATGCTATCACCAGCTCAATGTTCGAGAGGAGGATGTGTAGAATACGGCCATGTTAAGGCAGGGTGGTTGTGCTATCACTGGGACCCAGTTGTTACATTTGGTATCAGAGAAGGAACCCAGCCTTAAGTGCGGTGCACTGCCCGGGTTGAGATGTAGGGCCCACAATGAGGACGTTGTTCTCTAAAGGTGGGGTGATTGTAACACCCCCAAATGATAAAGGGTTAAATGGATAAATTATATTACCCATGTCAACAAGGTGCACCTTACTTTTTGAGAGCATATCTGATTAGAACTCCACAGTTAAGCATGCTTGGCCTGGAGTAGTGATCAGGATGGGTGACCTTATGGGAAGTTTCTGAGGGTGTGTGGGAGTGAGGACAAATCACACTGGAAAGGACATGTGTTGGCCTGTGGGGATAGTCATTAGTCAGATGATCCATTCGGGCACGTGGGTGGTCCCCATGGTGGGGACCACGTGTTTGCGGGGAAATTGGTGGTACCTGGCGGGCTAGGACCCGACGACCATGTTAGGGCGGGGTCTCTGTACTATCATCGGGGCCCAATTGTTACATTTTACACCCCCAAATGATAAAGGGTTAAATGACTAAATGATATGACTCATGTCAATAAGGTGCTCCTTCTTTTTCAAGAGCATACCTGGTTAGAACTCTACAGTTAAGCGTGTTTAGCCGGGAGTAATGATCAGGATGGGTGACTTTCTGGGAAGCTTCCCAGGGTGTGTGCAAGTGAGGACAAAGCACACTGGAAAGGACATGTGTTAGCTTGTGGGGACAGTCATTAGTCAGATGACTTCTTCGGGAACGTGGGTGGGCCCTAGGGTGGGGACAATGTGTCTGCGGGGCAACTGATGGTACCTGGTAGGACAGACCCTAACGACCCTATTAAGGCGGGGTGTATGTGCTGTCACCGGGACCCAGTTGTTACAGCTGGTATCAGAGGTGGTACCCAGCCTTAAGTGCATTGCACTGCTTGGGTTGAGATGTAGGGCCCACAATGAGGACATTGTGATCTAAAGGGGGTGATTGTAACACCCCCAAATGATAAAGGGTTAAATGATTAAATGATATGACTCATGTCAACAAGGTGCACCATCCTTTTCAAGAGCCTACCTGGTTAGAATTCTATAGTTAAGCGTGCTTGGCCTAGAGTAATGATCAGGATGGGTGACCTTCTGGGATGTTTCCCAAGATGTGTGAGTGAGGACAAAGCACACTGTAAAGGACATGTGTTAGCCTGTGGGGTCAGTCATGAGTCAGATGAATCGTTCGGGCAGGTGGGTGGGCCCCAGGGTGGGGACCACTTGTCTGCGGGGCAACTGGTGGTACCTGGCAGGCCAGACCCCGACGACCCTATTTAGGCGGGGTGTCAGTGCTGTCACCTGGACCCAGTTGTTATAGTGGCTGGAAAAGTGGGACTTAAAAGGCTAAATGTTACTACCCATGTCAACAAGGTGAACCTTTAATTTTGGGAGCCTACCTTATTAGAACTCCACAGTTAAGCATGTTTGGCCTGGAGTAGTAATTAGGATGGGTGACCTTTTGGGATGTTTCCCAAGGTGTGTGTGAGTGAGGACAAAACACACTGAAAGAACATGTGTTGGAATGTGGGGACAATCATTAGTCTGATAAGCGACCCTAGTGAGTAATAGTCTATGGTGTGCTGGGAAGGAAACCAAGGTATTACAAGAGACCCACAGGGTCAGATGATATAGTTCATGGCTCGGGGAGGCGGATCATGACAAATGGTATCAGAGCCAATACCCAGCCGGAAGTGATTAGGCACTTCCTAGGTTTGAGGATTGGGGTCCACAACGAGGTCATTGTGCTTTAAATGGGTGGATAATGTAACACCCCTAGAATAGACAGACTTAAAAGGCTAAATGTTACTACCCATGTCAACAAGGTGCATCTTTATTTTTGGGATCCTACCTGATTAGAACTCCACAGTTAAGCATGCTTTGCCTGGAGGGCATTGTGATTTAAAGGGGTGGATAATGTAACACCCCTAGAAAAGTGAGACTTAAAAGGCTAAATGTTACTACCCATGTCAACAAGGTGCACCTTTCTTTTCGGGATCCTATCTAATTAGAACTCCACAGTTAAGAAAGATTGTCCTGGAGTAGTAATCAGGATGGGTGACCTTCTGGGAAGTTTCCCAGGGTGTGTGTGAGTGAGGACAAAACACACTGAAAAAACATGTGTTGGCCTGTGGGGACAATCATTAGTCTTATAAGAGACCTTAGTGAGTAATAGCATATGGTATGTTGGGAAGGCAACCAAGGTGAACCTTTCTTTTCGGGAGCCTACCTGATTAGAACTCCATAGTTAAGCATGCTTGTCCTGGAGTAGTAATCAGGATGGGTGACCTTCTGGGATGTTTCCCAAGGTGTGTGTGAGTGGGGACAAAACACACTGAAAGAACATGTGTTGGCCTGTGGGGATAGTCATTAGTCTGATAAGAGACCCTAGTGAGGAATAGCCTATGGTGTGGTGGGAAGCAAACCAAGGTATTACAGGAGACCCACTGGTCAGATGACAAGGTTCATGGCCCGGGGAATATGTCCCGACCCGTCCCCCGTGGCCCGCATCATGACTACACCAAACCCGCCTTCAATAGGCCAGGGGCTGGTGACTAACACTAAAGGCATAATTCCCTAAAACTGGGAAGACATTGCCTTTATAAATCATAAATACACACAACTAGAGTACAAGAAGAAGACAAACACTAAGTAAAATCTTTATAACAAGAGTACTGAAAGTAAATGGGGGGCAGAATACAATCCCAACTGTAAAGTACAAATAGAACAGAAAAAAGTACAACTGAAAAACGGACAAATAGTTGAAAGGTGAAAGCATCTCCAAGATTGTCCTCTGAGGATCCTACTTGAAGGGTAGGTGCATATGGCCTCCTCATCACTCCATGTCTGCCATACTCTACCATGTACCGATCAGTCGTAAGCTCCTCCTCTGGGTACCGTCCAGTCCTGGCGCTCTCGGCCTCTGTCAGTGATGTCTATCGTCTACATCCAACATAATGAGGTGCGGGCATAACCCGTGTAGGGGTGAGTATAACGATACTCTGTAGGGACCCCAATACCCTCAAGGTCTCACAAAATCCAACAAAGATAAACCAAAAAGTAAGATACAATCATGAATTATCAACCAAACATACATAGGTTTATGCCCATACATATACCTAAGTTAATAATCACAGTACGACTCCAACTCTAGAGCCCATGCAAAACCCAGTCCACAAAGAAAGTATAGTCAATCACCTCGATGATAATTATTTAAATACAAGACTCAGTATAGACAGGTATTAACTCGTGTAGAGGGGTATAGATGATTAGTTGTAGCCACTGAATCATCTCCTCTACCACACTCCTGGTACAGTATTAGCGCTATCGAACCCACATAGGAACCTAGTACAAAAGTCATCACTATAGAACCCACGGAGGATCCCGGTACAGTAGTCAGCACTGTCGAACCCACGAAGGATCTCGTTACAGTAGTCACCATCGTCGAACCCACAAAGGATTCCAGTACAGAAGTCATCATTGTCGAACCCATGGAAGATTCCAGTACAGAAGTCATCACTGTCGAACCCATGGAAGATTCCGGTACAGAAGTCATCACTGTCAAATCCACAGAGGATCCTGGTACAGTATTGTCGCTGTCGAACCCACGAAGGATCCTGTCATCTCAGTCACAACCAGCCTTAGGGTTCGCGCACACAGCACGCTCGATTCGAGGAGGTTCTGCTCCTCAAAAAAAGTGTCGATACGTAAACTATCACGAAGTCCTGAGTTGATGTATCCTGTAGTTCCGTCTCATAAAAAGGAACCCAAGGCGATAGACGGCCCATCAATCAGATGCCCGATCTGTGAGTTATTGGCATTTTTGTTCTAGGGTCCAGGTTGGTTTTTAGGTTCAAACCATCCCAACCATACCCCAAATGCATCCAAACATTATGTGGGTTATGAAAAAAGAATCTCCTTGCTCCAAAAATTTCATCTTCGCAGAAGGATCGTCGATCGGACACATGTATCCCATGATGCGGGCTAAAAGGTGTAAATGGCAATAGCAGGTCCGATTCCGGTCTGACCCACTCAGACGGACCCTGCCCGACCTCTTCCGAATCGAGGTCTGACCCGGTCCACGGGTTCAGCCTGACATGAAGGTGTGGCCTAGTCCGAAGGTGCGGCCCGGCCCGGCCGAGGGGCGGCCCGACTTTGGGTCTTCCTCGGCGCGGTGCGACGGCGTCGCGCCGTCTTCATTCATCACGTCTCACATGGCCACGACCCCCATCTTCCGGCATGGTGTGTTGGCACCACGCCTCTTCCGTCCATCGCGGCCCGCATGGTCGCGGTTCTTCTCAAGCTTGGTGTGTCGGCATCATGCCCTTCCGGCTCCACCATCACCATCAACCAATCAAGAACCAATCGGAGGGTTTTTGAGTCGTGTTTGTTCGGCCCACGCCCTCCACATTAGGTGATAAAAAGTGGCTATCATCAAACCCAAATAAACGACGAGGAACGATAGTATAATTCATACATTAAAAATAATCAAATCCCCCTACCTTGTAACTGGTATTCGCTTAAGGAGACTTTAATGTAACAACTGAGCCCCGGTGACAGCACAGACACCCTGCCTTCAAATGGCCATCAGGTCCTGGCCCACCAAGTACCACCAATTGCCCCGCAAACACGTGGTCCCCTCCCTTGGGCCCACCCACGTGCCCGAATGGGTCATGTGACTAATGACATTCCCCATAGGCCAACACATGTCCTTTCCTGTGTATTTTGTCCTCACTTACACACACCCTGAGAAACTTCCCAGAAGGTCACTCATCCAAATCACTACTCCAGTCCAAGCATACTTAACTATGGAGTTCTAATCACACAGGCTCCTGAAAAGGAAGGTGCACCTTGTTGACCTAAGTCATATCATTTATTCATTTAACCCTTCATCATTTGGGGGTGTTACATAATCTAAGTATGATTTTGAATGGGTTTTTTAGGTTATGAATGAGAAAGTACCAACCTCTAATTTTTTTCATAAAATTCGTCTCATGAGTATCAAATGATATGATAAGGTATGGAGAGTATGCCCAGGATCTTAAGGGGACATTGTTCGACATGTGATATTGTTAGTGGCCACATGTTTTCCTTTGGATCTTCCATGTATCAAGATGAATACATGATAGTTTATTTCTCTCAATGTGGTTAAAAAGAAAAACACATGAATTATTTCAAATAATTATTTATTTTTGGTAATTTAATGGTTTTCAAATCAAAAATATGGTTTAATGATTTTAAGATAGATATATTTATGTTAATTATTTATTTTATAAAATATTTTACGTGATAAAATTTTTTCAAATGAGACTTATAGTTTCTTAGAAAAGTATTTCAAATGGATTTAAAACCCCTTACTAGGAACTATAATTCTCACCCAATGTCAAACATTATTTTTCATGGGTTTTATAGGAACTAAAATGGTACTTGTTTTGTAAAATTAGTTAGCCCATGTGAATGAAATATGTTAATTGTATAATTTTTATACAGATCTAAAATATATGTATGTTTTGACTAATTTTTCCAAACCTAGACCAAAAAATGTCTTCAAATTTATAATATACTATGTATTTTCAAGTTTCTTTTTAAATAAAAAATAACACTACAATTTTTTAGCAATTAATTTGGATGCATGAGTTTATCCCTTACAGTTGGTATTAGAGCAACGGTCTAGACATCTATGGATATTTGGCATTATCATTTCATGAAAAAATTGACATGATAGAAATTTTGTTGGAACTTCTATGTAGATAAATACAGTTAAAATATTTAATCTCATTCATTGTAATTATGAAGATGGAAATTCATAATTTCTCTAAGTCTAATGAAGGAATTTAGAGGGAATAATTAATTTAAGGAGGGAGGAATGTAACATAATGAATTTTACTTAAACATTAATTTAATATTTTCAATAAAAATATTTAATAAAAATAAAAATTATGTATTAAATTACTAATTAATAGATTATATAAAAAAATTATGGTTAAAAATCTAATGTTATAATATTTATAAACAAATTATTTTAGGATTTGAATTTAAATTAATATTCATATTTATAAACAAATGAAGTTTTTAAATAAATATGGTATTATTGTTAAATAATCTTTTAATATGAATATATTTATTAGGAAATATATGTTTTATATAAGAAAATAAAAAATTTATTAGAAATTTAAAGGAATTATGAAATTATGATTACATGTTATATTTAAAAAATTAATAGATAAAAGTTTTAATATAATAATTTTTTTTAAACTAAAATGATTATCATTAATTAGATAATATAAAAAAATTATTGTATTCACAAAATAATATTTTTAAGGAATACAAAATAGCTTTAATGAAAATAATTAATGAATAGGAATTATAAGTCAAATTATTAAAAATGATTTATTAAATTGATATAAGTTAATTTTAACCATTAAATTCAGTAATTAGTTTTTTACAAAAAAATATAATTATGATGAAACATATGATGTTACAAAATTTAGTTTTTATTATATGTGTTACTTATTTGATATTAATGATAATATTTTTTAGGGATAATAATAAATAAAGTTTTAATATGCATATTTTTTAACATTAAATTAAATGTTTTTAATTATAATAATTTTTGAAAATATACATATACGTGTGTGTGTGTGTGTGTGTGTGTGAATATTAAATGAAATATGTCATTATTTTAAAAAATAAAAACACAAAAACTAATAAATAAGGGAGATATTTTACTCGACCTCTCAATCTGATAGCTTCAGAAAATCAAGTGCAAATGAGGGATTCCTCCTTTGGAGGACAAGAGAGCATCAGTGAAGGGGGCTTGACTCCAGATGATAGATTGTGTGAGATTGTGCCCATTTTAAGGGGATAGAGTTAGGATAGTTTATCAAATGCAGTTGAGGACTTCATTTTTAGGGAGGCCGTGTACGATGGGTCAAATCTGAGGGTTTCAAACATCGAAGACTAGATATGAGTGGCTATGAGGGTTTCAGTTACAGACATTCTTAAACTATTGATAAATCTAGGTAGGATTTTATTTATTTTATCTTAGGAGCCCAAATATTCTTGTTTTTATGATCGTTCTCAATTTTATAGTGATATTTTTGTCAGTTTCTTCAATTTTTATACCATGATAATTAATCCTTGTCCCCACATCATCATTTTTCTATGGTTTGTTAAATATATATACTAATTTTATTAATTTACCTATCATAATAATTATTTTTTTATTATGAAAACAATATCATTTTTTCCTGTTAATTGTCAATATGGAATTTCATCATCTTGTTTGACACGGTGTTAGATTTTCAATTACAATCGAAATTGATTTTTTAAAATATTCTGGTCAGATTTTTCTTATTTTAACAAGACTTCTTAAAGAAGCTCATTAGAACATATTAAAAAAATTGAAAAAATTAACAATAAAAAAATATATATTACCATAGGTCATAGATAAATCCAGATTCATCAACACATTTCCTTAAATCATTCATATTAATAGGATTGAAATATAAAAATATATGATTGCTTGAAAAACTTTTTAACTGATCCATTTTTTGAAAAAAATCACAAATTGTTAGTTTCTTCTTATAATATATATATATATATATATATATATATATATTTCATCATTATATCCAAGTAGTGATGAAAATGGATATAAAATCCTTCTATAAACATCTATATATGATTTAAAAAACAAATTTTCAATTCAGATCAAGGGATAGAGTAGTGAGAGAGAAATTCATGAGGAAGAAGAATAGAATGAGGTAAAGGGTTATTTTGAAATGTTTAAAGAATTTAATTATTTATTTCAAAATTATATGAACCGTTTCAAAAACCACTTTTTTAAAGGGATTTATATGAGTTTAGAAATATTTTCAAAATTTATTTTAAATTATAATTCTTGTGTGTAGAAATAATTTGAGAATTTATTTTCACATGTATAAGGGAAATATTTTCAATTCTAAACATTTATTTCCCAAATATTCCACTATATATATACATGTTTATATACATCATGTTTTAAAGCCATATAAACGGAATTAAATATTATATAATAATATTAAAACATCTATTTTTGTATATTTTGGAAAATAATAACAAAATCTTGTTCTGTAATAGTTTAACCATAGTTTTAAAAGATGTTTCATTTTATTAAAATTTTGATGTTAAATATTTAATAAGAAATTTTATTATTTTTAATTTGAATTCAATTAAAGTTATATATTCATGTGTATTTCCCTCTGTTATAGAAGGTTCTGAATAATAAATTTCATGAACTAGCTTGGGTCGACCCTAAAATGGTCACCAAATCTTATACACAACATGTCCTGAGGGGTGTTCCCAATCCCCCCGTCAGGGAAACTAGTGTCGGGCATCAAAATTAAATAAGTGGGTATGATTTTTTTTATAAATTCAAACAAATAAATAAATAAAAACTGCACAATGGAAATGAAAACTAACAGGGGTTAGAAAATAAGGTTGTACATACCTCTATATGACCCTATAGGTCATCATCATTCTTAAACCGATGTCACACTATGGCGACATAAATCAAACAAGGCACAAAACGCAGAGCTAAAAACATATATAAAACTATAGTAATGAGTATTAAAAATCATTAGGTGTGGACAAATAATCTATTCCCAAATTCATTACCTTTAAACAAAAGAATCAGCAATTTCAGGTTTGAGATCTAATATATGAAACTAAGTTTTCCACACAGTTTCTCGTAAAAGAAAATCACGGATCATTTCCCTTTTTCAAATAAAAACTATAATCTCTCTTAAGAAGAAGGCATTTGATTTTTATGTAAGAGATTCTTACACTAAAAAAGGAGGAAATATGTGTAAAACATTTTCAAAACCTTTTTCTATAAAAACTTGAAACCATTTTATCACTTTTAGAAATAATCTATACTATGCAATGAAACAAGATCCACAAACAAATAACACATGCAATGAAAAAACAGCACACAATAGTAACCAACCATAACATTCATCATAATCACCTACTAAAGATAATTAAAGACCAAAAAAATGGGAGAACCTTGGAGCTTGTGAATAATCTAGGACATACTATACATGTGACTCATCCAGAAGGCATACCCTACCCGATGACGTCATTACACCCAAATTTTTGGTTGTTGCCCTACTTGGCCTGAACTAGGGGCCCAATCCCATAGAAATGATAACAAAATAACCCCCAACTATGGTCCACTAGCATGGTCTAAACAAGTGCAGAAATCATTCATCGAAAATTCACTCGCAATGATAGGCTCCCATATTCAGACTAAGAATTGGGGTGAGTCAACAAATACCAACCAAGTAATCCAACACACAAATTTTCATCTTACACCATCAATACACATAACAAAATCACCGCTGAATCACTTCAAGGTATTTTCTACCTCTTTCCTTCAACCATTAACACATGAGGGAAGTCCCATCTGTGGACCACCCATTCCCATCAACATCCCACAAGGCAAGAGGTGCATCCCAAAGAGGATTTTAGAAGTAATTAATTTTTCAAAAGTACTAAACATTCCTCAAGAAACCATTTAATACTAAATCATTTCCAAACAAAGCAACACATGCCACTTTTCAAAATCAAAATCCACATAGATACATATTTAAGAAACCCAAGTCACCCTTTCAAATCTAACACATATTTATAAAGGGAAAATGGTACTTTCACTAAGAAATTGATATGCACATTTAAAAAACAATTTCATGTAATTCACATAAAAAGATGGAATCACTCAATTTCACAATAAAAACTTATTCCAAAAACTATACACTACTAAATAACATTAAATAAAGGCGCAAAAATCTAGAAATCAATAATTTTTTAAATTTAAAGGCCAATTCATAGAGAAACCTACCTCAAAGGATGGCCAAGCCCGAGCTTTCTAACTCCAATAGTAGATCGCTCACACGCACGTACTTTCATATATATATATATATCCTTAAACTGATTCATGCATTCCCCACGCCATGAGGGAACACTCACATAGAAGATATATATCTATACATATCCATACCTGGGAATATATGTGCTCACCTTTGAAACTGACCACAACTCCATGTGATAAATCCTCGAGACTCAAAAACAACCAAATACCTAAAAAAATTAAACCAAACAAAGAAATCAAGATATTATTTAAAAACCAACAAATCATTTAATAAAAACAAGAACCTCATAGAAAACCAAGGTGTCGAGAAAAATACTAATTCAAAGCACCATATTAATTTGAGGTCACATCCATGTGTGTTCCAAGTGAACCCATGGATGTGGCAACATCCAATGGCACATCAAACCTCCAAAGAGACACTCAACAAAATTTCTACAAAAACACCAATTTCTTTACAACCATATCCTACCACCCACATTATTTAGAGAATATAAAATAATTCCACTTAAAACTGTAAATCCATGTCTAAAACATTTTAATACAATTTCCAAGATATATCATTGTCAAATCATACACACCTAACCATGTTCACTCATAAGAAATTACCATCACAACATAATTATAACAAAACAATTTATAAAAACTCATTTTCTGATAAAAAAGAAGTTAGTAAAACATTCAAAATGACCCCTTAACTAGATATAAAAAAGTACACACCCAAAACAAATAATTTCACTATTTTATAAAATTCCACCCAAGTTCACAACCTATAAACCCTTCTCAAATAAAGTTCCAAACCACATCAAACGAAATCGCCTTATTTCACATATAAAATCCTAAAACATGACCCAAATAAATTTAACAATACATTTCAAATGGGAAAACCTCACACAATCACCCAATTCCTCCCAAAGGGTTCAATAAACATTTTTCCAAACACCTATAGAGAAGGAACCAAGAATAATGTTTCAAATCCAACTATAAAAAAATGATACCACCAATGAACCATACATATAATAATGGTACAAAAAATATTATAAATATTAATTAAAAAAATCCATGCATAAAATGAATTTAAATTGAAACTAAAGGCATGTAACACCCACCTTAACCTGTTTTAATGCAAGAAAACCACAACGGACAGAGGAATAATGCCCTGTAGATCACTCGCACCCCATAAAAAATGAGGGAATGTGAGAAACACAATATTATCTCTTAGGGATTAGGTAAATTGAATAAAAATACCAAAAAGGGGAAAAATATAAACTAATGAAGATAGGGCCATCGATGAAGCGGGTAACTGGACGGGAGAGGGTGTTGGGGAAGGACCGAACAACGCTAGCAGGGAGCAAGTCATCCAAAGGAGGGGCTACACTAGACCTAGCTAGAGGTGAAATACTGGTCAAAGCGAGTTTATTAGCTATGGTGCCTGGGTATTGGAGAAAGGTGAAGTAGTTATGGGAGGGCTGGTCAGTACAAGGCATAGGGGAGATGGGGTTGGGCACAGGACAATGAAAAGGGGAAGTGAGTAGTGATTGAGATGGTCGAGTATAAGGAGGGTGGCACTAGAGAGATGGAGGTCATGATATGCAAGTGGGGAGGTGGGTGTGCGTAGCAAGCCGTGAGGGAACAGGGTGTCTGGGTAGATTAAGGTTCATGTTTTTTATCTTTATAATAATAATAATGATAATTTTAATATTAATAATAACATAATAATAATAATAATAATAAAATGATAATTCCGTTCATTTCATTCATTTATTCCTTTTTTCAAATATTAAAAACATTAATGAAGGTATAAAAACATTAATAATTTTCTTAGTAACTATAATAATAACACAATTTAAATAATCACAACATTAATAATAATTTAATAATAAAAATATTAAGGACACTTTTAACAAATACTGAATATTAATAATATTAATGAAAATAATAAAAACTTCAATAATAATAACAGTAATATTATCTAAACATTATTATTATTATTATTATGGTGAGAATGTTTAAAACAAATTTACTTTATAATTTTTTTTATTTTAAACATTAGATAAGTGCATGGGAACCTGAGCCGACCACGTAGTCACCGCCAACCGTTCGGTGCCCACACACCAGTCTGAACCCCATCAAAATTATTAAACATTAAAAATCTTAGACCAGTACTCAACCCGCACCTTGTTGAGTCTAACCGTATCTAAGAAAAATAAAAAAATTAAATAATGAAAAAGGTAGGGGTGTGATAATAAAAGTTATCATTTTATGTGTCCTTGTATATCCATGAATGTCATTCATAAAATTAGATATCTCTGTCATCTATATATGTTTTTGACATTTCTAAAATTTTAGTACAAGCATAAATTTAGATTCTTAAAAGGTTATGTTTATGAATTATAATTATTTTGAGGAGTGTATTTCTCCTATAATTTCATAAGAATGAGTTTTTCCCATGTAAATATGTAGTGAAATTATTTTCTTCTATGGAATTATTTTATTTAATATTTTGAATGGGTTTTTCAGGTTCTGAATGAGAAATCGAGAATATCAAAATGTTTTCACAAAATTTAACACATTAGTATAAAATGATGTGACACAGTATGAGGAGTAAACCCAAGATCCCAAGCTGACACTTTCTTATGTGTAATACTTCTAGTGGGTAGACGTTTTTCTTTGGGGTCTACCAAGTATTAAGGTTAATTGAGAAAAGTTTATTATTTTTATAGGATTTTCATGGATAAATCCATGAATTGTTTCAAGGAATTATTTAATTTTTAAAATTCAATCGTTTTCTAATAAAAAATACTATTAAATGATTTTAAGATAGATAAATCTATGTTAATTATTTATTTTATAAAATATTTTATTTAGTACAATGTTTTTAAAGTTGATTTATATTTTTAAAATAAAACTATTTTTAAAATTTATTTTAAACCCCATATTGGTAAATTTTATGCCTACCCTATGTTTTAAATTATTTTTCACAGGTTATTTAGAAATACAAATGGGTTTTCTTTCAGAAAAAGAGTTAGAGCAAGTGAAGGAAATATGTTAATTGTATAACTTTTTTAAAGCTTCGAAAATATATAAGGTTTTGACTAATTTTCCAAATCCTATACTAAAAATGGTTATGAAATTTATAATTTACTCTATATTTTTCGGATTCATTTTAAATAATAAAAATACATGTCATTTTTTTCCACAGAATCTAGAAACATGGGTCCAGGCCATTACACCAAAAATTTATCCATCATCTACACATTGATCTAACCAACTATGTGAATATTAAAAATGTGATCATATTCTTTCTGAAAGAATATATTAAAACACATGATCATCTTAATTTAACTAACACTAAAACAATCTCATTTTTATCCATTCCCTTGGACCACATGGTCATCCATTGAGTTGAGATGTGTAAGGGTAAATCTCATGCTCCAAGGGATATGTAAAGACACTGCCACATTTATTGAGGCTAAATAATTATAGATTTCATGATCTAAAAGCTAATTAATGTTTATCCCGATAATCCTTGTACTACGTAAGGGTACTCTATCATTTTCAAGGCTGTGTAAAGAAAATTACGGACTGTATAATGGTGATCTCTAGTTATCAGGGAATATTTTGAGAGATTCATATGGACATAAATACAAATACTTTAGCTACCACATAAGAATGCATGATTCCAATAAGAGGATACCATATGGATATTTTCATGGATATTATTTTAATATCACCAAATAAAGAGGGTTGTTGGTTTTTGATAGGAATAAATTGCTAGAGATATTTCTATCTGGGAGAAAGTACGAGGTCTTCTAAAATCAAAAGAATGAGATTTTAAATGTTTCACTAGATTTATTAAAGGAGGAAATTATGTGTCTATAATCGTATTAGAGAGTGATCGAGTAAGGGATTACATATTGAATATTTTCCTTGAACTAATTGAATGATCAACTAAGGTTCTATTTCTACTTTCTTTCCCTTCATTTTTATTTCTTGTTTTTATTTAGTAATGAATTATTATTTCTCTCTCGTCTCATTTACCCATCATATATAGGGGTAATATTTTTATGATCAAGGAATAGAAGGCCAAACCAATTTTTTATTTTTAATTTCATGTACAAAATGTAATAGTATATCTCTCCTCTTCTGTTAAACTAGTTTCAATATACCTTAGCAATTTCTATTATTAAGGGTGATCTTATTTGGTTGGAATTATATTATTATTTATTATATTTTTCAGTGATTCATTACCTCCCTCCATATAGTTTTGGTTTATATATAATAAAATAATCTATATTTATGTTTTAATGTTCTCGAGAACTATTAGCATTTGGGGAATTTATAGTAGGCACTTTCGGTTGTTTAAGAATAAAAATGCAATATTAAGAATTTCTTAAGTCAACTAAGAAGACCACCTATAACACTTTCACACATATTAAAGAGGTTATAAATATATGAAATCACAATTAGGGTTATTATCACTATTACCACTCAAATAAGGGAGATAAAAAACTAAATTTTTCAATCACTCTCTTACCAAGCTTAGTAGAAGAAGATTTTGTTTCTTTGGGAAACGTATAACACTGCAATAGTTTAATCCAACCCTGGAATCATCACTATCTCATCATTATTTTTGTCTAATTCACTATTTTAATTACATTCTTATTTTTTCAAATCACAAACCTAGAATAAAAACCCCACTTATTTAACTAATTAAATAATGGGAACTGATTTTTGTGTGCACTCCTATTTAGTAGAAAATCTATGTTTCCACTATAACTATATTTACCCAATGAAATAATTTATTTTCACACCCCATGAAAAGGTACATTAAATTTTTATTTTCATCGATAAAGGAGTATTGGGATAGTTTAAAAAACATGGTTTCGCATTGATCCATTGGAGGTAAGTCATTGTGTTTATTTATCTATGGATATTTTCAAAATAGGATTAAATTAATTGAATAATGGGTGTTAAATTTTGATTATTTTTTAGTAGTAATTACATAGGTGTGGTAGGAGTTGTTCACTATCTATTTCATGATATTTTAGTCATTAACGACCACCTAGAGAGTTTGAACTCATTTGTTCCTAAATGAAATGAATTGAATTAATTGTGAAAATTAATTATAAGTTGGTTATAATTGATTTCATATTTCTTTCATTAAGACAGGGGATCTGGATGATATATGGTGGCTGGTTCAGGCTTGGATGAGCATGGGATATGGTTGTTTCTTAATATAAAAGGGAAAAAATACATTTTAGAGGTAGATATTCTCAAATTTTACTTCTTTATATGGTTTTGAATATATATTTTTCAATATAACCATAGGTAAAAATGTGTGAGTGTCCTAACATGTGACAATGAGAGATATCCATTTGTGAGGTAGGGTCTGTTTGATGGGTAGCCACTTACTAAATCTGTTTACATTATTAATTTGATTAATATTCATTCATATATATTTCTCTTCTATGGAATGATTGGTTGAAGTGAAACTGTAACCCAAAAAGGGTTTCAATTGTATAATTGTCCCTTTTTTGACCAAGGGATGCCTCGTTTTGAGGATTTTATTATTACTTAGTTGGATGGCAGGGTTGAGCTAATAAATTTTTATTGTGTTAGTCATATGATAGGTGGTAATATAAGAATAACCCAAAATGGAATCAAGTATGGTTTCCTTTATTCTTGAGTGATTGGTATGGGCTATTTAGGTCTTGGTTGTCCTCTAAACCTTATGTGTTGAAAAAATGATCACTGATAGATATATTTCCTTGGGAAGTGTCAAGATACCTAGGGAATGGAATTGTTAGTTGTTCCATTGACATTAACATTAGTTTTATTCCTTGTATGGAATCATTATATGTTCCATGATGATTTTTACTCATGTATTGATAGTGGTAAGATATCCTTAGTAATGTGACCATTGCAAGATGAGTACACTTATAGAATGGCCCTTTTGAGATGGATAATTATATAGAATCATAAGTCATATTGAGAGAATTTTGTCTTGATACATGTGATTTATGTGTACAATTTCATGGGTTTCGGAATCTTTGTGAATAATTTGGGGTTCAATTAAACCAAATTCTCAAGGTGTTGAATCATTCACCAAGGTTATATTGATTTTATAGAACATGTGTGCATATTATAATAATTTATTTATCTATAATGTTTTATTTATTTTAATGATTTGTCATTCACCCTTTGTTTTTTTATTTGGTGAAAAATCATTCACCCATGTTTCATTATTTAGTGGTAGTTCATTCAACTTGGTTTAATGTTTTAGTGATACATCATTCACCATGGTGTTCTATTTTACTATTAATTATTTACTATGGGGTTATATTTTAGTGATGAATTATTCACCTTTGAGGTAGGTTTCTTTGATACATTGGTCACCTTGGATTTATGTTTCTATGGTATACCATTCACCTTGGGATGATGTTTCGGTGATACATCATTCACCTTGGGGTGAAATTTCAATGACGCATATTTTACATGGGTTTATTTTTAATTGATACATCATTAAATATATGGTCATGTTTTGGTGATACATCATTCACCTAGGGGTTATATTTTAGTGATTCACTATTTATATATGGGTTATGTTTCAGTGATGCATCATTCACCTTGGGATTATGTTGGATTGATTCATATTTCACCTTGGATTTTTGTTTTAGTGATATATCATTCACTTTGGGGTTATGGTTCGTTGATGTATTATTCACCTTGGGTGTTATGCTTTTATTAAATATAATTCACCTTAGAGTAATGTTTTGGTGATGCACCATTCACCATGGGGTTAGGTTTTAGGGATATAACATTATGTAATGTTTTTGTTATATATTATTCCCCTTGAGGTTATGTTTTGGGGATACATCAGTAACATTGGGTTATATTTAGTGATACATTTTTCGAGGATACATCTTCTAGCTTGGGGTTATATTTGATTAATACATTTTTAATTTGGGGTTTATGATATGGAAATATTTCATTCAGCTTATGCACTTTAATGGTGATTCCTCATTCACCTTTAAAGAATATTTGGTGATAGATCATTCACATTGGTTGTTTAAATGAGGGGTGATATATGGTTTGCACTCATGTTGGGTCTAAACTACAATGACCACCATTTCATACACGTAATATTATATAATGTTTTATATTAATATCAAAAATACATAAAAAATATCAAGATTTATAATGCATTTTGGATATTAACAACATAATACATGACCTTAAAAATAAACAACCTCAATATTTAAACCCATATTCATATAATACTACTTGTTCACCACACACTCATATCAATATATGGGATATCTTGAGGATATACATAAAAAATGGTGTGTTATAAATCCTAGTGTGCTAATAATAAATAATTAGGTGTGATATAAGTTCCAATGAGTGAAATATGCGATCATAAGTATAGACGATTAAAAATTCTAATAGAGGAACATGGAATATGATAACTGAAATCATGGGATCATAAAAATAAGGTTAATCATGAGAATATAAAACATATATAAGAAATTTCATTATAAACATAATTCGAAGATCACTTCCAAAGAAACATAATATATTATGTTAGGGTAACTGCTTACGCACCATACATAGTATCTCATGATATATAAAAATTACCCAATCAATTATAAGAATATGTAATCCTATTCCGTAATTTCACATCATAATATTTCATTTATATGTGTTCCTTAGAAAAATAAATCATATATAAATCATACTAATGAGAAAATTCGATAAGAAGGAAATGGGTTATGTAATCATGTCTCAAAGAAATTTCAAATGGCATATCATAAAGCCTCACGATAATATAAAAAAATTAAGAAATTTTTTAAGTTAAAAATTAAATAATGAATCATAGGTAAATAATATAGAGGTAAAGTGAAGGAAAAACATATTAAATGGTTTAAGGAGTAGGTTTGGAAATGAACCCATTAAAAAATGTTTTAAGAAATTGTAAGAGAACACTTAATGGAGATAAGAGAGTAAGGTTTTCATCAATCTTATCAATTAAATAATATAATTTTTTAAAAATAATGAGCATTTTTATAAATTAGAGAATAAAAATAATTTAAAATAGTGATACATGAAAATGAATTATAAATATAAATATCCCCCTTTATCGAGTTTTCTTTAAAGATGGTATTGGGTGGCGAACTTGAAAATTTTTCATATAACAAAAAAAATAAAGGTAAAATTTCTAGTAATATATAAATGAACATATAAATATATATTGTAAAATAATAATATGAGATGAGTATAGTGAGATATAAATATATATAGAGAAATCATAACCCAAAAGAAAAATGTGTTTTGGGAGTTCTCTTACCTCGGATCTTGACTCACTTGGACACTCCACTATCCTCCTAAATTATTCAATTACATAAATTTATTAAATACTAAAAATAATATTAAATATTATTATATATATTAAAATATATTTAAAATCATTTTTATTCATTTTTTATATTGATGTTTCTTATATAGATAACTTAGGGTTATTTGGTCAACCAGTCTAAAACACTTTTAGTATATTGGTATCAGTAAAATATATTTTTAAATAGTTCGTTAGTCTATAAAAGGATAAAATTATTTATTATTTATTATTAAAATAGAAAAAAAGTTCCACATTTCAGTAGATGAGTCATAATGGTTTCAAATTATGTGATGTCTCTGAGTAATCTCGTTTTAATTTTTTTAAAATGACCAAGATTCTTTATTGTTAATATCATTAGTATAATTACATGTTTATCTTCCCAAACTATTAATATTGTGATAAATGTTATATTTATTTAATAATTAAATTTTTAAAACCAACTATGTAACATTTTAAAAGTTGATATATACCATCAACCATATATGCAGATAAAACAGGTCCTGATTGGATAACTATTGTAAATAATTTTGAAATAAATTTTATGAATTATAAATTTATATAATTCATATTATTGTAGCATAAAATGTGTAATAATATGAAAAAATAATATTTTATCAAAATTAGGAATAAGATGGAGGAATAATGAAAAGATACCAAACCGTGTCCAAAATTGAACACTTATTTCCTCTCTTTGTCATGGCTAAGTAGACTACAACTTAAGACATATTAGATTGGTACGTTAGTTATACCATAACATTAAAAATTATTATCCAGATAGTTAAAGAGGTATTTTTTTGATATTTTCAACTTTTATTGTTTTACCAAGTTATGAGAAACAGGTGAAGGATGGGTATATTTATAGTTGAAGGAGAGAGTATTTTTGAATAAAATATTGATATTTTTATCAATATTATGATTAGTATTAATTACTGTTGCTAAGTATAATAATTTATACATTTAAGGATTTTATAATGGTTTCTTAAAATATATTTGATGTAATTAACCATTTATTTATCTTATAATTTAAATTATCAAATTTTGCTGAATTAATTATTCACCTCTATATTTTACAATTTATGAAAATTAAAAAAGAATTAATACTTTCTTAATATAGGTGTATAGAGTTATAAAATAAAATCAGTGTCCAAATAATAAATTTAGAAATTAAGAAAAATTAATATTTAATTATTTTATAAAAAAAATTAATTTTTTAAATTTTCTAATTTTGTTTTACTAAAAATGTGCATAGATACTTACATTTTATAACATTAATAAAGTAATTATTTAATGAAATTTTGATTCTTATAATTACTTATCAATTGATAGTAAAATTTATTCTTAAGATAATTTTTCCTTATAGACATTTTACTATTCTAATTTATAGGTTATTATTCCAATGGTTAGGTTATTATTCTAATGATCAGGTTACTAGTCAAATAGTCATATTTCAAATAGTATTTTAATTTTACATGTTATATAAATACCAATTAATTACATCATTCATCATTAAACCAATTTTCACTCATGTTTTTATATTCTTCATATAAAATATTTCAATCATGTTTCAAACAGTTTTATATCTTTTTACATTGTGGTTTATATATATGGTAATTCTATGAGACCACGATATACTAAAATTTTTCATTATAGTTCTATTATTAATTTTTTATATTGTTCCATTATAATATTTTTAATTTTATGGATTATAATTATTCTTCACATATAATTTCTAATGTCTATGATATAAAATAATATTTTCTGTTATTATGTTGTACATGTGATTTATATTAAAAATTATACCTAAATAAAGAACAAAAATTTATTAAAAATAAAAAAAAATTATTTTGAAGAGAATCTATTATTATATTATTCCTATATTTATAAATTTCATCCTAAATATTTAAATCCATACACTATTATGAAATAGATGAGGGTATATATCTTTTATTAAATCCTTAGGTTCCGTTGTTTCATTTTTATACTTATATTTTCTCCATAGTATTTTTCATAACGTTTTCTCAATAATCCATAATCTTCACCAAATAATCCTCATAAGAGAGATCATGATCGAATTTATCTACATGTTTATATTTTTATTAATATTTATTTCATATGTACTTCTTCAATAATGATACATAGAACGCATCAATAACTTAATATGGTTCGGGTGAGAGTAATACCCTACATGTTATAGATCTAGTCCAATACAAGAATCCCAATGCATCCAATGTACCTTGGAATTAGTTTCCCCTTCTTCCTAGAGGTCATCACTCTGTTACAAGGATATATAGTAAGGAAAATATTATTTCTAACATCAATATCTAGGTTCCAATTTTCAGCATAGCTATTCTATCAAATTTTTACTACTTTACTATTTTTTGAATATCTTGGACATTCCTAAAAATTTATTTAACCATTTCAGGTTCTAATATCTTCTTTTATCCAACATCATACAAATTTATTGTATTTATACATTTATTCCCAAATAGGTCATCATAATGAGACATCTAAATACTTAATTGAATGTTATTATTCCATAATAAATCGACCAAATGAAAATGTTGATCCCATCCTCCTTTAAGGTCCATGGAGAAGTATCTGAGCATGTTTTATATGATTTTAATGGTTAATTTAGATTGAAAAAATTTATGGGGATGTTATGAAATATTTAATTTCACTTATACGTTTCATTAATGTTTAATACTCTTCTAAAACATAGAAATAGACCTTAATTCATGATAAAATATAATCAATAGTGTTGTTCCATATAGCCTCACCACTTTTCTAAAGAATATATGGGACTATTTATTGACTGGTAAGTCTTCTAAAAAATATATTAAGTGGATAATCATTATAATATAGTCCAATAAAACTCTATATCCTTATTTCCTTTAGATGAATTTTTAATACCTATGATAACTTCCTTCGTGATGTTATCCTCTTTATATATTGGTATGGTTAATAATTTCATCCACCCCTGGGAATTTTTAATTTTTCCATAACTTGATGTATTACTAAGAATATTGATGTATATTCAATAATCTAATTTTTTATATTATCCCACCAGAAGTATTATTGGATATCTCTATATATCTTTTTTCTCCCAATGTAAATAGAGAATGTTGATATTTGAGCATATTCAAATATATCCTTCTTTATCTTAGGCATGATGGTATGTATATTCATTTACCAAATCTTACAACTCCCTCGTTATAGAAATTGAACTCTAAGACCTTCCCCCTTTCATATATCATCCACCAGCTTTTGTATCTCAACATCATTCCTTTGATCTTCCTTAATCGTCTTCAATATAGATTGTTAAACAATCATTTATGTATGGAAGGATATTTATCTTATCTTTATGATTACCATATTCATCCTTTTCATGTCTAAGAATATTGTATCCCTTTTAATATATATCAAGGATAAGGTTATGTGATCCATTTTACTTATATAATCCTGTATTTTTTCCTTTCTTGAATTGTAACAGATCGAGAAGTCATAGTATTTGATCAACTCTAACCATCACTATCAACACATGTTGAGTTACTTTTGTGTAAATATATAATTTATACATTAATAATAAGTATTAATTCTATTATTTAATTCACTTATATAATACCTCCAAACATCAGTGTGAATATTACTAAATCAATATCTACATCATGGGTTTGGTAATTTTTCTCATATACATAAAACATACTTGAATAATAAAATTTAACATTATCATTTTTCATGTGTATATAACTAAATAATTTCATTAAATAATATTTATATATCAAAAAAACTTATCCACTTAAGGGTAGTGTGAGTAAAATTGTAGTTATCAACCTCTTATTCAAATACTTAAAGTTCACTTCACATTAAAACATCTAGAAAAACCTTAATCCTTTTCAATTTAGCTTGTATGTTGTGTTTTACAGTCCTCATATATTTATCACAAATAGTATAAAGTACCCAAATAATATAATTAAACTATATATTTCTATTACAAATAAAGGTTTGGTCCATTCCTTAATCACCTTTGTCTTTTAAAAATCAAAAGATATATAATTTCTTGTGATTTCATTCTTTAAGAATGTGACTTACTCCATAGAGAAGTCAAATTTATAATACTTTTCATAAATATTTTCCTCTTATAGTGTCATTAGCATAGTACTCAAATTCACCTCATTTTCTTACATTCTTTAAAAGACATTAATAATTTCATCTATAAATACCACCAAAAATTTATAAAGGTAAATAGTAAATAATATATTAATTAACTTCATGATGTTTTTTGGACCATTAGTGAGTCTGAATATAATCACTATGAACTAAAAGTTTTCATATCATGTAAGAAAGTAAATCTTTGGAATATCTTTCTTCATATTCATTTGATAATATCCCAATTAAATATAAACCTTTGAAATTTTATTATCCCTATACAGTTTATTGAGAAATTCATCAATCAATGGAAAGGGATACTTTTTCATTATCATGATCATTTTATGCTCATAGAAAAATCATCGCAAAGATGCATTCACTCATCCTTCATCATGAAAAAGAGTATTGGGTTAGCCCATGGTGACACATTATGGAATAAAAAACCCTTTTCCATGTTACCCTATAGTTTTCTATTCAACTCTTTTATTTTAATGGGTTCTATTTTGTATAGAATAGTTGATATATCTAGAGATTTTGTTTTAGGTTCTTTTGAGAACTAAAATTATCAATGAGGACAAAGACTATAAAACTATACAAGGAACGCATAATCATATTCCCTCATAATATGAATGTCTACAAGGTTAATCATTTCCTTTTTATCAATCATTTGAGCTAGATATGATTACCAATAATGAAACAATATACATGCTTTAGAAGGATCTCCCAAATAATTTTCATCATACTCTTTACATTTTTAAAGAATTGGAGGATGGTTTGGGATATGGAAAGTTATTTATAACTGCTTGAAATTGATAGTAACTTTATATAAATAAAACCATTATATACCTTTTATAGAATTGAATTATACCAAATAGATTATAATATGTTTTTAATGAATTTTATGAAAAAAATATTAATTGGGGAAGATTTACAAAAATAAGATGTAACAATTAATCCACTTAGTGTTTTCACTAATTTCTGAACCTCCTTATTTTAAGGTATAGATAAGGTTCCACTATAGATTCAATTTTATTTCTAATAAAAAAATTTCATTATGATTTTTGTACAAAAATTTAAATCAAAGAAAGAAACATTTAAATGAAATATATCCATTAATATATGATTAATGTATTAGAAGATCCAATATAATTGAGAGTTTATTGTCACATAAATGACTCAAAATAACTTATTCTCTCTAGGGATAGTTAGTACACTTAATATGATTCAATTTATTATTCCTAACTACAGTCTGTTGAGAAAGTACAATCATGAGGTTCTCAAATCCTAATCTTTTCATATTAGGTATTTAGTTTGGAAAGTAATTATATTTCCCATTGCATTGGTTTTTGAAATGGTTTCAGATATTTATTTCCATTTATTAAAAAAAATTTTATTTGTTAATAGGAATACTCTAGTTAATAATAAAATAAAATATAAATCAGTAAAATATAAATAATAACTCACAAATTACTTGTATATCAAAAATTATGAACCTATAATTTTCAATATATATAATTTATTGTGTATTTACCAATATTTTATAAAACACGATTCCAATAAAGTAACTATACCTTACTTTGACACTAACTATAATGGCCTAAATTTCATACACATGTTATTATAGAAATTTTAACAAAAATATAGAAAAATAATCCCAAATATCTTGCGGTAATGTGTCTAAAGAGATTTTTTATGTAATACATGGCTATAAAAATAAACAACATCATTATTTATTTCCATATTTATATTATTCTTATATATATTCTCAAGGATCACTTCCTAGACAACACAAATAAATAATATACAAATCTTATTGATCGGGATCCATACATAGTATCTCATGAGATATAAGTATTACCCAATTAATTTAAGGAATATATAATTTAAGGCACACCTGTCTGATAATAATATGTCCTGTATATATGTAATACATAAAAATATGTCATATTAAAATCATAATCATTATAAAAACCCATGAGTGGAAAATGTGTTGTATAATCATGTCCCAATGCATGACCTAATGACATATCATAAAACATACTAAGAAAATAATAGATTATGGAATTTTGTACATTAATAGTTGAATAAAGTAGTATATTTCTTGACGATAAATCTCATGTGAAGTAAAAACATAATAAAGTGTTAAATTAGTAGGTAAAAAAATTAACCCCTTAAACATTATTATAACATATGACTAATGAATCCTAAAAAGGAATAACAAAAGAGGGTTTTACTTAAAAATATGAATTAGTATATTTTTCCTTAAAATAAATTGTATATTTAGAAATCATGGGAAAAAAATCCTTTAAAAGAGTGATTGATGAAAATTAACGAGAAATATAAATGTTCTCTTTTATCATGTATAGTTTAGAGAAGAGATTGGGAAGGGAACTTGAAACATTTTTATATCCCTAAAAGAATTAAGGGACAATAAACTAGTTATATATAAAGGAAAAAGATATACAAAAATTAGAAAAATAATATTTGAGGAAGATATAGATAAAAAGAGTTATATATTAAAAGAGCATGACCCAAAAGAAGAAAGGTTATTTAGGAGTTCAAATACTTTTACTCCCGACTCTCTAAGATGCTCATATAACCTGCTTAATAGCTGAATTTCAAAGGATAATTGCATACTAAATAAAATTAATAATATTTAATTAATTAATTAAAATACATTTATGGTAATATTTTATTTATTTATTATATTAATGTTTCTATTGTCGATTACATGGGATTGTTTGGTCAACTTCTCCAAAATAAAATTAGTATATTATTATCCTAAAAAGGTCTTGTCAAATAGTTACATGGTCTATATAATTATAAACTTATAGATTTATTATCATTATAATGTAAAAGAAAATCTATTGTTTAATAAATTTTCTGTAATTGTTTTAAATTTTGGAAAGTTCTGTTATGCCCATTTTAGCTGATTAAAATAACAATAACTCTTTACTATTAATTTCATTAATATATTTTCAATTTTTTCTTTCAAAAATATTTATAATTTTAAAAATATTATATTTATTTTCTAAATGAATTTTTAAAAACATCCATGTAATGAGGTAATAGTTGATTTATAACAATATCCATGTGGGCGGTTAAAATCGCCCATGATGAGATGAATTTTATAAATAACTCTAAAATTAATTTTATGGATTATATACTAATATAATTAATATTAAAGTAGAATTATAACCTTTATAACATGATATAATATCATTTTATAAATGTTTTAAATAGGAAGTGGAATTAATAATTAAAATAAATAAATGGTGTAAGAAATTGAATACTTGTTTTTCTCTTTTATGAGGCTCCTTTAGACGGGACGCTAAACCTCCTTAGATTGGTCATTTAGATTTTATGGGTATTAAAAAATATTTCTTGGATATTTGGGGAGGGATTTTGGTAGACATTCGGAATATTAATTTTTTTTAAGTGAATATAAATGGATAGAAGAAGAACGTGTTTATAGGTGGAGAGGAGGGTGATTTTTAAACAAAATATTGATGAATTTATTTATTTTTTATAAAGAAATGATTATTATTAATTATTTTTTTTACTATTTATAGTAATTTATGAATGTGAGACTATGATAATGGTTTCTTTCACTATCTATTATGTAATTAATCATGTATTTAACTTATAACTTAAAATCCTGTGTTTTTCTAGCTTTTACTATTCACATTCACACTTTACTATTTAAAAAAATTACAAAAACTTCAAAATTAACTAATTTTTACATGATGATATTCAATATTACATCTATTTTCAAAAATTAAATTTCTAAATTAATTCATTTTAATTTTTAATCCATGTATAAAAATTACTGTTTTATTAATATTGTAAAATATGTTTTTTGAAAAACATAGGCATATACTTTTATTATTGATATTGATAGAGTATTTATTTTATAGTATTTTGATACTTATAAATACATGTTTAAATGATGTTGAAAATTTTTATATTTTTATTTTCCCTAATGGGATTTTACAATTCCAATGGTCAACTTACTATTCCAACAATCATGTTACTATACTAATAGTTTGGTGACTATTCTAATGGTTATATTTATAATGGACATATAATTTTACACATCCTAAAATGAAATCATATTTTTATAATTCTTCATTCACACAATTTTAAAACCGGGTCATATATTCATCATTTAGAAAAAGATAATATTTTTTCAAATAGTTTTCTTTTTTTATAGCATTTTGTGCCTTTTTTAAATTCTAAGAGATACACCAAAATTTCATATTCTATTTTTATTACTTAATTAATTAAAATAATAAAACCTTCAATAATAATAACAGTAATATTATCTAAACATTATTATTATTATTATTATTATTATGGTGATAATGTTTAAAACAAATTTACTTTATAATTTTTTTTATTTTAAACATTAGAGAAGTGCATGGGAACATGAGCCGACCACGTAGTCACCTCCAACCATTCAGTGACCACACACCAGTCTGAAACCCATCAAAATTATTAAACATTAAAAATCTTAGACCAGTGCTCAACCCGCACCTTGGTGAGTCTAACCGTATCTAAGAAAAATAAAAAAAATTAAAAAATGAAAAAGGTAGGGTTGTGATAATAAAAGTTATCATTTTATGTGTCCTTGTATATCCATGAATGTAATTCATAAAATTAGATATCTCCATCATCTATATGTGTTTTTGACATTTCTAAAATTTTAGTACAAGCCTAAATTTAGATTCTTAGAAGGTTATGTTTATGAATTATAATTATTTTGATGACTGTATTTCTCCTATAATTTCATAAGAATGAGTTTTTCCCATGTAAATATGTAGTGAAATTATTTTCTTCTATGAAATTAATTTATTTAATATTTTGAATGGGTTTTTCATGTTATGAATAAGAAATCTAGAATATCAAAATGTTTTCACAAAATTTAACACATTAGTATAAAATGATGTGATACAGTATGGAGAGTAAACCCAAGATCCCAAGGTGACACTTTCTCATGTGTAATACTTCTAGTGGATACATGTTTTTCTTTGGGGTCTACCAAGTATTAAGGTTAATTGAGAAAATTTTATTATTCTTATAGGATTTTCATGGACAAATCCATGAATTGTTTCAAGGAATTATTTACTTTTTAAAATTCAATGGTTTTCAAATAAAAAATACTATTAAATGATTTTAAGATAGATAAATCTATGTTAATTATTTATTTTATAAAATATTTTATTTACTACAATGTTTTTAAAGTAGATTTATATTTTTCAAAGAAAACTATTTTCAAATTTATTTTAAACCCCATACTCGGAAATTTGATTCCTACCCTATGTTTTAAATTATTTTTCACAGGTTATTTAGAAATACAAATGGTTTTTCTTTCAGAAAAAGTGTTAGTGCAAGAGAACGAAATATGTTAATTGTATAACTTTTTTAAAGCTTCGAAAATATATAAGGTGTTGACTAATATTCCAAATCCTATAATAAAAAAGGTTTTGAAATTTATAATTTACTCTATATTTTTCAGATTCATTTTAAATAATAAAATTACATGTTATGTTTTTTCCAGTGAATCTAGAAACACGGGTCCAGGCCATTACACCAAAAAATTTATCCATCATCTACACATTGATCTAACAAAATGTGTGAATATTAAAAATGTGATCATATTATTTCTGAAATAATATATTAAACCACATGATTATCTTAATTGAACTAACACTAAAACAATATCATGTCTGATCCATTCCCTTGGACCACATGGTTATCCATTGAGTTGAGATGTGTAAGGGTAAATCTCATGCTCCAAGGGCTATGTAAAGACACTGCCACATTTCTTGAGGCTAAATAATTATAGATTTCATGATCTAAAATCTAATTAATGTTTATCCTGATAATCCTTGTACTACGTAAGGGTAAAGTATCATTTTCAAGGCTGTGTAAAGAAAATTAAGGACTACATAATGGTGATCTCCAGTTATCAGGGAATATTTTGAGAGATTCATATGGACATAAATAAAAATACTTTAGATACCACATAAGAATGCATGAATCCAATAAGAGGATACCATATGTATATTTTCATGGATATTATTTTAATATCACCAAATAAAGAGGGTTGCTGGTTTTTTATAGGAATAAATTGGTAGAGAGATTTCTATCTGGGAGAAAGTACGAGGTCTTTCTAAAATCAAAAGAATGAGATTTTAAATGTTTCACTAGATTTATGAAAGGAGGAAACTATGTGTCTATAATATTATTAGAGATTGATCAAGTAAGGGATTACTTATTGAATATTTTCCTTGAACTAATTTCATGATCAACTAAAGTTCTATTTCTACTTTCTTTCCTTTCATATTTATTTCATGTTTTTATTTAGTAATGAATTATTATTTCTCTCTCGTATCATTTACCCATACTATATAGGGGTAATATTTGTATGATCAAGGAATAGAAGGCTAAACCAATTTTTGATTCTTAATTTCATGTACAAAATGTAAAAATATATCTATCTTATTCTGTTAAACTAGTTTCAATATACCTTAGCAATTTCTATTATTAAGGGAGATCCTATTTGGTCCGAATTATATTATTATTTATTATATTTTTTAGTGATTCATTATCTCCCTCCATATAGTTTTGGTTTATATATAATAAAATAATCTATATTTATGTTTTTATGTTCTCGACAACTATTAGCATGTGGGGAAGTTATAGTAGGCACTTTCGGTTGTTTAAGAATAAAAATGCAATATTAGGAATTTCTTAAGTCAACTAAGAAGACCACCTATAACACTTTCACACATATTAAAGAGGTTAGAACAATATGAAATCACAATTTGGGTTATTCTCACTATTACCACTAAAATAAGGGAGATAAAAAACTAAATTTTTCAATCACTCTCTTACCAAGCTTAGTAGAAGAAGATTGCATTTCTTTGGGAAAAGTATAACACTACAATAGTTTAATCCAACCCTGGAATCATCACTATCTCATCATTATTTTTGTCTAATAAACTATTTTAATTACATTCTTATTTTTTCAAATCACAAACCTAGAATAAAAACCCCGATTATTTAACTAATTAAATAATGGGAACTGATTTTTTTGCGCCCTCCTATTTAGTAGACACACTATGTTTCCACTATAACTATATTTACCCAATGAAATAATTTATCTTGACACCCCATGAAAAGGTACATTCCATTTTTATTTTCATTGATAAAGGAGTATTGGGAGAGATTAAAAAACATGGTTTCGCATTGATCCATTGGAGGTAAGTCATTGTGTTTATTTATATGTGGACATTTTCAAAATAGGATTAAATTAATTGAATAATGTGTGTTAAATTTTGATTATTTTTTAGTAGTAAGTCCATAGGTGTGGTAGGAGTTGTTCACTATCTATTTCTTGATAATTTAGTCATTAAAGACCACCTAGAGAGTTTTAACTCATTTGTTCCTAAATGAAATAGATTGAATTAATTATGAAAATTAATTATAAGTGGGTTATAACTGATTTCATATTTCTTTCATTGAGACAGGGGGTCTGGATGATATATAGTGGCTAGTTCGAGCTTGGATGGGAATGGGATATGGCTGTTTCTTATTATAAAAGGGGAAAATACATTTTAGAGGTACATATTCTAAAATTTTACCTCTTTATATGTTTTTGAATATATTTTTTTGAATATAATCATAGGTAAAAATGTGTGAGTGACACAATATCTGACAATGAGAGATATCCATTTGTGAGGTAGGGTCGTTTTGTTGGGTAGCCTCTTACTAAATCCTTTTACTTTATTAATTTTATTAATATTCATTAATATATATTTCTCTTATGTTGACTGATTGGTTGAAGTGAAACTATAACCCAAAAAGGGTTTCAATTGTATATATAACGACCCATACTTTACATACATTGTTAATACTTCAAAATTGAAGCACACTTATTACAACATATGACAAAACCACAAAGGACCGTATAGGTATAGTGTCTTTAGAAACTGGGAAACATAAACAACTGGTTCATAAATCTTCTACAGTGTCTCCCATTTATTTCATCATATCTAGGGTCCCTTTTAGCATATTCTACTTAATATCCATCTTCCTGACCTGGGGAAATGAAAACATAAAAGGGTGAGCTCAAATGCTCAGCAAGGGAAAATAAAGGAAGTAAAAATCATATCATATCTTTTTGAAAATCAAAACCTACAAAAGAGATCATAATATCTTATCATGGAATAAATCACTGAAGTGAAAATGAGATCCCCATTATCATAACATAAGACTTGAAACTTTGTGGCATGCACACATAATCATGGAAAATCATTTCTTGTTAGTAATAACTCATTGCCAAGACTATCTTAGTGGACAAAGTCCCTTTCTGAACCGAGTTCACTCCTCGTTTCAGTCCTGTATCACTGAACCGAAATAACCTTCCGTTCCAGCCATGTCTATCTCATGAGATATAAAATCTTTACCCAATTCATTGGAGGGAGATATAGGTCCCACCCATCTTATAATGAATCCTTTCTTATGTGTGCCACATAATCATAAAACATACATCATCGCATAACACATGAAACAAAAATGAGATTCTTGAAACATCATGACATCATAAATAAATTCATATAAGATAAAGGAATTCATAAAAATAATTCCATCACAACATGATCAAATCAATGTAATAATAGGGATAAAAACAGAACCCTTTATTATCTTAGATGGAAAATAATTTTGAAAATCACTTGAACTCCATTCTTGAGGAAAATATCCTTTCTTCTTCAAAAACATTTTTCCTTTCATAACATGTCATACAACTTTAAAATAAAAGAAGTTGATTAAAAATAAACATGAAAACTTGTAAAGGAAGCTTCTTGGAAACAATGTTTTAAAAATCCATTCATGCCGTATAAGTTAAAAAAAACATTCTTCGTACTTTTGTCGGAAAAGTCAAAAACTACCTCGTACGGAAAAACGACAAAAGATTCCTTTCATATTCTTTACTAAAAACTCACCTAAGGGTAAAATTGGATTTAAACTATTGCAAGTAGATGGAAACAATATTTCATATTGAGGGAACATGGATGTGGATGATAAAATACACCCCAGTAAATACTTACGAATAAACAATCTCGGATAAAAATGAGATTGTGATATTTCCCTTACCTTAGGTCCGATTAGCTTTTTACGTGTCCGAAGCTCCTGTATAATGGTTTAAATAATGTTATTGACTTATTCCAGAATCATACATATTTATATGATATCATATATGGTCATATTATTAGCTTCTTTTAGTAATATTTCATTGTTACTTGTTACTCGGGTCTTTATAACTTTTTGTTCTTTTGCGTGTTTTGTCGAATAAATTCTTATTCTTATCTTTAGGTTATAGATAATTCATTTACAGAATGGTATTAGTGTATTATATACCATATTCATTCATTCAATTCATTTATAAAATCATTATGAAATGAAGATCATGTAGAACGAGTCGCATCACATCGTGGAGACGGTATTCCGTACGTACGCACGAGTGATGATATCGTTCCTATGATCGTGGAATTGTATTAGAGTATATATATATTATTTCAGTATCAATATTACTTCATAATAATCATATGTAGTTACTCATTACACCATTATACCCATCCTTGTAAGGTGATGGTGGAAAATAGATTACACCACGGCGTGGAGACGGTATTCCGTACGTACGCACGCGTGGTGATTTCATTTTTCCGTAGGATGGATAGAAGGTGAAATAGGGTTGTTTCATATTTATAATAACATATCAGTATGTAAGTAATACTGATGTTATTACTTTATCATGAAATAACTAAAGAAGAAGAAGTTGAAGAAGAAAGAAATTGAAAAGATCGGTAATGGATATTACCTCTTCTTTGGAACGCCTCTTTGAATCCTCCACTTAAGGAACTAAGATTGGTCTTTGGAGAATACCAGGACCTCTAGGATTATTCTAGGGAAGTGGAGAGGAAAAAATGGCAGGGGTTGGCCGAGCTTGAGTGCTCAATTTGGTGTGAGGAGGAGGGGGAGGAGGTGCCCTTTTATAAGGGAGGAGAGGGGCACCTTAGGAATATCTCAAAATATTATTTTATATTAAAGTCAAAATAGGTTTATAATGGTTCCAAAGGGTCTTATTTTGAAGATGAAGTGGGGATGGGTCGAAATCCTATCAACCAATAGGATTTAGAAAAGTTTAGGGTATTATTTTAACCTTATCAATTAGATTTAACTCTAAGTTAATTATTTTAACTTTTACCGTGTCTTTTTGTTTTCTTTCACTATATGGTTAATAAACTTACTATAACATGCCAAACGAACCCCAATTTGTTTATTATTAATATATATATCCTTATCTAAGTCATTTGGCCGAACCTTAGATTTTTAGGAATAAAATAACAATTAATAATATAATATTTAATTTAAAAACTATTTTGTGTCAATTTTGACACTATTTGATATATGATTTTTGTGAAAGTCATATCAGAATTATATGTTCGAACCAAGTTGATTAAATCAACACTAATATATCATAGTAACCTAGAAAATTAGTGGAATTCATAAAAAGTCTTAAATTATATTTATTTTGGTATTTATATTATCAATTTTGTCAATATTTCATTAATAAGATAATTACTGCATCATCTTTGTGTCATAAATAAATTAAATTATTTGATGTCTAAAAATTAAAAATAAAATACCATCATGTAGGAAATCTTTTTAGCTTTCTAATGAATATTTACAATCGAATTTATCTTATGTATAACCCCATATTAAATATGATTTACTTATTAAACTTTGATTTTAACTATTTTAACCCTTCTTTAAATAAATTAATAATAAATGTCCTAATCTAATCCAAGTGGGCCTAAATGGTCATATTTTATTCCTAAGTTTGTTTTTGGTCGAATTACATTTGTCCAATAGAATTAGGACATGTGTTAGGGTAATATTAATATCATATTTACCCTTAGTGACCCTATTTACTATTAACCGCGGTAAAAATCGTAAAAAGTTACTATTCACCAAAAAATTATTTTCATCTCATTGAACCACATTTTAGTCCTTGATATTAACCGTGTCTCTCGGATTTTCGAAATTCCATTCACAGAAGCGGTAAAATTAAGTTTTATGCAAAATTCTATTTTTTAACCTACCACTTAGTGGTTTCACTATTCATCAAAAATTGAAAGTTTTCAGAAAAATACCAAAATTTCACCCTTGGCTAATTTCGATATTCTGAGTCCAAAAATGAAGTCCATTTTGAAAAATAAAATTTATAAAATTTTAAAAAGTGGTTATTACTATTCATAACGGCTAGTTTTAATAGCATATTGTTGTTTAGTGAAACTCGGTATTGCGTACGACGCAAGCTATCGAGGAAGGTCGCGATTGCGTGTAAAGCAAGTCAAGCAAGTGTTGTGTAGAAAAAGATTCCTTTGATAATTTATATAACATAAAAGTCTCGGGTGTTACATTCTACCCCCCTTAAAAAGAATTTCGCCCTCGAAATTCGTCACTTTGTAACAAACAGATGAGGATACTTCTCCCTCATCATATCCTCAAGCTCCCATGTAGCTTCTTCAAGTTGGTGGTTCCTCCATAAAACCTTCACTAAGCGAGTGGTCTTGTTTCGTAGGACTTTTTCGCTACGATCCAGAATCTCTATCGGTTGTTCTTCATAAGAAAGATCTTGCTCCAGCGCTACAACTTCTGAGCTGAGTACATGTGAAGGATCTGGTATGTACTTTCTCAGGAGAGATACATGGAACACATCGTGAACTTGAGAGAGATTCGGTGGAAGCGCCAATCGGTAAGCTACCTTCCCAACACGATCCAGTATTTCGAAAGGACCAATATATCTAGGGCTCAACTTCCCCTTCTTTCCAAATCTCATAACCCTCTTCCAGGGAGATATTCGTAAGAACACTTTATCACCCACTTCAAACTCTAGGTATTTTCTTCGGTTGTCGGCATAACTTTTCTGTCGACTCTGAGCTGCTCTTATGTGTTGTTGAATAGATCTGACCTTTTCTGCCATTTCATCCACGAGATCAGGTCCTAATAGCTTTCTTTCCCCAACTTCATCCCAGCAAGTTGGAGTCCTGCATTTCTTTCCATAGAGAGCTTCATAAGGAGCCATCTGAATACTGGAGTGAAAGCTATTATTATAAGAAAATTCTACCAAAGGTAGGTGTTGATCCCAACCTCCTTTGAAATCCATAGAGCAAGCTCTCAACATATCTTCTAGGGTTTGAATTGTTCTCTCAGACTGACCGTCTGTCTGGGGATGATAAGCAGTGCTGAAACTCAACTCTGTATCCAGAGTATGCTGAAGACTTCGCCAGAACTTCGAGGTAAATCTCAGATCTCGATCAGATATAATATAAAGTGGTACTCTATGTAATCTTACCACTTCCTTTACATATATCCTGGCAAGCTGATCTAGAGAGAAATCCTCTCTAATAGCAATGAAGTGTGCAGACTTTGTAAGACGATCAACTATGACCCAGATAGCATTATTGGCTTTGGATGTTTTAGGAAGTCCTGTGACAAAGTCCATAGTGATGTTTTCCCATTTCCATTCGGGTATGGGTAATGGTTGTAACATCCCCTTAGACTTCTGTCTCTCAGCTTTAACTTGTTGACAAACCAAGCATCGAGAGACATATTCAGCAACATCTCTTTTCATGCCATCCCACCAGAAGTACTCTTTCAGGTCCCTATACATCTTCGTGCTTCCAGGATGAATAGAGAATGATGAACTATGAGCCTCATCCAGCAGCTCATTCTTTAATTCGGGGATGGGAGGAACGCAAACCCGATTCCTGAACTTTATTATCCCATCACAATCAAGGTTGAATTCAGGAACATTTCTCACCTTCTTTTGTAACTCGACATCTTCTTTCTGTGCCTCTTTAATCTTCACATGTATAGATGGTTGAACATTCATTTGAGAAAGATAAGATTTTTCCCCTTCCATTATAATTCCAAGATCCATCCTTTGTAAATCCATAAATATTGGATCTTTTGTGATCCTCATCATGGATAAACTAGCATGGTCTTGTCGACTTAATGCATCTGCCACCTTGTTTGCTTTCCCAGGGTGGTAATGGATTGAGCAGTCATAATCCTTAATCAGCTCCAACCATCTTCTTTGACGCATATTCAACTCCTTTTGTGTGAAAATATACTTTAAACTTTTATGATCAGTATAAATATCACACCTTTCACCATAAAGGTAATGCCTCCAAATATTTAATGCAAAGATTACCGCAGCCAACTCCAAATCATGTGTTGGGTAATTTTGCTCATGGATTTTCAACTGTCGTGAGGCATAAGCTATCACCATATCATTTTGCATAAGAACACACCCCAATCCCTTCTTGGATGCATCACTGTAGATCACAAACCTTTCTCCACTACAAGGCAGTGTGAGCACAGGTGCACTGGATAACCTTCTTTTCAACTCCTTGAAATTCTCTTCACATTCCTCTGTCCAGACAAACTTAACTCCTTTCCGAGTCAACTTGGTGAGTGGATTAGATAATCGTGAAAAATCTTTTACAAAACGTCGATAATATCCAGCCAAACCAAGAAAACTTCGGATCTCAGTTACTGTGGTTGGTCTCGACCATCTTTCGATAACCTCTGTTTTTGCTGGATCCACAGATATCCCCTCTTTTGAGATTATATGACCCAAAAATGCAACTTTTTGAAGCCAAAATTCACACTTGGTAAATTTGGCATAAAGCTTCTCCTTTCTCAGGGTCTTCAATATAATTCTCAAGTGATCTTCATGCTCTTCCTTGCTCTTTGAATAGACAAGAATATCGTCTATAAAGACTTCCACAAATTGATCAAGATAGTCTCTAAAGACTCTATTCATTAGATCCATGAAGATAGCAGGGGCATTAGTAAGACCAAATGGCATCACTATAAATTCATAGTGTCCATACCTTGTACGGAAAGCCGTCTTTGGTATATCCTCCCATTTGACCCTTAATTGATGATACCCTGAACGAAGATCAATCTTGGAAAAGTATTGAGCTCCGCGTAGTTGGTCAAATAAGTCATCAATGCGTGGGAGAGGATATTTGTTCTTGATAGTGATCTTGTTAAGTTCTTGATAATCAATGCATAGTCTCATTGATCCATCTTTCTTCTTTACAAATAGAACAGGTGCTCCCCAAGGTGACGCACTAGGGCGTATGAATCCCTTATCAAGATTCTCTTGGAGTTGCTTCTTCAATTCCTGCAACTCAATTGGGGCCATTCTATAAGGTGTCTTTGAAATAGGCAAAGCACCCGGTACGAGTTCTATTGAAAACTCAACTTCACGATTTGGTGGAAGACCCGGTAATTCCTCCGGAAAGACATCATCAAACTCCTGTACAATGGGCATATTCTTAATCGTGAGTTTCTCACCAACCATTTGAGATAAATAACTTTCATTTAGTGGAATCAATACCCATAAGATGGAAGAAATTTCCACTGGAAGGTTATGTTCATCCTTGCATTGGTATACGATCGTAGATTGATCTGGAATATGAAATGTGACTTCCCTTCTTTGGCAATTGATATGAGCTCCATGTAGAGAAAGCCAATCCATGCCAAGAATCACATCAAATTCCACTAAAGGAAGGATCACAAGATTTGCAGGAAGCACTTTCCCACAAACTTCGATCGGAGAAGAATTATAAACTTTTGATGCGATTGATGTGCCATTAGGTGTTGTCACGGCTAACTCAACGTCTAATTGTTGAGGTAATACGGTGATACCCTTAGAATAGTCTTCAGAAATAAAAGAGTGGGTGGATCCAGAATCAAATAAAACATTTGCTACTTTAGAGTGGATGGTAAGTGTACCTTTCACCACATCGTTATCGTACTCCACATCGCTGATAGAAATTGCATGTGACTTTCCTTTGTCTTTAGCCTTAAGATTTTGTTGACTTCGACCATCATCATCAACCCTTGGATTTGGGCATTGATTGGCATAATGCCCCATCTCCTTGCACTTGAAACATTGAAGTGTAGTAGGTTCATTCTGTGTATCCCTTCCTTTGTTTGCATCATTAGACATCTTCTTCCCATTATCACGGCATTCAAATTCCCGATGACCTTACTTTCCACATTTAAAACATTTACTTGTCCCTTTAAGACAACTCCATCCATGTTTCTTTCCACACTTTGAGCATAAGGAAAAGCTCATCTTTTTTTCCGTGTGCTCTTTAGATTTTTCTTTGAATTCTATCTTCCTCTTCTTATCAAACCCATGTGACTGATGGGTTACTCCAATCTCCATCTCGACTTTGAGAGCACATCGAACGATTTCCTCGTAGCTATTGAAGTCCCTTATGGCTAACGCCCTTCGAAGACTTGGTTTTAAGCCACTAAAGAATCGATCGATCTTACTCTCAGGTTGGATAATAATACCAGAAGCGTACCTTGCCAGTCTTGTAAAATTTTCTTCATAGGTACCAACAGATTCATCATCCCTTTGCTTCAGTTCAAGAAACTATTTCTCCATCTTTGTTCGGAGAATACGAGGGAAGTACTTATTGAAAAATAAGTTCTTGAACTCGTCCCATTCCATAGACTCAATTTCATCCCTTTGCCTCGTATTCTTAACAAGATTCCACCATTGATCAGCATCTCCTTCCAAACGGTACACTGCTAGGATGACATTATCATGCTCAGAACATTGAAGAACTGAAAATATCTTTTCAGTAGTACTAATCCATTGTTCAGCAACTAATGGATCAGTAGACCCGCTGAAAGAAGGTGGACGCTGCCTCATGAAGGATTCAACATAATGTTGCTCCCTCCTTTGCTCGTTTGGAAATCCTGCATGATTCATAGCTTGAGAAAGTTGTGTGAGCATGGCTACAAGATTTTGCATTCCAGCTCCCATATCGTTTGGTTGCTCAGGGGGACAATCATTGCATTGCCCATCGCATTCCGCATTAACACGGTTCCTTCGGGTTCCAGCCATTGACTAAAACCAAGAAGAATAGTGTGAGCAACACTAATTATAATAGGAAACCACATAATTCAAGAATAAAATTTTCATGCTTATGGTCTTATCCTAGGTTATTCAAGGCCATTTCTAAAACACTAAGATTGTGTACTATGCTTAGACTTATCCTTAGGGTTCTTACTAAGGCTTTCACATCCTAGTTTCCAAAGGTTGACTATACCTTTCCTCTGATACCAACTATAACGGTCTGGAATTACTTCCAGTGGACTATAATTGATACCTATCAGGGCACTCCATGGGCGGCTACACCCCCTGGGCGGGACACACCACCATCCCCAGTGGCAGCCATTTCCTCATGAAGCCCTTGGGCGGAGAGCCATGCTTCGTCCAACGCTCACATGTGAGAGTTCCCAAGGATCGGATACATTCCTACCTCCTTTGCCTCTGATACCAACTATAACGACCCATACTTTACATACATTGTTAATACTTCAAAATTGAAGCACACTTATTACAACATATGACAAAACCACAAAGGACCGTATAGGTATAGTGTCTTTAGAAACTGGGAAACATAAACAACTGGTTCATAAATCTTCTACAGTGTCTCCCATTTATTTCATCATATCTAGGGTCCCTTTTAGCATATTCTACTTAATATCCATCTTCCTGACCTGGGGAAAAGAAAACATAAAAGGGTGAGCTCAAATGCTCAGCAAGGGCAAATAAAGGAAGTAAAAATCATATCATATCTTTTTGAAAATCAAAACCTACAAAAGAGATCATAATATCTTATCATGGAATAAATCACAGAAGTGAAAATGAGATCCCCATTATCATAACATAAGACTTGAAACTTTGTGGCATGCACACATAATCATGGAAAATCATTTCTTGTTAGTAATAACTCATTGCCAAGACTATCTTAGTGGACAAAGTCCCTTTCTGAACCGAGTTCACTCCTCGTTTCAGTCCTGTATCACTGAACCGAAATAACCTTCCGTTCCAGCCATGTCTATCTCATGAGATATAAAATCTTTACCCAATGCATTGGAGGGAGATATAGGTCCCACCCATCTTATAATGAATCCTTTCTTATGTGTGCCACATAATCATAAAACATACATCATCGCATAACACATGAAACAAAAATGGGATTCTTGAAACATCATGACATCATAAATAAATTCATATAAGATAAAGGAATTCATAAAAATAATTCCATCACAACATGATCAAATCAATGTAATAATAGTGATAAAAACAGAACCCTTTATTATCTTAGATGGAAAATAATTTTGAAAATCACTTGAACTCCATTCTTGAGGAAAATATCCTTTCTTCTTCAAAAACATTTTTCCTTTCATAACATGTCATACAACTTTAAAATAAAAGAAGTTGATTAAAAATAAACATGAAAACTTGTAAAGGAAGCTTCTTGGAAACAATTTTTTAAAAATCCATTCATGCCGTATAAGTTAAAAAAAACATTCTTCGTACTTTTGTCGGAAAAGTCAAAAAGTACCTCGTACGGAAAAACGACAAAAGATTCCTTTCATATTCTTTACTAAAAACTCACATAAGGGTAAAATTGGATTTAAACTATTGCAAGTGGATGGAAACAATATTTCATATTGAGGGAACATGGATTTGGATGATAAAATACACCCCAGTAAATACTTACGAATAAACAATATCGGATAAAAATGAGATTGTGATATTTCCCTTACCTTAGGTCCGATTAGCTTTTTACGTGTCCGAAGCTCTTGTATAATGGTTTAAATAATGTTATTGACTTATTCCAGAATCATACATATTTATATGATATCATATATGGTCATATTATTAGCTTCTTGTTAGTAATATTTCATTGTTACTTGTTACTCGGGTCTTTATAACTTTTTGTTCTTTTGCGTGTTTTGTCGAATAAATTCTTATTCTTATCTTTAGGTTATAGATAATTCATTTACAGAATGGTATTAGTGTATTATATACCATATTCATTCATTCAATTCATTTATAAAATCATTATGAAATGAAGATCATGTAGAACGAGTCGCATCACATCGTGGAGACGGTATTCCGTACGTACGCACGAGTGATGATATCGTTCCTATGATCGTGGAATTGTATTAGAGTATATATATATTATTTCAGTATCAATATTACTTCATAATAATCATATGTAGTTACTCATTACACCATTATACCCATCCTTGTAAGGTGATGGTGGAAAATAGATTACACCACGGCGTGGAGACGGTATTCCGTACGTACGCACGCGTGGTGATTTCATTTTTCCGTAGGATGGATAGAAGGTGAAATAGGGTTGTTTCATATTTATAATAACATATCAGTATGTAAGTAATACTGATGTTATTACTTTATCATGAAATAACTAAAGAAGAAGAAGTTGAAGAAGAAAGAAATTGAAAAGATCGGTAATGGATATTACCTCTTCTTTGGAACGCCTCTTTGAATCCTCCACTTAAGGAACTAAGATTGGTCTTTGGAGAAGACCGGGACCTCTAGGATTATTCTAGGGAAGTGGAGAGGAGAAAATGGCAGGGGTTGGCCGAGCTTGAGTGCTCAATTTGGTGTGAGGAGGAGGGGGAGGAGGTGCCCTTTTATAAGGGAGGAGAGGGGCACCTTAGGAATATCTCAAAATATTATTTTATATTAAAGTCAAAATCGGTTTATAATGGTTCCAAAGGGTCTTATTTTGAAGATGAAGTGGGGATGGGTCGAAATCCTATCAACCAATAGGATTTAGACAAGTTTAGGGTATTATTTTAACCTTATCAATTAGATTTAACTCTAAGTTAATTATTTTTACTTTTACCGTGTCTTTTTGTTTTCTTTCACTATATGGTTAATACACTTACTATAACATGCCAAACGAACCCCAATTTGTTTATTATTAATATATATATCCTTATCTAAGTCATTTTGCCGAACCTTAGATTTTTAGGAATAAAATAACAATTAATAATATAATATTTAATTTAAAAACTATTTTGTGTCAATTTTGACACTATTTGATATATGATTTTTGTGAAAGTCATATCAGAATTATATGTTCGAACCAAGTTGATTAAATCAACACTAATATATCATAGTAACCTAGAAAATTAGTGGAATTCATAAAAAGTCTTAAATTATATTTATTTTGGTATTTATATTATCAATTATGTCAATATTTCATTAATAAGATAATTACTGAATCATCTTTGTGTCATCAATAAATTAAATTATTTGATGTCTAAAAATTACAAATAAAATACCATAATGTAGGAAATCTTTTTAGATTTCTAATGAATATTTAAAATCGAATTTATTTTATGTATAACCCCATATTAAAAATGATTTACTTATTAAAATTTGATTTTAACTATTTTAACCCTTCTTTAAATAAATTAATAATAAATGTCCTAATCTAATCCAAGTGGGCCTAAATGGTCATATTTTATTCCTAAGTTTGTTTTTGGTCGAATTACACTTTTCCAATAGAATTAGGACATGTGTTAGGGTAATATTAATATCATATTTACCCTTAGTTACCCTATTTACTATTAACCGCGGTAAAAATCGTAAAAAGTTACTATTCACCAAAAAATTATTTTCATCTCATTGAACCACATTTTAGTCCTTGATATTAACCGTGTCTCTCGGATTTTCGAAATTCCATTCACAGAAGCGGTAAAATTAAGTTTTATGCAAAATTCTATTTTTTAACCTACCACTTAGTGGTTTCACTATTCATCAAAAATTGAAAGTTTTCAGAAAAATACCAAAATTTCACCCTTGGCTAATTTCGATATTCTGAGTCCAAAAATGAAGTCCATTTTGAAAAATAAAATTTATAAAATTTTAAAAAGTGGTTATTACTATTCATAACGGCTAGTTTTAATAGCATATTGTTGTTTAGTGAAACTCGGTATTGCGTACGACGCAAGCTATTGAGGAAGGTCGTGATTGCGTGTAAAGCAAGTCAAGCAAGTGTTGTGTAGAAAAAGATTCCTTTGATAATTTATATAACATAAAAGTCTCGGGTGTTACAGTATAATTATCCCTTGTTTGACCAAGGGATGTCTTCTTTTGAGGATTTTATTATTACTTAGTTAGATGGAAGGGTTGAGCGAATAAAGTTTTAATGTGTTAGTCATATGATAGGTGGTAATGTGAGAATAACCCAAAATGGAATCAAGTATGGTTTCCTTTATTCTTGAGTGGTTGGTATGGTCTATTTAGGTCTTGGTAGTCCTCTAAACCTTATGTGTTGAAAAAATGATCAGTGATAGATATATTTCCTTGGGAAGTGTCAAGATACCTAGGGAATGGAATTGTTAGTGGTTCCATTGACATTAACATTAGTTTTGTTCTTTGTATGGAATCCTTATATGTTCCATGATGATGTTTACTCATGTATTGATAGTGGTAATATATCCTTAGTAATGTGACCATTGTAAGATGAGTACACTTATAGAATGACCCTTGTGAGATGGATAATTATATAAAATCATATGTCATATTGAGGGACGTTTGTCTTGATACATGTGATTTATGTGTACAATTTAATAGGTTTGGGAATCGTTTTGAGTAATTTGGGGTTCAATTAAACCAAATTCTCAAGGTGTTGAATCATTCAACAAGGTTATATTGATTTTATAGAACTTGTATGTGTATTATAATAATTTATTTATCTATATTGTTTTATTGATTTTAATGATTTATCATTCACCCATTGTTTTTTTATTTGGTGAAAAATCATTCACCCATGTTTCATTATTTAGTGGTAGTTTATTCAACTTGGTTTAATGTTTTAGTGATACATCATTCACCATGGTGTTCTATTTTAGTATTACTTATTTCTTATGGGGTTATATTTTAGTGATGAATTATTCACCTTTGAGGTATGTTTCTTTGATACATTGGTCACCTTGGATTTATGTTTCCATGGTATACCATTCACCTTGGGGTGATGTTTCGGTGATATATCATTCACCTTGGGGAGAAATTTCAATGACACGTATTTTACATGGGTTTATTTTTAATTGATACATCATTCAATATATGGTCATTTTTTGGTGATACATCATTCACCTAGGGGTTAGATTTTAGTGATTAATTGTTTATATATGGGTTATGTTTCAGTGATGCATCATTCACCTTGGGATTATGTTGGAGTGATTCATATTTCACCTTGGAATTTTGTTTTAGTGATATATCATTCACTTTGGGGTTATGGTTCGGTGATGTATTATTCACCTTGGGTGTTATACATTTACTAAATATCATTCACCTTATAGTAATGTGTTGGTGATGCATCATTCACCATGGGGTTAGGTTTTAGGGATATAACATTATGTAATGTTTTAGTTATATATTATTCCCCTTAAGGTTATGTTTTTGGGGATACATCAGTAACATTGGGTTATTTTTAGTGATACTTTTTTCGATGATACATCATCTAGCTTGGGGTTATATTTGATTAATACATTTTTTATTTGGGGTTTATGATATGTAAATATTTCATTCAGCTTATGCATTGTAATGGTGATTCCTCAATAACCATTAAAGAATATTTGGTGATAGATCATTCACATTGGTTGTTAAAATGAGGGCTGATATATGTTTTACACTCATGTTGGGTCTAAACTATAATGAACACCATTTCATACACATAATATTATATAATTTTTTATATTAATATCAAAAATCCATCAAAAAGATCAAGAGTTCTAATGTATTTAGGATATTAACATTATAATACATGACCTTAAAAATAAACAACCTCAATATTTAAACCCATATTCATTTAATACTACTTGATCACCTCACACTCGTATCACTATATTGGATATCTTGAGGATATACATAAAAAATTGTGTGTTATAAATCCTAGTGTGCTAATAATAAATAATTAGGTGTGATATAAGTTCCAATGAGTGAAATATGCAATCATAAGTATAGAGGATTAAAAATTCTAATAGAGGAACATGGAATAGGATAAATGAAATCATGGGATCATAAAAATAAGGTGAATCATGAGAATATAAAACATATATTAGAAATTTTATTATAAACATAATTCAAAGATCACTTCCAAAGAAACATAATATATTGTGTTATGGTAACTGCTTACGCACCGTCCGTAGTTTCTCATGATATATAAAAATTACCCAATCAATTAGAAGAATATGTAATCCTAGTCCCTAATTTTACATCATAATATTTCATTTATTTCTGTTCCTTAGAAAAATAAATCATATATAAATCATACTAATGAGAAAATTCGATAAGAATGAAATGGGTTAAGTAATCATGTCTCAAAGAAATACCAAATGGAATATCATAAAGCTTCACGATAATATAAAAAAATTAAGAATTTTTTTAAGTTAAAAATCAAATAATGAATCATAGGTAAATAATATAGAGATAAAGTGAAGGAAAAACATATTAAATGGTTTATAGAGTAGGTTTGGAAACGAACCCATTAAAAAATGTTTTAATAAATTGTAAGAGAACACTTAATGGAGATAATAGAGTAATGTTTTCATCAATCCTATCAATTAAATAGTATAATTTTTTAAAAATAATTAGCATCTTTATAAATTAGAGAATAAAAATAATTTAAAAGAGTGATACATGAAAATGAATTATAAATATAAATATTCCCCTTTATAGAGTTTTCTTTAAAGATGATATTGGGTGGGGAACTTGAAAATTTCTCATATAACCAAAAAAATAAAGGTTAAATTTCTAGTAATATATAAATAAACATATAAATATATATTATAAAATAATAATATGAGATGAGTATAGTGAGATATAAATATATATAGAGAAAGCATAACCCAATAGAAAAAATGTGTTTTGGGAGTTCTCTTACCTCGGATCTTGACTCACTTGGACACTCTAATATCCTCCTAAATTATTAAATTACATAAATTTTATAAATACTATAAATACTATTAAAAATTATTATATATATTAAAAAATATTTAATATCATTTTTATTCATTTTTTATATTGATGTTACTTATATAGATAACTTAGGGTTGTTTGGTCAACTAGTCTAAAACTCTTTTAGTATATTGGTATCAGTAAAATATATTTTTAAATAGTTCATTAGTCTATAAAAAGATAAAATTATTTATTATTTATTTTTAAAATAGAAAAAAAGTTCCACATTTCAGCAGATGAGTCATAATTGTTTCAAATTATGTGATGTCTCTGAGTAAGCTTGTTTTAAGTTGTTAAAAATGACCAAGATTCTTTATTGTTAATATCATTAATATAATTAAATGTTTATCTTCCCAAACTATTAATAATGTGATAAATATTATATTTATTTATTAATAAATTTTTTAAAACCAACCATGTAATATTTTAAAAAATGATATATACCATCAACCATATATGCATACAAAACAGGTCCTGATTGGATAACTATTGTAAATAATTTCAAAATAAATTTTATGAATTATAAATTTTTATAATTCATATTATTGTATCATAAAATATGTTATAATATGAAAAAATAATATTTTATCAAAATTAGGAAGAAGTTGGAGGAATAATGAAAAGATACCAAACTGTGTCCAAAAATGATCACATATTTCTTCTCTTTGTCATGGCTAAGTTGACTACAACTTAAGACATATTATATTGGTACGTTGGTTATAACATAACATTAAAAATTATTATCCAGATAGTTAAAGAGTTATTTTTGATATTTTCAACATTTATTGTTTTACCAAGTTATGAGAAATAGGTGAAGGATGGGTATATTTATAGGCGAAGGAGAGGGTATTTTTGAATAAAATATTGATATTTTTCTCAATATTATGATTAGTATTAATTATTATTGCTAAGTATAATTATTTTTTATTATTGCTAACATATAATTTTTTATGTTTATGATATAAAATAATGTTTTTTGTTATTATGTTGTCCATGTGATTTATATTAAAAATTATACCTAAATATAGAACACAAATATATTGAAAATAAAAAAAAAATTGAAGAGAATCCATTATTATATTATTCATATATTTATAAATTTCATCCTCATGATTACAATTCATATACTATGATGAAAATATATGAGGGTATATATCTTTCATTAAATCTTTAGGTTCTGTTGTTTCTTTTTTATACTTATATTTTCTCCATAGTATTTTCCATAACTTTTTCTCAATAATCCATAATCTTCACAAAATACTCCTCATAAGAGAGATCATGATCGAATTTCTCTACATGTTTATATTTTTAGTAATATTTATTTCATATGTACTTCCTCGATAATGATACACAGAACCCATCAAGATCTTAATATGGTTCGGGTGAGAGTAATACCCTACAGGTTATAGATCTAGTCCAATACAAGAATCTCAATGCATCCAATGTACCTTGGAATTAGTTTCCCCTTCTTCCCAAATGTCATCACTCTCTTACAAGGATATATAGTAAATAAAAAATTATTTATAACATCAATCTTTGGGTTCCAATTTTCAGCATAGCTATTCTATAAAATATTTACTAATCTACTATTTTTTGAATATCTTGGACATTCCTAAAGATTTATTTAACCATTTCAAGTTCTAATATCTTCCTTTATCCAACTTCATACAAATTTATTTTATTTATACACTTATTACCAAATAGGTCATCATAATGAGACATCTAAATACTTAATTGAATGTTATTATTCCATAATAAATCGACCAAATGAAAATGTTAATCCCATCCTCCTTTAAGGTACATGGAGAAGTATATGAGCATGTTTTATATCATTTTAATGGTTAATTTAGATTGAAAAAATTTATAGGGATGTTATGAAATATTTAAGTTCGTTTATAAGTTTCATGAATGTTTAATACTCTTCAAAATTATAGATGTAGACCTTAAGTCATGATAAAATATAATCAATAGTGTTGTTCCGTATGGCCTCACCACATTTCTAAAGAATATATGGGACTATTTATTGAGTGGTAAGTCTTCCCAAAAAGATATTAAGTGGATAATCATTATAATATGGTCCAATAAAACTCTATATCATTATTTTCTTTTGATGAATTTGTAATACCTATGATAACTTCCATGGTGATGTTATCCTCTTTGTATATTGGTATGGTTAAAAATTTCATCCACCCCTTTGAATTTTTCATTTTTCCTTAACTTTATGTATTACTAAGAACATTAATGTATATTCAATAATATAATTTTTTATATTATCCCACCAGAAGTATTATTGGATATCTCTATATATCTTTTTTCTCCCAATGTAAATATAGAATGTTGATATTTGAGCATATTCAAATATATCCTTCTTTATCTTAGGAATGATTGTATGTATATTCATTTACCAAATATTACAACTCCCTCGTTATAAAAATTGAAATATAAGACCTTACCCCTTTCTTATATCTTCCACCAGCTTTTGTATCTCAATATCATTCCTTTAGTCTTCCTTAATCGTCTTCAATATAGATAGTTAAGCAATCATTTATGTATGGAAGGATATTGATCTTATCTTTATGATTACAATATTCATCCTTTTAATGTCTAAGAATATTGTATCCCTTTTAATATATATCAAGGATAAGGTTATGTGATTCATTTTACTTATATAATCCTGTGTTTTTTTCCATTCTTGAATGGTTACAGATCGAGCAGTCATAGTATTTGATCAACTATAACCATCACTATCAACACATGTTGAGTTACTTTTGTGTAAATATATAATTTATAATTTAATAATAAGTATTAATTATATTATTTAATTCACTTATATAATACCTCCAAACTTCAGTGTGAATATTACTAAATCAATCTCTACATCATGGGTTTGGTAATTTTTCTCATATACATAAAACATACTTGAAGAATACAATTTAACATTACCATTTTTCATGTGTATATAACTAAATAATTTCATTAAATAATATTTATATATCAAAAAACCTTCTCCACTTGAGGGTAGTGTGAGTAAAATTGTTTTTATCAACCTCTTATTGAAATACTTAAAGTTATCTTCAAATTAAAACATCTAGAAAAACCTTAATCCTTTTCAATTTAGATTGTATGGTGTGTTTTACAGTCCTCATATGTTTATCACAGATAGTATAAAGTACCCAAATAATATAATTAAACTATATATTTCTATTCCAAATAAAGGTTCGGTCCATTCCTTAATCACCTTTGTCTTTTAAGGATCAAAAGATATATAATTTCTTGTGATTTCATTCCTTAAGAATGTGACTTACTCCATAGAGAAGTCAAATTTATAATACTTTTCATAAATATTTTCCTCTTATAGTGTCATTAGCATAGTAATCAAATTCACCTCATGTTCTAACATTCTTTAAGAGAAATTAATAATATCATCTATAAATACCACCACAAATTTATAAAGGTAAACAGTGAATAATGTATTAATTAACTTCATGCAGTTTTTTGGACCATTAGTGAGTCTTAATGGAGTCACTATGAACTAAAAATTTCATATCTTGTAAGAAAGTAAATCTTTGGAATATCGTTCTTCATATTCAATTGATAATATCCCAATTAAATATACACCTTTGAAAATTTATTATCCTTATACAGTTTATTGAGAAATTAATCAATCAATGGAAAGGGATACTTTTTCATTATCATGATCGTGTTATGCTAAAAGAAAAAACATTGCAACGATGCATTCACTTGTCCTTAATCATGAAAAAGAGTATTGGGTTAGCCCATGGTGACACATTATAGAATAAAAAACCATTTTCCATGTTACCCTATAGTTTCCTTTTCAACTCTTTCATTTTAATGTGTTCTATTTTGTATAGAATATTTGATATATATAGAGATTTTGTTTTAGGTTCTTTTGAGAACTCTTATTATCAGTGAGGAGAAAGACTATAAAACTCTACAAGGAACAGATAATCATATTCACTCATAATATGAATGTCTACAAGGTTAATCATTTCCTTTTTCTCAAACATTTGAGCTAGATATGATTACCCATAATGAAACAATATACATGCTTTAGAAGGATCTCCCAAATAATTTTCATCATATTCTTTACATTTTTATAGAATTAGAGGATGGTTTGGGATATGGAAAGTTATTTAGAACTGCTTGAAATTGATAGTAACTTTATAAAAAGAAAACCATTATATACTTTGTATAGAATTGAATTATACCAAAGAGATTATAATATGTCTTTAATGAATTTTATGCCAAAAAATATTAATTGGGGAAGATTTTCACAAATGAGATGTAACAATTAATCCACTTAGTGTTTTCACTAATTTCTGAACCTCCTTGTTTTAAGTTATAGATAAGGTTCCACTATAGATTCAATTTTATTTCTAATAAAAATGTTTTCATTATGATTTTTGTACATAGAAATTTAAATCAAAGAAAGAAACATTTAAATTAAATATATCCATTAATATATGATTAATGGATTATATGATCCAATAAAATTGAGAGTTTATTGTCACATAAATGACTCAAAATATCTGATTCTCTCTAGGGATAGTTAGTACACTTAATATGATTCAATTTATTATTCCTGACTACAGTCTGTTGAGAAAGTAAAATTATGAGGTTCTCAACTACTAATCTTTTCATATTAGGTATGTAGTTTGGAAAGTCATTAGATTTCCCATCGCATTGGTTTTTGAAATGGTTTCAGATATTTATTTCCATTTATTAAAAAAATGTGTATTGTCAATTGGAATACTCTAGGTAATAAGAAAATAAAATAAAAATCAGGAACATATAAATAATAACTCATAAATTACTTGTATATCAAAAATTATGAATCTATAATTTTCAATATATATAATTTATTGTGTATTTACCAATATTTTATAAAACATGATTCCAATAAAGTAACTAGACCTTACTTTGACACTAACTATAATGGCCTACATTTCATATACATATTATTATATAAATTTTTACAAAAATATAGAAAAATAATCCCAAATATCTTGCAGTAATGTGTCTAAAGATAATTTTTATGTAATACATGGCTATAAAAATAAACAACATCATTATTTATTTCCATATTTATATTATTCTTATATATCTTCTCAAGGATCACTTCTTAGACAACACAAATAAATAATATACAAAGCTTATTGATCGGGATCCATACATAGTGTCTCATGAGATATAAGTATTACCCAATTAATTTAAGGAATATATAATTTAAGGCACACCCGTCTGATCATAATATGTCATGTATATATGTAATACATAAAAATATGTCATTTTAAAATCATAATCATTATAAAAACCCATGAGTGGAAAATGTGTTGTATAATCATGTCCCAATGCATGAACTAATGACATATCATAAAACATACTAAGAAAATAATAGATTATGGAATTTTGTACATTAATAGTTGAATAAAGTAGTATATTTCTTGATGATAAATCTCATGTGAAGTAAAAAACATAATAAAGTGTTAAATTAGTAGGTAAGAAAATTAACCCCTTAAACCTTATTATAACATATGACTAATGAATCCTAAAAAGGAATAACAAAAGAAGGTTTTACTTAAAAAATGAATTAGTATATTTTTCCTTAATATAAATTGTATTTTTAGAAATCATAGGAAAAAAATCCTTTAAAACAATGATTGATGAAAATTAATGAGAACTATAAATGTTCTCTTTTATCATGTATAGTTTAGAGAAGAGATTAGGAAGAGAACTTGAAACATTTTTATATACCTAAAAGAATTAAGGGACAATAAACTAGTTATATATAAAGGAAAAAGATATACAAAAATTAGAAAAATAATATTTGAGTAAGATATAGATAACAAGAGTTATATATTAAAAGAGCATGACCCAAAAGAAGAAAGGTTATTTAAGAGTTCAAATACCTTTAGTCCCGACTCTCTAAGATGCTCATATAACCTTCTTAATAGCTGAATTTCAAAGGATAATTGAATACTAAATAAAATTAATAATATTTATTTCATTAATTAAAATACATTTTGGTGATATTTTATTTTTTTATTATATTAATGTTTCTATTGTCGATTACATGGGATTTTTTGGTCAACTTCTCCAAAATATAATTAGTATTTTATTATCATAAAAGGGTCTTTTCAAATAGTTACATGGTCTATAGAATTATAAACTTATGGATTTATTATCATTATAATGTAAAAAAAATATTGTCTAATAAATTTTATGTAATTATTTTAAATTTTTGAATTTTCTGTTATGCCCATTTTAGCTGATTAAAATAACAATAACTCTTTACTATTAATTTCATTAATATATTTTCAATTTTTTCTTTCAAAAATATTTATAATTTTAAACATCTTATATTTATTTTCTAAATCAATTTTTAAAAACATCCATGTAAGGAGGTAATAGTTGATTTATAACAACATCCATGTGGGCGGTTAAAATCACCCATGATGAGATGAATTTTATAAATAACTCTAACACTAATTTTATGGATTATATACTAATATAATTAATATTAAAGTAGAATTATATCCTTTATAACATGATATAATATCATTTTAAAAAAAATTTAAATAGGAAGTGGAATGAATAATTAAAATAAATAAATGGTGTAAGAAATTGAATACTTGTTTTTCTCTTTTATGAGGCTCCTTTAGACGGGACTCTAAACCTCCTTAGATTGGTCATTTAGATTTTATAGGTATTATAAAATATTTCTTGGAGATTTGGGGAGGGATTTTGGTAGACATTTGGAAAATTAATATTTTTTTAAGTGAATATAAATGGATAGAAGAAGAACGTGTTTATAGGTGGAGAGGAGGGTGATTTTTAAACAAAATATTGATCAATTTATTTATTTCTTATAAATAAATGATTATTATTAATTATTTTTTTACTATTTATATTAATTTATGAATGTGAGACTATGATAATAGTTTCTTTCACTATCTATTATGTAATTAGTCATGTATTTAACTTATAACTCAAAATACTGTGTTTTTCTAGCTTTTACTATTCACATTCGCACATTACTATTTAAAAATATTACAAAAACTTCAAAATTAAATAATTTTTACAAGATTATATTCAATATTACATCTATTTTCAAAAATTAAATTTCTAAATTAATTCATTTTAATTTCTAATCCGTGTATAAAAATTATTATTTTATTAATATTGTAAAATATGTTTTTTTAAAAACATAGGTATATACTTATATTATTTATATTGATAGAGAATTTATTTTACAGAATTTTGATACTTATAATTACATGTTTAAATGATGTTGAAAATTATTTATATTTTTATTTTCCCTAATGGGAATTTTACAATTCCAATGGTCAACTTACTATTCCAACAATCATGTTAGTATACTAATAGTTTGGTGACGATTCTTATGGTTATATTTATAATGGCCATATAATTTTACACATCCTAAAAATAACTCATATTTTTATAATTCTTCATTCACACAATTTTAAAACCAGGTAATATATTCATCATTTAGAAAAAGATAATATTTTTTCAACTAGTTTTCTTTTTTTATAGCATTTTGTGCCTTTTTTAAATTCTAAGAGATACACCAAAATTTCATATTCTATTTTTATTGCTTAATTTTATTTATTGTTTCTTTGTTTTATTTTTAATTTTATTGAGTATGTTTATAGATTATATTTATCTTATGTTTATGAAGTTAAATAGAGTTTTTTTATTATTTCAATGTTGGAGATCAAATTTTTCAAAGGAAGAATTCCACCTATTGTTCTCAAGATAAGGGAATTTTCAAATAAGGGATAACAGGGTACCCATATCTCATTTCTAGTTATATTTTCTCATTATGCATGCAGTAAAAACCCTAAAATCACAAATTCTATACAATTTATATATTAAACACCATGTGAAACCACTACCTCACTCGCCTTATTCAACTATTGTGTTACACATGCCCTTTACTGCTCACATTTGGTTCCAAATATTCCTTGCACACATGTTACATGAATTTATGAAGAGCAATTATCAAGAAATATAGTTACTAATGTTTATTTAGGTTTCCCACTTCTATTTATTATATAAGGACCCCATCCTCTCATTCAAGGAGAAGATTTAACCTAGAAATATCTAAGAAAATGAAGCACATTTGTAACACCAAGAAATTATAAAAGAATATCATTTTATTCAATAGAGTATGCTACAATAAACATTGAGTTTATCATTCATTAAATGAAAAATTAATTTTATATTTCACTATAAATATCATTGAATTTATCTTATTTTACATACAACAAACATTTTATTCAAAATATTATATTATACCCAAGGTCGAGTTTACTAAACAACAATATACACTTATTTTTATTATTATTTAATACGATAGTTATTGTCTCTCCGTTAGAATAAAGAATATGAATATATTTAACTAACTAATTAAAATATGTTTTTACAGTATTTTATTATATACCTATTCATTATTAATGAAATAAGAATCATTCAAAGTAAAAAAAGAAATATTTTCATTAAAAACGGTTTTTTTTCTAAAAGATGGATTAGTCGCACATTGCATAAAATATTTAAAATTAATTTTTAAAAATTTTATAAAATTAATTTTTTGACTCAGAATACCAAAATTAGATTAGAGGGAATTTTTTGTATTTTTCTAAAAGTTTCACTTTTTGATGAATAGTAAAAAAAATTAAAACATTCTAACTAAAAATTTCATTTTCATTTAAATTATTTTTATGGATGATATATATTTTGAATTGATTTTAAAGGATATTTATTTAAATTTTATATCAATTAATAAAATTTAATTTGTTGAAATAATACTCATGTAGTATTTTCATATAAAACATTATAAACTTTCGAATATTTTCTCTTTAAAACCCTGCTTTATCATCACGTCTATAGGATTTACTTTAAATTAAATTATTCCACATATGTGAGCTTAATTTGGAAAAATGGATTCAATATATCGATTCATTAGAATTTATATTATCTAATATGGTCAATATAATTTTTGATAATAATTATTAGTAAAAATAATTAAAATTAATTATCATGATTAAGGTTAAAATAGGGTTTTGCATATTACATATGTTCGTATTAAAATTAATTTTACACACATATGATTTTTGTTTATAAAATTGAATTTAAAATTTAAAATTCATTAGTATAAATTATCTATTTCAATTTTATTATTGATGGATAAATTACCTTGATAAATAAAAAAATACAAGTTGTGGTGGTAAACACATAAAGGGTAAATTTTAGTAAACATAAAGACTTGGAATAACATGATAAAAATGTATTTTTTTGTTGTAGTAGGTTTTTATCGACTATATATTATCCCTCAAATATATTACTAAATTATTTTGGAATCACATGGGGTAATGTATTCCTAAAAATAGTGAATAAATTTAGGAATTCACATAAATGTCACTCCTCCTAAACTATAAAAGGTCACTCACTTCCCTCACTTATTCACACCTCTCAAATAGTTTACCTCAAAAAACCCCTATGCAAATCACATCTAAATTTATCTCTCATCATATTAGTATCCTTAGTTTAGTAATAAATCCAACCTTTGAATTATTTGATGAAAACCTAAGGAATATACCCAAAGAATATGAGTTTAAAGAATGTTCAATCAATCGAAATAATGAGGTAATGGTTTTGTTAACTCAATATTTGTTCAATGAGTTAAACATTTACTTCATTAATTTTGTATTTCTAAGATTATGTGTATAATGAATTTTTATTACCTTATATTTTATTTAAACTTTTTTATGTGGATTTAAATTTGAAACACATAATTGATTCATTGACTAATTCTCATTTCAACATTATTATCATTTTATGAGTTATTTCACAATATCATTCTAATCGAGATTCATTATTCTTGAATATCAGTTGAATTAAATTATTTGAAAATTTACTAAAAAACCCATTTAATTTTATTCTCATATAATTATTCGTGATATTTTCATGTAGTAGTTCTATTTTCTACTCTTTGGTTCTTAAAGTAATTGAGAAACTGTTTCTAATAAAATCTTACATCAATTCTTTCTTCGGTCAAAAATCTCTTTTCTCTCAAAATAATGTTTTAAAAAAATGTTAAAAAAATATTTTAAACTTTTAAAAAAATTTATTAAATTAATTTTCATTGATTTTTACTCTTTTAAAAATGTTTTTAAAGGTGATTTTCAAATATATTTTTTTCAAAATGTTTTTTAAATTGAAAAGGATATTTTCCTCATGAATTTTTTAAGTAAAATTTTTATGGTACTTCTATTCATCAATGTAATAAATATTTTATTATATTTATAATCCACTAGGGACATGTTATATTGATTTCATCCTTATTATTTCTTTTGATTGTTTATGATAAATTTGACTATAGATGTGATATTTTGATAATATTCTCCATATTACTCTAGATGGTTTGTGGTTATGTTTTTTGATTGGGAAAAGTATTCAATTTTAGTGTTATATATTTTCTATATAAATTTTTATGTTTTTTATGTTTATCCCCTTCATATAAATAATTATACAAACTTTTTATATGACAGGTGCATCCCCAATTTCATAGAGCCCCTTGATGCATTGATTGTTCTCCTTAGACAAATCAGCTGGCCAAATTAAATGGCTATCTACCCACAGATTTAAACAAACATGAGGATAATGATAGTAAATTTCATAGGGATAGACGTTGATCATTTATACAACCAAAACTATTCATTACATCAATATGAATTCAATCATTTATATTGCATGTGATTATTTGATTAGTTCAAATTTACATGGTTATATTTTCAAGATCATGTGATTATTTATATGTAATTACATGATAATCATATATTCCTACCACATTATCCCCAGGTAATTGATTATATGGATTTTTTTAGTTAAAAACAATTACATGTTAATTATTATTATTGGTTCGTGATATATTTGGTATTACATAACCCATACTGAGAATTTATCTTGACCATATTTTGTCTCCTTTACCTAGGAACCCAAGAATTGTACAATATTTGATATTCAAGGATATGTTAGAGTGAATAATGTTATTCTTAAAAAATTATTATTTTGTAATTTGGGATTTCAAAATGAATGTAAGACTCATGTATATATATGGTTTAGAAAGACTAATAAACTATTAAGTGTTTTCGGATGTTATTCCTCACATGTTATTCCAATATAATAAATCAAGCACCAGCTCTGAGCTACTGAGGTCAAGGCCACTACTGTGGGTATCAGGGTAAGTGTAGTAGAAACCATGTAAATTATATATAAGAAAAATATATTAGGAATCAAAACCTTATGACATAATTTAATGATATGATTATAATAACATCCTAAAGTTTTGGTAAGGTAGAGATTACATGGTTTATTCTTACAATACATTCCTTCTAGATACTAAAAGTGGAAATGGTTTAGGTTCAAAGGTACTTAGGGTAAACTAATCCAAAAATGGGGCATTGGGATTAACCATATCATTGCTTGGTACATGAAAATGGGCCATAATACACACCTATTTTGAGACTTATGAAGGACATGTTTGGATAGATCTCATTTTCATTACAAACCATTATGATGGATTTGAACATAGAGGTATCCACAAAGAAACCATGTTTATAATTATGATATTACTTATGGATAAAATTTCAATTATTTTTGGTATGATACGTTATTTTTCATAATGATATGAACTAATCTCGAATACTCTATCATTTTGAAGATAGATCATAGAAGAAGGTATTAAAATCTCATCAATTCGTATAATCCAAAGAGTATGGAATATAATTTCATTGATGGGTTTAAGCCAATATTTTTAAGGTAACTAGTCTCCTAGACATTCTTTGTAAAGACCCCAACCCTAGTATCCTAGATTCGGTGCCTTATTTTATTACATTGGTATAATAAATAGGGAAGAAAATTCATGAACGACTGAATAGTTTAGTAGCTTTGGAGAACCATATACAGATATAAGTTTCATATTTGTAACATGAAATTAAATACAAAATATAAACTCATTTGGATACATCCATAAACTCTAATATTATACTTTTAATTCATTCGTAATACATATCTTCACATCATGAGGAAAATAAAACATAAGAAATAGGTGATTTAATATACCCATTAATGGTATGTAATATAATGTAATATAATATAAAAAAATTCAAGGTTAATGACAAAAATATATTTCATTATAACATAATCTTGAGTATAATATGGCATCAACAAAAATATGAATAAATGATGTCATATAAATAATAACATGAGAATGAAACATAACCATGGATATAATACTAGTAGAATAATAACATGGATTATCAATTACTAAAATTGTAATTAGGTTATGAATAATTATGAACATCATAAACATACCATCAAGGCCTCGTCCAAGACATTTGAAAATAAATGGTTAAGGCCTCGACCAAATTTGTTCTTGTTTTGTATCATGAGACTTACTGATACATCTAGGTGATATATAAGTCCCCAACCATTACTTAATAATTCTAATGAATTCCTCATATTAATGGGATAATATATAAACAATATATACATATGAAATTTAAATAACTTTTTCCAAATAGTAGACTTAATCACTAACCATTCTTAGTAATATGGTTAATGGTATTAAAATAGCACATCCACATTCAAACTGATCATAAACCATTTAATAGAATATGATAGATGATATCGTAAAATTTCAATAAAAATTAATCATATCTTCAAACATATATTTTTGAAATAGATGAAAATACTCTAATATAATTATTAAGGAATTATTGAGAGAAATTCCCTTTTTACTTTCCAAAGAAGAGTTCTTTTGGAAAAATACATTTTATTTTTCATAAAATTGGATTTTAAACATATATATCCCAAAAATAAAAGGTAAAGGGAATGAAATTATATTTGAGGAATTAATTATGTCTATATAAATTGAAAACATGTGAAAAGAGTATTTACAAAACTTTAGAAATGGGCCACTTTAGTGTTGTTTGAGGAAAAATAATAAAGGATTTTTTAAGTGGTCAATGAATTAATTGATTGCATAAAACTATAAATGATCTAAGATATATTTTAATGATAAAACAGTGATTTTAGAGAAATATTAGTGTCTTCAAACATATTATGGAGTGTACTTGATAATGGGTTTGAAATTGGGAAGTTCCCTTTAATTGGGATTGCTTATCAGGAAGAATTGAGAAGGGAACCATGTAAAACATGCATTTCCCATAAAAGAAAGATGAACTGGTATAGATATATGACTTTAGAATATAGAAAAATAATTTATAATAATTATATAAAAATAATGAGTAATTAAATTTCGGTAAATAGAGATAAAGTGTAACCCAAGTTAAAAATGGATGTTCGGGAAGAAACCATCACCATATGTCCAAAATTGTTCTGCTCTTGTACAAAAAATCCTCGATAATGAAATTATATTTATTATTAATATAATTTAAAACCTATTAAACTTTTATTTTTATTTTTCATAATTTTATTAACTTCATTCATTTCTTTTATTATGAGTTTGAATATTCAACTTTATCATTCGGGAGTGTTTATTTCAAGGCTTTTCATGATTGGTTCACTTGTATACATGTATGGAAGTTCATGTAAAATGGTATTAATTATAAAGAATTAAAATTATATGTTATTAATAAAATTACATAATATTAAATGGTATTATATATCATATTTTCCCATAAGGATGATTCATTTGATATAACATTAATGATGAACGTTAGTTTATTTTGGTGAATTTCTGATTATCAAGAACTAGTTTTGTTTTATTAATTAATATTTTTTACATATATTGTTTCTAGAAAATTTTATAACTTATAATATGTACAATTAAATATTATTTAACCATAATAATGGTTTTATGTATAACCTTGAAGGTGTTAATGAAAAAGGAAAATGCATCATCCACGATGGCATTAAATTAGCATACCACGAACGATATTTTCTTTTTTAGAATAAAATGGACAGGGTAAGGGGATTGAAGATGGTTTTTTCATTAACACAATAATATTATAGTATATATAAGAAACTGGAGTTATCATTAATGTTTTTATAGAGTATGTAAGTTTTTTAAAAAAATAAATTAAAATAAATTGAAACTGAAAGAAAAAGGATTTACCTCTTGATTTATTCTCCTTGAGAACCTCCTTAACAAACTTAGTAATGGTATTATGGTGATACCATCAACACCATAACATGCGGTATAGGTTTGGGACATTAAATAGGAAGAATATAATCAATATTCAATGCTTCAGATTTTTGAGGAGAAGCGGTGGTGAGGGATGGTATTAATATATGAGGAGAGGGGTGTTTTTTATTATTTTATTCACTAGTTTATTATTTTGGATCAAGAAGATAAATAGTGATTATTCCATGACTAAATATAGTAACAATAGAATTATAGTTTGATATTATGGATCATACACCATAAATGACTAAAATAATAGTTTTTTAAACTTATAATGTATATATACCGTAAATTAACATATTTTACTATTCACCACAAAATCAACTATTTTAGAAAAATCCCAAAACATCCCCCTAACCATTTTTAGATGTGCAGAATTCAAAAAATAACTCAATTTCATGAAAATAATTTCATAAATATGTGAAATTTAATTTTTAATTAAAATCATGAATTATTTGAAAAATACTAATTTTAAAATTATTACTAGTTTCTTAAACTTTAAAAAATTAATTAAGGATTCATAAAATTGAATTATAATAATAAAGAAACACAATAATAATTCATGAGTCAATTTTATGAAAATAAATTTTATTTTAAATCATTATATTAATTATAAAATGTTAATTAAATATTTATGACATACAAAAATACAGACACTTAATTTATAATTTTTAAAACATTTATTTACTTATTCAATGATATAAATATAAACTATTTTCAATTATAAGATACCTAAGTTTTATATATAATTTCTTAGGTGAATTTACTATTCTTTTGTTCATATTAATATTATTAATGGTCACATTATTATTCTAATTGCCATATTTAATAGTATATTAAATTATTAAACTCGGTGTGGTGTGAAGCATAAACTATCGAAGATGTTAAATTTTAAAAGAGGAATTCCTTAAAATATTGTGGTGTAACATTATGCCCTCCTTTAAAAATTATCATCCTAGAAATTTCTAGTATTTCACCTCATAAATGTTTTGCATATTTCTTCATCATAAATTCTTATGGTTTCCTTATCACTTCTTCAATTTTATGATTTTATCGAAGTAACATTACAAATAGAGTCATCTAATTATTCAACACTAACTCTATAGTATCTGGAATCTAGATAGGCTCTTCACAGTAAGATAACTCACATTCTAATTATATTCTTTCCGAAGTGAGAAAAATCATTGGTTCTGGAATGTAATTCTTTAATAAATATATGTGGAACACATTGTGCAGTTTAGAAAGGCATGGTGGAATTTCCAAATGATAATCCACCACTCAAATTCTCTCATGTATTTGAAAATTTCTAATGTAACTAGTGCTTTGTTTCCCTTTATTTATAAATCGTACCACACACTTCCATGGATATAATTTCAAGAAAACATGATCTCCCACTTGAAACCCCAAATCCTTTCTTCATTTATCATTATAGATTTTTTTTTCTTTGAGCCTCTTCGATATAGGGTTTAATAGTCCTTACCTTTATTATTGTTTCCTCTAAATGTTCTAGACCTATAAGCTTCCTTTCACCAAATTTATCCCAACAATTTGGCATACCACATTTCTTCCTCTATAATTTTTCCTTTTATCCTTCACCTTTTGACAGACTAAACATTTCGATGCATAAACAGTAATTTCCCACTTCATATTATCCCACCGGAAATGTTAATTAAAATCTCTATACATCTTAGTGATACTAGGGTTTGTAGAGAAATTTCAGCTATTATAATCATCCAATAATTCCATTTTTGTCTCAAGTATAGAGGTAAAAAAATAATCTTTCCAAATCTCAAAATTCTATCCTCAAATACAAATTCTGTCAACTTCCAATCATTCATTGCTTTAATTTTCTTTTGAAAATTGTCATCTGCAGTCTAAGAAATTTTAATCATTTCCAATAAGTATGGTAGGGAAACCAATTAGAAAAGTAATGATTTTTCAAATTACTTGATAATTCCCATATAGATCTTCACTAAATCCATGAACACAAGATCCCTTCAATCCTTATTTTTTAGAACCATGTGATCCTTCCTTCTCAATGCATCTACTACCTTATTTTTCTTCCCTTGGTGACAGTGTATTGAAAAATCATAATCTTTGAGCATCTTAAATAATAATATTTTCCTCATGTTAAGTTCATTCTATAATAATATATATTTACAAATATTTTATATGTATATATCTCATTATGTCCACCATAGAGATAGTGTCTCCATATCATTAGAGAAAATATTACAACAACTAACTCAAGATCAAGAGTTGAATAGTTATGTTCTTGTGTTTTTAATTTCCTTGATTCATAATAAATAACTCTATCATTATATATAAGTACACATCCACATCCTTTCTTTGATGCATCACTATAAATCACAAATCTACCATTTCCTGATGGTATGTCCAATATTGGAGCATCAACTAATATCCTCTTCAATTCTTAAAAACATTCTCCATATTATCTTTTTAATATGAACATATCACCTTTACAAGTAAGTGTGGTTAACGAGTAATCTAATCATGAAAAAGTTTGAACAAAATATCAATAGTAACCATCTAATCCAATGAAACTATATACCTCAGTTATGTTCGTTCGTCCAGTACATTGCAGAATTGCCTTTGTATTTGCATGATCACCTAATATTCAATCCATTCTGACAATATGTCCAAGGAAAGATACTTTTTGAAGCTATAATTCACACTTTCTAAACATCCAATATAACTATTTTTTTCTTAGACCCTCTAGAACAACCCACAAGTGGTTCTCATGATCCTCGTAGATTTTGGAATATATCAAGATATCATCAATAAATAAAAAAATAATCAAAATATTCCTACAACACTCTATTCATTATATCAATAAAAATATAGGGTTCATTAGTTAGTCCAAATGGTATTAATTAAAACTCATAATGTATATACCTAGTTTGAAATGATAACTTCGGAATATCTTCCTTCCTCACACACAATTGATGATAACCATATTGAAGGAAAATATTTAAAAAATATTAAGCACTGTGAAGTTGATCAAATAAATCATCAATGTAAGGTAGAGGATATTTGTTCTTTATTGTAATAGAATTGATTTCCTCATAGTCAATACCCAGCCTCATTGATCCATATTTCATATTTACAAATAGAATAGGGGATTCCCATGGAGAAATACCAGGGAGAATAAATCCCTTATAACTCAATTCTTCTAGTTGTTCCTTCAACATTTATAATACCAAAGTGGTAATTCTATAATGATTATCTGATTTAGGTCTTGGATCAGAAATTAAAATCAATAGAGAACTCAACTTCCCACTCTGGATGATGTCCTGGTAAATCCTCTATAAATAAACCAATTTATTCTTTCACAATAGATACATATTCAATTTGATGATTTCATTACTCGTCCATATATAATGATTTCTCTTCCTACCCACGAATTTCATTTAGTAGAGCTATTGGTGGTGGATAAAAATATAACTCTAATGATGAGGTATCCCCTATAATGATAAGAAATTATGTATCCTAATCAGGAATAATAATTTCCTTATCTTTATAATAAATTTTTGCATTATATTTCAAAATCCGGTCCAAAACAAGGATTATATCAAAATTAAATATAGGTATGATGATAAAATTAGGAATTAGAGAATATTTATGTGTTATAAGAGGAACTTTTAGACAAACAATTATTGAAATAAGGTTTCTATTAAGAGTATTTACTGACAACTCCCTTGTTATGATTAATTGAAATTATGTAATTTTTAATGAAAAATGGGAATTCATAAAGGAATGCTATGATCCAAAATCAAATCATTCTTTAGATAAATTTGAGTAGAGGATTAAAGTACATGCCACTGCATCATTAGGAATTTCAACCTCTACAATTGTTGTCATATAAGCATAGCCTAGTTCCCATAGCCTATTCTGAAGACATGTTCTATGATGCTTAGGAAAATCATTTTTATAACACCCATGTCTTTACAATTTTATCATTGAACATTTGTATCTTATTTATTTACCTTACAATCATGAGTTTGGTAGATTTTTTCTATACACTTGTAACAAACATTGTTTCCATTTGAGAAGGCATTGAGGTGCTTCCTTCCACATGTATCGCATGTTTGGAAATTCCCTTTTTTATTCTACCATTTATCCATTATTTGATTTAAAACAATTTTATTTTCTTGTTTTCCATTAAATTCATAATACTTATAAAATTGTTTGTCTTTCTTGATAGCACTTAAGACTATATCTTCGTATGATGAGAAATTTTGGGAGACCAGTTTACTTTGAAGGAATGGTTTCAAACCATCTAATAATCTATCAATATTTCTCCTTGGATTATTTATATAGTATGTATCATTCCTTTACAATGTTATAAATTTCAATTCATACTTGTAAATGTTTTCATCCTCCTTTTGTTTTAGAATCATGAATTTTCTCTCTATATTCTCTTGTTGTTTAGAAGGGAAATATTTTTTTAGGAAAATTTCCTTAAAATATATAAATTCTATATGTGAAACTTCTTTCTCCACTTTTTTGTTTTGAATTAATTATTAAAATTAATCTAAATCTCCCAATATATGGTAAAATTATATGATAACCTTCTCCCTTTAGTTACTTACCAAAAAAAAGAAATATATTCTCTAAGGGACGTATCCGCTACTCAACTACAAATGGGTTTGTAGTCCATTTGAATGATGAAGGTTTTTGTCGCATAAAGTGGTTTAACATTGTTCCTCCATGTTGTGAGTCAGTGTCACGACCCGTCCTCGGGGCCCGTGCTGTGACTACCCCATGACTGCCTTCCATAGGCTAGGGGATAGCGACTAGAACCAAAGGAATAATCCTGATAAAAAGGAAATTCATCACCTTTAATAAGTAAACAAAAACAATAGAGTACGCAACAGGAAGTAAACACTAAGTAAAACTGTGTACAAAAGAAAGTGCTGAAAGGAAGGGGCCAGAAATACAAGCCCAACAGTAAAGTACAAACAACTATAAAACTCGTACAACATCAGAAAGGTAAAACAACAACTACTGAGTCATCCTTCAGGAATCCCACGTGAAGGGTGGGTACATATGGCATCCTCATCACCCCAGGTCCGTCTGTCCGCTCCGTGTACATATCTCCAAGTGGTCCACCTCCGGGTACCGTCCAGCTCTATAACTCTCTACCTCGATCAGTACTATCCATCGTCTGTATCCAACACAACGAAGTGCAGGCATAGCCTGTGTAGGTTTGAGTATAACGATACTCAGTAGGGATCTCGATACCCTCAAGGTCTCACAATATCCAACAAGTATAACTCACAAATAAAGATACAATCAGGAATTATCAACCAATCGTACTTAGGTATATTTCCATACATATACCTAAGTCACCAATCATAGTTCGGCCTCAACTCTCGAGCCCAAGCACAACCCAGTCCACATAGGAAGTAAAGTCAATCACCTCGAAGATAAATAATTAAAAGTCAAGTCTCGGATCACACAGGTATACTTCCTTCATAGAGTGATAGACATGATCAGATATAGTCATTGATTCATTTAAGCTGTCGGACCCACATAGGATACAGGACCAGCTAATCTGTCAAACCCACACAGGATACATGACCAGCTATTCTGTCGACCAACACAGGATACAGGAACAGAAGTCAGAACTGTCGAACCCACAGAAGAGTCTGGTACAAGAAGGAATCACTGTCGAACCCCCATAGGTTTCTGGTACAGAGGTCATAACTATCAAACCAACAGTGTATTCTGGTAAATTATTCATCATTGTCGAACCCACGAATAATCCTGGTACAGTATCGTCGCTGTCGAACTCACGGAGGATCATGTCATCTCAGTCGCAGTCAGCCCTAGGGTTCCCGCACACAGCATGCTCAATTCCAGGAGGGTTTGCTCCTTGACCCATGTTTTGATAGATCAACTATCAAGAATTCCTGATTTGATGTATCTCGTAGTTCCATCTCATCATAAGGAACCCAACACGACTGACGGTGCGTCAATCGGACGCCCAGTCTATGAGTTATTGGTATTTCCGTTCCAGGGGCCCGGTTGGTTTTTAGGTTCAAACAAAACCGACCATACCCCAACTACATCCAAACCTCAAGCAGGGTATGCCAAAAGAATCGTCTCTCTCTAAGAATTCCATCGTCGTAGACGGTTCTTCATTCAGACACCCATAACCCAAGATGTGGGATAAAAGGTGTAAACGACCATACCGGGTCCGGGTCCGGTCCGACCCAGTCGGGCTGACCTGGCCCAACCCGGTCTGAACCGGGGTCTGACCCGGTCCACAGGTCTGCACTAGTCTAAGGAAGCGACCTGAGGCGAGGGTACGACCCAACCCAAAGAGACGGACCAGCCCGATAGGTGGCCCGACATGAGGGCGGCCCAGCCCGATGGCATCCTGGCCAAGGGCGTCCCGACCGAGGGCGGCCTGACCGTGGGAGGCCCGGCCTATCGTGTCCCATCCTTGGGAAACCGGGACGAGGGGTGGCCCAGCCTTGTGCGGCTTGGCCGAGGGCGGAGCGGCCTTGGGCGGCCCGCCCGAGGGGCCGCCCGACCTTGGGCACCCCGGTCAAGGCGGCCCGGCTGGCCACGCGAGGGAGGGGGTGCCTCCCCCCCTTGGGTTGTCGAAAAAAACTGGTGCACTATGCCGGTTCGGGAGCTGTAGGACCCGGGTGGTCCTTCTTATCCGGCTCCACGGCATCTGGGTCGGCCGGCCGCCACTACTCCTCCACCGGGGCGCGACGGCACCACGGTCCTCCTTCTCTCTGTGCGGTGCGATGACGTCGCGCCTAAACCGTTGTGGCCCGTCTTGGCCGCGGCCTTTGGATCCACCACGCAGCACGACAGTGTCACATTTCTTCATCTTCCACGGCCCTCCCGGCCGTGGTTCTTCTCCGGCGCTGTGCGACGGCACCGCGCCCTTCCGGCTTCGCCTCCAACGTAAACCAAACAAGAATCGACGGAGGGATGTGAGGCTGTGTTTGTTCATCCCACACCCTCTGTATTAGGTGGTAACATTTTTCCATTATCGAACCAAAATAAATGATGAGGAAAGAGGGTATGAATTTAAACAATACAATCCCTTACCTCAAAATCGGTGCCCGCTTGACGGAGTCGTGGAAGGTGGCGTTGTTCCGTTGATGTCGGGAGGAGATGACATCATCGTTGGCGACGTTCTTCACGGGCAGCGTCTTCCCTCTTTTGTTCCTATAGGAGAAGGAAGAATAAGTCCAAGTAAGAAGTCGAAAAATAGAGGATGTCACCGGCGTTCTTCATGTTATTTGTTGGTAATAAGAGACGTTCTTCGCGGGCGATGGTTCTTCGTTGGAGAAGATAATTCTCCAAGGATTCTCTCAAGAGCTCCTCCCAATTCTCCCAACAAAAGAAAAATTATGCCAACTCCTACCATAATAATATAACACATATTATTATGTTGGCATAATTAATTCAAAATAATTCAAAATGAAAGAGCCAATTTATTAATTGCAATATTAGATAATTAATTGTGAGAGAGAGTTGGAAACATTATGATGGATGATGGAAGGTGGAGGGTTTAACCCATATAAATGAGGGGTTCCAAGGGTTTCAAGCTAGTGTGGGCCCCACCTAGTAATATCCTCCAAAGGGAGGTTATGTGTAGGTGGTCCCCACCACTAACCTCCCTTTGGAGGTTTTAACCACCACACATAAAAAAATATGCTTCACATATTTTTTATTAAATTTTTATTTAGAAATCCCCCAAAATTAACTTCCTACCTCGATAAAATGCAACTACGGTAAAGGTCTCCTTAAGCGAATACCGGTGATATGAGTTCATCGGTGTCCTCTGATTTCAATTCCAAGCACCGGTTCAAAAGATATAAAATTTCGCACGTATGTTTACTGGACGTACCAAAACAAAACTTCAAAAATTGATTCTGGGCACACTGGGCCTCGATATCAGGCACCGTCAGAAACAATGGACTCGTAAAATTCCCATGTATTTAAGAAAAAAAATTCCATAGGATTTTTGGGTCCTTACAGTTTGGATGCTCTATATGGGTAAGGATATTATTTATAACCTGAGTCAGTTGACCCAATATAGTAATAGGTTGTTCAACTCTAGTTGCAGTACCATCTCTAACATCATTATCTTGCATAGGAGGTAAATCCCTACATGGGATACAGGCATTGATATGGTTTCCATTCCTTCAAATAGGAACCATTTCTAAACAAGAGAAAAATATAAATTAAATAATTAGTCATAATGCATAATTTTGAGCTAGTAACACTTAACATATATTAATGATTTATGCATAGTTAATCTCATAGACATGAACATTATTTATTTGGGGATATATTAACTTTAAAAACCTTTATTGTTGTTTTTAATGAAAATTTCAATTATCCTAAGCACTTCCCCCATGAGTGTAAAAATAAGGTGTGTGGTAAGGCACATTTTTTATACTAGGTTACGCATAGTCAAGTTCAACACACCTTGTCGGAGTTGACACTCCTAAGTACATATATTCTAGAACCACGTCCACTTGTAGTATCTATAGAGGGATGTATTTTTAGTAAGAACCACATAATATCTACCTTACCAAAATTCTAGGATGTTCTTCTTTGATTATTCTGATGCTCTTCCTTGATTATCCTTAAAGTCTATCATAGGGTTTTTTTCTCTAATCTATGTTTTCTAAATATAGTTTCTAAGGTTTCTATAAAACATCTTCTAATGCGAACTGTAAAGACCCCGACCCTAGTGGCCCAGAGCAGGTGAATCACTTTATTATACTGGTATAATTAACAAGGAAAACTCATCTAGAAGGATAGAATAGTTTTATATATTTTTAAAATGTGATACAAACATAATTTTTACATAATAATTTGAAATGATATATAACATAGGAACTCTTTTGTAAACATCCATATACTCTTAGATTATCTCATAAAGTAATTCATAATATGTATCTTTTTATATCAGGGGAAAATAAAACATAACAATTGGATGAGATCATATTTTAATTAATGGTAAGTATTACAAATAAAGATAATATAAACAATAAGGCATGGTTAATGACTAAAAACACATTCTATTAGAACATAATCTTGAGCATAATAGGGAAGGAATAAAAGTTGAATAAATTATGCCATATAAATAATCACATGAGAATGAATGTTAAACATAGATAGTATACTGGTTAAATAATAACATGGATTATCTTTTATTAATATCATAATGACTTAATGAATAATTTCATACATCAAAAACATACCATCGAAGCTTCATCTAAGACATCTAAAAATAAATGGTTAAGGCCTCATCCAAATATATTTATATCTTATCCCATGAGACATATCGACGCATCGAGGGGATATAACAGGCCCCACCCATCAATTATTAATTCTAATTAATCCCTCATATGGATGTGATAAAAATAAACAATATATAACTAAATATGTAAATAACTTTCCTCAAATAGTAGACATAATCACTAACATTCTAAGTAATATAGTGAATGATATTAACATAACACATCCATAATCAAACTAACCATAAACCATTTAATAAAATATGGTTTATTATATCATCAAAGATAAATACAAATTAAAAATTAGTTTCAATAGAATATATTTAAATATATTAAAATAATCTAAAAAAATCATCATAGAATTCATAAGGGAAATAACATTTTTACTTTGTAATGAGGAGTTCTTTTAGAATAATCTTTTTTCATTTTCATAAATCAGATGTTAAACATGTATATCCAAAAAATATAAGGTAAAGAAAATGAAATTGTATTGTTTTCATAAATGTTGTCCAATTCAAGTTAAAACACATAAAAATTGTTTTTATAAAACTGTATAAATGGGACACTTTAGTGCGATTTGAGGGAAAATATACAAGGGTATTTAAAGTGGAAAAAGGATTAATTTTTTACATAGAACTAGAAATGAGATAAGATAATTTCTCATGATAAGAAGATATATTTTAGAAAAATATTTGTGTATTAAAAGATATTATAGAGTGTACTAGAAAATGGGTAAGAAATTAGGAAGTTTAATTTAATGAGGCTAGCTTATCGGGAAGAATTGAGAAATGAGCCTTGTAAAACATGTATTTCCCATAAAAAAAGTTGAACTAATATGGATACATGATTTTGGAAAATATAAACAGAATTTAGAAGAAGTTTAAATTAAAAATGAATAATTAAATTGGGTTAAAGAGGGTAAAAGTGTAACTCGAATTAAAAATGGTGGTTCAGGAATAAACCCTTACATTATGTCCAAAAGCATTATACTATTATACTTAGTGTCTTGGATAATAAAATAAGATTCATTAATAATTTAATTCAGAAAATATTAAAATATTACTTAATTTATTATAATTTTATTATGTTCATTTATGGACTTTTTATAATTTATAAGATTAAATATTGTTTTTTGGGAGTGTTTGTTTCCTTGGTTTTCAGGATTAGTTCATTTGTATACATGTATAGAAGTTCTTGTAAAATGGGATCAATTATAAATAATTAAAATTATATATTATTAATTAAATGTTCAAATATTAAATGGCCTTATAAATCATTTTTTTCAGATAATAGGATGATTCATTTGATAAAATGTTAATAATGATCATTAGTTTATTTTGGTGAATTTTTTATTATCACAAACTAGTCTTCTTTTATAAATTAATATTATGTATATATGCTAGTTCAAGAAAATTAAGTAACACATAATGTTATTAATAAAATATAATTTTACCATAATTATGGTTTATGATAATCCTCTTATGTTGGTAAAAGAAAATGAAAACGCATCGCCCACGATGGTGTTAAAACATCACAACACAGATGATATTTTAATTTTTATAATAAAAGGTTTAGGAGAAGGGGATTGATGGTGTATTTTTCATTAAAAAATAACATTATAGTAAATATAATATAATTTATTTATCATTCATGTTTGGATATAGTAGGTAAAGATAGAATATGCAAAAAATAAATTTAATGAAATTGAAAGAGTACTAAAAAATATAAACCACTTGATTTCTTCTCCTTGAGAATCACCTTAAAGAACATAAAAATGTTTTTTGGTGATACTAAAAAGACCAGAATGTGTGTGATTGGTTTGGGAGAGGAAATGGGAAGAATATAATCAAGATTCATGTTTGTGTAAGTGTGAGGAGAAGGGGTGGTATTTATAAAGGATGAGATTGGTGTTTTTTATTATTTTATACATTGGTTTATTATTTTTCCTCAAGATGTGAAATAGTGATGAATCCATGAATAAATAAAGTAATTAAAGAAGGGTAGTTTGATATAATTATTCTTACATAATCGATCAATCCATGAATAATGTATTTAATAGATAATGTATATATACCATGTTTTATAATTCACCAAACATTCAATATTTTTTGAAAAATCCCAAAAAATCACCCAAACAATATTTTGACATGTAGAATTAAAAAATGAACTCCATTTTCAAAAAATAATTTTATATATATGATAAATTTTATTTTTAATTAACATCATTATTTATTTGAAAAATACTGATTTTTAAATTATAAATTTTTTACACTTTGAAAAATTAATTAAGGTCTCATAAAATTATCTTATAATCATAAAAAATACTAATGTATGAGTCTATTATGTGAAAATAGATTTTATTTTGAATCATTATGTTAATTATAGAATTTTAATTAAATATTTATGTCATAAAAAACAAATACTTAATTTATCATTTTTAAAATATTTATTTTCGTATTCCATGAAATAAATATATCATATTTTCATTTATAATATACCTATTTTTTTACTTTGATGGTTGAAGTTACTATTTTGTTGGTCATATTACTATTCATAATGGTCATGGTATTATTCCAACATCCATATTTAATAGTATAATAATGATTTAAATTTGATGTTCTATGAATCATAATCTATCGAAGATGTTAAATTTTAAAAGAGGCATACCATAAAAATTTGGGGTATCACATTCTCATCATATGAGGAAATAATATCATGTTCTAAAAATACAGATAAATAATTCTCTAGGATTTATGGATTTGAATGTAATCAGGAGAAGAAGATGATGGTGGGAAAAATGATAGAAAAAAGGAAAGAAGGGAAAGAATGGATTTCTTACATGTTATAATCATCTAAAGAAACACCCTAGTACTTTCTTTAAGGGAATGAGAGTTTTCTACAAGTTTTTATAGAATGGAAATTGTAATCATTATTTCAAGGGTAAGAAAAAAAATCCATTGTACAATTCTCTAATTGTAATGATATGGGGAACTATATATATAATTGTATCAAGCATCAAAGTAATATACCTTAAGAGAAGATCATAGATCATGGTCAAGCATATGCTTTTACTATAGACAATGAAGAATTATTATTATTATTGTGTTTTGATTCAATAATTATGTAATTTGAGTATTTTATCAATGATATCTTGGCTATAATAATTATGAAATGTAAAAGGATTCTACATAAATACTTTTTCATTAAGGATTTGAAATAGTATGTTGAAAAATAATTATGACCAAGAAAAATGTTTCACTGAAAATTTTAACTTCTTGGAACCAAAATTAATAAGGTAAATATAACCCTTAATATGTTTATGGTGTTGAGATAATGATGTTGGAATTAAAATATAATAGATATGGATAAATTCAAATGGATGGTACTAACTACTTTGGAACTAATTAATTATTTGTTGACAAAGTGGTTCACTCTATTATTAATAGAGTTAAAAGAATTTTTAGATTTAAGAAATAAAACCAATAATATATGTTTTATTTAAGGAATAAGAAATCATGTATGTTTCAATTAGGTTTTATGGTCATTTTAGTATTTAAAAATTTTCAGGAAAATACATTATGAAGGTATTCACATGATTGGTATGTGAAAATTAACAATTTTCTCATATTGTATATGGGATTAATGGTAATATTTTCTTGAAATTTAGTGGCCTTCTTTTCAAGGTTTTGGATCATAATCTTCTAGAAGGATCATAAGGTTTAAGTTGATATTTGTATTAGGTTTTTGAGATTAATGTATTACAAAACCATACAAATATTTTTCAATATTTGATAACCATATTGGTTTTGAAAAATATTTTGAGACAAACAGAAATACATACACTATTTTATAAACATTATGACATGTTAAAAGTGAATTTTAGTGATTTAGGAACATAAATTAATTTTTGTAAATTTATTTCATGGAGTAAGGGATGAATTGGAAGTTATTCAAGGCACAAACATAGGCTGAGATTGTGATTTTGAAATTGAATGAAATAAAATATGTATATATTATCATGAAAATTAATAAAATCTAGTAAACTAATCTTTAAAAAAATGTCCTATTAAATTTATATCCAATGATATCTGATGGTCTTTAAAATCATCATAGATTTATGTTTTTGAGGCCCTTAACTTTCCATTGAACATTAATTTTTTTGTGATCAATGATTACATAAATCATGATTTATTATTTGGAATTAGTATTTTCTTCCATATTTGACTTTCCAATTTCTGCATATGTTCTCCTACCTGGAAACCTAGTTATGTGTTATTACAGTTGTCCTTTATACTTTTTTCCCTCTTATTAATAGGATGTTTTATTAAACCTTTTACAATGTGGGTTTTTCAGCAATAGAATTTTCAAAAATCAAATCCTGAATTATCAAAAAAAAAATAATTATGAGGGAATAATTTATTTATGGTGGGGGTAGTATAACACAATAAAATTCAAAAATAATAACATTTTATTCAGTATAATATGTGACACACAACATTGAGTTTATCTAGCATTACATGCAACATTGGTCATATCTTGAGTTACATACAACAATGATTTAATCGTAAATTACTTGAAATAATTAGTTTCTTAGAAATATTGTTTTACACTCAAGGTCGAGTGACCAAACAAAAATATATTATTTTATTGTTATTATTATTATTATTACTATTTAATGTAATAGTTATTGTCTCATCATTGTAATGGTGGGTATGAATATGATTACTTAAATTATAAAAATATATAAATTACACATTTTTATTGGTCATCTATTTATGGGTAATGAAATAATTATAATTTAAAATAAAATGAAATATTTTTATAAAACGCTATATTTTTCTCAAAGATGGATTAGTCTCTCTTTGCACACATAATTTAAAATTAATTTTTAACACTTTTAAGAAATTAATTCGAATAAATATAATTCATTTCTGAAATAAAAATTCAAAAATTATCTTAGGGTAAATTTTTGGGATTTTTCTACGAAGTTTCATTTTTTGATAAATAGTAAAAAATACTAAATTTTAATTAAGAAATACCTCTTAGTAAAAAAAATTATAAGGTTAAATTATTTTTCTAATTGGGTTTAAAGTAAAATTGGTTCAATTTAATACCAATTAATACAATTTATTTCATTTTAATAATATAAATATATAATTTTGATATAAAAACATTGTAAACTTTTTAGAATTTTCACTTTAATAACTCACTTTCTCATTACGTCTACGAGATTAATTTTAATAATTTTTTTCCACTTCTATAAGTTTAATTTGGACAAATATATTCAATATTTGGAATCATAACAATTTTTTTACCTCTAAGGTCAACATAATTTTTTACCATAATGATTGGTCAAAAAAGTAGAAATTATTTACCATGATTAAGGGTAAAACATGGGTTTGCGCCTTACATGCATTCGTATTATAACTAATTATACACACACATAAGTTTTTTTTAATAAATTGGATTTAATATTTAGAATCAATAGGTAAAATTAATCTAATATAACTCATCTTAATTGTAGATTAAATTATAAATTACCTAGGTACATAAAAATATGCATATTACCATGCTATAAACTAAAAGGGTAAATTTGTGTAAAATCAATTACTATAGAATAACATGATAAAAATGGAATTATTTATTTTATGTGGTTTTCTGCCTCAACCAAATCAACTTTAACCTCCATTATTATTCAATTTCTTTAATCACATTAGGTAAGGGAGGCCTCCCAATAGTGAATACTTTTTGGTATTTACAAAAATGTAACTCCCCCTCAACTATAAAATAGAACTCACTCCCCTTGCTTTATCACACATATAAATCCATTTGGCTTGACCAACCCTAGAAAATTTCATTTCCCAACTTCAATCCCATCATCCTATAAGGATTAATTTTGGCATAAATTCGACTTAGGAAGGATTTGGTGAAAATATAAGGAAGATACACAAAGTAGATAATGTTAAATAATGTTCCATCAAAACGAATCATGAGGTAAGGGATTTCTTATTTTAGTTTCCATTCATTATGTTAAACGCTAACTTCATTGATTATTAATTTAAATTATTTTGTGTGTAATTACTTTTTATTACATTTTGTTTTATTTCAACTTTTTTTTATATGGATTCACATTTCAAACACATAATAGATACATTAATTAATTATCACATCGATTTTGTGATCATTTTAAGGATTATTTCACAATATCATTATAATCATGATTGTTTATTCCATAATTTCAATTGATGAAAATTATTTGAATATTTCCTAATAAACTATTTTAATTTTCATCACCTCTAATTATTCATGTTTTTTTAATGGAATAGTTCAATATTTCCACTTTTTGAACTTAAATTTACTGTGAAAATGTTTTGAAGAAAAATATGACTTCATTTAACTCTTCAGTCAGAAAAATATTTTTCCCCAAATCCTTGTTTTTTAGGAAAACAAAATGATTTTAACCGTCTCAAAATGATTTATTAAACGCATATTATCCCATTTTTATTTTATTTTTTAAAAATGATTTTCAAATAAAATGTTTTTCAAAACGAAAGCGATATTTTCCACAAGAATGTTTTTGATGTAATTTATTTGGTATTTCTATTCATCAACTACATAAACCCTTTATTTTACATATGATACACTGAGTACATGTTGTATTGATTTCATCCTTATTTTTTATTTGGATATTTTATGATCAGTTTGAGTGTGGATGATCTATTTTGATATCATTATTTATATTACACTGGATTATTTATGGTTATTTATATTGATTAAGGAAATAATCATATTTTGTATGATGGTTTTTCAATATGAATTTTTATATTTCTTATATTTATCCCCTTCGTATGAAGAATTCAATGGACTTGGTATGTGATGAGTTGGGATTGGACTTTATATATCCCCTTGATATATCAATAGGTCCCATAATTCCAATAAGTTGGCATAATCAGTTGGGTTTACCTACCCATAAATTTTAACTACCATGAGGATAGATCTTGAAAGTAACTATCTTAAATATAGATCATGACAATTAAAACATATGAAATTATTCCTTCCATAATTATAAATTCAGCCATTGATATTTCATGTGGTTATTTTATTAGTTAGAATATACATGGTTATGTTTTCAAGCTTAGTGATTATTTATATGGAATTACTTGATCGTCATTTATTCTCTCCATATTATGCATGTGTTATTGATTAAACAAAACTTATTTCAGATGCATACCTTTCCATGTTGATTGTTCTTATTGATTCATGATTTTGTCCACTATACATAAACTTTAGTGATCATTTTAGCTCACCCTTATATCATTTCATTTCCATAGAAACCCATAACGTTTACTATGTTTTATATGAAAGGATATTCTATAGGGAATAAATTTATTCTCTAAATAAAAATTATTTTGTAATTTTTGGTTTCAAATATAATGTAATACTCAAGTATATATCCAGTTTACCAAGACTGGAAACCTGTTTGGTCCTTCGGAATGTGATTCCTTGTATCTTTTTCCAATGTAATAAAGAAGGAATTGTATTTTTTCAATTGGGGTTGAGGTCACTATAATATAAAAAACCCATCCAACATTATCCTTTGGGTGATATTAAAATCAAAACTAATGGGAAATGGAAAGTTTGTATTTGTTTCCTTTGATGATTTTTATCATCATAATAAACCACCTCTATCAGGTATTCATAAGAACTTGGTGGAAGATCTTTTTTAATATGTGCTCATATGTGACTAGATATTGATATCTCAGTGCATAAATTTCTCCCAATGGTTTATGCTAAGTGTTTCTTTGAAGGATGCATACCTAGTTTCTAAAGGCCACCAATCATAGTGTCCTTTCACTCAAGTATCCAATTTTTAATGGTTTTCAACCTCGGAAGTTCCCTCTGTGTAGAACGTAGGTATTCACTATTAGAGACACACCTTATTAACAATAATATGTGAATATTTATCTAGTACTCTGAACTAAACACCCAATAAACCATGTTCACCACTATGAGACACACCTAGTTCATAATTCTTAGCCAACACATAACCCACATATTTTCCCCGCCTTCTTATATCTTCTATTTGGGATAAATTTATTTCCTAATATACCTCACTAATAATATTTATCCAGGAACAATTAATTATTGAGTCTTATCTACCTAGGAATCCATCACATCTTCCTAAGATAAATTATTGAATTATTCACATTAGAGTGATCCCTCCTAATAATGAATTACATCAATAATAAGAATCAATCATCCTATAAAATATTTTCACCAGTTTTCATCTCTATATGATAATAGAATTAGGATACATGAAATTATGCATTCCCTTGATAACTAGGACTTTCTAATTTTCAACTACTAGTCAAATATTATCTAGACAAACCCTCTTGTCTCATCTTACTCGGCTACTTAGGATCATCCCTATATTCACTATGTTCTCATTCAATCTTCTACTTGGCATTTTAATTGAAATTTGTTGGCCATGAAATATGTGGACCTTATAAATAAGTAATCCCTAAACAAGATTTATTCATATTTAGTTACCAACTTATAAGATGAACCCTAAAGGGATGCTCATGTGTAAGTCCCACAAAAACCATTTCTCGGCTCCTCTCAACTAGATGTCCATTTTGTATGATTTTTAACTAATTTGAACTGGTCATATAATTATGATATTAAACTAAAGAACATCATATCCTTGCATCCTTGACCTTAAAATAAAATTCACTTGGTATAAGATGATAAATATTAAATGTAAATTCATGTGGCCCTAGATTGCAAACCGTAATAGGCAATTTATTTAGTTCAAGATGTGTGACCATAAAAGGCATTTCATTTAGTATTATATGCACAAACGTAAAATAAAAATATTTTTTCCTAAACACATGAATTGAAAAGTCACTTTATTTCATATTCAATCTACAACCTTAAATGTAACCACCATGGTCCTTGTCACATAATATTAAAAGGTATGAAATAGCCTGTTCAGAAGCATCGAACTACATGGAACATGATTCCACTTATAGAGATACATTGGAAGCCCTTATCATGGTCATCGACCCGAATCCACCACACCTAACACCTCCATGGATGGTGTTAAATCCCAGCACACCTAGCTATGTTGCTTAAAACTATAGTGTAACTCACTAACGAAGGGAATATGGAGACCCTCTTACACATATAGATATTAACATCAGTGCACGGTGTCAATCGATCATTTTCACAATAATTTTGACTAGTATTGTTACATGGAAATATTTAATGAATATGTCTTCAATCTATATGAGGGTCCCTGACTAGTTAATAAGACCTTTTATGGGATGATCTAACCACCTATCCTCTTGAACTTAATGCACGATATGAAGCATTTTTATCTCCCCTAAAACCCACATGACATTGAAAATCATTTCTATAGCCAAATGAAACTACATGAATGAATTCACATGAGTAAAATATATTAAACCCATTATAAAATCCTTTACCTATGAAATAGATTGACTAACCATGAACTTTTTCTTGTGATGTTTAATTTTAGGGTTCTTGTTTGTGGTTTTACCCATTAAATATCCCTTTAAACATAATATTATCATCACTAACAGACCAATAAGAATCAAATCGACTAAAGATATATGAGAAACTAAGGATCAAATCATATTCCAAAATATTACTAGCATATGGCACCTCGTGCATATTCCTCAAATACAATGATCGTTGTGTCCCCACAGTCCTGGAACATGTAATCCAAAACACAAAACCCCTATTTCCTTGTATTTAATTCTCTCACAAACTATTACAACCTTAATTGTTTCATCCCATCCCTATAGGATACTTATTAGATGAATCCATACTGTTTGTCTCATCAATGATAAGAAAATGGGAAGTACGTAACCCCGGTTTCCATATATATCCACTTAAAGAGTCTTTTACCAATGTGAAGAAACACCCAACTCTCCTATCTTAAGAAGGTGTATGAGGACATTATATATAACCATAAAACTTCTTTTGAGACACCCAAATGAACCCTCATAAACCACTGATGTAACTATAGCTGCATAGCCCCAAATCCTCAAGGAAACAACAAGAGGTTTACCCTAGAGATATTAGCCTTGGTTGTTCATTCCAGTACACAAAAAAGAAATTAAAATTAGGGGGATTTGGTCATTGATGTGTGAGAGTAGGTTCACACATCTATTCTCATCAACACCCACAAATAATGTCAACATTTCTTGATGGAAATTGGGGAGCTACCCTGGTGGGATCCAACCAATGAAGATCATTTCCCATATTTCATAAGCCAAATTATGTTCATGAATATATTTATAGTTTCCTAATTTAAATAATTTCTAATTAGATTATTCCAAGAGAGATCTGTGATCTCAATATATTAGTATGTCCCTAGACTTATTTATATTTTTATCTCTAAGTATAATCAATATACACTAATCATAGACCATGAACTGTATCAAGTTAGCTATATTAATAAATATCAAATATTTATGAACTATAAACCAGTTGAAACCTCCACCAACTCTTCAATGAAATATAAATGAAATTATGTATGTTAAGATCCTCCTCATTGAACCATAACAATTGAATTTGGTGGTCCTCTTTAAATAATGTGTTGTAGAGGTACTCGCTATGATGTTGGAAACATCAACCAAGAAGGTCCTCCTCATGGTAGAAAGTAGGAAATTATCACCCATAGTGATCCTACCCATCTAAATAAATTTGATAAGCTTCAGAGGTCCAGCCCAGAGCCCTCAGTGCATAGGTCCTCACTAAAATAATATAAAAATAGTCAAAGGAAGTTATCCTTAGGATGAATCATCTTCTCAAGATGAAGTTACTACACAGGTCGCCATTTATTATGGTACTTCATATATCACAAATATTGATAATTAGGGAGGTCATCCTCAAATTGATCCATCTATAATCATTGTCCATGTAGTCTCACCATGTGGGAATCAAATAGTAAATATCCAATATGTAGGTCCTTCCTAGGAAAAAGGCCAAAAAATTGGAAATAATTATTGTTCTCCCCATGATAACCATGTTAATAAATCCATAGGTCCTTATTGGGTCATATGTAGTATAGGTCCTCCCTTTAATAAAGTATTTATTTATACTAGAGTTTCTCCTCATAATGGTGAGTCGAGAATCAATAACCTTTGTGGTACTTCCCATAGTCCTCATTTTGAAGGTCCTCCTCATGTTGATACGCCTCCTTGGTGTGAAGTTCTCCCCACATAAAATATGTTCCATTTTTTTCAAGATAAGAGGCACACAATATTCCAAGGAAATATAAATTGGGAACTCTATCACCTATCAACATTGTTTCATACTAATCAATGGGAAATATGAGGCAATTATAATCATTAGTGCCCACACAAAATCAGGTTATATTAGATATATATGAGGATACCTAGAATGATCATGTTCCCATACAAAATGGGGAACAACTATAATGGTAAAACTAACTTGAATCTTCACTTATAGAAAGGGACTAAGACTTCAATGACATGTGAAATGAATTAGTTAAAGACATAATATTTGTCATGTTTTATCTCATTGACCCTCCTCGATATGACACTCCCAATATATTTATTGATGAATCTATACCTCATATTTTTATAGATTATAGGAGATAGGTCATTGTAGCAAGTGTCAACAACTACCTTACAATGACTATGCTAACATTATGAAGACACTAGATGAATTGGCCCACCATATTAACTTAGTCCCCTATTAGTGGTTAGAAATACAATATTGGGAAAACTTTTTGAGTCTCTCCAAAATTAATTCCATAATGGTTTAAACATGCTTCACCAAATGGATGATGATTTTATTCCTAACATGTGTATTAAAAGTTGGAAATAATATAGATCCTTTCAATTTATTCTGATTATTAGCCAAAAATTATCGATAGGAAAAGTAACATGAAATGTTATTTATTCAAATCGGGTATTAGGTATTAAAATCAATGAATGTAGTTATTCAATACAATAAAACCCTTTTGTTCCCAAATTTAAACAGATACAGGCAAAGTGGAAATGATACATTGATAATATTATGTACCAAGCCACTAGTAACGTGAAATAGATGTACTGTATTTGGAAAATAAGTTCTATAAGGGTGGAATCGTCACTTAATATGGGTAATCCTTTCTTAGAGTATACACTGGATCTATATGATATTAGGAAAAGTGCCTAAAATTTCAATAAGGTCATGGAAACTTCCATATTAGTACTGAAAGAGTTACTCCAACCCCTAGGACATGGGGAAGTTTTAACTCAAACATTTCTGAATGAACCATCAAACCTATGGAGAAGTATAATCACATTAGTTGAAGAGAAAAATATACCCCAGACACTAGGAATAAGGTTATTTTATCCTACCCCTATTCTAACAAAGTTGATATTCCCTAGGATAATACCAACATCATAAGAAACACCCCTAAGGATTCCCTCACTAATATTTCTAGACTCATCCCCTTTTTTAGAAGCCTGGTCAATCATGGTCATTGGAGACTCCCACGGGATTACCATAAATAAAAAATTTCTAAGATACCATATAAGTGAGAGGTTAAAACCTCATATGGGTAATAAATCAAAATGTTCCACAAAAATGGAAAATTGGAAGGAGATTATAACATTCCCCACAAAGGGTACTCAGGTAACTCTATAATGTACATACTTTTATCAACTGTAAGGACTTTGTATTTTTTGGTTTAAATTACTTTAGAAACATGTAATAATGAATACTAATAAGGAAAATAATATCTCAAAGGTTTCTAGGGATCCTTCGAAGCCCATATCCCTAGATATTGAAGGATTGAATGGCCACACAATTAGGAAATATTGTGCCACCCAGCCCACTCAGATTCCCTAAGTTGTGTAGTTGCTAACAGTGGGGTGAAACGGGCCACATGGTTTTTCTTCAATGGTGTGGCCCTAGATGCATTATATTATGTAAAAATATAGGTTTTTTATAGGCAGGTTTCACATGGCTAGATAATCTATGTGTCTATCCATGCGATATTCCCCTTTGATGTAGTAAATGCCGCACAGTTTGTCCAACCGTGTGGCCAAACCATGTTCCCTTATTTTTGGGTGTATTTACTATAATAACCCATATTAAATGAATTTTAAACCACTTTTATTCATACTCATTATCTATCATTATTTATCTCCTATCCCTCATGTGTGATATACTTCCTCCCATATTCATAGGGTTTTGGCTATCTCCCTCAATCATATTACGAATACCTCTCCACTAGAAGAAATGAGAATACCTTGGTAAGTTCTCTCATATATTCCCTTATATTTAAGGGTTCCTCATCCATATTTTTTCCCATTTAGGTACAATAATTCCCACCCTATTTTTAGGGAATTTGAATATTTCATCATTGTATTTTATTCTATGATGATTCAAACCTCAATAAAGGATGATTGGAGTGAAACTACATCCAGTTAGGTTGTCTAAGTATTTCCATCTATTTTCACCATTCTCAAATTAAGTTTCATTGTTCCTATCTCTAGACCATTGTAAAGATGATTAAATTTTTATTAATAAATTAATTTAATAGTTTTCTCATGTCATATGTGTCCATAAATTTTGTAAAAAACCAACAGTAAGTTGTTCTCTTTATCTTTGGAAACCCATTTGGGTGTTCCCATATTAATGACTTATTTTTTCCCATGACATAAATTATGAACCACCTTGTGTGAGTGTGTTGCCATAGGGTAAATGCCTTAATTTACATATTGTGATTATATGAATTTGGATCCATGGGTTATTCCCTTCCGTAAATACCTATTTTTAATTCTTATTGAATGTTCACATGGTTTATTCCTTTTTTATCACTTCATGTGTTATGACATGTATGTCTTACGTCATTCCACAATTGTTTGGAGTGAATTTTTTGTTTTGGTTGGATATATAGTTTATATTGTGGCATTGAAATGTTTATTGATGACATGTGAATGTAAATTGTATGCCTTGTGATATGTGTTTGGTTTCTATTCCCACTTGTTATGGGTTGAGAGAGAGAATCAGTTCCATTTTAAATATGTCATGGAAGGATTCAGCATGTTCGGTTGGGGTCTACTTTATGTTTCAGGAGGGATGCATTGTATTTACATGTGTGGGGTCTTGAGGTGGTCATTTCATACTCATGAGTGTGACTAGTTCCCAAGGGTAAAAATCAAATACAAAAACATTGGAAAGACGGTTATTCCATGCCCCAAGTGATACTCGGTCCCCTAGGTGAGATACTTGGTACATACTCAGATTCGTAATACCATAAGTGATACAAGGGTTTATTTTATGGGATTCCTTGTATAAACTCGATGGTATTAGTAATTTTCAAGAAACCTATAGTGACCCTTGGGATTCTTTATAGATCAACTTGGATGGGGTCAGGAATCCACTTTGGATTTAGCAGATTTTTTACATTCACATACATGATGACACAAATTTATATTATGAGCATACTCGACTGATGACATGGAAATTTAACCCCAATACAATGAAAAGGATTGGGGTTAAATCTAACTTAGTTGTTTTATTTAAAATTCTCTATGCATGCACCTTATTACTTGAACAAGTACTCTAGTTTAGACAACTGGTATAGGACAAAACAGGTGGTACCGGTCAGGTCTCTTTTTAGGAACATGATCCAAATTGTCTATTTATTTTTTTCATTATTACCCTTCATTTATTATATTATGGAAAATAATTAATTTATTTACTACCAAGAATGATTTTTCCATGAAATCGTGGTTGGAGACCTACTGAGATTATATCTCATGCCATGCTTGGGCCACCTTTGGTACCCAAGAATAATTTTTGGTTATAGTTCTTGATGAAGTGAAACATACAACTTGTGAATATTGAATTGTTGTCCAACTTTATGATGAAGATTAAGTAAAGAAGACTGAGCCTAGGCTCGAGATTCTTGGTGTAGTAGTTTTTTCTCTTTTTGATAGTTTTTGTATGGCATGTAGTATATGCATATATCCCATCTTCCTCTTATTCTCTAATTTTTCTATGGCATCATGATCATTATCATCGTTTTATATATTATTTTCATATTGATTTCTCTATTTCCTTATTTCTTATTTACATTACTTATATTCCTACACTACACTCTGATCGATGATGGAATAGTCTTCCCATGAACACACACTAGGCCCTCACTGCTTTTCAATAGCCTCTAGAATTTAGGGATCTATGCTCGAGGTCCTGTGTCTATTTTCTTAGAGAACTATTGAGCATAATCATACATAGGATGGTACAATGTGGTATCAGAGCATTGTTTTTTCATTGTATTATTATTTTATAATTATACAGGAGACTAGGATAAAGGAATTTGGAATTGACCCTATGCTTGGTCGTAGCTAATCCATGTAGAAGGGAAACCTAAATTACTTTGGATTGGAAATTTAAATTATCATTTTATCCTATTAGGGTTCATACAACTTCACCAAGGGTGACACACCTGCTTTACGGTGCTATTAAATTATTATTATCAAATGGTTGATTTCTATTAATTTAGACTGATAAAATGCGGGCATTGAATCAATTCATGCATCATTATAGGCACAATAGGACATTAAATTTAATGTATTATACCATTCCATATTTACTTTTTATCATGCATTTTCTATTTTCATGTGTTTGTTGATTTTTTCTTTTTTATTATTCCTTGTAGTTCTGGTTTTGTTATATTTATAGAAATGTTACAATTCAACTTGTAGGAACATTTTATGGTTTGGATTAATTAGACACTTAATTTTAATTTATATAGTGTATGGGACCTTATAAATTGGAATGGTGATCCACATAATTCTCCATTTTAAAGAAAATTTTGATATATAAATGAGTTAAATTTTACACCACCTTTAAAATGTAATGTTTACTTTATATGATAAATGTGAGAACATGACCCTAACATGACCTTAGAAGTGGTTAGTAGGACATGTCTCTTATAATCCTTATATGACCTTATCCTAACACCTGTACCTTACTCTTGGAGGAGGCTGGGGATATTTTGTGTTTCTAGGAGGCATTGTACCTACCCTTTCCTAACCAATTTCCATAAATTATTTTAATATCTATTATAAATATGGTTTGACTATTTCACATTGGAATTGAAATACTACTACAATGACCTCATGATTTATGATAAGATAGTTTATGTCATGACCCGTCCTCAGGGCCCATGTCGTGACTACCCCAAGCATGCCTCACATAGGCCAGGGGTTGTCGACTAGCACCAAAGGCGTATATGCCCATAAAAGGGAAGACATTACCTTTATATAAGAAAAAAAACACCACATAGTACACAAGCTAAAGTAAACACTAAGTAAATGGAGTACAAAAGTAAGTGCTGAAAGTAAATGGGCCAGAATACAAACCCAACTGAAAGTACAGTACAACTGAAAGAAAGTAAAGCAGTAGTAAAGTAAATCAGCAACCACCAAATCGTCCTCCGGCTATCCCACCTGAAGGGTTGGTACATATGGTCTCCTCAGCTCCTCGGGTCCGGTCGTCCGCTCCGTGTACGTCCCGCCTGTTAGTCCACCTCCAGGTACCGTCCTGCTCCACAAACCTAAACCACAATCAGTGTTGTCCGTAGTCTACAACTAACACAACGTAGTGCAGGCATATCACGTGCAGGGGTGAGTATACGATACTCAGTAGGGACCCCGAGACCCCCGAAGGTCTCCTAGAATCCACAAAGGATAAATCACAAGGAAAGATACAAACACGAAGTATCAACCAACTCTACTTAGGTATATGCCCATACATATACATAAGTTAACAATTCCAGTTCGGCTCCAACTCACGAGCCCAAGTACAACCCATTCCACACAAGAAAGAACAACCCAGTCCACACAGGAAAGCAAGACAATCATATCAAAGATAATGATTGAAAATCAAGATTCATCTCACACAGGTATACTACTCATGAAGAGGGGTGGAGATGATAGATGTTGCCTTTGAATCATCTCCCCTGCCGAACCCATGTAGGATCCAAGTACAGAAGTCGTCGCTGCCGGACCCACGTAGGATCCAAGTATAGTAACCATCACTGCCGAACCCACATAGGATCCAAGTACAGTCATGATCGCTGCCGAACCCACAGAGGATCCAAGTACATTTGTCCTTGTTGCTGAACCCACGTAGAATCCAAGTACAGTCGTCATCGTCGTCGCAGTCGCAACCAGCTCTAGGGTTCCCACACACAGTAAGCTCTATTTTGGGGGGGTCCGCTCCATGAGCCAAGGGGTCAATACATCAACTATCACGAAGTCCATAATTGATGTATCACAAAGTTCCATCTCGTCAAAAGGAACTCAACGTGATAGACGGTGCGTCAATCGGACGCCAGGTCTGAGAGTTATTGGCTTTTTCGTCCTAGGGGCCCGGTTGGTTTTCAAGTTAAAACCAACCCGACCGTACTCCAGTTGTGTCCTAACCTCGAGCGGAGTAAGCCGAAAGAACCATCTCACTAAGAGTAATTTAACGTGATTGACGGAACGTCATTCGGACGTTCGGTCGTTAAGTTATAGGCATTTCGGATCCAAGGGCCCAGTTGGTTTTGGGTTTGAACCAACCCGGCAGTACCTAAACTTTACCTAAATCTTGAGTGCAATATACAGAAATGACCGTCTCTATCCAAGGATCCCAACACAACTAACAATGTGTCAATCGTAGGTCTTTAGCCAAAGATATGGTCGTTTAGATGAATCTTTCCGAAAATAGGGGGTTCGGGCCCCGCCCGATACCCCCTGGGTCAGCCCGAACTGGGTCGACCCGACCCGAGTCCAGGTCTAGCCCATTTGGGCATGGCCTGGCCCGGCTGGCGTGGCCCAGCCCGGCTCGGAGGCTAGCCGCGGCTCGGCTCGCGGCCGAGCGGGGTGCGAAGGGGGGAGCCGCCCCCCTGTTTCTGAAACAGCCAGCCATTAAGGCAGGCCTTTTGTATCCGCAGGACCCGAGGGGGTCCCGCCTCTAGGTGGCACCGGTGGATGGCTCTTCCGGCTGCCCCTTTGAAGAACCGCCCCGGCCACGGCCCCCTTGAATCTCTGGCACAGCGCAACAGTGTCGCGCCCCTCCGCCAAGGCCCGCTCTTGGCCGCGGCCTCACCGGCGCTGCGCGACGGCACTGCACACGTTCTCCGCGGCCCGGTTCGGTCGTGACCCCTTTTTGTTTCTTCATGGTGCAACGACACCACGCCTCCTTCACCGCAATGTTCTATGAGGTTCAACAAATAAAAAGGGGAGGAGGATCGGCCTTGTTTGTGCGGTTCGATCTCCTCCCATTATGTTGATAACAATCGGACAAATTAATTAAGGAAGAACGTTAAATTAATCATGAACGTAAATAACCCCTACCTCAACAAAAGTTCTTCAACGATGGGCTTCGCGGAAAATGGTGTCACAGAATGAGGTTCCGTAGACGTTGACGAAGAGCGTCCAAGGAGGAGGCGGTTTCTTCCCTTTTTGTCATGGAGAAAAGGGTAGAGGGCGCATCGTCATCCTTCCGGGAATTGGCGTTCTTCAACGAAAGGTGTTGTTCTTCGCGGGAGTACAAAGTTCTTCTGAGAGAAAATAAAAGCTCTCCTCTAAAGACTTCACACAACAAGCCAACCAACCCAAAATAAAATAAGGCTCATCCTTATTGTATTAACTCAATCCATGCATTTCAATTTTAAAATTCAAACACATATCTCACTTAATTGATTAAGTGTGTTGGCATGATTAAAGAGGAGAGAGGGGAGAGTTACACAATTAAAGGATAACAATATTTATTGGGGAGTTTCCATATAATTGTTATGGGAGATTAAAAGGTTTTAAGGGTTATGGAATGTGAAAATATGGGTGATTGAGTGGGCCCCACCTCCCTCATAACCACACATGTGATGTTCGGTGGTTGTGGGCCCCACCAACAACTTCCCATGAGAGATTTTAACTTCCAAGGTTAATAGAATAAAATTGTACACGATTTTATTTACTTCTCACTTAAACCCCAAAATTTAACTTCTTCTCCTGATCAGACGAATCAACGGTAAAAGTCATCTTAAGAAAATACTGGTGTTACGAGTTCATCGGTGCCCTCAGATTTCAATTCCGAGCACCGGTTCAAAAGATAGAAAAACTTGCTTGTTCATTCACTGAATGTACTAGAGCTAAACTTCGGAAATTGATTCTGGGAACACCGGGACTCGGAATCAGGTTCCGTCAAAAACTGTGTACTCATAAAATACCAAAGAATTTAAGAAAAAACATTTCTTGAAATTTACGGGTCTTTACATTACTCCCACCTCAGGGATTTACATCCCTGTAAAGATATATCACAAACTAGGGGAATAAATGAGGGTACTGAGCAAGGAACTGATCCTCCTGCACCCATGTGCTCTCCTAGATGTTCCCATGCTGCCACCTGATACACACTAGAGGAATCGACCATCCACTTAGGACCCACTTTTGTGGATCCTCGATCTACAGCGGGACCTGCGCAAAAGTCGCCCCGACATCAATGTCCAGCTCCCCATGATCGATGACATGCATCAGGTCGTTCATGTATCTCCTCAGCTGAGATACATGGAAGATGTCGTGCACCCAGTGCAACTGAGGTGGAAGATCCAGGAGATAATCCACCTCACCTATCATGTTGAGAACATGGAATGGTCCGATGAAGCGCGGAGACAACTTGCCGCCCCGACCAAATCTCTGTAATCCACGTCGAGGTGAGACCCATAAGAAAACGTGGTCGCCATCCTCAAACTCTAGTGGTCTCTTCCTCCAATCAGCATAGGACTTCTGTCGGCTCTGAGCAGTCCTCATCCGCTCCTGGATGATATGTACCTTCTCCGTCGTGGCCTAGACCATCTTTGGTCCTACAAGTGCTGACTACCCAGGGTCTGTCCAGCATAGAGGTGATCTACAAGGTTGGTCGTACAATTCCTTGTATAGTGCCATCCCGATGGTGGAGTGGTATCTGTTGTTGTATGAAAACTCCACCTAGGGTAGGTGATCCTCCTACCTATGACCAAAGTCAAGGACACATGCACGGAGCATGTCCTCGAGAGTCTGAATGGTCCTCTCCATCTGACCAACCGTCTGTGGGTGAAAGGCAGTGCTCAGGCGTAGCTGCGTCCCAAATTCCTCCTGCAACCCCTTCCAAAGCTAAGAAGTAAAGAAAGAATCTCGATCAGAGATGATAGTCGATGGAACACCATGAAGCCATACGATCTCATGAACATAGAGGTGTTCCAAGCTCTCCACTGAGCCCTGCCCTCTGATGGGTAAGAAGTGGGCTGACTTGGTGAGTCGGTCTACGATCACCCAGATGGAGTTGTGTCCTCTGGAAGTATGTGGAAGCCCTGTCACGAAATCCATAGATATCCCATCCCACTTCCACTCTGGGACCTATAAGGGTTGTACCAATCCTGTAGGTACCTAGTTCTCCACCATCACTTACTGGCAGGTGAGGCATCGTGAAACGAACTCTACCATAGCCTTCTTCATACCCGACCACTAGTGCTATCGTCTGAGATCTTGGTACATCTTCGACACTCCTAGATGTACCGCTAAAGGGGAAGTGTGAAACTCTCTCAGCACCTTCTCTGGTAATGCAACTGGTACCATGGAACGTCCTCTGAAAAGGACAATGTTCTCTCCTCCTATAGAGAATCCATCAAGTGCCTGTCCTGAGGATATATGTTCACATCGCATCTCACAGTCAACATCCCCATGATGTGCCTCTCTGGACCTTTAATGTAGTAGAGGAGTGACTATGAGAGACTATAGAAAGGCTACCCCATCACTATCCACGCAGGATATCTGCAAAGTGGATAACTGCTCTATCACCTCTCCAAGTAACTGAATGCCTGTCCTCCTACTGAGAGCATCAGCTACTACGTTTTCCTTTCCAGGAGTATAGACTATCTCAAAGTCATAGTCCTAGAGGAACTCGAGCCATCGTGACTGTCTCAGGTTTAGGTCCTTCTGGAAGAAGATGTACCTGAGACTCTGGTGGTCAGAATATAGAGTAAAGTGCTCGCCAATTAGATAGTGCCGCCACATCTTTTGGCCGAAGACCACTGCTGCTAACTCCAGGTCATGGGTAGCGTAGTTCTACTCGTGTTTCCTCAACTGTCATGATCCATAGGCGATCATTGCCCGCTCCTACATCAGGACACACTCAAGTTTAGTCCCTAATGCATCACAGTAAACTACGTACCCTACGCCCTCCTCCGGTAGCCTCAAGATGGGTGCACTGGTCAATCTCTGTCCCAGCTCCTGGAAGATATGCTGACATATATCTGACCACACGAAGGGTTTCCCCTTATTCGTCAAAGCTGAGAGTGGTGCTGCAACTCTGGAAAAGTTTGGCACAAATCTCCGATAGTACCCAGCCAAACCTAGGAAACTCTGCACCTCCGTCACGCTCCTAGGTGGCTCCCAAGCTAGCACTGCCTTAATCTTCACAGGGTCCACCGCAACTCCCACCTTAGAGATGACGTGTCCCAAGAAGTGGACTTCTAAAATCTAGAACTGACACTTCAAGAGCTTACCATAAATCTGGTGCTCTCGGCGTGTGTCCAATACAAACCACAAGTGGTAGGTGTGCTCCTCCTCAGTAGTCGAGTAAATCAATTTGTCATCGATGAATAATATGACAAATCGATCGAGGTAGGGCTGGAAGATCATGTTCATGAGACTCATGAACACTTCTAGAGCATTGGTTACGCCGAAAGGAATAACAAAGAACTCATAGTGTCCATACCGACACCTAAAGGCCTTCTTCTGCACATCCTCGTCTCGTACTCTGAGCTGATGATAACCTTACCTGAGGTCTATCTTCGAGAACCATCGTTCTCCCTTGAGCTGATCGAAGAGGTCGTCAATCCTTGGAAGTGGATACTTGTTCTTCACAATTACCTGATTCAGGAAATGGTAGTCAACACACAGTCGCAAGCTCCCATCCACCTTCTTGGTGAACAAAATTGGGGAAGACCAAGGTGAAATACCGAGTCAGATAAATCCCTTGCACTGCAAGTCTTCTAGCTGTACCCGTAGCTCTTGAAACTCAACGGGATCCATCTGATATGCTGGAGTAGATATCAAGGTTATCCCCAAGTACAGGTCAATATAGAAGTCTACCTCCCTACGATGAGGTAGTCCTGGAATGTCATCAGGAAAAACGTCCGCATACTGATCCACTACAAAAGGAAAACTCGGACTCCGCACGTCAACTGCTCCTAGGATGAGACTAGCCAACTAATGAGTGATCAGTTGTCCTCTCCTCTATGTGAGTCCATCCTATGCTGCAAAGGCTCCCTTCTCGCCAGTGAAGGTGAACCTGCTCCCATCGGTGTGAACACATCTCACGTTGAACCTAATACATTCGATCTGAGCATGGACCATAGATAACCAATACATGCCCAAGATGACGTTGTAAGGCCTCGACACCTCTACAAGAAGATCCCAACTGAAGATCTCGCCTCCTAGAGTAAGCTCACACTACTAGAACCAGTGCGTAATCATCGAGTCTTCTCCCGTAGGAGTCTCTAACTGCAAGGATCGAGCCAATGGCTATATCAGAATCTCTGAGCTCCGAACAAGGGCAGCGAAAATGAAATAATGACTGACTCCTGTGTCTATAAGAACTACATCAAGGGTGGAGTAGACACAGATAGTACCTCGAATAATCTCAGGTGTGCCGTGGTCATAGGCCTCCACTTCCTGATGTTGATCCTATCTCTATCTGCCAGCTCCCTGTGGTCAGGGTGGACCTCCTGGTGGTGGTGGTGGTAGAGCCTCAAAGCGTCTCCCACCACCTGCTGCTCGGCCAGCTCCTCTGCCTCATCTTCCTGCTCCATGCGGACCACTATGATCAAACCACTGCCTCTGCCTGGGTGGTCCCTCAACTATCTGCTGCTCCTCTGCATGGCGGGTTCGGGCAGTCACGAGCCATGTGGCCCTGCCCGCCTCATACAGAGCACTATCTGCCTCTCGCATGACTCGCTCTGTTGTGTGTGCCCCGCACCTCCGAACCAATATCCTGAGATCACCCAACATATGGATTGTTCTTCTTCGACCTCTGTAACATTTTTTCTACATCCGGCAGCAGAAGACTCCGCTACGTTCCACCCTGTGGTAGGCCTACCTGCTGGCGTAGGCTCAGCACGGAAGCTCTCCACAAGAAGGGCTTGATCCAGTACTCCTGTCTGCGTCAAAATGCTGAGAGAGATCATCGATGCCCTGATCTCATGCCTTAGTCCCTTCCTTGATGGTCCGAGCCCAGAAGAATCGGTCACGTACCATGTCCATGGAGTAGTGTGAGAGATCAGTAGAATATGGCTGAGTATTGGGCTACTGTCATGCTGCCCTGCCCTGAGTTTTAGTAACTCCTGAATGTGCACCGCATGGAGGGTGGATGGAACAAACTTCGAGCGGACAAAGGATCTCGAATTCCAACCAAAGTAGAGATTTATCGTCGTGCACCTGGAGCATCAGGCTCCACCATCTACCTACTGCTACGTGTAGGAGACTCGCTGCAAGGATCACCATGAGGTCTGTTGGTATCCCTACCAACCTGAAGAATCAAACGACAGCCTCCAGCCAGTCCTCAACTACCTGAGGGTCCGTCTCCCCACGGAACATGGGCAGTCTCTAATGTTGAAACTCATGCAGTGCACTCAGGCCACGTGCACTGTAGATACCTGAAGCTTGACGTACATGGACATTACATTACTTTTGCGGAATACATAGTACATAACAAAAACACACACACAAGGATCGTAATAGTTTAGTGTCTTTGGAAACTCGGAATATAATCTTCTAATCGTGGTGAAAGATCTTCAATATCTCCCATAAAGATCGTCCTTTTTTTTAACCTAAAACCTTTATTTATATCCTGGGGAAAATAAAACATAAAAAGGTGATCTCAAATGCTCATGAAGGGTAAACAAAAGAAATATCAATCACATCATATACTTATGAACATAACTTTTTGGAAATCTTAACCTGCAAAAGAGAGCATAATTTCATAACATGGGATAAATCATAGTAGTGAAATGAAATCACAATAATCATAACATAAAACATGAAACTTTGTGGCATACACTCATAATCATAGAGAATCATTTCTTGTTAGTCAAGACTCATTGCCAAGACTATCTTAGTGGACAAAGTCCATTTCTGAACCGAGTTCACTCCTCGTTTCAGTCCTGTTTCACTGAACCGATATAACCTACCGTTCCAGCCATGTCTATCTCATGAGATATAAAATCATTACCGAATGCATTTGAGGGAGATATAGGTCCCACACATCTCATAATTATACCATTCTTATGTGTGCCACAAAATCATAAACCATACATCATATCATAACCCATGTAATAAAAATGAGATTCTTAAACAACATGACATCATAAAACAATTCATATAAGATAAAGGAATTCATAGAAATATATCCATCACAACATAATCAAATCCATGTAATAATAGGGATAGAAACAGAACCCTTTATTATCTTAGATGGAAAATAATTATGATAAAACACTTGAACTCCATTCTTGAGGAAAATATCCTTTCTACTTCAAAAACATTTTCCTTTCTTAACATGTCTTACATTTTTAAACTAAAAGAAGTTGATTAAAAATAAACTTGAAAACTTTTAAAGGATTATTCTTGTAAATAATGTTTTAAAAATCCATTCATGCCGTATAAGTTAAAAAAACATTCTTCTCGTACTTTTGTCGGAAAAGTCAAAAAAGTACCTCGTACGAAAAACGACAAAAGATTCCTTTCATATCTTTTACTAAGAACTCATCGAAGGGTAAAAGAGGATTTAAACAATTTTAGGTGAATGGAAATAATATTACATATTGAGGAAACATGGATGTGGATGATAAAATACACCCTAGTAAATACTAAAGTATAAACAATCTCGGATAAAAATGAGATTGTGATATTTCCCTTACCTTAGGTCTGATATGCTTTGTACGTGTCCGAACCTCCTGTATAATGATTTAAATAATGTTATTGACTTATTCCATAATCATACATATTTTTATGATATCATATTTGGTCATTTTCTTAGCTTCTTAGTAGTAATATTTCATTGCTACTTGTTATTCGGGTGTTTATAACTTTTTGTTCTTATGCGTGTTTTGTCGAATAAATTCTTAATATTATCTTTAGGTTATAGATACCTCATTTCCAGAATGGTATTAGTGTAATATATATCATATTAATTCATTCAATTCGTTTATATAATCATTATGAAATGAATATCATGTAGAACGAGTCGCATCACATCGTGGAGACGGTATTTCGTACGTACGCACGAGTGATGATATCATTCCTATGATCGTGGAATTGTATTGGAGTGTATGTATACTATTTCAGAATCAGTATAACTTTATAATAGTCATATATAGTCACTCATTACACCATTATACTCATCAAATTAAGGTGGTGGCGGAAAATAGATTACACCACGGCATGGAGACGGTATTCCGTACGTACGCACGCGCGGTGATTTCCTTTTTTCATAGGATGGATAGAAGGTTAATTAGAGTTGTTTAATATTTATAATAACATATCATTATATAATAAAAACTGATGTTATTACTTTGTCATGAAACAACTAAATAAGAAGAAGTTGAAGAAGAAAGAAATTGAAAAAGATCGGTAATGGATATTACCTCTTTTTGACGCGCCTTCACTTAAACTCCACATAAAGAACTAAGGTTGGTCTTTGAAGAAGACCAGGAGCTCTAGGATGATACTAGGGAAGTGGAGAAGAGATTTTGGTAGGGTCTGGCCGAGCATGAATGCTCAAATTGGTGTGAGGAGGAGAGGGAGGAGGTGCCCTTTTATAAGGGAGGAGAGGGGCACCTTAGGAAAATCTCAAAATATTATTTTATATTAAGGTCAAATTCGGTTTATAATGGTTCCAAAGGGTCTTATTTTGAAGATAAAGTGGGGATGGGTCGAAATCCTCTCATAAAATTGGATTTAGACAAGTTTAGGTTATTATTTTAACCTTATCAATTAGATTTAACTCTAAGTTAAATCATTTAACTTTTACCGTGTCTTTTTGTTTTCTTACACTATATGGTTAATAAACTTACCATAACAAGCCAAAAGAACCCCAAGTTGTTTATTATTAATATATCAATCCTTATCTAAGTCATTTGTCTGAACCTTAGATTTTTAGGAATTAAATAACAATTTATAATATAATATTTGTTTTAAAAACTAATTTATGTCAATTTTGACACTATTTGGTACATGATTTTTATGAAATTCATAACAGAATGACAAGTTCAAACCAAGTTACTTATATCAACAATAACATGTCATACTAACCTATAAAATTAATTTAAGTCATAAAAAGTCTCAGATTACATTTATTTGGGCATTTATAACATCAATTATGTCAATATTTCATTAATAAGACAATTACTGCATCATCTTTGTGTCATACTAATGACAATTATTTAATCCCTAAAAATTATAAATAAAGTCCTATGATGTAGATAATTGTATTATATTTCTGGAGACTATTCATGTTCGAAGTTTCATGAAGTTTATCACTAAATTAAAATTAGTATACTTATAAGATTTAAGAAAGTGACATGTTGTCACATTCTTTGGTTTAAATAATAATTAAATTATTTTCATAGACAAAAGTCCATAAAATGAATCTAATCCAACACTTAAGTTATATGGGTCTACTTTTTCCCATCTGATAGGATTTTTCCAAGTGTTAGGGTAATTTTATAATCTTATATTTACCTTTAATTACCCGATTTACCTTTAACTATAGTAAATAAAATTTACCGTAGTTACTATTCACAATGCCCAAAAATAAAAAGTAGCTTATTAACATTATTTGGACCCACTGATTCCAAATATGGAATCCATTTTTCCAAATTCAATACACAAAAGATGAAGAAATTAAATTAAAATTAATCCCGTTGTCGAAAGAAAAAAGGTTTTTCTTTAAAACATTGCAAAAGATTGAATTGATTTAACCTACGAATTCAAGGTAAAATCAATGCTAATGACATACATTATATTAAATGGTAAAAATATATTATATTTATATTTTAAAACCATTAAATATTATAAATTAACCACATAAGATATTACGATGGAAAAAGTTGTTTTTAATTAAAATATAGCGTGTTTTTACTATTCATTAAAATATGAAAGTTATCGGAAAAATATCAAAACTTTATCTAATGTAAAATTTTATATCCTGATTCAAAAGAAGAATTTTATTTTGTCAAATTGAACTTATAAACATGTCAAATACTAGATTTAATGTGGTTGCGCCATCAAAAGGCGGCAAAACTGCATTTTTTTAAAAATACTTATTTTACCCGAAAAATTTATTTTCTTCTTATACCATGTTCTAGAAATGTGTAAGATGAATAATAATGTTATAAAATTCAAAATTTAGTTAACACTATTCATAACGGCTAGTTCATAACAATATTATAATAATATATCGTTGTTTAGTAAAACCCGGTATTGCGTACAACACACGCTATCGAGGAAGGTCGTGATTGCGTGTAATGCGAGCCAAGTCAGGGTTGCGTGCTATGCAAGAATCCTTCGTTGTTTCGTATAACATAATCCAACCATATTTCATTTATAAATTGAATATATATATATATACTCAATGTTGTGTAGAATAACTATTATCAAAATTGTGTGTAACACGATCCAAGAATAGTGTTGCGTATATTGCAAGCTAATACGGTGTTGAGTATAGCGCAAGGTAATCTTGGTGTAGCATACAACACAAGACATTAATGAAATTAAAAGAATATTTTTCATAAAATCTCAGGGTGTTACATGCACCCTCAGCTGCTGGGGCTGGTGGCATCGATGGCTCGGCGAGTAGAGGTATCGTCGGTGCCTCCGCTGTAATGGGTCCCCGCACCGAGGCCTCGTCACTCGGTGGGCTACAGTCTCGCACAAAACTCAGAACCCTAGCTTGCTGTCATCGGGGGGCCATCCTGAAAACAAACATGTGCGCCACGGTTAATACAGTATACCTAATGAGCTGACATAAATTAATCACAAATAAAACTTTTGAAACACACATGCAATCAATGTTTTCGTGCACTGAGTCGGAAATCAGAAGTCAGGGTCCTGGTGTATGGATACGTCTGCTGACGCACCAACACTAGACTCCCTGGACTGATAACCACACTCAATACCATAAACACTATTGCTTCACATGGAAAAAATTATCAGAGTCCTGAGTTCTGCTGTAGAACTTACTCCTCTAATACCAATTTTTCACGACCCATCCTCGGGGCACATGCCGTGACTACCCCAATCCCGCCTCCGATAGGCCAGGGGCTGGCGACTAGCACCAAAGGCGTAAATCCCGATAAAAAGGAAGTCATTGCATTTATATAAGAAAACAAACACCACAGAGTACACAAGCTGAAGTGAACACTATGTAAACTGAGTACAAAAGTAAGTGCTGAAAGTAAATGGGCCAGAATACAAACTCAACTGAAAGTACAGTACAACTGAAAGAAAGTACAGTAGTAGTAAAGTAAATCAGCAACCACCGAGTCATCCTTCGGCTATCAGAACTGAAGGGTGGGTACAGATGGTCTCCACATCTCCTCGGGTCTGGTTGTCCACTCCGTGTACGTCCCGCCTGTTAGTCCACCTCCGGGAATCGTCCCGCTCCACAAACCTAAACCAAGATCAGTGTTATCCGTCGTCTGTAACCAACACAACGTAGTGCGGTCATAGCCCGTGCAGGGGTGAGTATACGATATTCAGTAGGTACCCCGAGACCCCCGAAGGTCCCCCTGAATCCACAAAGGATAAATCACAAGGAAAGATAAAAACACAAAGTATCAACCAACTATACTTAGGTATATGCCCATACATATACCTAAGTTAACAATTCCAGTTCGGCTCCAACTCACGAGCCCAAGTACAACCCAGTCTACACAGGAAAGCATAACCCAGTCAACACAGAAAAGCAAGTCAATCATATCTAAGATAATGACTGAAAATTAAGGCTTAATTCACACAGTTATACTACTCACGAAGAGGGGTAGAGAAGATAGATATAGCCTCTGAATCATCTCCCCTGCCGAACCCACCTAGGATCCAAGTACAGAAGTCGTCACTGCCGGACCCACGTTGGATCCAAGTACAGTAACCATCTCTTTCGAACCCACGTAGGATCCAAGTACAGTCTTCATCGTTGTCGAACCCATGGAGGATCCAAGTACAGTCGTCCTCGTTGCCGAACTCACGTAGGATCCAAGTACTGTCGTCATCGTCGTCGCAGTCGCAGCCAGCTCTAGGGTTCCCGCACACAGCACGCTTGATTCCGGGAGGGTCTGCTCCACGAGCCAAGGGTTTGATACATCAACTATCACGAAGGCCATAGTTGATGTATCAGAAAGTTCTTTCTCGTCAATAGGAACTCAACGCGACAGACGATGCGTCAATCGGACACCCGGTCTGAGAGTTATTGGTCTTTTCATCCCAGGGACCCGGTTGGTTTTTAAGTTAAAACCAACCCAACCATACTCCAACTGTGTCCAAACCTTGAGCGGGGTAATCCGAAAGACCTTTATCACTAAAAGGAATTTAATGTGATCGACAGTACGTCATTCAGACATCCGGTCGTTAAGTTATAGGCGTTTCCACTCCAAGGGCCCGGTTGGTTTCGGGTTCAAACCAACCCAGCCATACCCAAAATTTACAGAAAACATGAGTGTAATATACAGAAACGACTGTCTTTATCCAAGGATCCCAACTTAATTGACGGTGCGTCGATCAAGGGTTTGTAGCCCATGATATGGGAATTTGAACGAATCTGTCTGAAAATAGGGGGTTCAGGCCCGGTCCTACCCGGCCCAATACCCCCTGGGTTAGCCTGAACCGGGTCGAACGGACCCGGGTCCGGGTTCGTTCCATTTGAACATGGCCCGGCCCGCGGCTGGGCACAGCCTGCGGCCCGGCTCGGAGGCCGGCCGTTGCTCGGTTCACAGCCAAGCGGGGTGCGAAGGGGGGCGCCTCCCCCTGTTTCCGAAACGGCTGGCCATTAAGGTCGGCCTTTTGTAACCACAGGACCTGAGGGGCTCTCGTTTCCAGGTGGAACTAGCGGCTAGCTCTGCCGACTGCCCCAGAACCATCGCGGCCTTTGTCCGCGGCTCCTGTCTGACCGGCACGGCGCGACGGCGTCGTACCCCTCTGTCGCAGCCCTCTCCTAGTCGCGGCCTCCTTCGGCCTCAATGCCGCAGCCCGCTCCTAGCCACTGCCTCCTTCGACATCACTATCACGGTGCGACGGCACTTTGCACCTTCATCATAGCCCGCTTTAGCCGCATCCCCTTTTCATTTCCGCGTGGTGCAACGGCATCGTGCCGCCTTCTCCGCAAAGTTCAACGAGGTTCAACAAATAAAAAGTGGAGGACGATCAGCCGTGTTTGTGCATTCTGATCTCCTCTCATTATGTTGATAACAATCGGCCAAATTAATTAAGAAAGAACTTTAAATTAATCATGATCGTAAATAACCCCTACCTCAACAAAAGTTTTTGAGCGACAGGCACCGCGGAAAATGGCGTCGCGGGATGAGGTTCCATAGACGTCAATGGAGAGCATCCAACGAGGAAACCACGTCTTCCCTTTTTGTCACAGAGAAAAGGGAAGAGGGCACGTCGTCGTCCTTCGGGGATTTAGCATACTTCAACGAAAGGTGTCGTTCTTCGCGGGAGGACAAAGTTCTTCCAAGAGAAAAGAAAATATCTCTTCCAAATACTTCACACAACAAGACAACCAACCCAAAATAAAATAAGGCTCATCCTTATTTTACTAACTCAAGCCATTCATTTCAATTTTAAAATTCAAACACAAATCTCACTTAATTGATTAAGTGTATTGGCATGATTAAAGAGGTGAGAGGGGACAGTTACACAATTAAAGGACACCAATATTTATTGGGGAGTTTCCATATAATTATTATGGGTGTTTCAAAGGGGTTAATGGTTGTGGAATGTGAAAAGATGGGTGCTTGAGTGGGCCCCACCTCCCTCATAACAACACATGGGAAGTTGGGTGGTTGTGGGCCCCACCAACAACTTCCCATTAGAGAGTTTAACTTCCAAGGTTAATAAAATAAAATTGTACACGATTTTATTTACTTCTCACTTAAACCCCAAAACTTAACTTCTTCTCCCGAGAAAACGCATCAACGTTAAAATTCATCTTAAGAAAATATCGGCGCTGCGAGTTCATCAGTGCCCTCAGATTTCAATTCCGAGCACCGATTCAAAAAATAGAAAAACCCGCTCGTTCGTTCACTGAATGTACCCGAGCTAAACTTCAGAAATTGATTCTGGGCACACCGGACCTCGGAATCAGGTGCCGTCATAAACTGCATACTCGTAAAATCCCAAAGAATTTAAGAAAAACATCTCCTTGAAATTTACAGGTCTTTACAGTTTAAATGAGCACTTTTCATAGGTAGTGGGCCTTGATCCACCCATGATACCTATTTGTAGTGCCACCTGGGGCACCTCCTACTAATCTTTCATTGGGTGACGTCGCTCAGTTCTATGACAGTCTTCTTTGGTTCATGTAGTCTGTTTATAATGATCCTCATCCTACCCTGACTATGGTTGAACTGACCTAGGACTTCTAGCAGCAGCACCCTATGACCTTCTTAAGGGATGGTGGACCTCAAGCTGTATATTCATGGTTAGAATCCATTCTATCTATCTTCGAATATCTTGAAATTCCTCTAGAGTGGATGCTCAAGCTCCCTGCCTATATGTTACAGGATTCCACCATGCTTTGGTGGGACATTATATCTCAGGCTATGCCTTATCGAGGTATGGTTTGGGAAGATATCCAGAGGTCCTTTTATGATCACTTCTTCTTTTAGAATCTGATGGAATATCATTCTAGGCAGTTAATTCATCTTTATAAGGGCACTATGAATGTGCTAGAGTACTCATCTCTCTTTACTGATCTCTAATTCTTCACTCCATCTCTAACCGGTGACAAGTTGATGACTACGAGTCATTTTGATAATGGGATTTGGTACACTAACTAACCATATGTGAATATATTCTAGTTGAGTACAATTAAAGATATAGTGTTACAAACCCTAATTATATAATAGAATCTTAGAGAAGCTATAAATGTTAGCTAGGGAGGTTCAATTCTGAGGTAGGGTGATGGTTCATCAGGCAGTTGGGATCTCCATTTCAAGGGTTAATATGGGCATGGTGTAATCTAGGTGAAATAAGATGATATATCTATAGTGTGTCACCAGTTTTTCAAGATAGTTCATAATAATCCTTCGTGAATGAGGAACCTAATCAAGTTCCATACTTTCAACAATATGGGTCATCTTCTGTGCTTATGTTGGTCCCTTCCACTAGTATCCAGTGTCATGGGATCTATATCGACACCTCTAATAAGTATTGGATCCATGACACCACCCCAAGATGGGAGTTTTTCTTCTACCATCCAATCAGGCTGAGGTGGTAGTGGTCATGCATGATGAAGTTAGGACCCAAAGATTCATCATCAATAAAGTGGATCTTCTCAAACTATCCAAACAACATATCAGGGTATCGGTTTTTTACCTATATATACAGTGCATCCTACACCAGTGGAGCAGAGCCTAGGGATATCTATAGTTTTAGGTACTAATCTAATAGCCTTCACTTTTGTTTCATCCCATTTTGATTCAGGTGCATCACACTCTTTTCTATCTTCTACAACTATGAGATGTTTGGGTGGTATTTTTTATGGAGTAAATTCATCCTTGAGATGACCATCATTGACATCATTCTCGGTATGGACTGGATTTTCCTTATCGAGCCCAGGTGAATTGATATCGCTATCTAGTATCTTCAGTATCACCCGAGGGAAGCATGTATATACATAAGGGAGAATGGTATATCTAGGTAAGTAGAGAAAGATCTGAGCATACTAAACTAGGTGAAATGACGGCTCAGATGGTGACTCTCCTTATGTGAGATTAGGGAATGCATCATGTGGAATTCACTCCTGTAGTAGATCGTTTTAGGGACATCTTCCCTAATGATTTTTCTAGATGACCTTTTAAGAGAGAGATGGAGATAACCATTATGGAAAGGTGTATAACCTTTGTCTATTCCTCTATATAGGATGGCTCATACAGGTCTATATTAAATCAAGATTCCTCTTAAAGACTTAGATCTTATGGGTTTTATCTCACCCATCACATCATCATGGGGTTTAATATCCCTTTTTCAAAGAAGGAATAAAGGTACCCTCTGATTTTGCATGGATTAAAAATGGATGAACCATATTAAGGTGAAAAAAAGGTATCCACTTCCATGAATAGATGAACTCATTGACCTTCTCTGAGGAGAATATTTTTCTATAAGATCAGTTTGTGGTCGGGCTACCATCAGGTGTGATTCAGGTAATCAGACATAGAATGTACATTGTTTTGGATTTGTTATGGTCTATATAAATATTTGTTCATTCTATTCAACATGATGAATGTACTATCGGTCTTTATGGCCTTGATGAATCGGGCATTACATCCGTACCTTCTTTCCTTTATAGTGGTCTTCATGGACGACATATTAGTGTACATGCACACTATACATGACCGTGCCAATCATCTTGAGATCATGATGAGTACAGTAAGATAGAACTAGATATATCAAAAGCTTAGTAAATTCAAATTTTGGATTATAATGGTTATCTTATTAGGTAATTTCATATCTAAGGTAGGAGTGTCAGTTTACCAAGATAAGGTGAGTGTAGTGGTTTACTAGGAGCAACCCAATAATGTGTTCAACATACACATCTTCTTAGGGATGAATGGGTAATACATATGATTAATTTATGATTTCCCCCTCTTATAAGTGCCCCATAAAACTCTAACTAAGAAGGGTGTTCAGTTTTTATGTCCTGAATCCTATGATTAATCTGTTAATAAATTAAGTTTAAGGGTCACTTCAGGGTTGATTTTTTATTCTGCCTAATCCTAGAAATATTTATACTACCTATTATAATTATTTATAAATTACGCTAGAGGAAATTATAATGTAGGGTGATTGGGTTGTCATGTTTAGATACCTCTAGCTAAGGCATCATGAAAGGAAACATCCTATGAATAACCTCGAGCTACCAATTATGGTTCATGATCTAAAATTATAGAGGAATTATATTTTGGATAACTGGTTTTTCATTTAAACAGACCAAAAAATTCTAAAATACATCTTCAATCAGAAATATTTGAATCTCATGCAGCACAGATGGGTGTGATACCTACATTCTTTCAGTTTTGGGATTTCTTACACACCTATAAAAAGAAATTTCATATATCATACCCTAAGAGGGAAAACTCATACACTATCCTTTAAGGCGTCCATAAGTGAGTGGTACTTTATGGATCTATTCTCTGAGATTCATATTGATGTTTAGAAATAGAATGGGAAATTGGATTTAGAAGCTCTAACAATGACATATGACCTCCTAGGTAGGGTTTTTATGCATCAGTTATCATATTTTGAAGGCCTGGTTTTTTTGGGAGAGCATCACACGAGTGAATCCACATCCTGGTTGGGTTGTTGATGGTTGTTAACCCCTACTCTTCAATGGCCATTTAGGGGTTCCTTTAGATATAAGGGAAGAGTTAATAAGGGAATCACATGACTCTACTTGTTCATTTCATCAATGGGTTACCAAGATATACAAAGATATACATTTTCAATATTGGTTTCCAAATATGAAGAGGTAGACTATAGGATTTATCACTCAGTGTTCCACCTATTAGTTGGTGAAGGCAAAGAACCAATGACATGTGGGAATTCTCCAACCTCTCTTCATTATTGTGTTGAAATGGAATAAAGTGACCATGTACTTTGTGAAATGATATTCATGATCCCCTAGATGATTCAATGTAGTACGGTTGATTGTTGAAATTGATTTTAGAAAACTTCTCTATTGATGGGTTTGGAAGGCTATACATATGAGAGATAGTGCGACTTCATGGATTTCCCCATTCTAACATTAAGGACCAAGAGGCCTGGATTACCTCATTGTTTTGGAAAGGGTGAAAAAATTCACTTGGTTCAAATGTGTTTTTGAGCATGGCATATCACCCCCAGACTGATCTGTAGTCCAACCGAATGATACGAGTGTTAGAGGATATGCATCAGGCATGTATCCTTGATTTTTCAGGTTCATGGGAAAATTATATTCCTCTATTCATGTTTTCCAACATTTTATTTTTGTAAATGATGTAGATGGATTTGTAAGAGGCCCTCTATGGTAGACCATTCTGTTCACCTCTATAATGGTTTGAGGTAGGTGAGGCAGATCTGGTGGGTCCTCATCATGTTTTGAAAACATGCAACCAAGTCCTAAAAATTAATAGGCATTTAGATATATCTTAGTCTAATAATAATTCTTATACTGATAGTCATTATGGACCTCCAAATTTCTAGGTGAGACATTGGGTCATTCTACATGTATCACCAAGATTGGGACATAGATGAATCAAGAGCCAAAGAAAGTTATCTCCCCATTACATTGGGCCTTTCGAGATAGTAGAGAGGGTTGGGCCAATATCCTATCAGTTGAAATTAACTAAGGGGTTCCATTCAATTCTTTATGATTTCAATGTGTCATAGCATTGATGGTACTATGATGCAATGTCTCATTATTTTGACCCTAAGGATGTGGATATGGAGTTAGATGAATCCTTTGAGGAGTATCTAATATGCATCGTTGAATGGAGCATGAAGGCTCTCTGAGGAAGGCCAGTTCATCTAGTCTAGGAATTATGGTAGCATAGATATATAAAGGATAAGACCTAGGAGAGAGGGACTGATTTATGTTAATGGTGGATGGATCTTTTCTCAGAAAACTTCATAACACCCTCAAAAGGGGAACTCGAATATGAGATGAATGAATGAGGGGAGTTTGTAACATCCTGGATTTTTTAAAAGGTATGTACTATTTTTTTTATTTTAAATTCTATTAAAAGGACATAATAATGAATCCTAATGAGTCCATAGAGTTATTGGAGGTGTATAAGGATTATTTGAAGGCTAGATACCTGGAGGTTGAAGAAAATAATTGGCCACACGATTAGGATAAAATGTGTCATTCTCCCCGCATAGTTTCCCTAAACTATACAGTTGAAGATAGTAGGGTTTAGGGGGGCACACAGTTTTTCTATAACCATGTAACCCCAGGTGCATGGCCATGCAACCAACTATAGGTTTGGGATATAGTGGTTTCACATGGTTGGTATACAGTTAAATAAATAGTGTACCTAACCGTGTGAGGTTCCCCTTTGAAGTAGTAATTGGTGCACAGTTGGCGCATGGTTTGGACAACAGTGTGGCCAAACAGTTCTCCCTTATTCTATGTATGAGTTTACTAAAATACTCATCTTAAATGAATTTGTAAACCACTTATCTTTTTACGCCTTCTCTATTGGTATTTCTCTCCTCTCTCTCTTGTGTGAGCTCTTTCCTCCCCTCTTCATAGTGTTTTGGCTGTCTTTCTCAACCAGAATCTGAATCTCTCACCATAAGTAGGAATGGAAAGTCCTTTTTAAGCTCTCCCATTTGATCCCTTATATTTTATTTTTCCTACTCCATGAATTTCAATATTGAGGTGTAATAATTTCTTCCCTACTTTTAGGTTGTTTGATTATTTCATTGTTTTATCCAATTCATGGTCAATTACAACCTTGAAAAAATATTAGTGCATCGCTACTACATTGAGGTAGGTGGTCTTGGTCTTTCCTGATCATTTAATTACTTTCAAATGCCACATCATTGTGCCTCTCATTGGAGCCTTCCAATGATGCTTAAATGTTTATTAATAAATTAATTTAACAGGTTTCTCATGTCATATGTAACCATACCTTATGGAAAAAAGCAACAATAGGTTTTTCACCTTTCCTTTGTCTAGCCCTTTTGGGTGTTACTGCCTTAATGGGTTATTTTTCCCCATTCCATTAATTATGAACCACCTTGTGTGAGTGTGTTACCTTTTGGTAAATGCCTTAATTTAAAATTTCAAATTATAAGAGTTGTGAACCATGGGTTAGGCCCTTACATGAATACCAATGATTAATTTTTATTAAATGGTCACATTCTTTATGCCTTGTTTATCACTTCACATGGTATTCCATGTACTTTTTTCCTCTTTCCATAATTGTTTAGATTAAATTTGATTTTTTACTTGGATAGATTCTTTAGCTTGTTGAATTGAAATTTATATTAATGGAGTGTGAATTTAAATGACATTATTTTTTATTTGTGTTTGACTTTTATGCTCACCTGTTATGAGCCAGGAGGAAAAATGGGTACCATTTTAAGAACACCATGGAAGGAATCCCTGTGTTCGGTTGGGATCTACTCGATGTGCCGAGAGAGATGCATTGGTTTTTCATGTATGAGATCTTTGTCTAGTTATTTCATGCCAATGAATGATACAGATTCCCTAGGGGAGAAATTGAGGATGGGTGCATTGGAAATATTGTTTCTTCATTCATTGGTTGATACCCAATCCCCTATGAGTGATAATTGGTACAGACTCAGAGCATACATACCATGAGTGATATAATGTATGCCTTTATGGGTTTCCTTGGATGGACTTGTTGGTATCAATTATATCAAAGACAACTGTAGAGAACCTTAGGTATATTTATATATCATCTTTGATTGGATCATAACTCCACATCGGATTCAACATATTTGTTTATTACACATACATGATTCGCTTATTTATATTATGATTATGCTTAATTGATGACATGGAAACATGACCCCAAGAAAAAGAACATTCTTGGGGGGGACTATGTATCATAGCTTTTTAATTTAAAATCTCCAAATAATGCAACTTATTACTTTCACAGGTACCTTGGTTCAGCCAACTAGCCTAGGCCGAAGTAGATTGTATCAGCCAGGCTTATGTTTAAGAACCCAATATGAATTGTCTATTTATTTATTTCAGTATTTCCATGAATTTATTATATTATCAAAAATTGTTCATTTTTTACTACATGAAATGAATTTTCCTAGACACCATGGTTGGTGGCCTACTGAGATTGTATCACACACCCTATTTGGTCCACCTTTGAGGTACTTAAAGACTTTATGGTTTTAGTTCTTGATAAAGTTAATCATGGGTCTTACTATTCATGAATTTATTTGAATATTCAGGATAGATTTTTGGGGAAAAGGATTGATCATGTGCTCAATATTCTTATTATAGCATTTTTTTGTCTTTTTTTGGACTTTTTGGTATAGCATGAAGTATATACCTGAATCCCCTATTCCCCATGTACTCTCATTTTTTTATATCATCATGATCATTATTATCATTTTATCTATTATTTTTAAACTAGTTCTATTTGTCCCTTGTTCCATATTTACATTTTTTATCTTTTTGTGCTACACTCTGATTGATGAGGGAATAATCACATTGTAGAAACAATGTAAGTCCTCGATGCTAGTTGGAAGCCTCTAGCATTCATGGAGGTTCACACGAGGTCTTGCGGCCACTATCTTGAGACACTATTGAGTAGAATTAGAGTAAGGATTCAACAAACACAAAACATGACACCTATGTGGAATAACACGAAGAAGATAATCTATTCAGGACATGATCCTCATAAAAATTCAAAAAAAGGGTATTTCCCCAACATCAATGATAGTCTCATGACTTGGGAACGGTAATGAATATTCAAATTCCACCTAATTAATGAGATTCCACAAAAAAAGATTATTTGTTTATTTATTTCCACAACCCACAATACTATTATAAAGATCAAGACTCTTTCTGTTAATTAAAGGGTTTCTCAGTATGAAACCAATTTGGAAAATTTGAGGCTTATAAAGTTTGAATTAATAAGGTTTCATATACCTATTGAGTAAAAATCTAAATGTTGAGCCACTCTCCCTCCTCTGGTGAACCCCCTTCATTATTAAGTAACTGATCATGTACTATAAGTGGAATTTAATAATCCAACAAACCTAAGGCCCAAAAAAACTAGTTTAAAAAACCTTATAGAATGTGGATTATCAATAATTCCCTCCACTAGGAAAATAAACACCACTATTTAAAGGAATTTATCCTAGGATGAATGAAGACAATAATCAATAGTAAGAATAAAAATTCAACCATACCTATTTTGTTGATGTCCTCCACTCAAACATTATATTAGGAAATATTCCACCAAAACTCCTTTAGTCCATTGAGTCACTTTTTTATTAGATAGAATTCATGGAGGGGAGATGTTAACTAGGGTGTTCAAAGAGTAAACTCTATCCTAAGTTGATAGAATTAACTCCTAGTACACCCAAACTTCAAAATCCTTAATTCCAAACATTCGATGGTATGGTAGATTTGGAGAATATTCTCATGCATTTTATAATTGGATTTGGATCTTTGATCAAAACATTAAAGTAATAGGAGGTGTAAAATCTTAAGTTATTTTTGAAAACTCACTAAGGAATTATATTAATCTGTAAAAAAATTTTTTTACTAGTTTTAATATCAATTGGGAAGATATTCAGTGAAGATATATTTACCAATTCATCTTCATGCTATGTAAAATGATTACCTTTGACCATTCAAATTGTAAATGAAAGGAAAATGAGAGGGTTTTGGATTTCATCCTCAAGTGTAATGTCTTAAACTATTCCCTAAATATGAAACTTATATGTCAGAATTTGTTGGAAATTTATATTGAGAAACTGTGGGATGTTCTACAGACACCACACATTTCATTGATATTCCACAATATATTTTGATATTTTTTAATAGTATCACCATAGATAGAATATTCAATTTGGATTTATAAAGAATAATCTTGACCAATGCCATTGACATAGAAGAATTAATACAGTAAAAAACTACAAATATGATGACCAATCCCACTCCAACATAATATTTGACCCTTGAACCCTCTCGCAAACATTTGGTATATTTTCATAAATAAAAATATATCATTAATTCCCTTATTGAGATGAAAAGAATCCAAAATTTCCTTAATACATTAAAAATCAAAAAAAAAGTTTATTCTTTCCAAAATAAGAAAGTTCAATATTTTTTATAACTCTCTAGTGAATAATTTGGTTTCAATACTAAATATCAATAAGCTTCATGAATCTGGTCTGAATGATTATCCTGATTAATTCCCATTCCAATACTTGTTAAGGAAAAATATCAATGAATTTTTTTCCATCAATGATTTTTTATAGAATATGGTTGACATCAGGCATTTAATGTTGGGAAAACACCATTATAGGTGAAACCGTTCTCTGATACCCTACCATAAGAAGAATAAGAGAGGAATAAAGTTATTGATAGGAAAATTCAAATATTTAATAATTGGGTGAGTGGTAAATCAGTCACCAGGGTCTCTGAAATCATCCGATAAATACTGAACCAGCCAGTCACTACCACAATTCATTCCATAATAATGAAGGTGGAATCTTCATCATAATTTTCTTTTAAGAGTAAATGTAATCGATCAATATCTGAAGAAAAAGTAAAAAGAAGAGTATGTATCATAGTCACCCAAGATAATACATACTATATTGTATTTCAATCCCCCTTCACTGAGAGAATGGGAATCACCCAAAAAATGGAATTTTCATATGATAAAGTGTAATAATAATGCTTATTTTATGTTATTCACTTGACATGACCTTTCACTGATGAGTAGGGCTCATATAAACCTATGTTTTTCATTAATAATCAAGTATCTTTCCTCAAAGGATGATAAAGGTGATGTCATGATGGACTTTGATTTTTGGGGGTCATTACCATTAAATATATACATGCACTTAAATCATAATGACATATTCTTTAATGAGCTCATAATAAACATTAGTCTTATTTTGATTAAATTAGGTCTTGTTTTTAACAGATTATACAACTATATAGACTTGTAAAAAGTAGTCATCTAGTAAATAATGAGATGTTGTATGGTCTGTTCAACCAAAACTGTGAATCAACCCCCCCCCCCCCCATTCAGACCAATGTAGGGAGATCCTAACAAAATCATCTTTGGAACCCAAGACAAAAGACGGAGAAAATCCAAAAAAAATAGGGAACAAATTCCATTGATCTATAAAAATTACATTTGAAACCCAAATGTTTCATCCCTACCAGAATCTACGTTCATATTCTCTTCACCTCTATAAAGAACTCAGGGAATCCCTTATTGAGTCTCTCTCAATTCTATAAGATTTCAAGATATAATTCGTCACTTTTGTGACATATCCTATATAGACAGGCTCTATTCAGTTTTATACAGTGTTTTTTTCACTGAAAAGACTGAGAAACTGCTATACTAAGACAGATAAAGCCCTTGTACATATCTAGAAATCTCGATGATGTTGAAATTCATTGAGATTTTGTTCAAATTGGATTATTAATCAATCACATATCAATATGGGCCCTCTACTACTTGGGATATAACAAATCTAACATGACCCTATCTAACCTATCAATTTATGGAAATGGTAATGGTGAGAAGAGGCCACTCTGGAGGTTCAGGTTAAATACCCAGTTCAGAGACATCATTTCTAATAGAGAATTCATGGTATTCCACCAAGACGTCTCTTTATTAGGAAGAAATTGGATTCATATTCACATTGAAATTCCCTCATATCACCAATACCTTAAATACATTATTTAAGGGTATTTCGCTATATTTTATGGTAATAGATTTCTTTTCTGGATCTTTTTATCTTAATAAACTAATGTATTGTATTTAAAAATAGAAGGGAAATAGCTGCAAGTAAACAACTCCATACAAATAATTTTCCCTATATGTTTGGAAGTTACCCCAATCAACACATGAAGTATGCTCGATGAATATTTCATGTTTCTCATCAATATAAATGAGGTCATAAGTCTATATTTAGAAACCACTAGGTTGTATTTGAAAATTATGTTAACCCTATATTTATTCTCCATAATTTAAAGAATTAGTTAATTTTTGAATTGATAATTATATACTAATAGAGGAAGAGAACTTTGTGTAGTTCATGAAAGTTAATCTTTCTTCTGGGCACCACAAATTGAATGTGAGTTTGAAAAGTATTCAATTAACACAACCAATAATATTTTATTAGTTGGATATGAAGCCTATTAGACAAACATGGGATTTATTATTGTTTATTACTGATAGATCAAATATTTTCAATTAATTTATATTGAATATCATTGTTTTAAACTCAAAAAAGTGTTCCTATAAGATAAATTGTTTCATTTTTATGATTTTGGTGTTATTTTGAGCTGAATAGTAAAAATTGGCCATTTTGGTTTTTTAACAGTTTTAAATTATTTCTGTATTTTTTCCATAAGATTATCTACACTAATAAAAATTGAAAAATTATTTCTCTTCCAAATTCTAAAAATACAGGACTTCATTTAATATATTTGGACAAAAAGTTGAATCGGCCATATGGAAGCTCAAAAGAAGCTCACAGTGGGAGAAAGAAAATTGTTTTCAGTTCTGTCTTGTTTTGGTGTGGGATCCATAACTCATTTATGGTGGTTTCAAATGTTGTGATATTCGGTGGGTAGACGCGAAAGGAGTTTTATCACATATTTTATGAAGGAAAGGACATGGGATTCGGCCGTTTGAGGGTCCATTAAAGCTTCCTAATCCGGGGGTTGGCGTTTTGGAGAGTCTGACTGGACAGAATAAATGATCAGAGTAAAAGATCCATAACTCTCGGAATAACAGTCCCAATATAATGGAATTTTGAGGGGACACAGAAAATATAATTATGAACAACATTGAAGAAGGGCTCAACACATGAAGAGGTCATTTATTGGGTCAACAACGCGACAAGATTAGGAGGACGGAAATATGGCTACAAAAGGAGGAGAGCTCCTCCTCCTCAAAACATCTCATTCTCCATCCCATTCCTTCTGGGACACCAAAAAGAATAACTTCTCAGCTTTCCCTTTTATTTATTTTATTTTTCATTACTTTAAAATGTCTCTCCTCTCCCGCATTATCTCGCTTACCCCGTCCATGGAGGGGTAGTTACATTTGAGTGATCTGAAAGAGGGGAGGCTGGACCTATGTGTTGTGTTTGAGTTTTTGTGCATGAAATGAATAAAATGTGTTCTTATTTCTTCTTCTGGTTCCAATTCTTAATTTAGTATTAAATTATGAATGCAGTTGTGTTAAGGTTTTGATTCTGAAATTATAAATTTCTTTGGTCGATGATCACATCTCCCTCCACCCAATTCTAATCTGTATACGGTGGAACATGATTAGGGTTGGGTGGTTATTGCTCGACGGTTATCAAGCACGTGTGTAGAACTGTATGTCAAAATCTTGGTTTATTAAGGAACACAAATTTCAAGTCTGGGATTTCTCTAATTTATCAAGATACCTTCTACAACCCTAAGCACATTTGAAGGAGGATAGACCAATCTAAGGTTTTAGAAAAGAAAATTCTCATCACATCTCTCTTACCAGTTTAAGGAAGAAGAAGAGATAAAATTTGGAAACCATGATGGCACAACACTAAGTCTAGTCGAACCCAATCCGATCACCATCTTTATCATTTGTTAAAATAAATCAATTTTTGTTGTCTGTTTCTCTCATAGTCATTCAAATTAATTAAAACCAATCTTTTTACAAAAACTAACAAAAAGTGACAACCTTGTTTTGTGTGCACTCTTCTTCGAGAGACTACCTAGGATCAACTGCTATACTATACTTAGGTAAATAAAATATTGTTTTTCCACACCCCACGACAGGCGTGCATCAAACTTGGCGCCATTTCCGGGGAGGCAGTGCCTCAAAGATTTTTTTTTAAAAAAATCTCTTTGGAATGACCCGTAGTTCAAATAGAAATTTATTTGAATTCGATCCTGAAATTGAGCGCACAGTAACCAAATTGAGAAATCAAAATCTTCCCAAAGATTTCGAAGAAATCAATCTCACCGATTCAAGTGATACCTTGAGTGAAGACCTTGAACCTTTAATAATGGGTGTAAATCCCAACCGAACCCTACGTGACATTTGTTCACCTCAATTTGTCAATCAAAATTATCAACTTGAAATTCCTACCTTAGAAAATGATTTTTAATTGTGAATTAACATGATCCAAGTGCTTCCTAAATTTCATGGTCTTACAGGTGAAGACCCGAATCGACATATTCAAGAATTCACCTATGTCTGCTCCAGCTTCAAACCTCGAGCAGTCACGGAAGAGCATGTGAAGTGGAGGGATTTCCCCTTCTCACTAGAGGGAGTAGCAAAAGATTGGTTGTACAATCTACAACAGGGGGAGATCAGTGAATGGGAAGATCTAAAAAAATGCTTTCTACAAAGATTCATCCCAACATCTAGGAGCACTGCAATAAAGAAGGAGATTTATGTCATCCATCAATCAACTTGAGAAACACTCTACGAAAACTGGGAACGTTTCAAGAAGCTTTGTGAAAGTTGTCCACACCATGAAAGAGAAGAGAACCAATTCCTTGTGTTCTTATACCAAGGATTGCTTGCCAATTACAGGAATCTACTAGATGCCTCGTCGGGAGCATCCCTCATTGATAAATCACCTGCAGATATATGAATTCTGATTGAAAATATTGCACAAAATTCACAGCAGTTTGGAACTCGAGGTATGATCACCAGAATACTCCATGCGGTAAGAACATTTGATTCAGTAGATTTAATTAGGAATGAAATGGGTGAACTCACCAAGTTGGTGCGACAAATAGCTGTGAACCATGTGAAGTAACAACAAGGACCGAATCAGGTATGTGGTTTGTGCTCTTCTAATTCTCCTTACACTGATCAATGTCTAGAAGTGTATGGGACAGAAAGTTGTGCTGCAGCCTATCAACAAAGGCAATACCAACCGAAAACCCAACCAGGGTATGGGTTTCAACAGAACCAAGCCATAGCACCTTTTCAGCAGCAATATCAGAACCCGATAGCATTCCAACAACCTTATCAGAATCCCTTCCAACAACAACAAACTTTTCAACCTCCACCTTTTCAGCGGAAGAATTATGACAACCATCCACAAGTGCACCGAAAAATGAAGACCAATAACTGAAGACAAGAGTTGCAGGAATAGAAGATAACATGGACAAGCTAGCTGATCAATTTGCAATCATTGTTGATGCTCTCACCAAGAACCAAGGTAAGCTTCCTGGACCAACAATTCCCAATCCAAAAGAGAATGTTAGTGCAATAACAACCCGAAGCGGGAAGGAGCTCAAACCACCAGAACAATATGATGAGGATGAATCTAGGGAACCTACTGAAGCTTGTCCTGTCCAACCAAAATATGGAGTCAAAAACAAAGTAGAAAGAACAAGGTTCAAGAAATAAAGACTAGAAACAGCATTGCAATAACAAAAAAGAGAGAAAAATGATATTCCAGCACCATTTCCATCAGCATTTGTTGAGTCAAAGAGGGGCGAAGAAGAACGACTTCAATGGAAAATTCAGGAAACATTCCGAAAAGTTGAGATTAACATTCCACTACTGGATGCAATCAGTAAAATCCCTAAATATGAATTTTTTTTGAAGGAGCTATGTACTAAAAGAAAGAGGCTGGATGGAAATAAAAGAATCAACTTAGGAAGAAGCGTCTCAGCATTGATCACACCACTGATACCGCAAAAATGTCAAGATCCAGGGACTTTCTCTATTCCATGCACTATTAGTTCATTAAATTTTACTGAGGGACTATGTGATCTTGGAGCTTCGATAAATGTGATGCCTCACTCTATGTTTTCATCTTTGCAGATCGAAGAACTAAAATCAACTCGGGTGGTGGTACAATTAGCAAACAGATCCACCATTTTCCCAGTTGAAGTCCTTGAAGATGTACTTGTAGGAGTGAGAGGATTAATCTTTCCAGCAGACTTTTATGTCCTTACCATGGAGGAAGACCGAGCACCATCCCAATCTCCCATCATCATAGGGAGACCATTCCTGAAAATAACAAGGAAAATCATCAACGTACATGAAGGAACACTCACCATGGAGCTCAAAGATAGTACGGTACACTTCAATATTCTTGATACGATGAAACACCCATCCAGCAATCACTCACTTTATGCAATCTCCCATGATGAAGGTATAGAACCAATTGAAGACTCAGGTATGCTTCATGACTTTTTATCTATGGGAGAACACTCTTCATTTGAATTTTATAACACCCATGAACCTGAAAACTCTGATATCATGTTGGAGGATGAGGTAAAATCTGATTTTTTCGATGATTTGTTAAAAGGAAGTGAGATTATTCCCGAGAATTCAACATTAGAAGTAGGAAACCTAAATGCAATATCATCCCTTGAACAACCCCCATGTTTAGAGATGAAGCCTTTGCCATGTGACTTGAAGTATGATTACCTAATGGAAGGATAGAAATTGCCAGTAATAATTGACAATAACCTATCCCATTCACAAGAACAAACATTGATTGACCTTCTCAAAAGGAATGTCAAAGCTGTAGGATGGAGTTTAGGTGATATTCCTAGAATCATCCCTAAGGTATGCTCTCACAAGATATTTTTAGAAAGTGAATCTCGGCCAGTTAGACAACCTCAAAGAAGACTCAATCCCACTATCATGGAGGTCGTTAAGAAAGAGATTGAGAAATTATTAGTAGTTGATATCATTTACCCAATCTCTGATTCTTAATGGGTCAGCCCAATTCATGTAGTCCCCAACAAAACTGGCCTGACCACTGTTACAAATGAAAGAAATGAACTGATCCCCATGAGAATACAAAACAGCTGGAGAGTGTGTATAGATTAGAGGAAGCTAAATCAAGTTACCAGAAAGGATCACTTTCCTATTCTATTCATTGATCAGATGCTAGAAAGGTTAGCTAGAAATACTCATTACTGTTTTTTAGATGAATTCTTAGGATATTTTCAGGTACCAATTGCACCAGAAGACCATGAGAAGACAACCTTCACCTGCCCTTTTGGAACATTCACCTACAAAAGGATGTCTTTTGGGCTATGCAATGCTCCAGGTACATTTCAACGGTGTATAGTGAGTATTTTATCGGACCACATTGAGGATTTCTTGGAAGTGTTTCTTGATGATTTCACAGTTTTTGAAAATTCATTTGATCATTGCTTGGGAAATATGGAAAAAAGTTTTGAAAACATGCATTGAAAAGAACCTTGTATTAAATTTCAAAAAATATCATTTCATGGTTGTAAAAGGGATAGTGTTGGGGCACATAATTTCACAAAATGGGATTGAGGTTGATAAATCAAAATTTGATGAAATAAATTCCTTTCCATATCCAACTTGAGTCAAACATGTTAGATCCTTTTTAGTTCATGCCGGATTTTACAGAAGATTCATCAAGGATATCAGTAAAATTTCTCTCCCTCTGTTAAGATTACTTTTAAAGGATGCTAACTTTAATTTTGATTGTGCATGTAGGGAATCATTTGATGAATTAAAGGAAAGGCTAATAACACCACCAATAATGAAGCCATCTAATTGGGATTACCCTTTCGAGATACTTTGTGATGCATCCAACCAAGCAGTGGGAGCTGCTCTATCAGAGAGAATTGAAAGAAATCCTCAAGTCATATCTTACGCATCGTAGACCTTGGATGAAACACAAATAAATTACACAACCATATAGAAGGAGTTCCTTGTAGTCGTTTTTGCACTAGATAAATTCTGATCATATCTTTTGGGCACTAAAGTTGTTGTTTTTTCTGATCATGCAGCTCTTAGGTACTTAATGAAAAAGATGGATCCTAAACCACAGTTGTTGAGATGGATGCTACTCTTACAAGAGTTCAATTTGGCAATCAAAGATAAGAAGGGGACTGAAAATCAAGTGGCTGGTCATCAGAGTCGACTACCCCACACCGCTGAAACAGAAATACCAAAGCAGAACCCACTTAATGATGAGCTTCCTAGAGAACAACTCTACATCATCAACAGTGAAGTACCATGGAAAATGGATGCATTGATGAAGAAGTATGTGGTGAATCATAGAACATCTACCCCATACCATCCCCAAACAAATGTCCAATAAGAAGTCTCTAATAGATAAATCAAATCCATTCTGGAGAAGACTATTAAACCCAACCGAAAGGACTGGAGCCAAAAGTTAGATGATACATTAGGGGAATACAGAACTACCTACAAAACACTGATAGGGATGAGTCCCTATAGGTTGATCTATGGAAAGAGTTGCCACATTCCTGTGGAGTTGGAGCATAGAGCCTACTGGGCAGTCAGAGAGATGAATCTAGACCTTGAGAAAGATGGGAAAGAAAGAATATTGCAGTTGCTGGAGTTAGAGGAAATTAGAAGAATTTCTTTTTAAAACTCAATGATCTATAAATAGAGAACAAGGATGGCCCATGACAAGATAATTCAACCAAGATCCTTCAACCATGGAGATCATGTGTTACTCTTCAAATCCAGACTAAAACTTATGCCAGGTAAACTTTGTTCCAGATGGGAAGGCCCCTTTACTGTTATTCATGTATATCCATTTGGTGCTGTGCAGATTCAAAAGGAAGGAGGAGGAAACCCATTCACTATAAATGGGCAGAGGCTGAAGAAGTTCCATGGGACCGTACCTCAAGAACCAGTAGAGGAGATCACACTCCTTCACCCTGAATACAAATGAACACCTACCAGGTTGCATCATTCCTTTACACTTGATTAAATGCAGTAACTCTATCTTTTTGAAACATACATAAAAAATTCCATTTACATGGATTCAAAACACTGCATCAATTAAGTGTGGGGGAGGGAATCTTGTAGTCCATGAGATTTTTCAAAAAATTTAATTTTTGTTTTGTTTTGTTTTGTCGATCCAACAACATTAAACAAAGGCGCTACCCGGAGGCAACCCGTATTTTCCCCCATTGTACACTTGTATTCTTAGTCATTTACCAGCATGATTGAATAGGCCTCCACTATCAATTTTTTTCATTTTTTTATTTCAGGTCCATTAATGAAGAGGTTGTAGTGGGATTATACGTCGTGAAGAAAAGAATCCATTTGACAGGGGAGTAAGAGTTTCAATTCTATATTATCCAACTTTATTCCCTATATTTTTAGTCTTTTAAAGAATTAATCAAAAAAATGCACGCCCACGCTTCAATTCATGTTTTACTTGACTTCTCTAGGAGACATGAGTTTCATAGAAATCCAGTGATTCTATGTTTTAGATTTCAGTGTTAATGAGATTGAATGATTAAAATGGATAATTGGATGATTAATGTGAAGCAAGGATATTTAAATAAGGACTCATGATTTGAGGGAATTAATTGATTCATGTAAATGAAATTTCCCTTACATTTTTCATTCTTTGAATTTCTGAAATTCATGTGAATTAATTTGTTATTATTAATAATGCCATGAGTGATTGTCCAATATCATATTCTCATTCCTGAGAGGATTTCTAGACCAAATATTTCCTATTTTATCTTGAGCATATTTCTTGAGTGATCTTGGGACGTGCCACCTGCTAGAACTTGTATTGAAACTTGTCAAAGCTATGACTATACAAAACCACATTTAAAATGATTGAGGCACTACATTGGCTAGCCACATATTTACCTAAGACCCACCCTTACATTTATCCTTCGTTAACCCATAGAATCCATGAATTTCCTTATATGTTTAAGCCACATTACAAGCTGATATTTCCTTACCTACCCACACTTTTAGTATTTTTGCATGGTAATTCTAGTTTGAGTGTGGGGGAATGGCCTTTCGTGTGCGTTTATTGGGATATGTATCATTTTTGGGTGGTGTAATGTGTGCGTCATCATTTTGGGCAACATATTATTAGAAAATCGGGCATGAGTCATCATTTCATTATGCTTCTTTCATTTCATCCGGTTCTACATAAAAAAAGAGAAAAAAAAAGAAAAAAAAATTCAAAATAAATTTGTGCCTGTCTGGAGCTTTACACAAAAAAAGAAAATAAAGCTGTGACTTTCTAGAGATTTACAAAAAACAGGGAGAACTTGGATGATATCATTCTTTGTAATCATTTATTGACTCATGACCCATGTCATTGAAAGGGGAGTGGTGTTGTGATTCACATTTCAAGGGGATTTGAGTGAGGTTAATCTTGTGTTTTCACTTGATTAATCATGCATTGTACTTAAGAGTCAAACCGCCTACTTCTGGCTTTAAATTATTTCAATCATTTACCCACCAACCCTAAGCCACAGATTCATTTGAACATTTATTGCAAGTCCTCATGATTTTATGTGTGTTTTGTCTTTACAAAGTAGAGAAAGTAGTTACATTACAAGCCTATGGGTAAGGAGCATGTTCTCATGATATGAGCATAACTCCACTATTAATTGTATCATGAGTGATGAGATAAAAGATTCAAAAGTGAGGTAGATCATGATTTGGCATGTTTAATAATAATAAATTGAGAAGCTTGAATGAATGAAAGGAGAAGCTTCATTATTTATCAAAGGGGAAAGTAAAATGCATGAATTGATTGTTTCTTTGAAAAATGGGAAATTAAATTGGTATTTTTGTGGAACTGAAAAATTTTATTGGACATTGATAATCATTTAATTTTATTTCATTTGAAATTTAAATATTGGTGACATTGGTGCCCTTTGAATTCCATGTTGAGATTTTATGTTTGAGGAGAAGCATAGTTTAAGTGTGGGGGAATTGATAGATCAAATATATTCAATTAATTTATATTGAATATCATTGTTTTAAACTCAAAAAAGTGTTCCTCTAAGATTAATTGTTACATTTTTATGATTTTGGTGTTATTTTGAGCTGAATAGTAAAAATTGGCCATTTTGGATTTTTAATAGTTTTAAATTATTTCTGTATTTTGGATATAACATTATCTACACTAATAACAATTGAAAACTTCTTTCTTATCCATATTCTACACATCCAAGGATTCATTTACTATTTTTGGACAAAAAGTTGAATCGGCCATATTTAAGCTCAAAAGAAGCTCACAATTGGGAGAAAGAAAACTGTTTTCAGTTCTGCCTTGTTTTGTTGTGGGATCCATAACTCATTTATGGTGTGTCCAAATGTTGTTATATTCGGTGGGTAGACGCAAAAGGAGTTTTAGAACATCTTTTATGAAGGAAAGTCCACGGGATGCTGCCGTTTGAGGGTCCATTAAAGCTTCCTAATCCGAGGGTTGTCGTTTTGGAGAGTCTGACTGGACAGAATAAATTATCAGAGTAAAAGGGCCATAACTCTCAGAATACCTGTCCCAATCCGATGAGATTTTTAGGGGACACGCCCAAGATAATTATGAACAACATTGAAAAAGGGCTCAATGCATTAAGATGTCATTTATTGGGACACAAACGCGACAACATTAGGAGGACGAAAATCTGGCTATAAAAGGAGGAGAGCTCCTCCTCCATAAAACATCTCATTCTCCATCCCATTCCTTCTAGGACACCAAGGAGAAGAACTTCTCAGCTTTCTCTTTTATTTATTTTATTTATCTTTACTTTAAAATGTCTCTCCTCTCCCGCATTATCTCTCTTAACCCATCCATGGAGGGGTAGTTTTATTTGAGTGATCGGAAAGAGGGGAGGCTGGACCTATGTGTTGTGTTTGAGTTTTTGTGCTTGAAATGAATAAAATTTGTTCTTCTTTCTTATTTCAGTTCCAATTCTTAATTCAGCATTAAATTGCGAATGCGGTTGTGTTAAGGTTTTGATTCTAAAATTATAAATTGCTTTGGTCGATGATCACATCTCCCTCCACCCAATTCTAATCTGTATACGGTGGAACATGATTAGGGTTGGGTGGTGATTGCTCGACGGTTGTCAGGCACATGTGTAGGATTGTATGTTGAAATCTTGGTTTATTAGGGAACAAAAATTCTAGGTCTAGGATTCCTCTAATTAATAAAGATACCTTCTACAACCCTATGCACATTGGAATGAGGATACACCAATCTAAGGTTTTAGAAAGGAAAATTCTCATCACATCTCTCTTACTAGTTTAAGGAAGAAGAAGAGATAAAATTTGGAAACCATGATGGCACAACACTATGTCTAGAAAAATCCAATCCGATCACCGTCTTTATCATTTGTTGAAATCATTCAATTTATGTTGTTTGTTTCTCTCATAGTCATTCAAATTAATTAAAACCAATCTTTTTACAAAAACCAACAAAAAGTGACAACCTTGTTTTTTGTGCACTCCTCTTCGAGAGATTACCTAGGATCAACTGCTATACTATACTTAGGTAAATAAAATATTGTTTTTTCATTCCCCACGACAGGAGTGCGTCAATTACATATATATATATTTTCATCTAAACTTAATAAAATTCATATCCCCTTATATGAATGTGATCCCAATGGAAGAAATAACACACCCCCATTATCTCTTATATCATAGAAGGTGAACCAATCTTCCACTCTTAATGATGAAATCAAAGAGGAAGAATATATCAGAGATAGTTCACTAGAATTTAAAGAAGAAGAATAAAATGTCATCAATGATCTTTGATAAGTGAATTTGGGAATATAAGATGATTTATATCCCACATTAATCAGTACTTCCATGAAACGTGAAGAATAAGAAAAAAAGAAATCACTTTATTGAACCATTACTATGATTTTTTTCATGTAATTACATGGAAATAACAATGTTATATCATTATGTAGCTACTCATTAATTGGTATATCTATAGAACCATTGTTTTTAGAAATAGGCACCAAGTTGAAAGCATCCAACCCATTCTACAAAGGTGAAATCCAATGATTAAAACCTAGTAAAAGAAAAATTCATTCAATAGGTATGTTACCCTTAATGGTATACCAGCTATCTCCCCATTAAGAAATAAAATTTAAAAATAATGGTATATACTGACTTCAGGGATCTGAATTGGCATTATCATAAGGATAGTTTCCTATTTGTGATCATATATTTTTGGAACAATTAAATTATTTAATTGAAATAAATTTCATTCATGGGTTGGTACTCTTGATACAACCATATCTGAATAAACCCATAGGATGAGGCAATCAATGCCTTTATATAACTCCAATGGGTATACTCTTACCAATTAATTCCATTTGACATGATGAATACCAGTGTTACCTACTAACATTTCAGTCATCATTATTTCAAGTCCCTCTTAAGGGAAACTATAGAATACCACATGGATGATCAGGTGGTTAAATCTCAATGGAATTGTGATCAAATGGTTCATTATGAGGTATTTTTCAATTAGTTATGTTAAGATGGATTAAATATGAACCCATTGAAATGTTATATCAATGTGACATCAAAAAAATTATTTATCTTCATGGAATTCAATCATGACATTGAGGTTGTAACATATACCACCAAGGAAATACTTGATATGATTCTTCCAAAAAAACGTAAGGAATTGAGAGGGATCTAATTCTATCTACACTATATCAGGTAATTCATAGATTACCTCATAGATAACTATTTTCACTTCACAATGTTGATGAAAAAAAGGGGTCATGTACTAATGTAATAGATAATATTATAAGGCCTTAGAGTTTCTCAAATAATACATTCTAAACCCCCAGTACTAATGTCCTCTAAGGAAGGAAAACCCCACATTCTCTACATGGAAACCACATATTGATCACTTGGTTCCCTCCTCAATCGTATAAATAGTGTAGAAAAAGAGAATATTCTCTACTATCCCAATAGCACAATGTTTGAATTTGAGATGTAATATTTAGATATCCTAAAGAATCTCATTGTTTTGGCCTTTATAATGTATACACGGGGGAATTTTCTATAGAAACATAATGTCCACTTTTTCATCGGTGTTAACCTGCTCAAATGATTCCTCAATTTTTCAAGTCTAACATGGTTCATAGAATGACGGGTAGTTATTTTATAATAATTTTACATCTAATTTGTGTACCATAAAGTGATCAAAGGGAAATAATTGGTATAGTTTCTCATAGGACTCCCTATCCTAGAGGAATCACAATTAGACATATATCTTAATGGATAAGTATTCTTATTTTCTGATGAAACCTCCAAAACATGGGAAATGTACTTTGATGGTGCTTCTAGAAGTCCAAAAGGTAGAATAATGGATAACATGAAGCACAACAGGGTTGACAAAGATATTGTGCTAATATCCTCAGTAAAAATTGTTCATACTTTCTCTTTACTAATATTTGAAGGATGTAAAAATACTAGAGATAATAATAGGGCATCATTATAGGCTTGGAATAGGTCCTACAAGTACCAGTTTCCTGATTAAACATAACGGGTTATTCAGATCTAGTAATCAAGAAAATCAATGGAAAATATACCATCATAATGAAAGAATGAATCCCTTTGATTGATTATATACATGGTTATATGGATGAATTCCACCATATCCAACATTTTCTCACATTCCTCATTCATGAAATTTGTTATGACCACTCGGGGTATACTCAACACTAAGAGGGAGTGAATCAGTGTTTGTGAAATATTATTAAATTTAATACTCCTTATCCCTTTACCACATTGATTGATTAAAATATTGATTATATTTTAATATTTTCTTTCTTATGTGTAATTATATTAATGAAAGGATACAACATGATGTTTTTATAAGGCTAATAAATCAATAAGAGTATTCAGTCCTTGTTGTGTTTAGAAGTGACTAATACATAGATCCTCCACTATCATTATGTACCAATTATAGTGGTTTAGTGTAGGAACAATAATGAACCGAAGTGCGGTTCCTTACAGTTTAAGATAGGGGATTGAATACAATCTTAATTCCTTAGATTAGTGATATCCAATTCCAATGTGCAACTTCTCGATGGATCTTTATACTACCTGGCTAGATAGTCCTTAAAATTTTCATGTTGTTTTATACATAAAGAGAGTCCTCCACCATATCGTACTTTATTTTAATATCATAGTTTTAAAATTTTCTTCTCCTCTTATTCTATTACATGCATAGAATCATACAAACAACCCCCCCTACTCTTGTAAACATTGTACTTGAAACAGAATTCTTCCTCCTCATAGAAGCAAATAAGAATATTTATTTTCTTGTGTAGGTGGAAAAATTATTCTTATTACACTATCTGCAATATATATCTTCACTCTATAAAACCTATAATAAATATCAGCTTCTTCTTCTTGTGAACTTCATGAAAAAATTGGCAAATTCATCTAATTACTCATTCCTAAAATATAGTAGTATAACACTCTTATCGTCTCCTATCGTATTATTCTTATTCTTTATTCATGTGAAAATAGATAGACATAGTTCCTTCTTCTTCTATTCCTCTTCATTAGTGAATATGATCTCCACATGTTTTATTCTTCTCAACTTTAACTCACTTCATCTGTGTGTGGATTTTTATCAAAGATTAAGGTCTCCTTCTTCTTGACACTAAAATATTTTCTCTCTAATTATAGAATCAAACATCCACATGAATTTTTATTCTTCAATCTATAATATTATAAAATATAATGTCTAGCGGAATTATTTTTTTCTCCTTTTGATGTTTATAATACCTTGTGAATTCATAATTTTGAATTTCGGATATTATTGGTAATTTAAATCCCTCATATCTCAACCTCCATTTCCCTTAAATAGATCCACAGTTTTCATTATTTACATTGTTTAATATCTTTTAAATACTCTATCGAGGCTTGATTCATTCTTCTTCTTATCTATCCATGATATATAGAAATATAACACACCAATAATTCCAAAAAATCCATATATTCAAACCTTAAGACTCAAAATTTTAATTCTTATGTTATATTTATAAACTCTCATCCATGATTTCTCCATATATTTTTCGACTTTAAAAATATTTTAAATATACATGAGCGTATAATCATGAATTACATTCTTCATAGATATTCTACTATTCATAATCTCTATATCTATCTCAAAAAATAATAGTCTTGAAGTTCTATGATTTTTTGGAAAATATTCTGATCAAATTTATTAACTTATGATGATCAATACAATCCTCGGTGCTTTGAATGGAACTTATATTCTTATCTGTCACTTTCATATTTTGAAATTTTCATGGTATAAATGCCATAGGAAAATAGTTCATTTCTCATCATCTGAAAGTATCTTATAAAATCCCATGTTATGGATATATCGCATAGTGGGTAAGGATATAATACCTTACGTGTTAACTAAATTCAAATATGAATCTCGTATATAGCTTATTTGCATATGTGACCCATTGTGTATCCAAATTCACATCTATAGAAGATTCATCTATATATACATTTCTCATGTATATAAATTCCCATATGTGCATCTTCATGAATTATCATACATCAATCATTTTTATTCATAGTGAATTCACATACATGGATAATCAAATACACATTAGTACATTTAGCTACATCACTTCACATACGTAGTAAACCCCATACTTGGATGTGAATATTCATGTACATGGTTTTTTACTTCTTCAAATAGTAACCAAAATTCATCTTATTTTATTTTCTTTATTATTCCTTATTTCATACTTCATCTAAACCTCATTTATCAAGGATCATGATGACCAATATCATGATTTATGGTTTTTTAAGTATCGATGCACTATGCATCTTTATATTTAAGAAAATGTTGTTGAATTCAAGTGATATTTCAATCATGCATGGTAAACTCATAAAAGTTCTATGCTCATGGAAGATACATCATCATGTATGATCCATCATTCATGGAAGATATATGAAAAAAATTCATTCTCATATGCACATATGTTCTGTACTTATGGAAACCCATTTTACAAAAGAATATCCTTGGAACCACATTTCATGGATTCTTTTCTTCTCCTTATCATTTCGCAAACCTTCATCCAACTCCTCGATGTAACCACTCAAATCCGAAAATGATTTTTAACTTTACTAATAAATAATTCTTAAAATCATATAAATCAAAGAACACCACACACTACTTATAATATTTTTCTTCAAATCATAATTCACTTAATATGATTTGGAATAATTCTTGGGATATCTTACTAAAAAATTTTGGATTCATCTCCCTTAACTTAACATCCATGTTAACTATTCCTCATAAATATATTGACATGACTTGAAATTTATTTCTTGACATAAAATATAGCTCACACAAAGTGGTCTTAATAAGATCCCCATTTATATTTCTGTAAAATAACTTCTAAATGAATATTTCAATATGTGATTCTTTGATTCTTTATCTTCACCATTTTTATCAAACATTCATTCGAATTTTTCCCTGAATTATTAAAAATAAATTCAATGAACTTGGGAAGGTATAACCAGTTCAAACTCAAGAAATGTTCCCTTAATCATTCCACTCTAAGTTTATTTGATCCATTCTCGATGTATAAAATAAGTGGGTTTGATCTTGGAAGTAAGGTTGTATATTATCAACTGAACATGATACCAAATTAAATGAAAACATCATTAATATTCATAAAATACGTCCAACTATTTTTCATGTTGACAACAATTGTGATGAAAATATTTTATATAATAATACAACTTAAAACTCATGAAATCACTTCAATAAAAACTTCAAATAAATCAATAATAAATAGGATTGATGTTATATAAAATAACTCTAAGACTGCAATATTTTTTTTAATTCCACATATTTAGAATCAATTTCTCCCACCATTTATGTAATGATTTAATTTTAATTAACCAGGGATGAAAGATTTTTGAAAGGCATTCATTTTTAATGACCCTCCAACAAGTACATTCCAAAATTATTAGAGATTTAAAAAAATGAAAATTTTGGTAGCTTCATCACCCTTATCCAATTATATCTTTCTCAAGGAGAAACTCCTCAACATCCTTATAATGGTTGGCCTATTCAAAAAATGAACCATGGGATTATTTATGTATAAAATATACTAAAATGAATCTTCTTCAAGTGGTTATCTATACTTGATAATTTCAATATCTTTATGATGGATGGTTTTCTTTAACTCTTATTCATTATAATTATAAAATTTGAGATCAAATAGGAATTATATCCTATTAAATTTTATATCATATTTCCATAGAAACCAATTCCTTTAATTTCATAACATATTATTGGGTAATCAAGTTTTCGAGAATATAAATTGAGAGATCAATTTTATATAGATACAACCTCATCTTGCCTATCCAGAATTTATATTCAACACTCTTACTCAATCTCTCCCCAAGAGATCATGATTATCCTTTATTTATATTTATTGTTAGAGTAAATAAATTACACAAAGGTTAATTTAATGATGTGGATCTTCATATCCTTCACTATGAATTTCATGGTTAAAAGGATTTTCTCAACCAATTTTCTCCACTCTTCATGGATGAACTTCTTTTTTTTCATGTGTGGTTTAAATAGTAAAATAATGGATCTCAACCCTTATTGAATTTATTTATGTCTGGGATTTATATTTTCAAGAGTCTTTTTGGAACTTTTATCACCTTGTGAAAATTTTATCTTCATTAGAAACACTTCTTATTATAGAATTGTTGTCTAAAAATATCTATAAGTATGCATATCCATGTTACACTTCACACAAAATGGTTATTTTTACTATATTTGTCTTTTAATGAAGATCTCATATAAAATTTTGGATCTTCATGTAGATTCTTGACTTTATTTTTATAATTGTACTTTTTTTGTTCCACCTCTATTTTCTTATATATGGATGACTAAAATATCATTAGTTACATTTGAATAATGTTTGAGCTATCTACAAGGATTCTTATGGGTTCCTTTCATCTCCACTAAAATTCCATATAATGCACACCTCTTGAAATTCTTGGACTTTTTTTGAATGATATGTTCATTAAACTTGTTTTCCAAGTATCTGACACAAAACACTTTTGATAGATTCTTGGGATAGTTATTATTTGAAACATTCTTCTAATTTGTTCATATGGTTTCTTATTATTTATTCACCAAATTATGGGGTCGTATTTTCTTATGTGATTTTGAAACATTTTTAGATGATCATGAACCACTTATATAACCATAATAATTGCATACATCACATATATTATTAGTAATTTAAAAATTGTTTGATGGGTATAGATTTTTCTTAATTTATGAATTTTACTTGTTTATTGATGGTTTTACCTCATTGAAATGGGATTCCTTTATGCTTTATAATTTATAGGATTATTCCAATAATCCAATTCACACTTCCTAAACCTATTTTAGTGCCATCAAAGCCTTGCAAACCATTATTTTCTTTTCTCCATTTCATGTTTCCTATAATCTATAGATTTTGGATCATGTTTTTTTATAATTTTCCACCATAGGTTGGGATATATTTGGGGAAATAACTTCCATGATCTTATCTACCATAGATGTAGTGGTAGAATTCTCTCAATTTTTCCCTATCCATACTTATATCAATTTTGTTTTCAAATTTTCATTTTCATGAAAACATATTTAGATAAATTATTTCAAAAAATTATAGATGGTTTCTATTTCTTATAAGCTACTTGAGATTGAAAATCATGTGATGTAATGATAATCTTACCACATTATTGATTTTTCTATAGAGTACTCCAAGGAACATTGTTTGGAAGCAATACTTTTTTTGTTAGCATTATATAAATATTTATCTTGTATTTTCATTAAATATACTAATTTAATCTCAAGATTTCTGTAATTTATATTGATAATTTATTTCTCAAATTCAACTACCATCAGTTGAGCTTCACTTTCTCACTTAATTATATAAATACCCTCGTAATTCAATTAGATATATTCTTAGAAAAAAGTGTCAAAATAATTTATTCTCTTATCTTTTACATCTATTTGATAATTCATGATATAAATATCTTCTTCAATAAAATTGAAATATTTATAAAATTCTTTAGTTGCCTTATCCTTGTATCGGATTATATTGATCTAATCCTCTTCAAACATGGATCACCTTTCGTCAATCTCTACATTATTTTATACATTTTATTTGAATTTTTTATAGAGATTTATACTAGTCAAAAGACATTTATGAAAATTCTTCTACATATTATATGTATCCTCCTCAAGCTAGGTGATCTATTCATACTGTATTTCAAAAATACGATAGATAAAGGAAATAAATTATCTGGGATAAGAATTTAGTATATATTTTAATATTCAATAAGTTATATATTTTGAATCGGATGATGTATGATCATACTCACTTATGATTGATTCATCTTCTAGGAAAATGTTGATATAAATTGACATATAACTCCTGATCACTTGAGTGTATTGATCCAATTGAGGTAGAGAAACTACCTAACCTTTTAGTGGTATAATAAACCACATTTTCTTCCCTTTATAGGAAATATTTTCCTTTTTCTATCATTAAATAGATAAACTACTTATTCTTAACTCAAGAAAGATAACTCCATCTACCTCATTTTATCCTTATTTCTCATGATCATCATGGTCCAAAAAACTGAATTCTACTATGAAATAGATAATTATTCACCAAATTTTCACTTCATTATGAAATAGGAATGAAAATAAAATCATCAAAAATAAATAATAAAACTTTATAGTAGATAATATAATAGAGTTCAACCTATGCTCTGATATCAATGGTTCAGAACACATAAGATATACTCAACATCAAAAAGGGTTGGATTATTGTTGGTGCAGTTTTATCTAATTTAATACTTTTTAACCCTTTACCTATTTCATCTATTAAAGTGTTGATTCTATTTTTTTATTTTTCTTCTCATCTGTAAGTATATGAACGAGACTAAAGGATAGAACATGATGTTTTTATAAGGGTCAGTACCAAATAAGATTAGTTAGTCTTTGTTTTGTATGGTGGTGAACAATACATATATTCTCCAATATAATGAGGTATTAATTGTAATGGTTTGTGGTGGTAAAATACTGAACGAAAGTGTAGTTCTATACAATTTAAGAGGAGAAACAAATAAAACAATCCTGATTCCATAGTCAGGGGATAACCTATTCCAATATGTATATTTGCACTAGATTTTTATATTTCCTATGTAGATAGTATTTAACTTCTTCAATTCTTTTGCAACATCAAAATATTCATCCACCATATGTAAATTCTATTGAATGTATTAGTTCTAAAATTTTATTCTCATATTCTTCTCTTACATGAATAGAATCAAGTAAAAAAAATCCTCTTATTTTTATCTTTCATTCACTATAGTACTCATAATAGAAAATTGGAATGCTTCTTTTTATTCATAGGGGGAAAACTTCTTCCACTTACACTGGATGTAATACTACTCTTCAATTTGAAAAACATGGAATGCATGGTTCATTATTATTATTATGATCCACATGAACAAATCAACAACTTATTCTTCTTATTTTTTTGTAACATAACTTCATATCACTCCTATATTCTTCTCTCTTCCTGTGCTTCTTTCATTCTATAATAACAGACATGTATAACACCTTATTCTTATCTTCTTCTTCTTTAGTGCATATAATCTACATTAGTTCTCTTATTCTTGTATTTTAATCAAATAATGTATATGAGGATTGTTATCATATATTTAGGGATCATTATTCTTGACATAATAATATTTTCTATTGAATATGTGTTTTGAACAACCATATACTTTTATCTTCTTCTTCCTGAAGTATTATTTATAGTAATGTCCAACAACATAATTTTTCTTCTCTTTTTGATGTTCACAATACCATGTGATTTCATCATTTTGAATTAATAAGATTATTAGTAATTACAAACCCTCAAATGTCTGAATTCATTATCCTTGACCCGATCTACAATTCTTAGCCTTTCCATTTTTTAAAATCTTTCAGATATTCACTTAAGACTCAAGTAAAGACTCAGTTCATCCTTCTAATTTTCAATAAATTATATATTGAAATATCACATACTCATTATTAATAAAAATACACATATTAAAACCTTAAGTATCTATCTTTTAATTCCTACACAATGTTTAAATAGTGAAATTCATGACTTCTCTATAGGTTGCATAGCTTTAAAAAATTCAAAATATCTACATGGATGGAATCATGCATCACTTTCTATGTTGATATTCTATTTTCTAGAATCTCTGTATCTATCTCAAAAAATAAAAGTCTTGAATACCTATGATCCTTATCAAAATATTATGATCACCTTAAATTTATTATTCTAATCAATACTATTCTTTCAACTTTGAACACCACTTCCATTATTCTCCGGCACTTACCAATTTTTCAATTTTCATGCTAAATATATCATGATAAAAGTAACACTGAGTCATATATCACATTTCATCATCTGAAATTATCTTTTGAAATCTTGGGTTCTAAAGACATCACATAGAGAATAAGGATATAGTCTCTTGTGTTTTACATAAACACCTATATGAATCTAGTACGTAGCTTATTCCCCTTTGTGACCAATAACATTTCTAAATGAACATTCATAGATGATTCGACATCATTGATAACTCCCATATATAGAAATTTTCATATTTTCATCTCTATAAATCTATATAAATCAATCATTTTCATCAGTGAATTACTATATGAGGATAATAAAATGTGAGGAAGTGAATTCGGGTATGTAGCTTCACCTCTATAGGAAAACCCATATGTGGATGCGTAGATTCGTATATGTGGTTATGTACCTCTTCATACAGAAACCAAACACCACATTATCCTATTTTCTTCCTTCTCACATATTTTATACATCATATAAACCTCATTTAGTATGGATCATTATTTCCAATTTCATGATGTATGATTCAAGTAAGATCATTTTACCCTGCATTGTCAAATACCAACCAATGGGCATGAATGAAATTGATACCATAATCATGAACATTAAACATAAATATTATTCATAATAAAAAAATATCCATTCTCATTGAAGATCCTTCCTTCACAAAATATATTTGTAGATAGATTAGCCTCATGTGCAAGGAAGTTTCTTACTCATGGAATCTCATTGCATATACTCTTATTCCATAGAATCTCACCTCAGGTATGTTTTTCTTCTCTTTATAATTTCTTAGACAATCGTCTAAAACCAGTATAAAACTCATGAAATCACCAAATGATCATTTATCTTCAATAATAAATATTTATTTAACTCTTTGAAAGGAAATAACCCCAAACACTACTTCCTTGATGTGTCATCCAATCTTAATTCACTTAATATGGTTGGGAATAACTTTGGGGATCTCTAATTTAATAGGCATGGATTCCCCGTAATTTATTTGACATCTAATATACTTATTCATAATAAACATATTGACATTCCTTTATAATAATTAAATGAATAAAATACAACTCACACCAAGAGGTTTCAACAAAATTCCAAATATCTCATATTGTCCCATACAGCTAAAACATTTCTAGATTCGACCAAAATGAAATGATTATTTATTTCCTATATAATATGGTTGTATATTAATGTATCATAAATGAAGTAGATGAAATAAATTAACTCAATGACACCCTATAAAAAGGTAACCCTTTACCATTAATGATTAAAACCACAGCTATCTAGAAATATCCTATGATGGTTTACCATTATAACTGGGTTTTCCAATGAGATCGATCCAGAAAAGAACAAATTTATTAATGGGTGGAAAATTTTATCATATATTATTGAATTTTTTTTTTTAAAAATATCCACTAGAAAGGATGCTTTTATGGGGCCCTCCATAGGTACATTGAAGGATAATAGATCTTCAACGTTATATAAGAAGTTTATGTTAGTGCCTACGGTGATCATCAATCAAGATCCAATATTTTCCATCAAATAAGAAAACTTTGATACTATTGGAAATAAATAAGGTAGGATGTTATTGAATTCATGACGAAATTTCATGTAAGATAAACATATTACAACATTATTTATAAACCCCCAAAGTTATTCCACACTGCCAACTACTCTTGGTCATTCATTGCATGTGGGATAGATATCATAGGTCCAAACACTCCAAACACCACTAGGATATTTATGTTCATTATTAATGCTATTGTTTTCTTCTCAAAATCATACAAATTGGTATCCCTCATGTAGTCTAGGAAAAATGTTATAATTGACTTCATAATGTTCAAAATCATTACCAAATTTAATATCCCTCATATATTTCTAATATAAAGTTTCACAAATTTTTCTGCCATAATGATGAAGAAGATATATTAGGAATACAATATTTGGTCTAACCACTCATCTTTCTACCATAAATTGTAAAATGGATAGATACAATTCTTCAATAAAACTATATCCAATATCCTTCTAAAGATAGAAGATAAGGATAAAAATTATTTTCTAGATAAACTTCTTCATACTTTATGGGCTTATCACACCACGACCCATATTTCCTTGTGGGAAACCCCATACTCAAAAATGTATGAGATAATGGTATGCTTACCTATTAACGTTCAATATCCTATGTATCACATTGTATTGACTATCTGAAGATGAGAAGCCTCATATCTAACTTGATGAACTATAGTGACTCAATCAGAAATAGTTATGTACATTGCATAACTTTATGTTTCATTAAAATGGTTTCATATGAGTATTCAATAAGAATGTCAACATCATCTCATTGGTCAAGTTGGAATTAGTGTTATCCTTGAGGAAACACATGATACTTAGGATGAATCCCCATAACTTCAAGAAAAAATGGGATGGGACTTAAATTATATATATTGTATATCCTAAAGGATCATACTCTAGGATCATGATTAATGAAGATAATATCAAGAATACCACAAACATGAGGTTTCTGAAGATATAATTTACTAACATCATATTGGGTTCATAAAATTCCATTCCACGTCACTTTAAACTAATCAAAATAAGTCCTCATTTTATGACATTAAATTATATGTAACTTGAGTCAAACTCACATGATGTTAAATTTTATAACATATGGTCTACCTTATGTGACCAATAAACTACTTGTAGTGGTCTGTTAATACAACTTGATTCATTTCATGAGATCTTATTCCATGAATTAGTTAATAGATTATGGTCCCGATCCATATAGTAGAACTATGAATAAAATCTATTCTCTATATTTAATAATGGTGTATGTATTGACACTTATTCATACATGATACATAATAACTATTAGAGTTTTATCTTCATTTCCATCAAAAAATCTTAAAAACCTTAATCCTATTAGGTAGAAACTTATTTATTTTCATTGTGGATACCATAACATATCAATACCATAATGAAGATACTTCATTTTACCCTAACGTTCATGCTAGATATGCACATGGATTTCATATAAGAACTATATGTGGCATGATTATTATTATCACATGATATATAGTGACATCTGGATCACCTTTCTTAGACACTGCTATAGATTTCACTATAATATAGGCTCCCCTAGATTATGGATTACCCCTTCACATTAGGTTTTCTAAATTTTGCAGACATTGAAATACCATATGATGAAACGTAAATTTATTATTCTGGGTAAACATGTGGATCTTTCATCTTATTCTGATCCTATATTATTATAAAAATACCTATATCCAAGAACTATAGAGGGAATAATTATTATTATCTTAAGATATATGTTGGACTCCTCAAGTGTTAATCATGTTTTAATGATAAAAAAATCATATACATTCTATAAATCTTGGTAATCATCTTTAATCTGTCTCAAATCATGTGTACAGATGGTTGGTCTCTTCATGCTTTAAAAAAACCTATCCAATATCTTAATTTCTCTAAATTAAGTTTGATTATTGTAAAATATATTTAACTTTGGTCTATAATGATTTCTTTGATGAATGATTAAGTATAATTCATTCTATGAATATCACTAATCAAGTCTATATACAGATATTTGGCTAAATCTGAGAAACCGTGAGTCTGCCACCGATTTTGTTTTTCTGGAAAAGGACCCAGACACCATGAACCAGACATTGTGACCCAGACACCGTGAACCAGACACTGTGACCCAGACACCCGGATCCAGACATTGTGACCCAGACACCGTAACCAGTTTTAGATCTATTAAAGTCTGCAACACTAGTTCCTTGCTAAGACATCGTTCAAAGTCTGGAAAAAGACCAGACACTGTGATCCTAACATTGCATGTGTGCTACTGGTCCAGGATCTCTATACAACCATGCCATCATAACAATCTCACTTATAAAAGGAAAATAATGAGACATTGTTTCTTGGTGACACCGTTTTTAAGTGACACTATTTCCAGACAGACTGTGATACCATTATTTAATATGTTTTGTCATTTTAAATTTAATTTCTAACTGTAATATTTGGGTCTTTTAAATTCACTTACATAATTAATATTTCCTTTTAGACATGTCGCCTAACAGTATTAGGTATAATGTGAAGAATACATGTATCTTGTTGGGAAAACACATGCACTCTAAAAATAAAATGAAAATCATGACCTTGAAACAAAGTGTCTTGATATAGTGAAGAAGAACTAACTGACACATGAAACAAGATACATCTAAAGAACATACGAAGCATTCACAAAACCAAAATCTGAAAGACTGTAGATTAGAGTCAAGAACATCATTGAAACCCCAACTATATGAAGAACACGAGCCAGATCTAACTGGAAACCATAGCACCAGACTTGCGATACTCTGTTTCTTGCAAAAAGACTCGATTCTTGCATTTGCTTCATCCGAGTAGTCCAAATTTTCATAAAATAACACTCAGAGCACTTATAACCTTATCGGATCATCTTTTCTCTGTTGTTTATTGTTTTTAGCTTTTGATCAGTGTGTGTGTGGGTGTGTTTCTATATTAAAACACACACTATCTCATGCACTAAACTGAAGGATACAAGATATCATTCCTATCATATCTTTTTACACTTATTTACTCCCACAGATAAGTATGGAAGTGGTCCCTATGTGACTTGTTAGTTTATACCTATAAAGAACTGTGGAAGAGTTCATGTGACTTGGACATTCCTGTGCACTATTGTTTAACCCAATCTAGGGTGTGGATCAATTTTATTAATATAAGCTTCTTGGTGGTAGGTGATCACAAAGTGGAGTGGATTAGGTCTCAACTTAAGATTGAACCACTTGTTTTATATCTACTATGTTGTTTAATTTAATTTTCTCTGTTTTATGGTATAATTCAAAAATCAGTAGATTTACTTTGATAGTTAATCTTGAAAATAAGTTATAACTTTTTTACCTTATTAGAATAGATTAAAAATTAATATTAATAACTGATATCAAGATTACTAAGAATTAATCAATCTTTTGAGAATTTATTTAAATAGTCAAACTTTTATAACCATATAACATTGATTAACTGGGATATATTTATTTTTACTGGGTAACCTTTTAAGAATACTTTTCAAATAGAAATTTTTGTAGATAATCAATTCATTCCCCCCCCCTCTTGAGTACTCTACTCTGACAAACATTTGGTATTAGAGGAGTTTGTTATTCCTGCTAACCATATTTTTTTGAAACCATTCAAATGTGATTTTAGATGCACATTATAGATCTATAAATTTCTATTAATTATAAATTTCTAGCTCTTTAAAAGTATTTTCTTTTTATGGATAATAGACTGGAAGGTGATGTAACAAAAATACCCTCATTCTTTAATGGAACAAATTATGTCCAATGGAAAATCAAAATGAAAATGCATTTAGAAAATATGGGTTTTGAAATTTGGTTCTAATTATAGATGAGTATAAAATTCATGATACTGATTGAATCAATTGGAATGATCCAACCAAGACTGCCTACAATAGAAATTGCATAGCCATGAATGATTTATATTTCTCTTTAGAAGATGAGAAATTTAATAGAATTTCTACATGTAAAACTACCCATGAAATTTTGGGATACTTTTTCTATTTCACATGAAGTAACTTCTAGTGTGAAATAAATGAGAGTTAATACTTATAATATTAAATATGATAACATTAACATGAAACCTGATGAGAATATTTCTTACATGTATCTTAGGTTCAACAAAATTTTCAACATAATTATTTCTCTTGGAAGGGAAGTCACTACCAAATAAAAAATCATAAGGATTATCAAATGTCTACCAGATAGATAGAGAAAAACCTATATATCTATTATAAAATCATGGTACATCATCAAGTAACCTACAAAATAACACATTGGGAAACTAATGATGTATGAAGAGGAGTTGAAAGTCAATAAGGAAGAGGAGGATGAACCCAAAATAAAATCTATTGCATTTAGTCCACCCCCTATAATCACAAAGAAAAAGGGAAATTGGAAGCCTCTGTAAAAAGTACCAGCGATGAAAAATCATCACCTGATAGTGAAGAGGAGATGAAACCATTAGCCAAATGGTTTAAGATATTTTACAAGAAGAAGAAATTTTTCAGAAAGCCTAACCTCAAATGAAGATATGATCAAAAAAGAAGTTGAAAAAAAGATTTGAAAAGAAGGGAAAAGTCTGATGAGATAGTATGCTATGAATGTAAGAGAAAGGGATGCGTAAAGGCCGATTGTCCCATGATCACGTACAAAAAGAAACATGAGGACAAATATAGAATGTATAAAATAAAAATGAAAGCAACATGGAGTGATTTTGAGGATAGTTCATGTGACTTGGGATCTTCACATGATGAACAAGCTAACAAAACCAATATGTGTTTTATGACAAACAGATATGAGGTAACACTATAATCTCATGTACACAATTCCTATTATTCTGGAGATGAAGGTGATTCTGAGAATATGTCTAATGAAGAAATGTTTGAGTATTGTAATATGCTTGAAGGGGAATGTAATGAACTAAAATATAAATACAAGTCTTTAAAGAAACAACATTCTCTAACCTCAACTATTAAATCTGAACTTACTATAGAAATGGATAAAAATGTTCAATTACTAAAAGAAAACAGTTCATTAAATATATCTAATGAGATATTAAAAAAGGACCTCTAAATGTTTACTAATGGTAAAGAAACTTTGGTACAAAATCTAGGTAAACAGATTGCTTCTAAATATTCTTCTGGTATTGGCTATCAACCCAGACAAAGAAATTTTGGAAGAACTAATTTTTTTTCTAAATCTAGGACATACAAATTTACTTCTAGGTTTGGAAAACATTCAGGTAGTTCAAATTGCGATGCACTCTCGACTGTATCAAGATTTTTTGGACGAAATAAATCTTATTTTTCAACCACTTTACATAATTCTTATAGGAAACCTATGAGGTAGGTGTGGGTTCTTAAATCACTATTCACTAATATTACTAGACATAAACAAATATGGGTACCAAAGTCTATTTTTACTTGACTACTTTATAATAATTTTTCATAAATAGCTCCTATTAAATATTATGGTACTTGGATAGTGGGTGTTCAAGACACATGACAGGGGACTATTCATGCTTCATGAACTTAACAAAAATTGACGGTGGACATGTCTCATTTGGTGAAAATGCCAAAGGAAAAATCATTGGCCTTGACCAATAGGTAACTCTAACTTAGTTTTAATTTCCAAATTACTTTTTATTAATGGATTTAAATATAATCTGCTTAGTGTTTCACAACTATGTGATGATGGATTTCATGTTAAATTTGACAATAATTCTTTCATTTTTTTAATTCTAAAAATGAATTAGTGTTTTCAACATTGAGAAATGAAAATTTATACACTATTAACATAGAATATTTAGTTCCTCATAATGATTCATGTTTAGGTGTATTTCACAAAGAATCTTGGCTTTGGAATAGGAGACTAGGACACTGTAAAATTCAATCCCATAGAAAACTTACTAGAAAGATATTAGTCAAAGACCAACCCAAACATGGGTTTCAAAATGATAAAGAGTCTAGTCCTTGTCAAAAAAGAAAGAAACACAAAATTTCATTCAAACCAGAGAACGAAGTGTCAACTTCTCAGCCTCTCAAAATGGTTCACATGGATTTTTATGGACCATCTAGAGTTTCTTGTTAAAATGGAAAGCACTGTGTTTATGTTCTTGTAGATGAATTTTCTAGATATACTTGGAAATCATTTTTGGCTCACAAATGTTAGGCCTACTCTCACTTCACCAAATATGCTAAAACTATAGAAAATATTAGTGGACATAGAATTAAATCCTTAAGAAGTGATCATGGCTGTGATTTTGAAAATCAAGAGTTTGAATCCTTTTGTTCACAAAATGGCTGTAGTAATAATTTCTCTTCCCCTAGAACACCTCAACAGAATATAGTTATAGAAGTAATAAATTGACCCTTGAAATATATTGCTAGAACCATGCTTAGTGAATATGACTTACCTATTTATTTTTGGGATGGAGTTGTAAATACATCATGCTATATTATTAATAGAGTGTTGATTAGAACCATTATTAAAAGAACTCCATATGAGTTATGAAACAATAGAAAACCCAAAGCAAGCTACATCAAAGTTTTTGGTAGCAAAGTCTATATCCTTAATACTAAGGAAAATCTTGATAAAGTTTCGTCCAAGAGTGATGAAGGAATATTTCTAGGGTATTCAATCTCTAGTGTAGACTATATAGTGTTTAATAAAAGAAATAAATGTGTGGAAGAATATGTCCATATATAATTTGATGAAATAGATCTGCATGATCTTAAGACCACTCTAAGGAACCTATAGGATGTTGTGTCAAATCTTGACATCAATTAAAAATCATCTAACCATCCTGTAAAGGAATATGTGAAAACTTCTAGATCTCGAAACTCTTCAGATTTAAGTCACAATGTACTCAAACCTACTGATGAACCTAAAATCAACCGTCCCACTTTTTTAGAGCTATTATAACTCTTAAGAACCATCCTTTAGATGTTGTTGTAGGATATTTAGATAAAGAAACTCAAACAAGAGCTTCTCTTAGAAATTAGGTTGAACATCAAGTCGTTGTGTAACAACTTGAACCTAAAAACATTAATGATGCTATCAATGATGGATTTTGGGTGAAGGATATGCAAGAAGAACTTAATAAATTTGAAAGGAACAAATTTTGGAAACTTTTTGATGGACCTAAAGACACATTTTCCATAGGCACTAAGTGGGTGTTTAGAAATAAAGTAGATGAAGCTGGTAACAATGTTAGATACAAGGCTAGATTGGTTTCACACGGCTATGGCCATGAAGAAGGGATTGAATATGAGGAAAACTTTTCACTAGTATCAAGACATTAATCCATCACAATTATCGTTTCTTATGTTCCACATCTAAATTTCAAACTATATCAAATGGATGTTAAAAGTACATTCCTAATGGGTATATATCTAAGGATGTCTCTGTTGAGCAACCCCCTGGTTTTATAAATCCTCATTTTTCAAATCATTTCTTTAAATTATAAAAATCTTTATATGGTTTAAAACAAGATCTAAGAGCTTGGAATGATATATTAAGTACATTTCTTATTTCTAAAGGTTTGACAAAAGAAATAGTTGATCTTAACCTTTTTTAGAAAAAGAATTTCCATTGATGTTTTAGTAGTTAAAAATTATGTAGATAATATTATCTTTGGATCTTCAAAAAATTATTTATGTATTTAATTTTCTAAAAAGATGAAAAAAATTAAATGACATTAATCGGTGAACTAAAATTCTATCTTGGATTAAAAATATTTTAAAATAATGATGGTATTATTTTAAATTAAATAAAATATACTAGATATCTTCAAAAACATTTAGGCCTAGATAGCACTAAAAGTAGTGACACTCAAATGAGTACTACTTTTAAGTTGGATCTTGATGTAAATAGAAAATCTTCTTATCAAATCACATACAGAGGAATGATGGGAAGCCTTCTCTACTTAATTGCTATCCGACAAAAAGTTATGTTTAGTGTATGCATGTGTGCTCATTTTCAATCAAACCAGAAAGAATCTCATTTAAATGTTGTTAAAAGGATTTTCAAATACCTCAGGCATACACCCAATCTAAAACTGTTCTATCCCAGAAGAAAATATTTTGAGTTAGTTAGCTTTTCTGATACTGAATTTAGTGGTTTTATGTTTCATAGAAAAAAGCACCTCTGGAACATGTCACTTTTTAGGCAAGTCACTAGTATCATGGTATAGTAAGAAAAAAACATTGTTGCATTATCGGCTGTTGAAGATGCGTACATAGCTGCTGGTAGTTGTTGTGAACATATTTTGGGGATGAAATTCATATTAATAGATTATGGATATCAATTCAGGAATGTACACATAAATTCCATAAATACAAGTACGACTAACATCTCAAAAAACCTATTTCGCACTCTAGTACAAAACATATTGATTTATGTAATCAATTTTTAAGATACCAATATAAAAACGGTGATATCACTTTAGAATTCATTGAAAATGAATATCAGCTTGCTGATATATTCACCAAACCATTAAATTCTGAAATAATTGGTTCATCATACATGAATTGGGAATGATAAATCTTAATTAGTAAGTGTATTGTTCCACAATTTATAGTCTCATAGTTACTATATCTCAGTTACTTTCTAGAACAATATCGTTTCAAGAAATACGGTCACACTGTTTAGAATTTACACAATAAAGATGAAACCTTGAAAACCTGTTACAGTATCACCGTGAAAACCTATTACAGTCTCACCGTTAAAACCTATTAAGGGGTCACCGTAAAAGTCTATTCTAGTCTCACCGTAGGGACACTTTATCATTTTATTGACATATTATAACATGTATCATTGTACTAAATTATTTTATTCTTTTACTTTCCTGCGCTTTTGAATTTTCAACACTTGATATACCTAAATAAAAAAAATGAAATAAGTTCCAGACCTTTCTTCACCCAAGCTCTCTTCTCTCAAACAGTAACCCCTCCCTCAACCTTTCTCTCTATTGAACCATCATTGAATGCCCAAAATGAAACTTCCATCCTCATCAACTCATAAGAATCATGGATCAAAGACGAAGATTAAAATAGCATCGAAAATAATTCCTGAAGAAACTTTGATTCCAAACCTAGTGAATGGAATAGTGGTACCTGAAAAGGAAATCTACCCTAATTGGATTCTGTCAAGTATGTATTTTGTAATTAAAGTTATAAAATAGAAAGTATGGATAGATTGGTTCAAAAAAGTGGAATGACCGATATACCCAAATCTAGTTGCTCAGTTCTATCTGTTCATTCGATTCTTTTTTCATACAGAAGATGGTTTTGTTGTGAGAAGTTAAATCAATGGACAAAGATGTACCTTTTCTTTGAGTTTATGTGTTGCCTGCCTAAGGATACCATGTGAGGGTATTTTTAGGACTACTAGAGAGGTTATCCTCCTCCAAGTGAAATATTTATTTTAGATGAATCCATGAGAATCTTGACAGGAAATGAGACAAAGAGAACAGTTATAGCTGCTGAGCTAGATGGTGAAACTAGAATTTTGTTTATGTTTGTTCATAATCTGATCAGTCTAAGAAAAAGATATTTTTCTACACTCAAGTATCATGATTTATTTATGATACATCTTATGAATAATGAGCACAAGATTAACCTATGAATGTATGTTATACATCATATGTGTGAGTTTATAAAGACAACCTCAAAGTCAACCTCCTTGTTCTACTCAAGGTTAATCACTGTTATGCTTCATGCTAAATGTTTGGTTGGACTAGATGAAGAAGTAATTAAGTACTATGATTTCTTTATCTCAAAAGTTACTCTCAAAAGATTGAAAATCAGTTAGAATACATGGATAAAATCATGGGTAGATGATAATGAGAGGTTCTATGAAAATTTCAACCCGTTTGAGCATTATTCAGGACCTAAGGACATTTATAATCCTGGTTTGGAGCCAGATGAAATTGTTGACAATCATGTTGAGGAACAAGAAAAATGGGTTGTTTCAGCTACAAGAAAAACTGTCCTGGATAAGGAACGCAGTGAACTTGTTCCTCAAGTCTTAATTGAGAAGGAAGTACATGTTCCTGATGAAATTATTAATCTGGAAGAAGAACATGCTTATAAATAAGAATAGATTCTTGTTGAAAGGGAAAAGGATGCTATAGAATAACATCTAAAATATCGTTCTTTTGAGAAAGAAGATACTTCTAAAGAACAACTAGAGGAACAATTTTTTCCTGAGATTATCCCATCTGCTAATGAAAGAATGGATAAAGCCTTTAAGTTGGCTAGAAAATAAATGGGTGAGGCTATTGGGGATAAAATTTTGGAAACAGGTCAAAGAACTGAATCTCTTAGTCTGGTAATAGATACACCTATTTAGGGGGATAAGCACCCCAATCTGGAATGTGTTGATGTGCCTAATCTAGTTGATCCATGATCTTTGGATACTAGGTATAAATTCCCAAGCTATTTTGATGTGAATGATTCCCAAGAAGTCTCAATTAATGTTATAGACCTATCTACTATATTTAAATTGAAATTAGTCTCTGATCCTGTCTCTCCAAAGGAACCTAATCATGTCTCAAATTCTATTCCTAAACATTTACAAGAATCTTTTGACTTAGTAAGTAAGGATGATTTGGAATCCCTTGAAGCTAATTTTTTGGCTGGAGTTGAAAATCTATTGAACACTCAACCTTCTCCTGTGAAAAACATGAGTAAAAGAGATGATGCCCTGTTGTTAGAGAAGATTATTTGAAAGATTCAGTCAAAAATGCTTCATGAAATTAAAGAGGTCATAGTTGAGAACAAATATCTAAGTGATGAAGTGAAGTATCTCAAAGCTATGGTTGAGAGTTCTGAAATCCAGACCAGAATCTATTTCTCATCCTATTGAGGATGTCAGTAATCAGATTCAACATGATGTTGCCTCCCTGAATCAACCTAACCGAACTTCTTTAGCTAACAAGGTAGCGGAAATAAAAAAGAAAATATTTCAAGAATTGCATGAGCTGGTTATTGGTCTTAATAAGTTGATTGATGAGTATAAGTTTTGCCTCTATAAAGTTTGGAATCAACTTAAGTATCTTACATTAGATGTTATAGCCTCTAATGCCTCTGGATAGTCATCTCAACCCTCCTTGGACATTAATCTGCTCAAAACGGTTGTTAAAGAAGAACTTCAATCAGTTCTCAGTGGTTTTGAAAAAAGAGTCTATCTGTGGTTGTCATGAATAGTGAAAAAGTTCTTGATCTAGTAATAATTCAGTCCAAGATTTCCAATGACGTCAAGAAGAAATTAATAAGAAGGTATATTTCTACTTCAATAGTACTTTCTCTAAGAATGATACGACAAACCATTTCAAGTACCTTGTAGAGAATCTGGAAATCCCTCTTATAACTCAAGCTTCGAAAACTCATGTTCAAAAGCCGAAGGATTTTACTCCATTGTTGGACAAGTTCATGGAAAACAAGGATGACGTTGAGAAAGAGATGCATTATAGTGGTGAGATTACTACGGACTTCAACAAGATTTTGAGGCCTTATCTTGAAGTGCAGATCAGTGCTATTGCGGCTCCTCCAGCTGCACCCTTATGACCTGGTTTTCATACCTTCTCATTTGTTGCCCTCGCCTCTACCTCTATGTCTATCTCTCAGGATCTAAGTCAGATCATACCTGTTATCCTTGAACAACAATTACATCAGTCTTTCACAGGACCTACCTTGTCCCCTTCTATTTTTGAAGGTCTCCCTATACCTTCTCTGTCAGTTGGTTCACTCCTATCTTCAACTTCTACCTCTGCTCTTATGGATTCTCTTAATGGTGCTGCCAAGGGAAAAGGGAAGACAACCAGTTCTAAAGAAAAGTGAAAAATATTTTTTACAGGGATATTTATGTTTATTTTTTCTCTACTGTTTGTAATGACACATCTTTCTCCATCAAATTCACTGTGTACACTTCATGTCTATTCTCTTATTTACTTTTTTACTTTTTTTTATAATCCTAAAAGGGTAAGAGAAAAGAACTCAACATTCACACTAAGGGAGAGACACATACCCCAAGAATAGATATCTCACTCACATTGTTTGTGATCATTAAAAGGGGGAGATTGTTGGACTCCTCATGTGTTAATCATGTTTTAATGATCAAAAATCCTATACATTTTATAAATATTGTTAATCCTGTTTAATCTATCTCAAATCATGTATACAAATGGTTGGTTTCATTATGAATTAAATAAACCTATCAAAGATCTTAATTAAAATAAACTACATTTGATTATTGTAAAGTATATTTACCATTGGTCTATAATGACTTCATTGGTGAATGAATAAGTCTACTTCATTCTATATACAAATATTTGGCTAAGTCTGAGAAACTGTGAGTGTGCCACCAGTTCATTTTTTCTGGAAAAGGACCCAGACACCATGAACCAGACACCGTGACCCAGACACTGTGAACCAGACACCGTGACCTAGAAACCATGAACCAGACACCATGACTGAGACATCATAACCAGTTTCAGATCATTTGAACTCTGTGACACCATTTCCTTACTAATAAACCATTCGAAGTTTGGAAAGAGATCATACATTACGATCCTAACATTGCATATGTGCTATCGGTTCATAGTCTCTATACAACCATCCCATCATAACTCTCTCACCTCTAAATGGAAAATAAGGATACACTATTTTTTGGTGACACCATTTTCAAGTGACACTGTTTCCAGACAGATTGTGACACCATTATTTAATATATTTTGTCATTTTCTATTTAATTTCTAACAGTTATCTTTGAGTCTTTTAAATGCACTGACATAATTAATATTTCTTTGTAGACATGTAACCTAATAGTATGAGGTACGAGGTGCAGAATACATGCATCATGTTGGATCCAACACATTCACTCCATGAATAAAAAGAAAAGTGTGGCCCAGAAACAAAGTGGCGTGATATAGTGAAGAAGCGTTGACTGACACATGAAACAAGATAAATCTGAAGAACACATGAAGCATTCACGAATCCAAAATCTGAGAGACCATAGATCAGAGTGAATGACATCATCATAATACCAACTCCACAAAGAACATGAGATAGATATAACTAGAAACTAGAGCACCAGACTTGTGATACTCTGTTTCTTGTAAAAGGACTCGATTCTTACATTTACTTCATCCGAGAAGACCAGAGCTGCATACAATAAGACCTTGATCACTTCTAACCTTATCTCATCATCTTTGGTATATTGTGTGTTGTTTTTAGCTTTCGAGCAGTGTGTGTGTATTAATAGACACAATGTATCCTATACAAAACTGAAGGATACAAGATATCATTCCTCTCATATATTTTTACACTTGTTTACTCCCACAGATAGGTGAGGAAGAGGTCCATGTGTGACCTGTTTGTTTATACCCATGAAGAACTGTGGAAGAGGCCATGTGACCTGGACAGTCTTGTGAATTGTTGTTTACCCCGATCCAGGGTGTGGATCACGTTTTTTAATATAGACTTCCTGGTGGAAGTTGATATCCAAGTGGAGTGTATTAGGTCTCGGCTTGAGATTGAACCACTTGTTTTATATATGTTGTGTTGTTTAATTTAGTTTTCTCTATTTTATAGTATAATTAAGAAATTCATAGATTTACTTTGATAGTTAATCTTGAAAAGATGTTATTATTGTTTTTCCTTATTAGAATAACTTCAAAAGTAATATTAATAACTGATATTGAGATTACTGATAATTAATCAATCTTCAAAGAAGTTATTTTAACAGTCAAACTTTCAAAACCGTATTACTTTGATTAACTAGGTTGTATTTATTTTTATAGGGGAACCTTTTATGAAAACATTTAAAATAGAAATTTTTATAGATGCTCAATTCACCCCCCTCTTGAGTATTCTACTCTGACCAACATTTGGTATTAGTGGAGTTTTTTATTCTTTCTAAGCCATTATTTTTGACACTATTCAACTATGATTTTAGTTTCACTTTAAAGATCTATAAATTTCCGTTAATTCGAAATTTCTACCTCTTTCAAAGTATTTCCTTGTTATAGATAATAAACTATAAGGTGTTTCAATAAACACACATCCATTCTTTAATGGAACCATATATGCCCAATGAAAAATCAAAATGAAAATGCATTTAGAAAGTATGGGTTTTGAAATTTGTTCTTCAATTACAGATGAGTATAAGATTCCTTATACTGCTATAATCACTTGGGATGATCCATCCAAGACTACCAACAATAACAATTTCAAAATCCATTAATTCTTTATATTTCTCCTTAGGAGATGAGGAATTTTACAGAATTTCTGCATGTAAAACTGCCCATGAATTTTGGGATACTTTGTCTATTTCACATGAAGTAACATCTAGTATGAAAGAAATGAGACTTAATACTTATATTATTAAATATTATAACATTAACATAAAACCTAATGAGCCTATTTCTGACATGTATCTCATGTTCAAAGAAAATTTCAACAGAATGACTTCTCTTGGAAAAGAAGTCACTGCTAAAGAACAAATCATGTGGATTCTCATATTCCTGCCTGATAGATGGAGAGGAACCACTGTCTCTATTAAATAATCATGATACATAAGCATGTTACATGTAAAAGAACTCACTGGGAAACTAATGATGTATGAAGAGGAGCCGAAAATCAACAAGGAAGAGGAGGATGGATCCAAAATAATATCAGATGCATTTAAGACCACCACCTCTAAACACAAAGAAAAAAAGAAATTTGAAGCCTCTGTATATACTTCCAGCAGTGAACAATCATCACCTGATAGTGATGAAGAGATGGATCAATTATCTAGAAGGTTTAACAGATTTTACAAGAAGAATAAATTTTTCAGAAATCCTAACTTTAAAGGAATATATGATCAAAAAGGAAGATAAAATAAATATTGTAAAAGAAGTTAGAAGTCAGATGAGATGGTATGATATTAATTTATGTGAAAGGGACATGTAAATGCAGATTATCCCAAGATCAAGTGAATAAAGAAATATGAGGAAAAATACAGAAAGTATAAAAATAAAATGAAAGCAATGTGTAGTGCTTCTGAGGATAGTTCAAGTGACTCATAATCTTCACATGATGAACAGACTAACAAAGCCAATATGTGTTTTATGAAAAACACATCTGAGGTAACATTGTAATATCTAGTACGTAATTCCAATTATTCTAGAGATGAATCAAATTCTTAGAATATATCTAACGAATAAATGTTTGAGTATTGTAATATTCTTAAAGAGACATGTAATAAACTAAAAGATAAATAAAAGTATTTAAAGAAACATCATGCTCTTACCTCGCCTGTTAAATCTGAACTTACTGTAGAAAGATAAAAAATGTTAAGTCGCTCAAAGAAAAAAATGCACTAAAGCTATATAATGAGTAATTGAAAAAGTACCTTGAAAGGTTTACTAATGGTAATGATACTTTGGTACAAATTCTTGGAAAATAGATTGCTCCTAAATATACTACTGGTGTTGGCTATCAACATGGTAAAAGAAATATTTGAAGAACTAGTTTTGTTTCTAAATATAAGATATACAACTTTACTTCTAGTTCTGGAAAACATTTAACTAGTTCAAATTATGATGTACTCTCTACTGTCTCAATATTTTCTAGACCAAATAATGTTTCTTTTTCAATAAATTTACATAATACTTATAGGAAACCTATGAGGAAGGTGTGGCTTCCTAAACTACTAGTCACTAATATTACTCGACCTAAACAAATATGGGAACCGAAGTCTATTTTTATTTGACTACTTTGTAAAAATGTTTCTTAAATAGCTCCCGTAAAATTTTATAGTACTTGGATAGTTGGTTATTAAGAGACATGATAGGTTACAATTCATGCTTCAAGAACATAAATAAAATTGATGTTGGACATGTCACTATTGGTGAAATGTTAAATAAAAAATCATTGGACTTGACCAAATCAGTAAATCTAACTTAGTTTTAATTTCCCAATTACTTTTTTTTTATGGATTGAAATATAATCTTCTTTGTATATACCAAATATGTGATGATGTATTTCATATTAAATTTGAATGTGATACGTTTAATGTTTTTAATTTTAAAATTATTTAGTGTTCTATGAATTGAGAAATGAAAATGTATACTATGTTAAATTAGAGTCTTTAGTTTCTCTAAATGCTTCATGTTTAAGTGTAATTCACAAATAATCTTGGATTTGGCATAGGAGACTTGAACACTGTAATATTCCCACTCTTATAAAACTAACAAGAAATAGCTTAGTCAATGAACTACCCAAACTTGAGTTTCCAAATGATAAAGTGTGTAATCCTTGTCTATATGGAAAACAACATAAAACTTTCTTCAAACCAAAGAAATAAGTGTCAACTTCTCAACCACTCAAACGAATTCACATGGATTTTTTGGATCATCTAGATTTTTTAGTTTAAATGGGAAGAACTATGTTTATGTTCTTATAGATGAATTTTCTAGATATAAATGGACATTATTTTTGGATCCCAAAAGTTAATCCTACTCTAACTTCACAAAACATGCTAAAACTATAGAAAATATTAGTGGAGTTAGAATTAAATCCTTAATAACTGATCATGGCCATGATTTTTGAAAATGAAGAGTTTGAATCCTTTTGTTTACAAAATGGATATAGTCATAATTTCTCTTCCCCTAGAACACCTCAACTGAATGTAGTTATAGAATGAAGAAGTAGAACCTTAAAATATGTTTCTCGAACCATGCTTAGTTAATATGACATAACTATTTATTTTTGGGATGAAACTGTAAATACAACATGCTATATTATTAATAGAGTGTTGATTAGACCCATTCTTAAAATATCTCCATATGAGTTATGGAACAATAGAAACCCAAAGTAATCTACTTCAAAGTTTTTTGTTGTAAAGTCTATATCCTTAATACTAAGGAAAATCTTGATAAATTTTCATCCAAGAGTTATGAAAGAATATTTATAGGATATTAAATCTCTACTAAAGCCTATAGAATATTTAACAAAAGAACTAACTGTTTGGAAGAATCTGTCCATGTTAGATTTGATGAAATATATCTACAAGATCTTAAGACCTCTATAGAGAACCTAGAGGATGACGTGTTAAATCTTTACATCAATTAAAAATCATCTAACCATCCTGTAAAGGAACTTGTGAAAACGTCCAATTCTAGAAATTCTTCAGATTTAAGTTATAATGAACCCGGACATGCTGATGAACCGGAAATCACCAGTCCCTCTTTTTCTAGATCTGTTAGAACTCTTAAGAACCATCCTTTATATGTTGTTGTAAGAGATTTATATAAAGGAACTCAGACTCCATATTCTCTTATAAATCAGGTTGAACATCAGGTCTTCTTTTTACTACTTTAACCTAAAAACATTAATGATGATATCAATGATGAATTTTGGGTGATGACTATGCAAGAAGAACATAATCACTTTGAAAGGAACAAAGTTTGGAAACTTTTTGATAGACCTAAAGACACATTTACCATAGGCACTAACTGGGTGTTTATAAATAAAGTAGATGAAGCTGGTAACATAGTTAGAAATGAGGCTAGATTGGTTGCACAAGGCTATAGTCAAGAAGAAGGAATTGACTATGAGGAAACCTTTTCACCAGTAGCTAGAATGGAATCCATCAGAATTATTCTTGCTTATGTTTTACATCTAAATTTCAAACTATATCAAATGGATGTTAAAAGTGAATTCCAAAATGGTTATATAGCTGAGGATTTATTTTTTGAGCAACCCCCTGGTTTTACAAATCCTTATTTTCCAAATCATGTCTTTAAATTATCAAAAAGCATTATATGGTTTAAAGTATGCTCCAGGAGCTTGGTATGATAGATTAAGTACTTTTCTTATTTCCAAATGTTTTGAAAATGGAATAGTTGATCCTACCCTTTTTATAAAAGGAATTTCCAATAATGTTTTAGAAGTTCAAATTTATATAGATGGTATTATATTTGGATCTTCAAAAAAATTATGTATTGAATTTTCTAAAATGATGCAAAAAGAATTTGAAATGAGTTTAATGGGTGAACTAATATTATTTCCTAGATTTAAAATATTTCTAAATAATGATGGTATTATTTAAAATCAAATAAAATATACTTGAGAACTTCTAAAATGGTCTGGACTAGATAGCACTAAAATTAGTGACACTACAATTACTACTACTTATAAGTTGTACATTGATAAAGATAGAAAATATGTTGATCAAACCACTTACTGAGGAATGATTGGAAGCCTACTCTAGTTAACTGCGAGCTGACCTTACATTTTGTTTAGTGTATGCATGTTTTCCCCTTTTCAAGCAAACCCTAAGGAATCTCATTTAAATTCTATTAAAAGGATTTTCAAATAAATCAAGCATATACCCAATCTCAAACTATTCTATCCCAAAGGACAATATTTTGAGTTAGTTATCTTTTCTGATACTGACTTAGCTGGTTGTAAGTTAGATATAAAAATCACCTCTAGAACATGTCACTTTTTAGGCAAGTCACTAGTATCATGGTGTAGTAAAAAAACTCAGTTGCATTATTTGTTGTTGAATCTGAGTAAATCGTAACTGGTAGTTTTTGTGCACAAATTTTGTGGATGAAACACACATTACTATATTATGGATATCAATTAAGGCATGTACCGATAGAGTCTGACAAGACAAGTGCGATTAACATTTCAATAAAACCTGTTCCACACTCTAGGAAAAAACATATTGATGTAAGACATCACTTTTTAAGAGACCATTGTCAAAAAGGTGATATCATATTGGAATTCATTGGAAATGAATTTCAGCTTGCTGATATATTCACCAAACCATTAAATTCTGAAAGAATATATTACATCATACATGAATTAAGAATGATAAATATTAAGTAGTAAGTGTACTGTTTCACATTTTATGATCTCACAGTTACTATCTCTCGGTTACTGTCTGGCACAATACTATTTCAAACAATATTGTCACACCGTTTAGAGGCCACACAATAAAGATGACACCGTGAAAACTTGTTAAGGTATCCTCGTAAAAGTTTTTTCTGGTCTCACCGTAAAGACACTTTATCATTTTATTTACATATTATAACTCGTATCATTCTACTTAATTATTTTATTCTTTTAAATACCCGTGCATTTTAATTTTCGATGCTTGATATCCCTAAATGATAAAAATGAAATAAGTTTCACTCTTTTATTCACTTGAGCTCTCTTCTCTCACACTTTAACCCCTCCTTCAACCATTATCTCTATCTCGATCCTTCATTGAATCCCATAATGAAACTCCCATCCTCATCAACTCTTGAGAAGCGCAGATCAAAAGAGAAGATGAAAATAGAACAAATAATGCCCGAATGACCTTTGAATTTAAACCTGGTGAACAGAATGGTGGTACCTGAAAAAGAAATCTATCATAAGTGGCTTCTCATAAGTAAGTTTTTAGTATTGAATATGCTAAAATAGAATGGGTGGAAGGATTGGTTCAAAAAAGAGGAAAGATCGATATACCCAAAGTTAGTTTCTCAGTTTTATTAGTTTTTTCAATTCTCTTTTGATATAGAAGATGGTATTATTGTGAGAAGCCAGATCAATGGCCAAAGATGTACCTTTTCATCGAGGTTATGGGTTTCTTGCCTAAGGATACCTCATGAGGGTATTTTTTAGGACTATCAGAGATTTCCTCCTCCTCCAAGTTAGATCTTTGTTTTAGAAGAATCATTGAGAAGCTTCACTGGAAATGAGACAAAGAGAAGAGTTATAACTACAGATCTAGATGGTGAAACCAGGATTTTGTTCATGTTTTTTCTAGAATATGATCAGTCCAAGAAAATGATATTTTTCTACACTCAAGTATAAGGATGTATTTTTTATTCATATTCTGTAGAATAGATACAAGATTAAATTATTCCTGTATTTTATACTTCATATGTGTGAGTTGATAAAGACCACCTCAAATTCAACCTCCTTGATCTACTCGGCGCTAATCTCTGTTATGATTCATTCTAAAGGGTTGGTTTAACTAGATAAAGAAGTCATTAAAGGCTATGAATTTTGTATTTCAAAATTTACAGTTAAAATAATGAAAATCAATTGGAATATATGGAGAAAAGCAGGGGTAGAGGATAATGAGAGGGTCTATGAAATTTTCAACTCAGTTGAGCATTATTCCATACCTAAGGAAATTTCTGATCCTGGTTTGTGGCCAGATAAAATCATTTAATATCCAAGTGAGGAAAAATAAAAAGAATCTATTTCACCTATAGGGGAAACTGTTCTGGATAAGGAAGGTAGTGAACTTGTTCCTAAAGTATTAATTGAGAAGAAATTACCTATTCTTGAAGAAATTTTTAATCTGGAAGAAGAACCTGCTTCTAAAGAAGAATCAATTGTTGTTGAAAGGGAAAAGGTTGTTCTGTATGAACATATAGAATATCTTTATTTTGAGAAATAAGCTACTTCTAAGGGACACCTATAGGAACAAGTTGTTCCTAAGATTATCCCATATGATGAAGAAAGAATAGAGCAAGCCTTTCAGTTGTCTAGAAAAGAAATGGGTTAGTCTATTGGGGATGAAATTTTGGAAAAAAATAAGAGGACTAATTATTTGAGTCCTATAAGAGATGCACCTGTTTAGGGGGAGTAGTACACCAGTCTAGAAAATTTTTATGTGCCTAATATAGTTGATCCAAGCTTTGTGGATACTTGGTATAAATTTCTTAGCTATTTCATTGTGAATGATTCTCAACAATTCGCAATTAAGGGTATAGACGTCTCTAGTGTATTTCAATTAAAATAAGTCTTTGATCTTGTCTCTACAAAATAACATGAGCTTGTCTCAGCTCTTATTCCCAAAAATTCACAAGAACCTTATACCTTAGTAAGTAAGGATGATTTGAAATCTATTCGAGCTAATTTTTTGGATGGAGTTGCAAATTTCATGAACACTCAACCTGCTCCAGTGAAAAACATGAGTAAAAAAGATGTTTCCCTGTTGTTTGAGAAGATCATTTGGAAGATTAAGCCAAAAATGATTCATGAAATTCAAGAGGTCAAAGTTGGGAACAAACATATAAGTGATGATGTGAAATCTCTCAAATCTATGTTCGAAAATATATAGAGTTCTGAAATCGAGACCAGAATCTGTTGATCATCTCATTTTGGAGGTTAGTAGTCATATTCCATAGGATGTTGCCTCCCTAATTCAACCTATCCTAACTTCCTTAGCTGATAAGGTGGCTAAAAGAAATAGGAAAATATTTCAAGAAATGTGTTATTTTTTTATTGGTCTTAACAAGTTGACTGATGAGTATAAGGGTTGTCTCTAGAAAGTTCTGAATCAACAGAAGTCTCTTAAATTAGTTATTATAGCCTCTAGTTCATATGTACAGTGATCTCAACCCTCCTTGGATAGTGATCTGATCCGAACGGTTGTTAAGGAAGAACATTAATCAGTGCTTAGTGGTTTTTACAAAGAGTCTCTATCTGTGGTTGTTAAGAATAATGACAAAGTTCTTGATCTGGTAATAATTCATTCCAAGATTACCAATGATTCTCAATAAAAAATTACTAAGAAGGGGGATTTCTACTTCAATGGGATTTTCTCTAAGCATGATATGAAAAAACAATTCAAGTACTTAATTGTGAATATTAAAATCCCTCCAGTCACTCAAGATTTCAAAATTCAGGTTCAAAAGCCGAAGGATTTTACTCTTTTGATGGGCAATTTCATGTAAAACACGGATGACATTTAGAAAGCGATGCAGTATAGTTATGATATTATTGCTGACTTCATCATGATTTTGAGGCCTTAACTTCCTGTGCAGAGCACAACTATTGTGGCTCCTACAGCTACACCCTTGCGACCAGAATTGCCTACCTTCTCATCCATTTCCCTCGCATCTACCTCTACGTATTCCTCTTAGGATCTGAGTGAGATCAAACCTTTAATACTTGAAAAAAAATTCCATGGTCTTTTACTGAACCTACCATGGCCCCTTTTGTTTTTGAAGGCCTCCCTATACATTCTCTTTCAGTTGGTTCACTCCCTTCTTAAACTTATACATCTACTTCAATGGCTTCTCCTAATGCTACTACCAAGAGAAAAGAGAATACAACCATTACTGAAGAAAAATGAACACTATTTCTGATAGGGATATTTTGGTATTTTTTTGTCTACAATTTATAATAACACATATTTCTCCATCTAATTCACTGTGTACTCGTCATGTCTATTCTCTTATTTACTTTTGTACTCTTTTTGATAATCCCAAAATGGGGAGAGACATGCACTCAAGAAGCACATTAAGGGAGAGACACATCCCGTAAGAATAGATATATCACTCACATGATTTTTGATCATCAAAAAGGGGGATATTGTTGGACTCGTAAAGTGTTAATATTTTTTTATTAATCACAAATCCTATACATTATATAAAGCTTATTAATCCTATTTAATCTATCTCAAATCATGTGTGCATATGGTTGGTTTCTTTATGCTTTAAATAAACCTATCCAAAATCTTAATTACTATAAATTAAGGTTTATTATTGTAATATATATTTACCTTTGGTCAATAATTATTTCTTTGATGAATGATTAAGTCTAATTAATTCTATGAATATCACTCCTTAATTCTATATATAGATATTTGGCAATGTCTGAGAAACCGTGAGTCCAACACCAGTTCTATTTTTCTAGAAAAGGACTAAGACACCGTGACTGAGACACCGTGAACCAGACACCATGACCTAGACACCATGAACTAGACACCGTGACCCATACACTATAACCAGTTTCATATCTATTGAAGTCAATGACACCGGTTCTTTGCTGAGACACCATTCGAAGTTTGGAAAAAGATCAGACATTGTGATCCTAACACCACATATGTGCTACCGATTCCTGATCTCTATATAACCATGCCATCATAACTATCTCACCTCTCAATGGAAAATAATGAGACATCATTTCTGGGTGACACTGTTTCCATGTGAAACCATTTCCAGATTTACTATGACACCATTTATTAATCTATTTTGTTGTTTTCAATTTAATTTATAACGGTCATATTTTAATCTTTTAAATGCACTGACATAATTAATATTTCTTTATAGACATGACATATAATAGTTTGAGGTATGGGGTGCAGAAAACATGCATCATGTTGGCTCCAACACATGCACTCCAAGAAAAAAAATGTGGCCTAGAAAAAAAGTGGTGTGATGTAGTGAAGAATCGCTAACCGACACATGCAACAAGATACATATGAAGAACACACCAAGCATTCACAAATCCAAAATCTGAGATACCATAGATCAGAGTCAAGAAAATCATTTCAATACCAACTCCATGAAGAATACGAACCATATCTAATTGGAAACCAGAGAACCAGACTTGTGATACTTTATTTTATGCAAAAGGACTCGATTCTTGCATCTACTTCATCCAAGAAGTCCAGAGCTGCATATAATAACATTAAGAGAACGTATAAACTTATCTCATAATATTTGCTCTGTTTTATATTGTTTGTAGATTTAGAACAGTGTGTGTGTGTGTGTCTGTATTAAACACACATTGTCTCCTACACTAAACTGAAGGATACATGATATCCTTCCTCTCATATCTTTTTTCACTTGTTTACTCCCATGGATAAGTGTGGAAGAGTTCCTTGTGTGACCTATTAGTTTATACCTAAGAAGAACTGTCGAAGATGTCGTGTGACCTAGATAGTCATCTGAACTATTTTTTACCCTGATCTAGGGTGTGGAAAACTTTAATTAATATGAACTTCCTGGTGGCAGGTGATCACCTAGTGGAGTGGATTAGGTATCGACCTGATATTGAACCACTTTTTTTATATCTATTGTGTTATTTAATTTAGTTTTCTCTGTTTTAGGGTATAATTTAAAAATAACTATATTTACTTTGATAGTTAATCTTATAAATAAGTTATAATTGTTTTAGACTTATTTGAATAGCTTCAATAGTAATATTAATAATTGATATCAAGATTACTTAAAATTAATCAATATTATGAGAAGTTATTTAAAGAAAAAAACTTTTATAACTGTATTACTTTTATTAACTGAGTTATATTTATTTTTATTGGGTAACCTTTTAAGAAAACTTTTCAAAAAAATTTATAGATACTCAATTCACCCTACTCTCGAGTACTCTACTCTGACCAACAATATATAGTGGCATTTAAATCACGTATCATAGACAACATATATAAATTTCATTACCATTAAGAACCCATGACATTGTGGTGTCTAATACTTCATCAAGTTCATATCTGGTCTTCCTCCAATATATTAGCACTTAGATGATACCAATCCATTTTCTCTTTCACAAGAACTAAAGTTGTTCAAAGGCCTTTTCCCTAATGTCCATTAATTTAGACTATATATCATAGAGTCCTTATCAGGTAACATTAAAATATATGATGTATGGTTCACCTTGAATGACCTTTAAACTACATGGGGTAGCCTATTATTTATGACCTAACCTCCTGGTATGTGATTTCGATCCATGAAATTGTCTTATTTTGTGGTTAACGCATAGAAACTTACTCTGAGATAAAATTCCCCGATTTATGAGAACTACATCCTACTGTGTGATCCCTAGATTTATGTTATGTATTCCCCTATATCCCAGCAATGGGGTGGAATCATTACACATTTCCCCTTCTCATAAGAAAAATCTATGAAAAGACCATTTAAGAACTACATGTTCCCTTATTCATACTATTGTAACATACAGAGTGACTCCCATATTTCTTATTTCAGTTCCTCCTAGAAATGCCTACAACTGTAATATTCATTTGGTGGACCTTATCTATTTCATTTTTTTATCTATATTTTTTATACACTAAGAAATCATATAATTAAATCTAGATCTCAAATCTTAGGTACAACCATATGGAATACATATGGCATTGATCATATACCAAAATGAAAATCACCCTTCTGGAGAATTATATATAGATTGATTCCTTTTATTTTAAGATATTTAGTGATTCTTTGAGGCTTCCACCCTAGTCCATTCCAAAATCATATTAATTATCTTCCCTCTTGATCCTAGTTCATAGTCCTCTAACAATTAATTTTTGGTCACTTAATGGATCTATATTGGTATGGAACCATTTCCCGATGCCTTAGTGTTCAGTCTTTATTCATATAAAGTTTCTTTTCATCTATCACTAAGGACACCATACCTGTCATCACCATTTCCCCTACACATGATCCATATCCATATAAATACCATAAAAACTATGTGTGGAATGATTCTAGTTATAATAGGATTTATAGAGACATATGAACCATTCATACTAACCCCATCTAAAAATCCTCATCCTTTCCTAATTCCCCGTCAATATCCCATAATATCCCAAATTTGGTTAGTCTTGAACTAGGATGTTCCAATAACCTTTTAAATATCGTATTCCCACATACAATACTCTGTATCTTGGATATTTAGATCACAAACCATTCCATGAATATTGGTAATAAGGGTGAAAACATATTTACTATAAATGAAAACTCACTTACAATTAATATGAGGTATGATCTCATCCTGGGGAGAAGATTTTCTAGCCCAATGGTCCCTTAATAGTAATGTAGTAGAACCAGTCTGTCAAATGTAGTCATTATCAATATTACTATTTCTTTTCATCCCTTCCTAATTCAAGTAACTCAATAAAAAATTTATGTTGTTCTAACTCCTTATTTAGAGGTAATGAATCACTCATATATCATGACCCCACTTGTGTTTACACATCCCTTATATCAGTCTGATCACTATAACCTAAAACTATAATCACCTATTTCCTAAAGTCATCTAAAATGATATGATATGTGATTCATTTATATCAGATTCTCATTATTCCCTTATTCCTAAATAAACTACCTTGTCTATTTTTAGGCGTATTTGTGTGACCTTAAACAAGCCTTCTTTTTGTGAAAGAATTATGGACATAAAAAAAATTCATTTTTTCCTTCCCAGAGTCACTTGTACTATTATAAGGCACATAAATACTTGTAAGTAATGTTTTTTTATATATGATATACTTTAGACTTTCCACATATGTTGGGAAAATTTGTACGACCTGAAACCCAAAACATCTTGATCAAAGTTGTATGACCATTAACCCTAGAAAATTTTATTCAATGTTTTTTAACCTTAAACATCAGCCTTATTGTTCCAAATTAATATACCTTAAATTATAATAAAAAATCATAATGGAACTCTCTAGGGTTCAAACCTGGAAATGGGATCTTGGGAAACTATTGAGTCTTTTCTTTCTAGATATGAACTATACATAGACTAAGAGAAATTTAGTGTATTCAAAGAAAGAGGTGAAAATATTTTCACATTGAAAACTACCAAAAGGGTGGCTTGAGAAAAATTCAATCCCATGCCCACTAGGGCCCTCCCTTTTATAACATACAAAAAAATTAAGACTGAGAGGAAAAGAGATCATGCTTGTAGGAACCACCATTTGTCCTTGTAATAATTTAATCAATGTTCATTGGGTATAATGATCTAGGAAAAAAATATAAAACCCTTTTTTCTCATATGTTAGTTCAAGTGACCTATGTAGAATTCCTGGAGATGTAATTTAAAGATATTCATACCCCTTTTAATCATTGATTTCATCAGAAAAAACACCCTTTATAATTTCTACGATAGTAATTTATTCACATCTTAATATACATATGAATGGATCTCATCTTATGGTGAGGGTAAATGTGTTGTGTATCCAAATTTTCTATATCCATCCAAGAGAAATATATCATGAGAAAATCAAACATTGAAATATATTTTCATAAAGGGTTGACTCAACTTATAGTAATGGGATTCCTTTTTTTATATCCATATTACCTATATCTAATTGAAGAAATGGGCCCTAATGATATGTACTAATTCTGAAAATTTATCATTGACTCAAGCTTTTTGAAACTAACAGGTACCTAATCCATTCCCATGAACTATTTAAATGGATTCAATTATTATTATTCTACTCATTATGGGTTTCACTGATCATCAAGAATTGGCAACTAAAGTGAATTATGAAATTCAGAAATTGGAGAAAAAAAATGAGATGAAAAGTTTTTTCATTCATTAAAAAAATTAAGAATATTCATAAATTGAAATCCTCTTCCTAATTGGTTAAAGAATAAAAGTACGACATGATATTAAAAAATTTCTACAACTGGTTATTTATAAATTCATGAATTTGGATTGGTAATCACTCTAAGTCATCAACAGCTTGATAAAGTTTTTCCAATTTCGAAATTTTTGAATCCTCCACTAATAGTTTCTTATCTGCCCTCATGGAAGTATTATCTCACACCTTATCAGCCTTATCCATAATACTTTCATGTTATAGTATCGTCTCTTTAAATTTGGATAGATATTAGCAGAGTTTATTTTCCAAGGTTACCCCCTCACTGTCTAATTGTTTATACTCAACAAAAATGGCACCATATTGAGGTAGCTCAGAAAATTACTTTTTCTAAAGATCAATGAGGTGAAAAATAATCTCATCCCTCACAAGCTCTAGTCATAGTTTCTAAACCTTCTCTTTCTTAAAAAAATGATTCATTATAGTGGCATTGATATCTTTGGAGTGAAACACTTCATACCCTAGGGTAATGAACATGTGTTTAAGATTGGGTAATTGATGGTGTAGTTATCCCATGAGAGTCTCATAGATAAATATAAATATGTATTTAAACATGATCTTAATCATGATTCATTGAAGAATTAGAGATCCTATATTTGAGAAAATACCCCCCAAGGAGAATAGAACATAATATGGAATTGAATCACATAATGTAAACACGAACTTGATATTTTTAGTGCTCTAAAAAATCTATGATGATGAGGACACAGGTGTAGTAACTTTGTTTGATTGAACTCAATGATTATTATGTGTTATACTATATCTAATAATAAAGAATACATAAATCAACTAAAAAATACAATAGTTTAAGATAGATATTATTAATATTTACCACCACTACCAAAAAATATATATCCCCTCCACTACTACTTCTCTAATGGATGGCCTAATGGGGACACCCTTTGTTTTCATCACATCTTCTCCTATTGTTCCATCAGTTTGAGCAAGGGATATAATCACCTTAAATATTACTAGTTCATTATCATGAGTGACTAATACATCTTCACTGGGAAGACCATACCCATTATTATTAGAAAATTATCCTAGAAATTCAGGAAGGGTTAATGAATCATCTTAGGTGTTCTCTCCTAGGATATCTCTCATGTTTTATTTGATCTCTACGAGATTTACAATTACCTCAGGACCTAATATCAAAGAATAGTTAGAGTTAACACCACATTTTAAATATATATCATTTAGTGATATACTAAAAAGGTCTACCTTATGATCATAATAGGTGTTTATAATGATCTATTCTTAATTCCTTGCCTACCATATATTAAGTATCCACAAAATTATGAGTAATTTCATTAGTTGTAGTAAAAACCTCAGATCAAGATGTCACGGTTCCTCCCCTTCTGGATGAGGCCTCTACCCTAGCATCAAATGAAGTAGCAGTGTCCTGATGTTCTTCGCCAACCACTTTTTATTTACTTGATACATAAAGTACTAATAATATAGGGAAATATTATCAATGTTATATCAATTAGTATAGAAATTAACCTTATTCTGACTAAGGGTCAAGTTTAATGGGGAGGGTTTCATTACCTAATGGAACCAATTTCATTTCTCTATCATTCGATTCTACCACATAAGTCATCATTTATAAGAAAAAAAATTCTATGAGTAAAGAAATATAAAATTAGTGTACATAAAGTAAATAAAAAGTAGACATTGAAATCTAGTCTCTCTCATCATTGTGAATTGGTTGGACAATATGATAGTTTTTCATTGGCATAAAACTAGGGAAGTCGGGATATCCTTCATATCATCTGGGTCAACTGGTCCCAAGACTAAGAAGGTATAAATAATCTCTTATATCTCTTATTTCTTCAATAATTTGAGACCTAGAAAGTGATAATATTCTACTGAATTGTTTGACACCATTACACTTCCCACTAGGTTTCCACCCTCAATGTACTAGGGATGTCTTATTAGAGATTGTGATGCCTCTTTCCCCTGAATTAAAATAGAGTTTGAGAGTACTAAAAAAAGGTCCAAATTAGTGATTTTATTTCTAATGAATCATCATAAAACATATTTATGGTTAATAACATTGTTCCACTGTTCATAAATAAATATATTGAATATCACATCAATGTTTTCCTGGACCATAGTTTCTCATACATGTCACGCAAGGGAAACCCTTTCATCCATAATATGCACCAGCATCGTCAACTCATTGATATATAGGCTAACCTATACTGGAAGACTTCAAAGGATACAATCATATGAATATTTAATCTTTACTATCACCATGAATCTTACTCTACCATGGATTTAAATGCATAGTTTCTCATCCTTTACAATATTTGTCTAGTTACTATAGAAACAGAAGGTCCCAATATACAAGTATTTTGGGGAGGTAGTTTGAGGTCCTTCATTAGTCTTAAAATACATTTTAGGTTCCTTCATTATAATATATTTTTCTATAAAATGAACTTATATATGAGAATTATATTATCACTTATATCTTTATCACTTCATTATAATAACAGAATGCAAAAAATCTTCCATTATAAGTTTTTGAGAGGGTTAAGTATCTTTTTGGATAAAATGATCAGATGCTTCAACCTTAGTCTACCCATATCAAGGATTCCAAGTATTTCCCTTCCCCTTATCAATATTTTCTATCCCAATAAAAATAAAAAATCTTGGATATCATGTTTGCATGATAATATGAAATTCATGTATCGATATAGTCAATCATCGGTGCAATACCAATGTTTAGGGAAGTAAGGTTTGTTTTCACAAAGGTATCCACCAAAATTATCATCAACCAATGTTTCCTATAAAATATATGATGTCGTTACATCAAAATATCTACAAGTGGTGCTGGGACCACACACTATATACATCTAAATTGAGAAGTTAATAGGTAGGGTTCAAAAACCTCTATGGTGACGTCACAATCAATCTATGCTAGTAGTCTCATAGTATAAATCATTTGGCCAATCAGATGGGTTTTTACCTGATATGTAATAAACCGTCTTGTAAAAAGTCATGATGGTAAAGTACCATGTACCTAGTAAACAAGGTGTCCAACAATTAATAATTTCATTCATTCAGATTTAGTTGTTATTATTATCTATTATATTTTTTCTTTTAAATTATCTATGGATGTATTTTCATTCCCAATTTATTGATTAAATGGAATGTATTTCAGTTATTTACCTTTCCATATTGATTATTCATTATTTATTGATTATATATTTCACTATGTTTAACCTTTAATAAGTACTTGAGATCACCCTTTTTTTGTTTCCTTTCCACATAATTTGAATCAGAGGTCATTGAATGAGCTTTCAAGGATATTGTTCATCTCATTTAATTTTGTATCATGCTTTGTTTTATACTTCATAGTAAAATATGGGTATCATGTATGTAATATGGTTTAAGAAAACTACTAAACTAATAGGTGCTTCGGGATGTCTTTCATTATAATAATGAAAATGTAATAAAGTAGATCACTAGCTCTAAGCTTCTGGGGTTGGGGTGTTACAATTGGTATCAATGTAATTTTAGTAGAAACCATAAAAACATTATTTATAAAAACATTGATAAGAGAAAATAACCCTATGATAGAGTTTGAGGAATATTTTAAAAGAATATCCCAATGAAACCATGTTTATGATTATGAGATTAGATATACATAAAATTTTCAATGTCTGTTAAGTACTTCACTAGTCTTGGGATTATACATTATGTTTCATAATGATATAATATAATAAAGTTTATTTTTTCATTTAAAAAAGATGCCTATAATAAATAATGTGAACCCCACTAATGCATGTGAACTAAATAGTAAGAAGGATCATATATTTTTTGTTCTTAAGCTAATATTTTGAAGGGAAATAGTCTCCAAAGCATTCTGATCACATGAGAACATTGTATCATGTCCTAAAGTGGTAGGTAATGAATTATCAATTTCCTATGTCTTTGAAGGGAAGTAATATAAGAAGAGTTAAATGGAGAAAAAGATGTATAAGGTGAATAAATTAAATTATTTTCTCACATGTGATAACTGTGGATAGAAACACAGTGGTATTTTCCTAAAAGGAATCATAGTTTTCTACAAGTGTGGAGAGAAAGGACACGGTACTTATTATTTCATGGGTTAGAAAAATTTTGGTAATGTAAAATGATTCAACTACAAGGACATAGGACACTACACAAATCAATTTTCGGAGTGTCAAAGGAACATACCTCTAAAAGAGGCTAATATATCATGATCACAGTTATGCTACTACCAAAGAAAAATATGAATGATTAATATAATATGTTTGGATTCAATAAATATTTAATTTGAGTATTATATCATTGATGTACTAGTTATAATAATTATAAAATATGTTTGTATTTTACTCTAGTACTACTTCATTAAGAATTTGAGATCATATATTGAATGGTACAAAGAAAATGATTCAATAGAAAGTTGAACTATTTGAAAAATATATGGTTGAGTGAAATATAACCCTTAATTTGTTATTGATATATTTATAATGATATTGGAATTAAGAGATGATTCATTTGGATAAAGTAAATTGGATAGTGATAACATCCTTGGAACTAATTAATGATTTTTCAAAAGTGGTTTAAGTTATCATTGATGGAGTTTAATTTGTTTTTGGATTTATGTACTATATCTAGTCATCTATGTTCAATTTAAAAAATAATAAATAAATAATGTTTTTAATAAGGTATTATGGTAATTAAATGTTTCGATAAAATAAATAATATAGTAATTGAAATGTTTGGCATGTGAATATTAAGAGTTAATTCATGTTGTTAAAAGATTAATGACAAGTTAATGTTATAAATTCAGTGACCTTATTTCAAAATTAATCCATCATGTTATTTTTAAAATTTATCCATTTATGAAATTTTTTATTTTATAATTTGATGATGTTATAGAGATTAATTTACTAATTCACCATATGATACAACCTATGCTAAGATATGAAGTCGAAATAGTTCAAGAGATAACTAAAGGACAATATTATACATCTGAAATTGAAACATACCAAGTAATTATATTTATTTATATTCATATATAGTTAAATAATTCCTTAAGTCTAGGAAAAGGTTTTTGAAATAATTTTTTCCCTACTATCATTATTTTTGTTGATATCAAGGGCCTTTTTTATACCTCTAGTTTATAGATTTTTGGTCAATGAATTTTTCAATAACATGTTCTCTATCACTCCACATCAGAACTTGATAGTAAGATTTATCTTTAATGTATAATTTTTAAACAAGTTTCTCCTTTTGGGAATAATATTTTTTTTGAAATTCATATTTCCTTTTCCCTGTTAACAATAATTTTTGTTATTATCCCTATTTACGATATAGTGTTTACAATAGTGGAATTTTAAAATATCGAAACCATGATTACCAAGATCATGTTTTAACTTTGAGGATAAAACTTATTTAAGGTGGTGAGAATGTAACACCCCAAAAAATTACAATATTTTCCTTTCATGTTACATTTAATTTTTTTCTAGCTTCTTTTACAATCATAACTAAATTTGACTTGTTTTACAAATAATATGAAGTTCATTAGATAGTATATAATAAATGCAAGACAAAGCTCAAAAATGTATATAACATTAAAAAACTATATGATATAATTAATATTATAAAAAATATTAAAGAAAAAATTACAATCACATAATATATTTTATAGGAATATGATGAGAAAAAATCTAGTTTTACGAAAAAAGAGTTGTATTTTTCTAAAGACATATTTTCCACCTTTTAATAGAGAACCTATTTTAAAACTAAATTTTGAAACGTTATAAAATTTTATTTGTCAGAATAAAATTTATTTTTTAATTATTAACATAAAATATATATTAGGATGGTTTTTTGGTATTTTTCTAAGAAGTTTCAATTTTTAATGAATAATGAAAAATACTACATTTATGTTGTAAACTACATTTTTATTTTAATAATTATTAATGTTACATTATATTGTAAATTGGTTTTAAAGTTAAAATATATCGATTATACATCTATTAATCCAATTAACCACATTAGAATCAATTTTATATTGAATTTAGATATAAAAACATAATAAATATTTGAACATTTTAACTTTAAGAACTCTCTTTATCACCATGTCTATTGGATTAGTTTTAAATTTATTTTTTTAAATTTTGTGAATTGAATTTGGAAAAAAATGATATAAATAGTTTAAATTAGTATAATATTTATCGTCAAATAATATCATCTTATTTTTTTGCCTCAAATATTCATGAAAGTATTAGAAATTATTTAAAGCGATTAAGGTAAAAAAATTAGTTTACATAAAAGTAAAAATTTAATCTTAACGGTGGAATAACCTAGAAACTTGTCCAGAATCCATTTTTAGACCAAATATATACCATATCCCCTATTTTTTTTAATTTTATGAGTTATAGTGATATTATTCACTGAAGGTGACCAATATAATAATTTAAGGAAAAAGACCAAAAAAATAACCTTCCTTACCTGTCATATTTATAAGGACTTGAGATATTGAAAACCAAAATATCTTCGGTTGTACATTTCCTTTTGAAATATAAATGATTTATTTTCATCATAATTATTTATCATTAGTTTTTATAGATGAATTAGTTACTTAAACATTTTAATAAATTCCGACGTAGTGATTATTTAGTTAATAATTAAATAAAATAAATGATACTAAAAATATTAAAAGTGAAGAAAATTGAAAGAAATTTTTTTTCCCATATTTTTTAGATATGTATTTCATTTAACATAGTTATGAAATTATTATATTTTAATTCCATATTTTTCATGATATTGTTTAATTTAAATTAATTACATATTTTCAAAATTGATATTCATGTACTTTTATAATAAATAGTGTTTTATTAAATAAAATAATATTGCTAAAAATTTTATATTCTACTAATTTATTTTTAATTTTTAATAAGATTCAAATATTTTCCATTAATGGACCAATTATTCAATTATAATAACTATAATGACTATTAATATAAAAAAATCTATTAACAAAGTTACGGTTTAAGTCGTGTTTTTTGAATTTACTTTCTCTTGTGTTAAACTTAATTCCCTACAAACATGAATTTTCTGTATAAATTATATACCATATTTATAATTGTTTGGGTATATATTTTATAATTAAAATCAAATTAATTTATTCTTTATGATTGAATTAGTTAGGTTAGAAAAATAGTTACATTAATAAAAAATGGCAAAACTATAAAAACCTAGATGTTAAGGAACAAAATTATATAAATTCACTTATTTTTGTGTGGTGAGTATTTTGATATACCATATAATCACTTTAATTTATTATTTTTATATTTTTTATGCTCATGATGTAAGGGAGGGATCTAAATAATGTTTACGATTTATATTTACAAAAATGCCACTACTACTCCACTATAAAAAGGCACTCACTCCTCCCCCTTATTCACAAATATCAAGACATTTTGATGGTCTGAACCATGCCAAAATAAGAAAACAACATCCTTACCCTAAAACTAGAATCCTAAATTTTTTCATAAATCAATCCTTGGAAGGATTTTGGTATAAACCAAAACGAGTTACCCGAATAAGACATAATGTTCTTCAATGATGACTTTTGTTTGATTTATTTCTCTACTCCTTTAATTCATTATATATATTTATTATATACTAACCTAAGTATTATCAATGTAATTTTATGTTTTTATATTAATTTTTTGACCCAATCCTAAACACACTTCCATCAAATGGGATATGCAATTATCATTCATGTGTACGGTGGACTACCGCCTCGCGAACCGATGTTGTTTGTTCATCCATTGCAAACTTTTTAAGTTATATATAATGTTTAATTTGTTGTTTATATATGATATATATGTTTTTTATAATTTATTTAAACTTATATAATTATTTAATAACACATACCTTCATGCTTTCCATTTTGTCGGAATACGATAACATTGTTTGTGGACGTGTGAACTATAGCCTTCTGAAAGTGATGTAATCTGTTCATGCAATATATGGAATGTATTAAAGATAGTTTTAATAAATATATGTGATATTTATAATATAAGTATGATATGCTAATGATAATATATAAATATATATCACTATCCATTTAATTATGATAACAAAGTTGATGTAGTATTCATGCGTATGTACAGCCTATCGTATCCATGAACGCTGCATTTCATTTCCTATCTCAAAATTTTATGGTTTATTATAAATAAATATATAATAAATATATATGATATCTAAATCATGTTTTAAATTCTGTATATTATGAAATCATGATCCACATTAAAAGAACAAAAATATCAAGTTAAATAATTCTCGAAAAACATGAAAATTAACACCCAAAACAATGAAAATAGTGAATGTTTGTTAACAAACAGGCAATAAGTTTTTATATTAAGATCGTAAATTATTTTATAAAAATGATTATGGTTCTATTATAAGTTAATAACTTACATAAAATTAGTATACAAGAGTTTAAATGTATTTCCCTAACAAACAGAAGCCTGGAGCAGGTGCATTATTTTATTCCATTGGCATTGTTACAGGGAATCAAATCCCACAGGATTATTGTGTTTAGTAGTATTATAAAGATATATTTTATACATGATACCAAAAATACATTTTGAAACCGGAATTACAAACATGATACATAAAAAATAAAATAAATTGATCCCTTGAAGTCTTATTCAATGACTTCTTCTTCACGACCTAAGGAATGGAAACCTAATAAGGGTGAACTCAAATGATCTGTAAGGGTAAGTAAAGTATAATAAATAATGAATAAATAGGAATAAATTTTCATTTAAATGTAAATATCGGATAACAAATTCTATTCAAACCAATAAACAAAAAATGAAATGTATCCACAGATATGTCGATGCAAAATCTCATGGATGAATAATAACTAAAACTAAGATAAAATGTATCCTTAGATATGATGAAACAAAATATCATGGATGAATAATAATTGAATATAAAGGAGGGAAATTATTAATTTTTTGAGTCCATGTTTCCTAGGTACTTGGTACCTTTACCGTCAAAACCTTCCACAATATGATTTACAACATATAAGGTAAAGCCCCATCTGATTGGTCAAATGATTCATTTCATGAGACTACTGATACATAGAGTGGCTATATATAGTAGGGCCTTGCCAATTTCATATCATTACAAATAATTTATCATGTTAATTAACAATATTACTTGTCAAAATTTATCTATATTGAATAGAAGATATTGATTTATTAATAATTCCTTAGTTAATCAAATAACTGTCAATGTAAACACCGTATGTAAAATGATATATGGTTTATGAAATAATAATATCCACTTTGTTATAATATGGATATTAAAGTTAATTTCCAATAAAAAATTATTATAATCATGTTTTTCTAATATAAGGTAACAATTACAAAATTAAGTGATATTTCAAAGATAATCATTAAGAATATATTTTATGAAGTTAATCATTAAAAATCACAAAGTGTCTCATACCACTTGAAACATTTAATTCATAATAACCAAGAATGAAAGTTTTTCATTCCATTATGAAAAATGATTCATGATATAATGTATAAAAGTTTCCGTATATACACTATAGAAAATAGTTGTGTGGTTCATATGGTGTATGCCTTATGAAATGAAAAGTAAGACAAGAATCCCTTACCTTAATCTTCATTTTGTTGTGTGGTATTTATACTCATGTATAGTGGTTTAAAATATGTTAATAACTTATACTAAAACCTTAATAATGTTTATAATGTCATATATTAACTTCTTATAATATTTTATTACTCATATGTTAAAACTCTTTCATTAGTCTCAATATTTCGGGTGTTAATTGCCCAATTTTCTCGAGTAAGTTTTGACATTTTACTTATTGTTCTGATTAATTAGATCATGGAATAATCATCTAAATAATTTAAAACATGACTTATATATCATATATAATCGTTATATATTTATTTATAAAAAAACTATAATGTTTTGAGATTAGAAATGAAGTGCATTGTTCAGGGAGATGGTAGGTTGTACATACGTGTGAACGCTAATTTTATTTCCTTGTTGTATTAAAAGAAAAAAAACTAAATGATACATATTTATATTATAATTAAATTATAATATCTATGTTATAAATTTTATATAGGTTTTTTAAAACTATCCTTTATACATTCCATGTATGGAAAAAATGATTCATATCGCTTTTAGGGGGTAGTAGTCCGCACTTCCTCAAACGAAATTATCATATTTACACAAAATGGAAATCATAAATTTATATTTAAAATAAAAATTATAGAATAAAAATGAAATTATAAATATCATAAATATCATATAAAAATATATTGTCCATCATAGTGGCCAACATGATAGGCGGTAATGTAAAATTAACAATCATTGTTTCATGAGACAGTAGTTCGTCATACACAGAAACAGTTGGTTTGTTACCCATTAGATGGAGGTGTGTGTAAGTGTAGGTAAAACCCATTAAAAATACTACTATTATATTTAGTATACTTTGTTTTTTATAAAAATGTAACAAGGATATTTGAGAGTGTGGAGAATGGAAATGAAATTAGAGATCTTGAGAGAAGGTGTTACCTCTTAATCGGGTAACTCCTTTTGGCTTGGACCAATTGGATTATTCAAATTGATTTCATCCCAAAGGGAGTATTCTCATAGGATATTAGGAATTTTTAGAGACTAATGGGGAATTTATTGTCGAAAACTTAGTTGTTTGAGAGGTGTAATAGAGTGGGAGGAGAGGATGATTTTATAGTGGAGGAGTGGCACTCTAGTAGATACCAAAAAGAATTCATTAATGGGAGGTCAACCTTGCCTAAAGTGAATAAAAATTGAAAAATAATGTATTAATGGAGAATAATGGTTTATAAAAACCACATTTACTAAAAAATACGTGCATTTTAATAATTTTATTCTTTAACTTCTAAGATTCCCAAATTTTATCATTTCAGTTTTTATTTTAGCATCTAGTTTTCAAACCAAATTAATATAACTATTAAGACTAAAATAAAGTGAGATTTATTGGATAAATGGATACACTGAATTATTAATGTTTTATCAAATTTATAAAATTAAAATCAAATTTTTTTGGGAAATTAATTTAAAAATAAGCGCATGTGACGAGCTAAAATAATTCTTAAACTAGTACCGTGTTAACAACATCTTTAAAATATATGGGTCAATATTTTAATTATAAAAGATAAATTAATCCAATAATATACCATATATAATATATATTAACACATATAAATAACTTGTAAGAATATACAATTTTTATTAATTTCAAATAATTTAATGAAATGTTATTTATTGTAAAATAACAATAATGTCAATTCTAACATTATTTATTTAACTTCAATTTTAAAATATCAATATAATATTTGAATTAAAATATATTAGGTTTAAATATGTGTAACATGAAATATTCATCTAAAGAAATAAATAAAGGCAATAATTCAATCAATTCACTTTAATTTTAATATTTATACTATTATTTATTTTTGTTAATTATTAACTAAATAATCATTATGTTGGCATTTCTTAAGAATTTTAAGTACCTAAATAATCTATAAAAATTAATGATAAATTATTATGATAACATTAACCCATTTATCTTTCCAAAATAATATGTATAACCTAAACTATGATTTTTTTTACATATTTCAATGTTTCATAAATGTTGAAGGTAAGGAAAGTTCCTTTTTTGTCTTTTTATTTACTTAACATTTTATATTGGGCACTTCCATTTAATAATTTCCTAATGAACCGTTAAAATAAATAAAATATGACATAAGGTAAAATTATTAGTATAAAATGGATTTTTGAAAATTAAAAAATTCATTTTAGTCCTTAAGCTTAAGGATTAGTCCTTTATTAATAATAATTTTACCTTAATCACCGTAATTAATTTTAAATCACTTCCACTAATCTTTTTTTTTAAAATATTTTGATATTATTAGTAAAACATATATTCTATTGATTGCAACCGTGTATGTTGAATTTTAAAAATTCAAATCACCAAATTTTTAAAAATTAATATTAATGTTAATCCCGTAGACGGGGTGAAATAATGGGTTTTAAAAGTGGGAAAACGTTCAAATGTTTGTTAAGTTTTTATATTCATTTTCAAATTGAAATTGATTCTAATGAATTTAATTATATAAATAGATGTATAATTGATCTAATGTTACTCTAAAAAAATTAGGATATATTTTAACACTCATCATTATTTTAATGAAAATGTTATTTTTATCTAAAATACAGTAATTTTTACTATTCCTCAAAAAATATAGTTTCTCAAAATAATTCAAAACTTCACTCTAAGATAATATTGAACATATAAATTAAAAAATGATGTTCATTTTTGAAAATAAAATTTATAATAGTGTAATTTTTTTTAAAATAGGTGTGCCATTAAAAGGAGGAAAAAATTGGGCATGCATGTAATAAATGTTCATTCAGTGTTTTGTGTAGCATAAGTTTAACATTGTGTATAAATAATTCTGAAAATATATATTTATTATAAAAAAAATGTTTTTAATGTATTGGGGTGTTATATTCTCCCCACTTAATTAAATTATGTCCTCATAATTTAAACATGATCTTAGTAATCAAGGGATTGATATTTGAAAATACTATTGTTGAAAAACTCCACATAGTAAATAATATTAATAACACAAAATTTTAATAAGAGAAAAAGGAAAGTAAAATTTTCATTTAATTAGCTTTATTAGTAGAATAACATAAGTGTGAAATTGAAACATGGACAGAGAAGAACTAACAATCATGTTCTGATGGACAGTTCTAGAAAACTTGTTTAGTTGAAAGTTGTAGACCACAAAACCATAATCCAGGGTGTGAATAAAGTCCATATATATCATAAAAAATAATGATAGTAGTAAAAAAATTCGTTTCAAGATCGTTTTTCTTGGAGTTAAACGTTATTTCACTCTATAATAATATAATTAAATATACTTCTTGGTACATTTCTATAAGTACAATCTTATCCTTTAGTTGTGTGTTGACTTATTTTTAGTTTATCTCATAGAACATGATTCATTGTATAGAGATTTAATATATCAATCTCGAAAACCAAGTCCAAAGTTATACTTAAACCATTTTATAAATGGTTAATTTTTCAAAAATATTTTGATATGGAACTTTGTATGGAAAGTCCCTGAATTTCCAAAATGAAATTATCATTATCCTTTAATAAACATGAAGAATCTTTAAATTTTGAAATTCCAAACATTGGAATAACTTCATCATGAATATTCTTAAAATACGGTAATAACTCAAATCACCATAAAATATTATTATAAACATTCATTCTTCCTTATTATTTAAGTAAGACACATGTTATTAGCTATATTCCTTTAATCTAGAAGTTTTGTAAACTCTATCTATGTTAGCATAAACCACTTGTCGATAAGTCATTAACAATTTCCAATGTAGTAAAAACTTATCCAAATCAATAATATCATCATAATTACCTCAAAATCATTAATATATTAAGGGTTTTATTTCCCTTAATCTTTTATTTTCCAAAAAAATTAATTTTCTACTGAATAACTTTTCTGGGTACCATTCAGCATATGATCTCAAATGCTAAATAAAAAGTATTGCAGTACAATCCTCATATATTTCATATTTCTTATAACCAGTATATTTCTGATAAAATATTCAAATGGAATAATTCTTGAATGTGTATATTAATCGTTACTCTTCATCTACGGTAGTAGAATAACTCTATCATTGTATAATAACATCATTTGGGGTATATTATTTTGACTCCTGGGACATAGATTTGTATAGTGTATCATTTGTATGTAGTTGAAGAATTGTAAATTACAAAAAAATTATTAAACATGAAATCACAAACACAGTATCCTTTTTCTCCACACTCATAAAAAACTCCATTTCCCTTCAAGAAAGTATTTGAGTGTTTCTTTCCATGATTATCATATGTTAGAAAATCCTTCTAAGCTTTATCCATATTTGACTCATTCCCTTTTTTAGGGTGCTCAGATGGCCTCTTATTGTCTTGATTTCCTTCAAATTCATAAGAATTGGATAATTATTTAACCATATCATTATCAAATGATACTAAGTCCTCATATTATGAGAATGTTTGTTAGATTATTTCCCTTTGAAATATTGTCATAAGACCTTGAAATATTGGATCATTCTTAATCTTCGGATCACTTGCATCAGTGAGGTTCACATTCCTTCTACTGTGATACATTTCTAAAAAATGTAATATACTAGATTAGCTTCTAAAATAATGAACATTGTATAAATCTAAAATTTTATAGAACATAAATTTAATTTTTACATTGTAAAACATATAGTCATAAACTTCTGTTAATTTGGGGGGGAAATTTTATGCTTAAATCCTTCATAATGGAGGGTAAAGAAAATATGAACTATCCAAAGCATATCCCTCAAGAGTGTCAAACCAGGTGCACAGTAAGGCCCATTTTCATGTACTAGCTTAGCCCAATTTATGCCCAGAACACATTTTTACAGTTGTTACTCTTAGGTACATATGCGCCACAACCACAACCACTTGTAGTATCCAGAGAGGGATTTATTTCTAGGAATACCCACATAATATAGACCTTACCAAAATTCTAGGATGTTATTATATACATATAATCAAAGTCTATCTTAGGTTAATTTTCTCTAATCTATTTTTTCGAAATATAGTTTCCAAGGCTGCTGTTATACTTTCATTGATACCAACTGTAACGCCCCAACCCCCAGAATTCTGGAGTCGATGCATTATTTTATTATGTTGGTTTTGTTATACAGAATCAAATCCTAAAAGATCATTCAGTATAGTATTCTTAGAAAGATATATTACATACATGATACCCATAATTCATTGGGAAATAGTAATCACAAGAATGATACATAAAAAAGAAAATAAATTACTTCCTTGAAGGCTTATTCAAAGACTTCTTCTTCATGACCTGGGGAAGGAAACATAATAAGGGTGAGCTCAAATGCTCAGTAAGGTTAAGTAAACAAGAATAAGTAATGAATCAGTAGGAATAAATTAACATGGTAAGGTAAATAACTGATAACACATTTCATTCAAATAAATAAACTGAGAATGAAATGTATCCATATATATGTTGACAAAAAATCTTATGTATGAATAGTAACTGAAACTAAGAAAAAATGTATCCATAGATATGTCGATGAAAAATGTAATGGTTGAATAGTAACTAAATATTAATGAGGTAAATTCTTAATTATTGGACAGCATGTTTCCTAGGTAATGTTACCTTTACTGTCGAGACCTTTCACAAGACGGTTTACAACATATTGGGTAAAAACCCATAGGATTGGCCAAATGATTTGTCTCATGAGAGTATTGATGCATCGAGGGGATATCTATAACCAAGACCAATATATTTCATAATTATCCAAATAATTTATCATATTCATTAAAATTTTACCTTGTCAAAATATATCCATTGGGAATTGAAGATACGAATTTATCAATAATTCCCTAGTTTATCAAATAACTGTCAAAGTGAACACCATATGAAAAATGGTATATGGTTTGGGAAATAATAATATAAATTTTGTGATAAATAGATTTAAAGTTAATTTTAAATAAAAAAATTATTACAATATAGTGATTTTTTCCCAAATAATGTTAATAATCATTAAAGGAAGTGAGATTTCAAAGATAATCATTAAGAATATGTTTTAAAGAATTAATCATTAAACATATCAATGTGCCTCATACCACATGAAACATTCAATTCATAATACCAATGTATTAATTTTTTTCATGAAATGATGAAAAAATGTTCATGATATAATTTTTAAAAGGGGTAGTAAATACACTACCAAATAAATGTGTGGTGTATTTGGTGTATGCCTTATGAAAAGAAAAGTAATAAAAGAATCCCTTACCTTAATATTAATTTTTTATGTGGTATTTATGATACTATATAGTGGTTTAAAATATGTTAATAACTTATAAAAAAACATTAATCATGTTTATAATATCATATATTAAATTCTTACAACATTTTATTACCTATTTGCTAACACTCTTTCATTAATCTCACTATTTCGGGTGTTAATTTCCTAGTTTTCTCGAGTAAGTTTTAACTTGTTACTTGGTATAATCATTAATTATATCATGGTATCATCATTTAAATAATTTAAACCATGACATAAATATCATATATACTCAATATATATGTATTTATAACAATCTATAATGTTTGTATATTAGAAATGAAGTGCACCGCTCATGAAGATGGTAGGTCGTACGTATACATGAACGCTACTTTCCTTTATTGGTTATATTTAAAGAATAAAAAATAAATTATACATATGAATATTATAATTACATTATCATATCTATTTTTATATATGTTACATAGTTAAATTAAAATCCTTCTTTTATACATTCCAAGTATGGCATGAACGAGTCAAATTGCTTTGAGGGCATGGTAGTCCACACTTCCTCAAACGAAATTATCATATTTACGCAAGATAGAAAGCATAAAGATATGTTCAAAATAATAATTTTAGAGTCATAAATATCATATATATCATATATAAATATAGTCTCCATCATAATGGAATCTATGATTGGTGGAAAGGGAAAAATGAACAATCATCGATTTGTGAGGTAGTAGTTCGCCATACATAGAAATAATATATTCATTACCAATTAAATGAAGGTATGTGTAAGAGTAGTTAAAAATAGTTTCATTAAAAAATTGTTGTATATATAAGATGCTGGTTTTATTTATATAAATATAAAATAATGAAATTTTAGAGGGTGTGGAATGGAAATGAAACAAAAGATATTCAGAGAACATGTTACCTCTTAATTGGGTAACATATTTTTGTTTACAACAAAGGGATTATTCATATTACTTTATGACCATAGGGAGTCTTCAAGTATAAGGATAGGGATGTTGGGATACTATTTGGGTAGTTATATTTGGAACCTATGTGGTTTGATAGTTGTAATGAAGTGGTAGGGGAGGAGGATTTTTATAATGGAGGGGGAGTGTCACTATTGTAAATAAAAAAAGGTATTCATTAATGGGAGGTACACCTTATCTAATGTGCCTAAAAATTTATAACCGATGTATTAAAGGATAATAATGGTCGATAAAAACCTCATCCACACAAAAATATTTGAATTTTAATAATTTGGTTTCTTAACTCATAAGATTCCCCAATTTTATCATTTTGGTTTTTATTAAAGCAACTAGTTTTCTATCCAATGTAATTTAACCATTATGACAAAACTAAATTGAGATTTATTGGATAATATACATCCATGGAATTATTAATATGATATCTAATTTGTAAAATTAAATTCCCATTTTTTGTTAGAAATTAATTTTAAAACAATCGTATGTGGCGCGCTTAAATACTGCTTAAACCCAAACCATGTAACAATATATTTACTATATATGGGTGAATGTGTTAATTATAAAAGGTAAATTGCTCCTTTAATAAACAATATATATTATATTATCACTTAAAAATAACTTTTCTGACTATAAAATCTTTATAAATTTCCAATCATTTAGTAAAACACTTTATTTATTGTAAAATAATAATAATATCAATTCTAAAATTATTTATTTAATTTCAATTTTAAAATACCAATATAATCTTTGAATTAAAATATATTTCGTTTATAGATGTGTAAAATTACATATTCAGCTTCAAAAAATAAATAAAGATAATAATTTAATCAATTAACTGCAATTATAATATTTATAGTATAATTTATTTTAGTTAATTATTAACTGACTGAAAACTAATTATTTATTATCAAGACACTTAAAGGGGAAAGAGATAACCACAAAGTCCAACATAAAACAATGGCCAAAACATAAAAAAATCAAACAAAAATAGAACCTGCCTCACCCCAGCATCCACCTCGTGACAAAAAACCTCACTAATGCATGACCACACGGCTAGTTATCTCGCACAAAGGCGGCCTGGTACCGATGGCATAACCATACCCTCTTATCATCCAATTCCACATGGAATGCATTGGTAAAGGTCTTGTTCTCTGAACCTCATCTAAAGCTGATATGATAAATGCATATCGTGTCACCCCAAACAAACAAAAGCACACAAAAAACAACACCAGAAGCTGAAGAAACAAAAGTTATCATAACCCAAATAACAACTTTCACCACTTTGACCAGAGTAATTGAAAAGAAATTTGATATTTTCATCCTCATTTTCCTTGAACAATTTCCATACAATAGAAGTTACCTGGGTGTTTGGAGCCTCCACCACCATATTTTAAAATGCCTAGGGAATCTGGTCCTAGGATTTTATATACTCTTCGATGCTAATATTCCCTTTATTGAAACCACCAACAAAAATGAGGTCCTTCTTGTCCAGCCAAGCATATTGCTTCTCATTAAGGGTCTCCCTTAAAGACCACCCAATTATTTTAGCAGCCTCCTCCTCAGAAGCATTAGGAAGTAGAACTTGATATACCACTTCCTCTTCTGAGCCTTGCAGTACATCTGATGTTTGATCTCCCTGGACCATAGGACCCTGGTTGTTCACTTCCTCATTGTGGACATTTTCAATGTTATCCTTTCTAGTTGATCGGGTCTCAAGCAGTAGTGTCAAGGTTGAGTAATCTCTCCAGTTCTTCCTCCTTTTATTTCCCTGAATCCCTTTTAGGATTGTCTCTTCACTAACAGAATGGATGTGCACGTCCCCATTTCCCTCATGCACATATCCCTACTCAATCTCTGAAAGATTATCAAGGTCGCAAATCAAACCTGTCACTACAAGTGCTTTAAATATTTTTCTCTGATAGATTGAAGTTCAGTACATTTAAATTAAACACTATTCCTTCACACCACTAGTTTTTTTAGCCACCTCCATAGTAGATCTTTGAGTCCCCTTCTACAGAACACCCCTGCCCGACCTAGTATACCCTCCAACTCCATCCTCTCTTTCCTCCTCCTACACCACCACAGTCTTGCACCCAACCTCATGATTTCCCTTTAGGGAAACCTCTTGTTGAATCCTTACCTCAAGAACCACATCATTATCCACTACTCAAATAAGGTTCTTCAACTCTACTCGCCAACTACCATTGGGATCCTCTCTTGACACAAGATTAACCACATTAGTGGGGCTCTACACCGAGTAATTTTCCATGCCGTTCAACACAATCTCCTCCCTTCTACCATTGTCCCTCCTCTCAGTAATATGGGCCCCCTACGACAACAATCTATTTAATGACCTAGTCACCTGCAACCAGAAAAAAATCAGTACAATCCTCATACACCACCCACTGCTTCAATTAGTACTATTTTCCCACAATGATCCACACATACTCAAACAAGATCTTGGACACATCCAATTAAACACAGACATGATGGTTAATGTGGTGAGAAAGATCTTTCATATGGATATCCAAACCCATATATATTCCAATAAAGATCCCCAGCAAAACATAATATATGGATTCTGAAACATCAAGGTTATATTGGGAAATCTTACTCATATTGCCATAGTCAGAGGGTATCGCGTAATATTCCACTCAAATGACAATCCAAAATGGAAGAATCTAATGTCTTTGAAGCGATAATGTGCCTTTGATCAGGCCTTGATGAGATCTTCCTATGAGGAGAATCATATCATGATAGGGAGATTGTCCAATATCCCCACAGCAACCCTCTCTTGTAGCTCTCAAGAGTCGAAGACGTGTCGATCGAACGAATCCACAAAAGGTAGACATTGATAGAACCTAGCCACCAAGGTCTGTCCAAGAAGATTTTTAGATTATAATAATTCTTCTGAAGATAGTTGGTGGTTTAGACACCCATCAAGCAACCCCACATCTTTCGGGTCAAGCACAATTTGGGGAAAAGGTGGGAGCAGATTTGGGTTTGAGAAGGGAATAAACGATGGGGGACGCCTTTGATCGAAGATCCCCCCCATCAACGGGGTAGGGACTGGAAAAGTGGTCTCCATTTTCACCACAATAGAGGAACCAGCTACGGTTTCTCCCAAAATCTGTGCACCCCCAATGTCTTTGGTCTGATTCATCAAGAAAATTATTTACTAGATAATCATTATATTGGTGTTTCTTAAGCATTTTAAGTAACTAAATCATCTCTAAAGTTAATGATAAAATTATTATGATAAAATTAGCCTATTTGTATTTCAAAAATAAAATTTATAATCTAATTTATAATTTTTTGTTCATATATCAATGTTTCATAAATGTTAATGGTAATAAAAGTTCTCTTTTGGTCTTTTTCCTTAACATTTTATATAGAGAACTTTCATTAAATAATATCCCAATAACCCATAACATTAAGTAAAAGAGGGTATATGGTATAATTATTGGTATAAAATGGATTTTGGGAAAGATTAAAATTCATTTTGGTCATTAATATTAAGTTTTAGTCCCTTATTAAGCTTGATTTTACCTTAACCTCCGTAATTAATTTTAATCACTTCCACTAATTTTTTTTGTCAAAAAATTAAGTTGATCATATTAGAAAAAAAATCATAATTATTATAACTATGTATGTTATATTTTCAAAATTAAAATTATAGAAGTGGGAAAATTAATATCAATTATAATCCCACATACGGGGCGAAATAACTGGTTTTAAAGTAGAAAAATGTCCAAATGCTTGTTAAGTTTTTATTTTAAATTTCAAAGTTCAATTGATTGTAATGAAATTAATTGTAATAATTTAATTATAATTGATCTAATTTGACACTAAATCAAATTTAAAATATAATTTATCACTAATAATTATTTAAATAAAAATGCTATTTTTAACTAAATTTCAATAATTTTTACTATTCATCAAAAAAATGAAGTTTCTCATAAAAATCCAAAACATTTATCCAAAGATAATTTCAACCTTATAAATTAAAAAATTATTTTTATTTTAATAAATAAAATTTATAAAAGTGTAAAATTTTAGTTTTAAAATAGGTGTGTTGTTAAAAGGTGGAAAAACTCAGTCATGCGTGTAAGGCATCCTAATTCAGTGTTGTGTGTAGTGAAATTTTAACTTTGTATATATACTTTTAACAAAAAATTATATTTATTTTAAAATTAAAATATTGTATTTTATTGGGGTGTTACCTTAAATGGTGTTCAACCAAAACGGATCATAAGGTAAGGGATTTCATCTCAATTTACATTACATTGTGACTTATTTGTTATTATCAACCAATTCCCATTAATGTGGTGTATATACTTCCCATTTTATATTTAATATCATGATTAACTAATATTTCATGGTACTATATATTTTAATTTTAATTATCTCATCCAATGGGGTTTGAATAGAAAATTACCAAGTTGTGAATTTTTTATTTGCAATATCACTTTCTTTTGGGATTGTTAGAATTATCTTGAAACAATCACTTAATTTTGACCATTTTTAATTGGAAATTACATTAATTTTAGATATTTGTACTATTATTTGATTGGTATAATTATTTCCTAAACTATATACCATTTTTACATAAAATGTGTGCTTGATATTTATTTGATTAACTGAAGAAATATTGGTAAACTAGTATCTTTTACTCAATAAGGATATTTGATAAGTCACATTGTTCTTCAATATATTAGAATATTCAGTATGTGAGGAATGATTTTGATTGGTATGACATGGGTGGGTCATGTATATAGATATCCCCTCGATGCATCAGTAGTATCATGAGATGAATCATTTGGCTTATCATTTAGGTTTTTAACCAATATGTTATAAATCATCTTACGAAAGGTCTTGACGGTAAAGGTAAATTGTACAAAATAAGCACAACATCTAATAATTAAGCATTTACTTTATTCAAATTAATTTACTATTATTTTCCAAGATATATATTCTTTGACAATATTTATGGATACTTTTTTATTCTCGGCTAACTTTTTAAATGGAGTGTGTTTCAGTTATTTACCCAGCCATATTGATTATTCATTATTAATTCATGATAAATTCTGTAGAACATAACCTTTACTGTTCATTTTATCTCACCCTTACTTTGTTTCCTTCCCCTAGGATATGAAGAATAAATCTTTAAATGTGAAATTCAAGGATTTTGTTCATTTCATTTTATTATGTATCCGGTTTTATTTTATACATCCAAATATAATATGGGTATTATATATGTTATCTGGTTTACCAAAACTACTAAAATGGTTAGTCCTTCAGGAATTTATTTCTTATAATCATGCTAATGTAATATTGTAAGGCACCAGCACTAGGATTATAGGGTCAGGTAATTACATTTGGTATCATAGTAAGTATAGTATAAACTATATAAACAATATTTATAGAAACGTGGATTAGAGAACATAACCCTATGATAGACTTTGAGGAAAAGTATTTAATAATTCCCCAATTAACCCATTTTATGATTATGAGATTAGATACCCATATTTTTTTTTATTTAAGTCAATTATTTCACATGTTTGGGGATTATACATTATGTTTCATAATGATATTATCTAATCTATTTCATGGTTTCATTTATAAATAGTTCCTAGAAGAAATAATGTGAACCTCATCGATTCACATGATCTAAAGAGTAATAAGAATGATATATTTTATAGCCTTAAGCTAATATTTTGATGTCAAATCATTTCCAATACATTATCATCATATGATTTCATAGCATCTTGTGCTATCAAGATAGTTGAAAAATTATTTGTCTCATATGTCTCCAATTAGAATCAAGATAAAAAGTAGAAAACACGGAAAAATATGGATAATGGGGTAAAGGGACCCATATGTGATAATTGTGGAAAGATATAAACTGGAACTTTCTTAAAAAGAATTTGAGTTTTCTAAAAATGTGTAGAGAAATCCCACCATTCCTGTGATTTATTGGGTAAGAAAAACATTAAAAATGTGTAATTCCTTTACTGCATGGAGACACGACATTATTTGAATCAATTCTCAAGCATCAAAGGAATATACCCAAAAATATGCCAACAGATCATGGTCAGGATTATTCTACTACCACAGACAAGGATTAATGATTAATATTCTGGTGTATTAATTAAATAAATATTCCATTTGAGTATTATATTAGTGAAGAATTAGTTATAATAATTATGAAATATGTCTTTATTGTACTTCAGTACTATTTCATTAAGGATTTGAGAAAATATGTTGAATTGTACCAATAAAGTGACTCAGTTTCAAGTTTAACTATTTTTAAAAAACATGGTTAATGTAAAGATAACCCTAAATATGTTATTGATAATGAGATAATGATATTTTAATAATGAGATGATTTATTTGGATAATGTAAATTGGATAGTACTAACTACTTTGGAACTGATTAATGATTTTTTTGAAAAAGTGGTTTACACTATCATTGATAGAGTTTACAACATTTTTGGATTTAAGGATTATATCCCATAATCTATGCTATATTTAAGGAATAATTAAAGCATAAATTTTTTCAATAAAGTTTTATGGTAATTCATTTTTTCAATAAAATACATAATGAAGCTATTCAAATATTTGGTATGTAAAAATAAAGAGCTTCTTTATTTTGTCAAAATATTAATGATAAGTTCATTTTGTAAATTAGGTGACCTTATTTATAAAGTATTGGATGATATTATTTTGAAAAATTTAACCATTTATTAAATGGTTTATTCTGTTCTTTGGATGAGGTTCAAGAGATTAGTGTACTACTTTACTATATAATACAACCTATGCTAAGAGATGAAGTATAAATAGTCTAAGGAAAAACCAAAGGATAATATTGTGATTATGAAATAGAAACACACCATGTAATTATATTTCCTTTTATTATTATAGGTTGAAATAATTTCATGACTCTCGGAAAAGGGTCTTGATTAAAAGATATCATATTATCATCATTTTTTAAGATATCAAGGACCATTTTCCAGACCTCTAGTTTATGGATTTGTGGTCAACAACTTTCTCAGGAACATGTTCTCTATCACCCTTCATTAGAACATGATCGTTAGATTTTTATTCTATTTATAGGTATTCACTAATTTTCTGTTATTATAAATCCTATTTTTGTGGTGAACTTCACATTTCTTCTTCCATCTTATTAATAAGTTGTGTTATTAACCCTATTTATGATGTGGGTTTTTCAACAATGGAATTTTCAAATATAAAACCCTAGATTACTAATATCTAATTTATATTGTGAGGATGAAATTTATTTAAAGTGGGTAGAATGTAACACCCCAATAATTTACAGTATTTTCATTTAATAATAAATTTAATTTTGATTCTAGCTTTCTGTATACACAACACTAAAGTTGTCTTGTGTTATACATAATACTCAGTTCCTTTGATAACGTATAATACATGAAATACCAAGATTAGGAGTGTATATAACATCCTGATATTATATGATGTATTTATTTTTATATTATATATCTAATAAAATGTTTTTGAAATTCATCAAATAGTTTTTATATACATATGATGAGAACAAATCCAGTTTTGCGCATAAAATAATATATTTTCTTAAAGGATTTTTTTTCCTTTTAGTGGCATGCCAATTTTAAAACTAAATTTTGATCCTCTATTAAAATTTATTTTTCAAAATAAATTTCATTTCTAAATTTAAAATTTAAGAATTATAATAGGGTGGATATTTGATATTTTTCTGATAAGTTTCATTTTTTTAATGAATAGTGAAAATAGTGAATTTTTGTTGAAAACTACCTTTTAGTTTGAATAATTATTAATGTTAATAGATTTTTAAAAATCGTTTTAAAGTTAAAATAGATCAATAATACATATATTTATCCAATTTATGTCATTAGAATCATATTTATATTGAATTTATATATAAAACTTTAATGAACGTTTGAACATTTTCACTTTAAAAAGTTGGTTTCTCTCTACGTATGCGGGATTCGGTTGAAATTTAATTTTGAAACTTCTATGAATTGAATTAAGAAAAATAGATATACATATTTTGAATCATTATGCTTTTTATATTTTAATTATATTAACTTAGTATTTTACCCAAAATATTAGTGACACTAATTAAAATAAATTACAGCAATTGAGGTAAAAATTAGTTTACCTTCTGGTTAAACATTAATATTAAAGGAAACAATGACATAAACACTTGTCAAAAATACATTAGTTGTATATATTTCTACCATATCCCCTATTATTTCTAATTTTATGAGTTATTGGGTTATTATTCCATGAAGGTGATCTATGTAATAAGTAAAGTAATGAAAAAGGAAAAAAAATGGAACATTCCTTTCCTTTAACACTTATAAAGCCTTGAGATATAGAAAAAATAACATATTTTCATTTATACAAATATTTTTCAAATATAAATGATTTATTTTTATTTTAAAAAAATTATTAATTTTTAGATATTTATTATTTACTTAAAATTATTAATAAACGCCACTGTAGTGATTATTTAGTTAATAATCAATTTAAATAAATGATAATAAAAATATTAAAAATGAGGTAAATTGAATGAATTATTATGTTCCCATATTTTTTTAGATTAATATGTCATGTAAAATAGTTGTGCATTTAATATATTTTAATTCCATTAATTTATTGACTTTTTTAAGTTTAAATTAATTAAATAATTCTAAATTGATATAAATGTTATCTGATAAGAAATTAAATTTTACTAAAAGATATAAAATTATTAAAATAATATATTCTAAAAATTCATTTTTAAATTTTGATAGATATAAAATATTTTCCATTAATGGACCAATTATTATATTATAATTACTATATTGACTATTAAATAGTAAAAACTCTTTTAACACGGTTATGGTTTAAGTAGTGTTTTTGCAGGTTACTTACACTTGTGTTAAAATTAATTCCCCCAAAAAATAGAATTTTTATTTTTTAAATTCATTACCATATTTATAATTTATTTTTTTAATATTTTCTAATAAATCTTACTTTAATTTATTATTAATGGAAAAATTAATTAGGTTAAAAAAATAGTTACCTTAACAAAAACCAAAATGGTTAAAGTTGGGAAACATAGATGTTAAGGAACAACATTATAAAAATGCACTTATTTTTTTGTGGTGGATGTTTTTTATAGACCATGAATTCACGTTACTCCATTATTTTTTAATTTTGGAGGTACATGAGATAAGATAGGCCCCTCAATATTATTTACCTTTTTATATTTATTAGAATTTGACTCCACCACCATAACAAAAAGTCACATACCCCTCCCTATTATTCACACCTCTAAAGGCCTTTTTATTGTCCAAAACCATCCCAAATAATCTCCCAAAATACCCCTTAAAATTCTATAACTATCACATTGTAATTAAGAAAATTTTTGAACGATTTTGGTATAACAAAAAATGAGATGCTCGAATAAGCGCTAACGTTCTTCAATGATAACTTTTGTTTCAATTCCTTCTCCACCCCTTCAATTAATTATATATAAAGATTAAATAATAACCTCAGTATCTTAAATATACTGATTATTTTTTTTATTAATGGTAATACCTACACCTACACACAATTTCATCAAATGGGATATGAAATCACCATTCGTGTGTGTGGCAGACTATTGCCTCATGAGCCGATGTCTTTCGTTCTTCCATTGCCACAATTCAAGGTTGGGAATTGTGATCGTTTTATTTTATATATATTATATGTATGAAACTTATGATTTATTTATGATTATATAAATATATTATGAAACATACCTTAATGATTTAAATATTGTGGTAATAAGATAACATTTTGGACGTGTGGACTATCGCCTCCTCAAAGTGATGTGATTCATTCACGCAATACATGGAATGTATTAAGGATAGTTTAAATAAAAATATGTGATAAATATAACATAATTATGATAATTAAAAGATAATATACATGTATATATATATTTTTCAATTACTTTTTAAACATTATAAGTAAATGGAAGCATCTTTCATGCGTACGTACGGACTATCGTCTCCATGAACAGTACATTTCATTTCCAATATCATGATTTTATGGTCTTTTATAAATACATATATACTGAATATATATGATATATAAATCATGGATTACATCTGTTATATGATTAAATCATGATCTACGTAAGAAGAATAAAAATAATAAGTGAAAACATACTTGAAAAATTTGACAATTAACTCTTAAAACGCTCAAAATAATGAAAATTTATTAACAAATGAGTAATAAAATATTATTAGGAGATAACAAATGATATTATAGAAATTATTTTTTTATTTTATATGTTAATAACATGATTAAAACTATTATATAATATTTTAAATAGAGTTCATCTAAAAGGGAGCATAAGGTAAGGAATTTCATCTCAATTTACATTCCATTTAGACATGTTTATTATTATATACCAATTTACAATAATGTGGTATATATACTTCCCCTGTGTCATTTAATATCCTTATTCAATCATAATTCATGGTATTCTATGTTTCAATTTTAATTATCTCATCCAATGGGGCCTGAATTGAAAACTACCAAGGGGAAAATGTTTTCATTTTAATCTCAATTTATTTTGTGATCAGTAACATTCTCTTGAAACAATCACTTACTTATGACCATTTATTAATTTAAATCTCATTAATTTAAGATAAAAAAATCTAATGTTATGGGTATAATTATTTTATAAACTGTATACAATTTTTACATATGGTGTGTGATTGATAGTTATTTGATTAAATATGAAAATGTTAGTAAATCGATATCTTTTACTCACTATGGATATTTGATAAGGCACATTGTATATAAAATAAATATATTATTTAATATATGAGGAATGCTTTGAAATGTACAGAGCGGGTGGGAAATATTTATAGATATCCTCTCAATGCATCAGTAGTATCATGAGACAAATCATTCATCCAGTTAGATGGTTTTTTACCCAATATGTTATAAAAATTCTTGTGAAAGGTATTGACAATAAAGGTAACATGTACCTAAGAGAAATGGAATCTAATAATTAATATTTTCATTCATTAATATTGATTTATTATTATAATCCATGTGATTTTTTTCTTTCGTGTTATCTATAGATGCATTTTAATTATCAATTTATTGATTAAATGAAATATTTTTTTTACATTTCCATATTGATTGTTCATTATTGATTCATGATATATTCCTATATACATAACCCTTACTGAGAATTTTATCTCACCTATATTTTCCTTCATTTCCCAAGGATATAAAGAAGAAATATTTTAATGAGATTTCAAGGATGTTGTTAATTTAATTTTACTATGTATCATGTTTTATTATCTTCTTCTCAATATAATATGGTTATCATGTTTTTAATATGGTTTACCAAAACTACAAAACTGATTGGTTCCTCAAGATTTAATTCCATTAAATCATGCCAATTTAATAAACTTAGGCACTGGATCTAGGCTTCAGGGTTGGGATGTTATAGTTGAACTCAAAAGATGTTTAGTAGAAACCATGAAAACTAGATTTAGAAAAATACGGATTAGAGAACCTTACACTATGATATACTTTGAGAAATATTATAGAAGAAAATTCCAAAGTAACCTTATTTATGATTATGTCATTTAATAAACATAATATATTTAATGCATGTTAAGTATTTTACTATTTTTTGGATTTTACATTATGTTTCATAATGATATGATCTAATATAGTGTATGTAATAATTTATAAATGGTTCCTAGAAAAAGGAATCTGAACTTCATTAGTGTATGTGATCCAAATAGTAATAAAGGTCATATCTTTTATTATCATAAGCCAATACATCAAAGGGAAATAGTCTCCAATGTATTCTAATCTTATGAGGACATAATATCATGTGCTAACGAGATAGGTAAAGAATTATCCATTTCTTATAGATTCAAAGGGAAGCAACATAATAAGATGAAATCAGAGAAAAATAAGTAAAAGGGAAGAAGAGAAAGAAGTATTTTCCAACATGTTATAATTCTAGAAAGAAACCCTTAGTACTTGGTTAAAAGAAATGGTAGTTTTCCAAAATTATGGAGAGAAAGGCCCCTATTATTTGGATTTCAAAGGTAATAAAAAGTTTTCTAATGTACCATACTCTGACTATAAGGATATTGGACACTATGCAAATCAATATCTCAAGCATCAAATTAATATACCCCAAAAGAGGATAATCAATCATAGTCAAGATTATGCCTCTTCCACAAATGAAGAGGAAGGATTGATATTCCTTTTTTTATTCAAGATATAAGTCATTTGAGTATTATATAAGTGATATACTGGTTATAAGAATTATGAAATATTTAAGGATTGTACTAGGGTACTATTTCATTGAGAATTTAAGATCATATTTTGAATGGTTCCAAGAAACGTTACTCGGTGGAAATTTGAACTATTTGGAAAACACATGGTTGAGGGAAATATGACCCATAATATGTTCATAATAATGAGATAATGATGTTGGAACAAATGTATTATTGATTTAGATTAAGTAAATTCGATATTATTGACTACTTTGGAACCGCTTAATGATTTTCTTACAAATTGGTTTACAATATTATTGATGGGGTTTAAAACATTTTTGGATTTATGTAGTATATCAAATAATCTATGCTTTATTTAATCAATAAATAATTATTCACGTTATCAATAATTTTTATTGTAATTTAATGTTTCAATAAAATATATAATGAAGTTATTGACATGTCTGATATATGAAAATTAAGAGATGCTTCATGTTGTTAAAAGATTAATGATAAGTTTATTCTGGAAATTTAGTGACATTATTTAAAAAGGGATGGGTAATATTATTTTGGAACATTTTAACATTTAATAAATTGTTTATGTTGATCTTTGTATGAGGTTCTAGATATTAGTGTACTACTTTACCATGTGATACAACCTATTCTAAGAGATGATGTAGAAATAGTTCAAGGCACAACTGAAGGATAATATTATGCTTATGAAATAGAAACATATAAATTAATAATATTTCATTGAATCCTTATAGAGTGAAATATTTCATAAAATCTAGTAAATTTTTCGTGAAACAAAAATAATTTCCTACTGTCATCATTTTTGATGATATCAATGACATTTTTCATATCTCAAGTTTATAGATTTGTGGTCAACAAATTTTTTATAAACATGTTCTCTATAACACTCCATCATAACATGATTGTTAGATTTATATCCCATGCCCATATTTTCACTAATTTTATCCTATTTGAAAGCTCAGTTTTGTGGTGAACTTTGCGTCTCCTTTTTCATCTAATTAATAAGATGTCCAATTAACCCTATTTACGATGAGGGTTTTTTGAAAGTGAGTTTTTAAAATATCAAACTCTATATTACAGAGATCAATTTTGAATTTTGATGACAAATTTTATTTAAGGTGGGGATAATGTAAAACCCCAATACATTATAATAATTTATTTTTAAAATAAATTTAATTTTCTTTCTAGATTTCTTTATATGCAACTCAAAATTTGGCTTCTGTCACACACAATATTGAGTTCCTTTGATACTATATAAGAAACACAAGGCCATGATTATAAATGTATACAAACTACTGATATTTTATGAAATTTTTTTTTTTTATTACATATTCAATAAAAAAAATTACAATAATCCAAGATATTTGATATATATATGATGAGAAAAAATACTATTTTATCTATAAAAAGACGTATTTTTATAAACAAGTTTTATCGCCTTTTAATGGCACACCAACTTTAAAACTAAACATTGAACCTTTTATAAATTTTATTTTTCAAAATTAAATCCATTTATGAATAAGGACTATTAGAATTATCTTTGGGTGGGTTTTTTTCATTTTTCTGACAAGTTTTATTTTATGATGAATAGTGAAAATACTGATTTTTATTTGAAAACTACCTTTTAATTTAAATAATTAATAATGATAAATTATTTTTAAACATTATTTTAAATTTAAAATATATCAATTATATATATATTAAAATAATTTAGGTTATTAGAATCATTTTTATGTTGAATTTAGATATAAAAAAGTACTGAAATTTTGAATATTTTTACTTTAAAACACCCTCTCATACCACGTCCATAATATTAGCTTTAAATTTAATTTTTACACTTCTCTGAATTATATTTGGAAATAATTATATACATAGTTGGAACCATTATAATATTTATATTCTACTAATATTAATATAGTTTTTTACCAAAAATATTAGTGAATGTAAATAAAATTAATTACAGCGATTAAGGTGATGATTAGTTTACTTAGTCGTTAAACATTAATATTAAAGGTAAAATAACCAAGAAACATTTAAAAAAGAAATTGGATGACCATATTTAAACAATATCTCCTCTTGGTTCTAATTTTATGAGTTATTGGGATACTATTCCATTAAGGTGACCTGTATAATAAGTCAAGTAAGGGAAAAAGGCAATAAGGAACCTTCCTTACCTTAAAAATTTATAAATCCTTGAGATATGGAAAAATCCTCATATTTTTATTCATACATATCCTTTAAAAATGTAAATGAGTTTTTTTTATAATAATAATTTTTCAATTATTTTTAGATATTGATTAGTTACTTAAAATTCTTAAGAAACGTCCAAACAAGGATTATTTTGTTAATAATTAAATTAAATAAATGATACTGAAAATAGTAAAAGTGTTGAAAATTGAAATAATTATCATTTTAACTTATTTTTTGTATAATAATATATCATGTTAAAAATATTGTAACTCAATATATTTTAATTCCATAATTTTATATATATTTTTAACTTTAAATTAATTAAATAATGTCAAAACTGATATTAATGTTATTTTATAATAAAAGACGTTTTATTAAAAGATATAAAATTACTCAAAATCCTATATTCTTCAAATTTATTTCTAAATATTAATAAATTTAAAATAAATACCATTAATAGATCAATTATTATATTATAATTATAATATTGATCATTAAATTGTAAAAACTCTCCTAGCATGGTTATCATTTAACTAGTGTTTTTGCATGTTACTAGTGATTTTCTAAAAATTGATTTCCAACACACATGGGGTTTTTATTTTTTAAATTAGATATTATATTTACAATTAATTGGGTCTTCATTTTTTAGTAAATTTCACGTTAATTTATTATTAATGGATAAATTAGTTTGGTTAGAAAAATAGTTACTGTAATAAAAAACCAAAATTATACAAGTGGGGTAATTTAGAAGTTAAGGAACAAAATTATATAAAATCACTTATTTTTTTCTATTGTATGTTTTTATTGACCATAATTTATCTATAATCCATTATTTTTCAATTATGATGGCACATAAGGTAAGGGAGACCTCTCAATAGTGTTTAAATTTTTAAATTTATAAGAATGGAACTCCTCCACTATAAAGAGGCACTCACCCATCCTTTTAATCATGCCTATAAAGAATGTTTTTCATCCAAAACAGGCCAAAATAAGATTAAAAAATACCTACCCTCACTATATAACCCTCTTTTTAGGTAGAAATAAAACCAAGGAAGGATTTTGGTATAAACTAAAAGGAGTTACTTGAATACACTACTGGAAACCAACGCTATACCAACACAATGTTCCCAACGGTTTAAAAAAACTATTGGGAATAGTCTAAAATACCAATGGTTTTAATAAACCATTGGTATAAGTTATAAATTTTTATTTTTCCCAACGGTTTAATAAACCGATGAGATATTGTTTTACAAAATCCCCAAAAAAACATCGGGGCTGACCTTCACCACCCATTTCGACCCTCCAACCCTCTATAAACTGTCTCGAGAAGTTTTCCCTAAATGAGAGCTCGACACACAGGCCTCTAGAACCCATCTTCGAGCCTCCAGAATCCATCAGATTTTTTCATAAACAACATCTCGACGCCCCATCTCTAAGATTTCTGCCGAAAGCTCGACGCGAACCCTACTTCCCAACCGGATCTCAACACGAACCCTACTTCCCAGTACAACAGGTTTGGTTTCCGATCGATTTTATCGTCCACTATAAATCAGTATGGTTGTCTCCATTTAATTTAGATTTTTTCTTTCTATTTCGCTGAAATTTAGTTTTTATTATGATACCCCACAAGGAATATATCATTTTAGGATATGGTTCGAACCCTACTTCCCAACCTGTTGTTGAAGGTGCTAACTCTACATTAAAACTACCCATCTATCTTTGATTCAAGTAATTTTTGTTCTACCACTTTAAATTGTTTCTTATGCCTTCATTTATTTTTGATTTTTTGGTTCTATTTCACTGCAATGTACTTTGTATTAAGATACCATTTTTGGTGATATTTCAAGAACCAATTTGGTATTAAAATGTTGAAATATTTGAGGAATTACGGTGATTAGAGGTGTTTATATATTATAGGGAATATTAAATTAAGGCCATGTGTTTAAGAGGCATGAAATATGATTTAAAGATAAAAGAATATGATATAACATAAACACCATACATATGTTTTGTAATCAAACATAGGTTTAAAAAATACAATAAAGTCTTCAATGAATCAGTACATGTTAATAGAGATTCTTCTCGATTTATTTCAATGAACGGTTTATACTATTATGTAAAATCTAAGCTGAAAACATATACTTCATCATGTATAAGAAGTCCTATAATCATTATTCCATCCATTCAAATTTATCTACCTTCTATATGTGAATAGTACTGGATACTTCTTGGCAAGAAAGTCCTGAATGGACCTCATGTATTAGTCATAAATCCCAAGGAAACATTTTGTTTCAGACACATTCCCTAATCCGTACAAATACATAACTGTATCTTCCTTAGATGTACTGAGATTATAGGTTGGAAATCCATGTTCCCATGAAATCAGACCTCATGCATCTAAAATAGTCACTTTAAACACTTTGAGAAAAGGTGATTTTCTCAATTTATATTGAATATGTTATAAATTTTTCTAGATTATCATTCCAACATCATAGAATATATAAATATTTCATAAAAAATAGAACAATTAGTGATTCCATGTAGGAGTGGAAGATTAAGTGTTTAATGGATCATGGATAACCACTGAGTGTGATGGATACATTTTACATCATCCGACTAATTCTCTATATCATGATAGTAACAACATGATTTTTGAAACAGAACACATGGTGGAATATCTCATATTGGCTATGGACATTCATACATTTGTAGATGAATTTCAGTAACTTAGCAAGAAGCCTGAAGACTATAATTCATCATCGCTTATACTTGTCGGATCATCTCTCTACATGACATGACAACTTTGTCCTTATAGCTCATAAGACTCTATCTACAGAAAATATAGCTAGGATGATTCTTTGATGATAGACTATAAATATCTCAAATCTTTTCATAGAGAAATTGATAACCCAATAACTGGACAGGGTGGACCCTTCCAACCCACCCAAAGTGGTCCACAATCATTTCCATAAAGGACAACCTTGCTTGAACACACATGCTCAAAAAATTGAATAGGTGGTTTTCATGGAAGGGGGTTAGGATCCAATGACCAATCAAGTTTAAATAAGATGTGATGAAATCCTAGAAATGATAGATGACATGAAAATGAGAATATTTAAGGTACCTACCATGAATAGTGAGTAACCACCTACTGGAGAATAAATCTAGGGTGCTCTATCGGCATATGATTACACAACTGAAGAAAAAAGCTATCCAACATATGTGGGGGTACTTATAATACCTCTACATTACTTCGGTATTCATTGGATGATGTATGATTTTTTTGTTCCACTTTTTTCATTAGTATCTCAAAAAGAGGAACATGCTAAGAGGGACACCATACTAGTATATCAATCGCCAAAGAATCTTGAAGCTGAGATTTTTCTACAACCCAAAATATCAAAGAGTGGTGTAAGGATGACCCCTACTATAGTGTGTTTTCTATGTTTGTAGTGCATTTTTATTTTATTGCAGGTTGCAGTGTCCTCGAAACACACAGAATGAGTGTGTTTTTGTGAGATTGTATGTTGCAGGGTTTGGTAAACAAACAAAACGAGTGTGTTTTTATGTGTTTGCAGTGTGTTTGTAGTGTGTTTTGGTGTGATTGCAGGTTGCACTGTCCCGATAACACACAAAATGAGTGTCTTTTTTGATTGCATGGTGGTTTTGTGTTTTTTTTGTAATTGTAGTTTGTTTTATGTTCGTGAAAAACATAGGATAAAGTCTGTAGTTTTTTTGTGATTGCATTGTGTTTTCTGTCCATAAAAAATACAGGTTGTAGTATGCATTTTTTGTGATTGCAGTCTACATTTTTTGCGATTGCAGTATGAATTTTTGATTACAGCCTCTGTTTTACTTTAGTTTGTTTTCTATCCCTGAAAAACATAGGATAAAGTCTGTAGTTTTTTTTGTTATTGTATTGTGTTTTCTGTTCGTGAAAAATACATGTTGCAGTCTGCATTTTTGTGATTCCATTCTAATTTTTTTTTTCAATTGCAGTATGCATTTTTTACTGCAGGTTGCAGTTTTTTTTTGTGATGGAGGGTATATTCCAACGGTTTTAAACCGTTGGTATAACCCTATTTATTATTTCTAGCCTACTTTATACCAACGGTTCATCTGAACCGTTGGTAAAACATAATTCCCATTTATGCCTACGGTTCATGAGAACCGTAGGCACATTGAAATATGATGAGGATTTTCCCAACGGTTCATAGTGAACCGTTGGTATAAAGCTTTCCCTATGCCCCGCATACCAACGGTTCTTGAAACCGTTGGGATAAAATTTCCCAACGGTTGTACGCCTTTTCCCAACGGTTGTAAACCGTTGGGAAAACATGCATTTCCAATAGTGATAGGAGGTAATGTTCTTCAACGATCACGTTTATTTCATTTCTTTATACACCCCTTCAATTTTTTGTATATATTTATTATATAATAAAAATAGTATCATAAATATAGTGAAATTTTTTATATTAAGGGTACAACTTACACTTACACACACTTCTATCAAATATGATATGCAGTCATCATTTGTGTGTACGGTGGACTACTCTCTCACGAACCGATGTCATAAATTCTACCATTTCCACATTTATAGTTTGGTAATAATTTTGTATTTTTTATTTATATATGATATATGTGACACCCCAAGCTTACATGGTATGTTTTCCTTTGAATAATGTAATAGCTTTCATTGTACGCAACCTCGAGATTCTAACACACCGCGACCAATCAAACTAGCTATTATGAATAGTAATAACCACCTTTTGAAATTGTATAAATTTTATCATTAAAAAATGGACTTCATTTTTGGATTCGGAATATCAAAATTACCTTAGGGTGAATTTTTGGTATTTTGCTAAAAACATTCAATTTTTTATGAATAGTGAAAAAACACTACATTATTGGTTAAAACTGAATTTTTATTTAAATAATTTGTTATTTTATTTTAATTTATTTTATGTCAAAATAGATACATAATACATATATATATTCATCATAATTTATTGGAGTCATTTTATAATAAGTTTAGATATATAAAAGTTTATTGAACGTTTTACCGTCTTTTACGCACCTCCTATAAGCATTTGCAAATTTTTATAAAACATAATTTTAGCACTTCTGTGAGTTGAATTTAAAAACTCTAAGAGACATGGTTGATATCCGTAAGAAAAATTTGGTTCAATAAGATGAAAATAATCTTTGGTGAATAGTAACCTTTTGCTTTTATTTACCACGGTTGAAAGTAAATATGGTAATTAAGGGTAAAATGATATTATTATTACCCTAAAACATGTCCTAATTCTATTGGATAAGTTTAATTAGACCAAAAACAAATTTAGGAATAAAATATGATCCTTTAGGTCCACTTGGATTAGATTTGAACATTTATTATTATTTTATTTAAAGAATAGTGAAAAGATTTAAATTCAATGTTTAATAACTAAACCAATTTTAATATGGGGTTATACATAATATAAATTCAACTACAAATATTAACTAGAAATATAAAAATATTTACTACATAATTATATTTTATTTATAATTTTTATACATTAAATAATTTAATTTATTTATGACACAATGATGACATAGTAATTACCTTAATAATGAAATATTAAAATTATTGATATTATAAATATCCAAATAAATTTAATTTGATACTTTTTATGAATTAAAATAATTTTATGGGTTACTATGAAATTTTAGTATTGAATATATGAATTTATTTCTAAGTAATAAAGTTGTTAGGACTTTATCAAAAATTATTTATTAAATAATGTCAAAATTGACATAATTGAGTTTTTAAAACAAATACTATATTATTGGTTGATATAATATTCCTAAAAATATATGTTCCATCCAAGAGGCCTTAATAATATTATATATTTCATTAATGAACCTATTTGGGCTCTCTTTGAAGTTTATAGTATGTTTATTAACCATATAATATAAAAATACAAAGAGACATGGTAGATGTCAAACTATTTAACTTAGAGTTAAATCTAAACAATAAGGTTAATATGATGGCCTACACCAATATAAAACCTATTGGTTGAGAGTTTTTCGACCCATACCCACCTTACCCTTTATATAATTCATTTTTTAGCCATTATAAATCTAAAATTATTTTATTATAAAATAATATTTCAAGCTTTTCCTAAAGTGACCCTCACCTCTCTTATAAAAAGGGCACTTCCTCTTATCTAAAATTCACACCTTGAAAGCCATTTGTATCTACAAATACCTACCCAAATATCCTCTAAACAATCCTAAATTCATTCTAGAGTCCTTACTTTAGTCATAAATCCAACTTAAGGATCCCTTCTATTCAAATAAAAAGGAAGAACATAAAGAAGAGGTAAATATTTCATCACCTCTTTCTAGTCATTTTCTTCTTCCACTTCCTCTTTCTTTATTGTTTCCATTATAAAATAATAACTCCAATATCTTCTATATACTTTTATGTTATTATAAAAATGTTACAACCATATTCATTATTTTATCCATCCTATAAATGAAAAATTCACTATATGTGCGTACGTACGGATTACCGTCTCCACGTCGTGGTGTAGTTTGTTATTCAAACACTTCATCGTTTGGATGGGTATAATAATGAGTATAAATGATCTAAATAATAAATATAACATGATAATTATTCTTTATATAATATATAACATCCAATTATATATGATTTTAATATCAAAAAAATGTTATTGTCGCTCGTGCGTATGTACGGATTATCGTCTCCACGAACGTGATGAGATTCATTCCCCATCGTATCCATTCAATACTAATTTTTATTTGATTATTAAAAAATAATGTTTAAAGGATTAATATCATTATTAATATAAATAAGATACATCCTACCATAACAAACATTACTTAAGTAACAAAGAAAATAAAGGAAAACAAATCAATTAACCCATGAAACGATGGTACTACTGAAATATCATTAACAAAGAAATATTCGAAGATCATAAATGATATCATATTAATGTATATAGTACTTGTATAATTTAATAAAAATTATTTATCTATTATACAAAAGGTTAAGGTACCCTCGACCAAGGAAAAGTACAAGGTAAGGGTTAATTTCACAATGTCTTTATTATCCGAGGTTGTTTTTATGTAAGTATCTACTAGGACCTCTTTATCATCCACATTCGTGTTTTATTAAAAATTTAATTCAAGAAATTTTTACTATTTAATATACTATGGGTTAAAGTAATTTATACCCTTATTTTATCATATATTTTTTGAAAGGAATCTTTATATCATTTTCCAAACAAGGTACTTTATGACCTTTTCGAAAAAATTATTATAAGAATGTTTTTTTAACTTATACGGAGGGTGCGGCTATTTTGCGCCGTTATAACATTCTCAAATATTCCCTTTCAAGCTTATAATAATAATTTCAAAATAAATGTTTTCTTTTATAATTATATTACTTTTAAATTTTTTCAAAATAAAAAGATATATTTCTCTAAAAAAATTGATTTCATCAATGTCAACATCCTTTGATGGATTTTAAGATTATTTAAAGTTTATTTATTATGATACAAAACATACATATTGTATTGAAGGTAATGTGATGTGTTTGACTATGGATGTGTTATTCTTACACCATTCATGGTTTATGGATAAATTATTGATATTTTGTATGGTAGTTTTAATTTGAATGTTTATGTTATGCTTAAACATTTTCATATGAGTAATTCATTGGACATAGTAAGTGATGGGTGGAGCCCGCTATAGCCCCTCGATGCATAGGTAGGTCTCATGAGACAAACTAGTGTCTTGGAACAAGGCCTTGATAAAATCTTATCTGTAGTATTGGCACAAAACCTTTACTATGTGGTTATGAAGTCTGGCATTATGCATTCCATCATTATGAAAGTGGATATTGATATTTCATGTGATTATTAGACTAGTAGAATATCAATGTGAATAAGAAAATGGAATTATTTGATTTTATCTTTACCATATTATGCTGAAGTTCCAGTTTAAAATTATTTTCTTCTAGTCTTATATGGCCTTAAATGTTTATGCTTATATATGAAAGCTTCCGCTATATCGCTAACCTTACAGAGCATCTGAGTTCACCCCTTTCTATGTTTTATTTTTTCCAGGATGCGAAGAAGTATATTATGAATGACCCATAGGGATAGTCTAAGGGATATGAGTGTGGAATATGAAGACTATGTTTTTGTGGTTTTTCTTTTTATAATGTAATGTAAAACTTATGGATGTATCTAGTATTTCCAAGAATACTAAACTAATCGGTCTTTCGAGACTTGATCTTTTCTGATGATGCCAATGTTATGTAATAATGCACCGACTCTGGGTAACTAGGATCAGGGAGTTACAATATATATGATATTTATAATTTTTTTAATTCTTATTTAATTATTTCATAACACATATCATTAAAATTTCTATTTTATGGGAATATGATAACATCGTTTATGGACATGTGGACTACCACCTCCTCAAAGAGACATGATTCATTCATGAAATACATGGAATGTATTAAGGATGGTTTTAATAAAAATATGTGATATATTTAATATAAATATGATAATTTAATGATAATATACTTATATATGTCACTTTATTTCTAAATACAACTAGTAAATGGAAGTAGTGTTCATGCATACGTACTACCAACCATCTCTCTAAATGGTGCATTTCATTTCCTATTTCAAAATTTTATGGTTTATTCCAAATATATATATATATAATATATATGATATCAATATCATCATTTACATACTATATATGATGAAATCATGATCTATATAATAAGAACAAAAAAAGTGAAGACATACTCGAAATACATGATAATTGACACCTAAAACAATTAAAATAATGAAATATTGTTAACAAACCATTGATAAGATATTTTAATAATATCATATATGGTATTATATATATTATTATGGTTCTATAATATGTTAATAACATGATTAAAACTGTTATACTTTATATTATAGGGTGTTCAACCAAAAGGGAGCATAAGTTAAGGGATTGCATATCAATTTACATTCCATTTAGAACTATTTGTTATTATACACCAATTCTCATTAATGTGGTGTATATATATACCCTTTTTAATTTAATATCATAATTAAATCATATTTAATTTTATTTTATGTTTCAATTTCAATAATCTCATCCAAGTGGGTTTGACTTGAGAATTACCAAGTGGTAAGTGTTATCTTTTACAATATCACTATCTTTTGTGACTGTTAACAATATCTTGAAATAGTCACTTCCTTATGACCATTTTCTATTGGAAATCATGTTCATTTTATATATACATACTCTTATGTTATGGGAATAATTATTTCCCAAATTATATACCATTTTTATATATGGTTTGTACTTGATAGTTATTTGATTAACTGGGAAAATGTTGGTAAATATGTATCCTGTACTCAATACATATATATGTTAAGGAACATTGTTCATGAATTAAATTGATAATTCAAGATATGAGGAATGATTTAAAAATGTATGACATTGGTGGGCCCATTTATATATATTCCCTCGATACATCAGTAGTATCATGGGATTGATCATTTAGCCATTTAGATGGGTTTTACCCGATATGTTATAAACAATCTTTTGAAAGCTCTTGATGGTAAAACTACCATATACCTAGGAAACATGGAATCCAATAATTAAGAATATACTTCATTCAGATTAATTTATTTTTATTATCCATGGTATTTTTTTCTTTTTCATTATCTATAGATGCATTTTTTTCACAAATTATTGATTAAAGGCCATGAGTGTTATTTATTTTCATTCCCTTATTTATTGTTCATTGTTGATTCATGATATATTCCGTTATACTTAATCCTTATAGAGAATTTGAGATCACCCTTATTTTTTTCCTTTCCCCAGTATATGAAGAAGAAATAATTGAATGATATTTCAACGATTCATTTCATTTCATTTTTTTATTTAAAATTTTTTATTTTCTATATGCCAATGTAGTATAGGTATCATGTTTGTATTATGGTTTACCAAAACTACTAAACTAATTGGTCCTTTGGTATTTGATTCCTTGTAATCTTACCAATATTTTAAACTAAGGAATTGGCTATGGTCTTCTAAGGTGAGGGTCTTACAAGGCCCACTTGGTACATTAAACATGTTTATTCATAAATGAAAACCCCTCTTGAAACCTCGCCCTTTTAATTTGAAAATCAATTTCTTGATACTTTTATGAGACAATGCCTGATGAAGTGATGTATGTATTATTTGAGTGATTTGGGTTTGTTTTATATAAGGGTGCCGGAGGTGATAATGTGGATTTATTTTGAAATGTATTATATATTATTTTATATATTATTTGTTTTAATCACCTCCACTTTCTATTATTTGGAAGCTTTGGGTGTCTAGGTAAACATAATGCACTAATTCAAGATTTCTCTATGGCTAGTGACCATGAAATGGATCTTTGTTTTCTTATGGGATATGCCCCTTATATATACCAATGAGGGTCATACTACGTCTTAGGGTTGGATAACTATTATCTACCACTGGTATTTTTTTCTACTTTTTATAGCCTTGTCCAATATTATCCCCCTATATCTTCTAGGTTTCTAGGATATGATGTTTTCAAATAATATATATGTTCTATTTTAACAATAGTAAAAATTAAAATGGTTTCAAATGGTAACACTGAAATTTTCCATTTTTTATATTCAAAAAAAAATCTTTGGTTGTTCCAATGACACTTCTTATGGGTGTCTGAATTTTTTGTGAGTGTGTGTGTTTAGGTTCATGGTCATGCACACATATACATGTTCATGATCACATACATATGGGTAAAACTAAATATACACTTAGATATAATTCATAAGATTCCCCAATTTTAATATTGGTTTAAAAAACATATAGTGTACTATTTTCTTTCTTTAAAAAAAAGTGAAAAAAAATATTTTTCTTCATATACCTATTTTCATAATATCATGAACTAGTTATATCTTTAAAGTGGATGAATAGACAAGTGGGTGGTGCCATATTGGAAAATTATACTCATGCCTATTATCTTTGTAGGTTTTCCAATATCTAGATGGATGCACTGGTATAATATCATATTTCTAGTTCGGATATGTAAGGAGGCTTGTGTATGTACATAACTTCATGCATAGGGATTAAGGTTAGGTATTTTCCCTTTTCATTTTATTTATTTTGGTATCCTAATGTATCAAAATCATTGACTCTATACTCATTACTCTGTGTATGGTATCTTTCTAGTGTTTTTGATTATTTGGTTGGTTTCTATTCATTATTCTTATTTATTATATGTCTTTCCTTTACTTTTATGCCTAATTTTGTTATGTTCTTATTTTTAAATTTCTTGTTTATATGAAATAGAAATCCATTGTACGGAAAGGTCATTTTGAACTTCTTAGTATAACTTTAGGTGAAACCAATCCCAATTGTATTCAGTTGATTCTCTTGGACCTTATCACTAGTTTGATAGTATGGGGTGTGCCTCTCTAGTATGTTGTGGGTTGAAATGGGTTATTAATCTAAGGGTTAGCCTAAGTTGGCTTGGGACATAACACATGTTTAACAAACCCAATATGATCACATTCACTTAGTCTTAAATCCACCATCAATATGAAGGTCACAACCCTCATTACTTTCCAATATTTTATTGTTTGTTTTATAATGATAGATAAATGGATTATGGTTTGAAGGGGTTTCCAGTTTGGGGTGGCCTTTTTATTCCACATGATTTACGCTAAGTTGGTATAATATTCCATAAAAATTTACCATTCATGGAAACATTTTCCCTATAACATCCTAGATAAATAAAGAATATTACATTATCATATTTATTAATATTTTTTAATTCAATATTAATTTTACTTTAAAGGGTATGCTATGTCTGATAGTGTACTCAACAAGCAATAACTGGTTTCTTTGAAATCTTACGTTTCACACAACGTTGATATATACTGAAAAATAATATAATATTATTATTATTTTAAATGGTAGTTAATGCATAGTAGATGTATTAGAGGGAAAGAAAAAAAAACTAACTACAATATGATTACAAATGTGTGTTAAATGTTTTCACATTTATCCAATAAAAGTTAGAGGCTTAAAATGTGAATGTATCCAATTTTATGCATAAATACTCTAAATATTCTTTAAAAGGTCGATTTACTAACTTTTTATGGTGAAAAACTTTTAAATATAGTTTTTTTCACTTTTATATGTTCTATTTCACAAAAATTAAATTCTTCTTTATAATTAAGACGAAAAAATTACTTTGGATGAAATTTCGGTATTCTTTTGATAAACTTCATTTTTAATGAATAGTGAAAATACTGCATTTTAATTCAAAATTGTCTTTTAATATAGTTTATTTATGTGGTTAGATTATCTTTTTTATTGATTTTAAAGTGTAATTAGATTATATTTTTACTATTTAATCCAATGTTGTTCATTGGAAGTAATATCACTTTGAAATTGACATAAATAAGTGTCAATCTTTTGATAGTTATTATTTCTTAAAAACACACTTTTTGGTTTTGACAAAGGGAAATTAATTTTAAATTAATTAGTGAGACATATATGTTTTTAATTTGGTAAAATAAAAATATTTTTGAATTTGTAGTATCAAAATTATCCTTGGGTGAATTTTTGGTATTTTTCTGAAAACATTAAATTTTGGATTAATAGTGAAAAACATAACATAGTAGTTAAAAAATGACTTTTTCATTTAAATGAAATTTTACCTATTCTGTGAATTGAATTTCAAAAATACAATATACATGGTTTTCAACATTAAGTAATATATGGTTCAGTAGGATGAAATGTTTTTTTTGGATAGTAACTTTTGATTTTTATTTACCACAAGTAAAGGTAAATAGGGTTATTAAAGGTAAAAGTAATATTATAATATTATAAAATTGCCTTAAAACTTGTCATAAAATTATTTTATTTGTAATGGATGACCAATAAAATAATTGGGTGAGACTTTTGGTCTTTTAAAGCCACTTGGGTAAGATGATGACACTAATAACTTTTTATTTAATGTAAAAATAAAAATATCATAAACATGAATCTTTTTACTAAAACAATTTTTATATGGGGTTATATAATTGATATCTTTGACTATAAATATTTTTTGGAAATATAAAATTATTTCCTACATCATGGTATTTTATTTATATTTTTTAGACATTAAATAAATAAATATAACTATGACACAATGGTGATGCAGTAACTGCTTCATTAATAAAATATTCAAATAAATGATATTATAAATATTAAAATAAATTTATTTTGAACTTTTTTATTCCATCAACTAATTTTATATATTAATATGACTTTTCATATTTTAATTAATAATTGTTTTTTAAAATAATCATGTTGGTTTGGATTTTCTTAAAAAGTCATGATATGAATTGTATAAAAATTGACATAAATGAGTTTTTAAATCAATTAATATTTTATTAAATGATAAAATAGTCCTAAAAATATAATATTCGTCCAAATTACATATATGATGTTATAAATGTCATTAATGATCCATTTTGTGTCTCTTGTAATTTTATGGTAAATATATAAATCATATAGTGTGAATATACAAGAAGACATGGTAAAAGTTAAATAAAAATACAAAAAGGTTAAATAAAAACGATAAGGATAAAAATGTATCCCAAAACTATACAATTATTATTGTATGATTTTATTTATACTTATATTCACTTTATATTAGATTAAAATAACTTTTGGACCTTTGGAAATTGAAAATCAGTTTATGATAATATAATACTTTCAAACTTTCTTAAAAATACCCTCCTACCTCTTATAAAAGGTCACCACCTCTAACCCATTAAACATAACTCTCAAGCCCCTTGGATCATCCAAAACCTACCCAAATAATCTCACAACATCCCTATATTCCTCTTATAATCCTAACTTTATGCATAAGGCACTTCAAGAAAGTCTTTTGGTTTAAACCAAAGGGAGTTACCTGATTTAAAGGTAACATCTTCCCCCAAGTTCTCTTCTTTTCTTTTAATTCTTCACTCCCTATTCTATTATTATTCTTTTTTTACATAATAACACTTTTATACTCAATATACTAGGTTTTTTATGCAAATTATTCTAAGTACACTTCCACACACCTCTATCTAATGGATACAAACATACTGTTTCTGTGGACAGCGAACTACTACCTTACGAAACGATGATTGTTCAATCTTCTCCAACAACCTCTTATGGTGTCCATTAAGATAGAACTGTATTTATATGTGATATATATTATATTTATATTTTCCCTATTCTTTTTTATTTTTCATTTATATCATACCATTATGGTTTCCATAGTGGGTATATACGATAATTTCATTTGAGGAAGTGCGGACTACCGCCCCCTCAATGTGATGTGACTAGTTAATACCATTCATGGAATGTATAAAGGATGGTGTTAATGAAATTATGTAAAATGTATAAAATATGATATTATACTGTAATAATAATATCCCTATTTAGCATTATGTTTTCTTTCTTTTAAAAATGAAAAAATTGAAATGAATGTTGTGTTAATGCATACGTACAGCTTACCGTCTCCATGAACGGTGCATTTAATTTATTATATCCAAATGATATGGACTATTATAAATATATATATATATATAATATATATTATATATATTATATCTAATTCATTAATATCATTCTATAGATAATGGACTTTTGACCACATGGACAATTTTTAATTATAACAAGTTAATTTTTTACTCAAGTACCGAACATCGACAAAAGGACCGATATAAAAAAGAATAATTATATGATTATTAGAGAAAGGTAATAAGTGGTATAAAAGGAATAATAAACTTTAAAAAATTTCTGAAGTATGTATAATTAACTTAAGTTTATTATTCATGGAGAAAAAGAAAAAACAAGACAATTCGAACACAAGGTAAGGGGTTTTCATCTCAATTTTTATTCTTCTGATATGCATGCTATATTTGAAACTATTTCCTTTTGTGTTGTGTATGTAATGCCTGTGATTGTATTATTTGTGTAAAATAATTTTATTAATGGTTATTTACATCATCATTTTATGATCCTTTTTTCATGGGGTGTATGTTTCGTAAGTTACCAAGTCAGTAAGGGAACCTTTTACCGCACTCTATTAGTCAAAGAATTCTTTTATGTCATGTCTTTTAATTTACATTTTCTTATGTTGGGATATATTATTTTATATCCTTATTGCTGTAAATTTTATTCCCATGTGATGAGATACCCTTTCCTCTCCCATCAACTCATTTCTTGAATTTTAAAGCAACGTCGTTAGGCTGTCGAATTTCTATAAGAGAACTTCTTAACCCAATTTCAATTCATTGGGTTAAACATATACTTTTTGATTATGTCATGCTATGAATATGTGTAAATGAACTATTATTTTTTTACACTTAATATCCACTTATATTGGGTGTATTATTATTTGTCACAAATAATTATGTCATTGATTTATCCTTAATCTAAGGATACAATCTTTGTAAGGGACTTTGTATTAATTTACCTTCCATTGAGACTTATTTGTTATTATAAACCAATTCAATTTTATATGGTGTATATACTACCCTCTGACATAATATATTATGAATCTACTTATTATCATGATATTATAAGCTTTGTTTAATGTTATTCTGTAATTATTTTTATTCAAGTATTTTATCAAGTGGTAAGGACACTTTAACTAAAACGTTGTTTTAAATGTTTTAAATATTTATTCTTCTAAATATTTCTCCTTAATATCCATGTTTTCAAAATAGGTTTTAGGATTTATTTATATATAAATTAATGTTTTAAAATGTTATTTCATTTAAAATTTTCAAAATGGTATGGGACACTTTGATTCAAAAATTTCTTTATTAAATGTTTTAAATGGTATTGAAAATGGTTTTGAGAAAGAATTCATTATGTCAATACATTAAAATGTTATATTGTGATTGAAATTTGGAAATGTTATCTTTCATTTACACTTGTTCATGTGTTATGATTATGATATGGTTATTTGTAATTGATTAAATATACGGGTGGTTCCCTGATAAACATAGGGCGGGTGAGCCCGAGATAGCTCTCCAATTCATTGGTTAACTTAATGGATGTAAATGTAAATGATTATCGTAAGAGATTTAGGGAATATACTATGATGGGTATTCCAAATGTAACTCCCTATGTAGTTGTGATAGCTACAATGTAAGTATGATATGAATTCCACAAGTTACCTTTATGATTTATGATTACTATGTGTTATTCATAAATCTTTTGATTTTGTGAGGTATGTTAAAGATATTATGTTTTAAGATTGTAAAGTATGATTATTTTTATTTGTATGTATTCATGGTCTACTGTTTTCTTTTTCTATATTATATCCCTTACTAAGCTTTTTATTCTCATCCCATGTTTTTGAAATTTTTTCCACAGGACTTAAAGATGAATAGGGACAAGGATGGGATTAAGCGAAAGTCATTCTATCTAAAACATGGAACTAGAAAAAAAAATTTAAAGAATTTTTATTTTATAAAAAATGGATACTAAGTGAAATTCTCTACATGTAATATTCAAGTTGTTATGTATAAGTTATGACATAATTCTCTAAATCTCTAAACCTGAAAATATCCTCAACGTGAATTATTAACTTAATTCAAGATTATGTAATTTTCAATTCCTGATCCTTATAGTTGGTATAAGAGGTCGGTTTAGATAACTTTTTAGGTTAGGGTGTTATTTAAGACAAAGTGACATAACCATAATGGTTTGCATATTAGAATTAGTAATAGTTATTTTAGATAAATACAATGTGTTTAAGATAACATGAACATGTATATCATAGTGTTTACCCTCCTTATAAGAAAGTATATAATGATTTTGCTAATATATTGACACATACCTTTTTTATTAGTAAATGGTTGGATCTAATATAAACTAACGTAACAATAGATGTCAAGGAAACTGTGTTGGTTTTCTTAATGACAAACCAAATAAAATGGGAGTTGTAAGGAGAAATCTTGTGGTTAAAATATTTTATGGTTATTTTTAATAATTTCTCTCATTTTTTTGAATGTTATAAAATTATATGGTTTTATAAAAAGGACAACCCGTAGGAAGGGTGAAAACCCGTCACGTCCGGTATGGCCATGAGAATTGAACCCACAACCGAAGGGTGACTAGGGCGCATCACCTACTACTGGCCTACGTGAAGTCCTTAGTCTATATGACTTATTCTTTTTAGATAAGTAATTTTATATATCAAGAATAAGTTATTTTTTGGAACTTATGTTTTATCAAATGGATATCCTTAGTATAGGAAAATTGTTTTGTGATTAAGGGATAAATTTTATTTTGGAATACATTATCTTATTTGGGAACACTATATGTTTAAGGAAAATAGAATACAATGGGATCTCATTTGTTGAGTAATGGTTAAAATTTTATTTTGGAAGAATCTATGTTTTTTTGTGGACATATGGTGATTTGGTTTATTTATGGAAATGATTAACCAATCATAGATAATATGTGATTAGGTTAATTACACATTAGTGTGAGTCTTTAATATTAGTCTATGTTATTTGGAGATAAATGTTAAGATATACTATGGAAGACTATGTGATTAAATTATTCTGAGTTTTGGGATTCAATCTTAGTTTGGATCATGTTAAAGGATTTTAAGGAAAATTGCGTATTGAATGGTCTTTGTGGAACATTGGGTATTTTTTGTTGAATTTTGGAGATTAAGAGTAGTATTTATTTTTATAAAGGATTGTTCTTTTTGGGGATTATCTGATCTTGTACAAACCATTTTTGTTTTGGTTAATGTCGTAAGATAGGGGAAATATATAGTTCATCTTTTTGGTTTATGTGATTATATAGAAGTTGATTTTAGCACCTAAGGTGTGACCAAGTCATCTTGAATACTTGTCTTTTGAAGAAAAGACGAGTTTGTGGTAGAATTTCATTAAAGGATGACACTTTACATAAAAAGTAGGTATGTTTATTTATGATCTTAGTCTAGGTAGTAAAAAACATTTTCAACTCTCTAAAAAGAATCTTCAAGAAAATTGTTATACACTTTCTTTTATCAATAGAATTTTACCCAAACATAAATTTATGCTATTTTGGTGGTTAAATTTCTATGATCAAGTTCTCTATCACTCTCTTTTAGTCTACTAAAGTTAGTTTTTCTTCCATATCCATGTTTTCAAACATGGAATCCTAGTATGGGTTATCTCGGGTTACCTTTATACTTCTCTTTATTTCTTTTAAAGTGATAGTTTTATTGACTCTTTTTTCGATGTGTGACTTTCAATGAAGTTTCCGAACCAATTTTAATATTGTGAGGACACAATTCCCAAAAGGGGGGAGGATGTAACATCCCAGGTATATAAAGAATAGGACATTTTCATATTCATTAATATTTATGAATTGAATATTAATTTTACTTTAAATTGGATGTTTTTTTCGATAGCGTACTCAACACGCAATAATGGGTTTCTTTGAAATCTTTTGTTGCACCCAACATTGAGTTATACCGAAAAATAATATAATATTATTATTATTTTAAATGGTAGTTAATGCATAGTCGGTGTATTGGAGGATATGAACTTAACTAGATACAATATGATTAAACATGTTTTTTAAATTTTTTTATATTTATCCAAAAAAATTAAAAGATTAAAATGTGAATCAATCCAATTTTAAGCATAAATACTCTAATATTCTTAAAAAGGTCGATTAACCACCTTTTGATGGTGTACCCATTTTAAATTTAGTTTTTGTCACTTTAATATGTTTTATTTGATAAAAATAAAATTCTTATTTATAATTAGGACATCAATATTTACTTTGGATGAAATTTTGGTATTTTTCTGATAAAATTCGTTTTTTAATGAATAGTGAAAAATACTGCATTTTAATTCAAAATTGATTTTTAATCTAATTTATTTTTCTTGTTAGATTATCTTTTTATTAGTTTTAAAGTGTAATTGGATTATATTTTTACCATATATTCCAATATTTGTCATTGTAAGTAATATCAGTTTGAAATTGGACATAAGCAAGCGTCAATCTTTTGATAGTTATTATTTCTTAAAAACACGCCTTTTGGTTTTAAGAATGGAAATTAATATTTAATTAATTAATGAAATGTCAATGCTTTTAATTTGGTAAAATAGAAATAATTTTTTAATTTAAAATATAAAAATTATCTTTCGGTAAATTTTTGGTATTTTTTTGAAAACGTTAAATTTTTTATGAATATTGAAAAACACTACATTGTAGTTAAAAACTGACTTTTTCATTTAAATAAATTAAACCATTATATGAATTGAATTTCAAAAATCTGACATATATGGTTTTCATCAGTAAGTAAAATTTGGTTTAATATGATGAAAATAATTTTTGGTGAATAATAACTTTTTGTTTTTATTTACTGCGGTTAAAGGTAAATAGGATAATTCAAGGTAAAAATAATATTACAACATTATAAAATTACATTAACATTTTTCATAACATTATTGTATGAGTAATGGCCGACCAATAAAATCCTTGTGTGTGACGTTTCGACTTTGAAATCCACTTGGGCAAGATAATGACATTAATAACTTTTTATTTAAAGTAAAAATAAAATTATTATAAAGATGAATCATTTTACTAAATCAATTTTAATGTGGTGTTATATAAGTGATCTCTTTGACTATAAATATTTTTGGAAATATAAATAAATTCATAAATCATGTTATTTTATTTAAAAAATTTGGACATTACATAAATAAACTAAATTATGACACAATAGTGATGCAGTAATTGCTTCATTAATAAATGATTCAAATAGATGATATTATAAATATTAAAATAAATTTATTTTTAACCTTTGTATTCCATCCACGAATTTTATAGAATATGATGAGTTTTTATCTTTGAATTGATGAAGGTTTTTCAAAATAATCAAGTTGGGTTTAGATTTTTAAAAAATTCATGATATGAATAGTATAAAAATTGACGACTCTCAAGAACCTTGGCTCATCCAAATAAGCTCCCAACATCCTTCTATTACTCTTAAAATCCATAACTTATGAAGAAGGAAATTCAATAAAGCATTTTGGTTCAAACCAAAGGGAGTTACCAGATTTAAAGGTAACATCTTCCCTCAAGTTCTCTTTTTTTATTTTACTTCTTCGCTCCCTATTCTATTCTTGTTATTTTTTTACAAAAAAACACCAGTATCCTCAATATACTAGGTTTTTTTTATGAAAAAGATGCGAACTACACTTCTACACACCTCCATCTAATGGATACAAACATACTGTTTATGTGGACGATGAACTACTGCCCCACGAAACTATGATTGTTCAATCTTCTCCTACTACCTATTATGGTGGCCATTAATATGGAACTGTATTTATATGTGATATATATTATATTTATATTGTCTCTATACTTCTGTATTCTCCATTAATAGAATACCTTTAGGGTTTCCATAATCGGTAAATACGATAATTTCATTTGAGGAAGAGCAGACTACCACCCCCTCAAAGTGATATGACTCATTAATACCATAAATGGAACATATAAAAATGGTGTTACTGATATTATGTAACATATATAAAAAATGATATTATACTGGAATATTGATATACCTATGTATCATTTGGTTTTAATTCATTTAAAAATGAAAAAAATGAAATGAAAGTCGCGTTCATCAGTATGTACGACTTACCGTCTCCATGAATAGTGAATTTCATTTCTTATATCTAAATGATATATAATATTATAAATACATATATAATATATATATATATGATATATATGATATCTAAATCATGAATATCATTAGGTAGATAATGGAATTTTGACCACACAGACAATTTGTAATTATAACAAGTTAATTTTTGACTCAAGTATCGAACCTCGAGAAAAAGACTAACATGAACTTGAATATTTATATTATCATTAGAGTATGGAAATAAGTGATATACAAGGAATAATAAATTTTAAAAATGATCTTAATTAATTATAATTATAATTATGTTTATTATTCATGGAGATAAATAACGAGCAAGATAAGTCGGACACAAGGTAAGGGGTTTTGATCTCACTTTTTATTCCTATAAGATTCATGCTATATTTTCCACTATTTACTTTTGTGTGGTGTATGTACTACACATTATTTTATTCATTGGGTAATATAATTTAATTTATGGGTATTTACATCTTCATTGTATGATCCTTCCTTCATGGGGTGTATGTTTCGTAAGTTACCAAATCGGTAAGGGAACCATTCACCGCACTCTTTTAGTCAAAAAATTATTTTTTTTCATGTATTTTAATTTCCATTTTCTTATGTTGGTATATGTTCATTTGTATACTTATTGTTGTAAATTTTATTCCCATGTGATGAGAGACCCTTTTCCCTCTCACTAACTCATTTTATAAATTTTAAGGCTACGTTGTTAGGCTGTTGAATTTCTATAAGAGAACTTCCTAACCCAATTTAAATTATTTGGGTTAAACATATACTTCTTGATTATGTCGTTCTATGAATATGTGTGAATGAACTCAAATTATTTTACACTTAATATTCACTTATATTGGGTGTATTCTTATTTTTCACACATAATTATTTCATTGATTTATCTTTAATCTAAGGATCTGATCTTTATAAGGGAATTTGTCTCGATTTACATTCCATTGAGACTTATTTGTTGTTATATAGAAATTCACTTTTATAGGGTGTATATACTTCCCTTTGACATAATATATCATGAATGTCTTTATTATAATGATATTATAATCTTTGTTAACTGTTTTTTGGTAATTATGTTTATTCAAGTATTTTTTCAAGTGGTAAGGGACACTTTAACTAAAAAATTGTTTTAAATGTTTAAAACATTTATTTTTTTAAAATATTTCACATTAATACCCATGTTTTCAAAATGGTTTTTAGGATTTATTTATATGAACATTAATGTTTTAAATTGTTAATAATTTAAAAGATTCAAAGTGGTATGGGACACATTGATTCAAAAATCATGTTATTAAATATTTTAAATGGTATTGAAAATGATTTTAAGAAATAATTGACTATGTTAATACATTGAATGAAAATTATAAAAAAAATTAATAGAAAGAGATATACCTGAAAGAACACAAGATTAAAAGTTCAAGGGGGCTGAAAATAATGAATATCAATGACATCCCCTTAGACAATCATAGAACACTCAATTGAAAGAGAACATGTGCTAGAAAAAATCCGAAGCCTTTCATCTTGATTGCCTTTATAAGCTATGAATTCTGCAAGCATATTACCTTCACGCCATGTATAGTGAACCAACATGTTTGAATGAATGAAATCCTCGCAAGCACGGATGGAATAGATAATATTCCAAGGGCAATACACTTTACCTTATAGGACATTAATCACAATAACAGAATCTGATTCAATTTCAGATAGTTGGATTGATCTTTCCCTACACATATTGGGACCTTGGAGAAGCGCTAGTGCCTCATCCACCACTGAATTACCCTCCCCAAAGAAATCATAAAAACCACAACAATCGAACCACAATCATCCCGAACAACACCACCACCACGCATAACTTCTTACACAAAAGAACCATCGATATTTAATTTAATCCCATTGATAGGATGATGCCATTGCATCCATATGCCAGAAGGCCTCCGCCCAAAAATTGATGCTTCCATCAAAGTATCTGATGAAACAAAAGAATATAGAACCATAGAAATACTCGCACATTTACACTATTGCACAAACTAAGAGAGAAGGATCAAAATTTAAATTTGATGTACTACAAGTTAGGATGGGTTCCATGATGACCAGCAGCATTCCGCCATTCCCATAAAGTCCAACAAGTAGCAAGGATGAGTAAAGACAACCCCTTGGCTTGCGCATAACCCCTCTCCTTAGAATTCCAACATGCTTGAAGAAAATATTCCACTATATTCACACACACACAAAAATCCAAGAAACCAGCAACATGAACCCATAGATTAATAGCCAAATCACTTTTCCAAAAAAGATGAAAAACTATCTCAGAATGAGAGAACAAGCAGCATTTATATTTTGAAACAAGAGGAATTAAAATCCATTGATTATTATCATCAGTAAGAATACCACCATTGCAGATTTTTCAGAGAATAAAAATAAATTTAGGACATATGTCTTTAAACCAAAGTCTATTACCCAAATATTCTGAAATAGGGGAAGGATGAACCATAGAATGAAAAGATGAGCATGGCATATTACCAACGGAAGAAGTCGTAATGTAAAATTTGTCTGGATCCTTAGAAAAATATATATTACATTGAACATAGTTTTCAACCTCACTCAAAATTGCATCAATGAATAGTGGGTATGCACTTTCTTACCTAATAGTGATATTCAAGGTTGGACAACTTGGATAAAACAAAATGGAACCAGCCCAATTATGTTTCCAGAAATAAAAGTTGCCACGCCCTGCAATCCAGCAAGAATTATCCAAAATAGGAGAAACAAGACTTTTTAAAAAATTCCAAAGGTGGGAACCATTACCACTGTCAACCCAATCAAAAGGGCATTCCCCATACTTCCTCTTGATAAAATCAGACCAAAGAGAAACCCCAAAAATAGATTCTCATACCAGTTTAGCCTACATACACCACATATTATCATCAACACCTTTGAGATTAAAACCCCCTCCTAAAAAGGTCTTGCTAGTATAGACCAACTTGCCCAATGATGACTCCCTTTATGATGTGAGTCCCATATGAAGCAATTTATAAGCCTTTCAATATTCCTAATCAATTATTTAGGAGTTCTAATAATAGATAACACATGAATAGGAATGTAAGAGAGCACAGTTTTGACCTAAGTGATCCTTACCCCAAAGGATAAAAAATGACACTTCCAATTTTAGATCCTTCTCATAATTCTAGACACAATGGGATCAAAATGACAAATTCTGACTCTCCCATTAGATAAAGGGGCACCCAAATATTGTATAGGGAAAATTTTGTTGGCCAAACCTATTCTATTCTGAATGATCACAGATCTCCTAGAAGAGCACTTGTTGGGGATAAAAATACCACTTTTGTTAGGATTGACATGTTGTCCATCTTTATCACAATAATCAAAAAGAGTCAAATTGAAATTTAGAATATAATTGGAATTGAAATTGATGAAAAATAACATATCATTGGCAAAAAATATATGAGATATACTAGATAATCCGAACTCCTCTTTAAAGAGATGAATCAAGCCAGTATCAAGACTCTTGTTAAGATTTCTGCTAAGAACATCTTGGGCTAGAATGAATAAGCTCAGAGATATAGGATCACCTTGTCTCAAGCCTCTTAATGATTTGAAAAAACCAAACCTTTTCCCCATTAAGGAATTAGAGAACCAGGGATAAGAAAAACACATGAATAATAGATCGCCAACCCAAGCGGAAAGACCACATCTTCTAAGAAATTTATTGAGAAAAGACCAATCCATTTGATCATAGGATTTTTTGATGTCAATCTTAACCATAACATTAGTTCGAATCACTCTTTTATCAAGATGAGTAATCATTTCATGTGCAAGACACATAGTTTCTCGAATACCACTCCCTTTAATAAAGCCATGTTCTTCTTTAGATACCTGGAGAGGAAGATTTAGGGGAAACCTTTTGTTGAGAATAGTAGACAATGCTTTATAAGAAAAGGTACACATACTAATTGTTCTAAATTGTACAAAACCACTCGGATGTTGGAATTAAGGAAAAAGATCCAAGATGGTAGCCGAAGTAACTCTAGGTAAAGGGCCACCCCTGAAAAAATCTCAAATATCACACACCACATCCTCTTTGATAATATTCCAATCATCATAATAAAAAACTCCAAGAAAACCATTAGGACCTGGGGCGCTTTTAGGATTAAGTGTCCTAATGGCCTCAATAATCTCCTCTTCTCCTAGGAGAGACTCCAACCTTTGATTATCTAAATAAGATAAAAAAGAAGAAACATTGTCAAAAAAGGATTAGGGGTTGAACAACCCTGAGAAGAAGCCTCATGATCCTGATACTGTCCTGAAAGAGCCTCAGAGAAGTAAGACCCAGCCAATGGTCCCACCACACTAGAATCATTGGAAAAGGACCCATCAGGTAGAGGAAGATTAATTTTGCCAATGAAATTTCTCTCTCTAATATAAGCATGGAATAAGGAATTGTTCTTATCACCAACCTTAAGACAATTATCTTTTTCTCACTCTCTAGCAGAAGTTTCAAGATTAAGAAAAATATTCTCCAATGGTTGAATCTTATAAGAGAGAAGGATATGTGTGTCATCATCCCATTGTTGTTTTAACTGAAGATCAAGAAGTTTCATCACCTCCTAAAGAGTTTCCAAGACTAATTCTTGATCAAGAATCTGAAGGTTCCATAAGATAATGGAAGCCCAATGTCTTCTTAGTTTTTTATGAAGTGAAACCCAAGAAAAACCCTGAACAGAAATATTCCAAGAATCCTGAATCAGCTCTCTAAAGCCTTCATGTTGCCACCAACGACTAAAATAAAAGAAACCCTTCCTGATCTCACCAAAAACATGAACATGTATAAGGATAGGATAATTATCGGATAAGGATCTAGAAAGATGAGTGACAGAGGAACCCGATAAATCAGAGATGGTCTGAAAATTCCCAAGACACCTATCAAGTCTACATCAAATTCTGCTACTGCCCCTATGATTATTGCACCATGTAAAAGAATCTCCAGAGAAACCCAAGTACAAAAGATAGTTGAATGTGATAAAGGAAAGAGAATCATGAATACAATTACTAGGATATACTCCTCCCCCATCATTTCAAAAGAATCTATAATAGTGTTTAAATCTTGTCCAATAAACCAAGAAATTGAACTAGAGTCGAAGGTAGAAAGAGAGGCCCATAAATATTTCCTTAGAACTGGATCACAACTGGCATAAACAATAGACATAAAGTAAGAATCCTCATTACTACGAACATTACTGGAAGGATGCTGACCGAAGATCTCTATTAAATCGACAATGATTAGATCATTCCAAAATAGCCAAATATGCTTATTATTAGGATAATCATGCATAAAATGGTTGAAATTCAAACCAAGTGCCAATTCCTGGATGGAATCAGTTTTAAACTTTGGTCAAGGATGGCCAATAAAGAAAACTTTTTCTTTTTCACAGACTTTAAAAAAAATTGCCTCTTGGCGAAGGATCCCAGACCCAAGGAATTCCATATGATGTAATTAGTCATAAAGAAAAAGAGATATTGTCATGTTTGTCTAGGCCTTCAATTGTTGACTTGGATCTGGAACATGTTTCAATGCTGCTAGGAGGAATATTGTGTTTGGATGACATAAAAACACACTGAACTGATGATGGTTGTAAGGAGTCCTCTCCAAAATCATCCAAATCCTTGAAAGAATTTAGAATAGGTGTACTCTCATTGGGAATAGAGTAATTTTCCAATCTTTTAAGATAGAGTGGGGAAATACAAAACTAGATCCTTGGAATCTAGATCAAAATAATTCACCACTGGAAACTCCTGAATAAAAACCAAAGCTGGGGAGACAACCACTTGATCCATTGAACATGAGGGAACACCCACTACATCAATTCCAGAACCAGCTAAAATATCCTGAGGAACCACCAGTGGATGAGAAAGAATCGCAGTCTCAATCCCAACATAAATATCATTATCCTTCTCACATAAGAAAAGTTTGGCCAAGAGAAGAAAAAGACAGAACCAAAGCATTCTCTTTGACCAAATTCCCAGCACCAAACACCTCCTCTTCCAAAGAAACATCATATAGAATCCTAGAAGACACATGGTTCTAAACCCCAGAAGTAATCGAAGGAGTATGATCATGCACTTGAAGTTTAGGTCTATCTAACTCCCTAACATGAACCATTTGATTCCTGCATAAAGAATCATAATGATCTTGACGTTTGCATCGAGAAAAAAAACCAAGACACTGAGGGAAAATAATATTTTTCCATAATTAAAAATTTGTTCCCACAATCAGATGAATTCTATTCGGAAGAGGAGATGCCATATCCAACTCCACACAAATAAGAGCCTCCATAGTATGATCCATCTTGAGATTAGCAACATCAGTACAAAGAAAGCGGCCCAAATCATATCAAATTGATTTAAGGACTACAGGATTCTGGAACGGAAGAGGAATCCTAGGGAGACGAATCCAAAGGGCCTCCAAACAAGAGTCATTTCCCTGATACGCATCTAGAGTCCACCTAATGAGAAGGAATCTTTGATTTCCAGAAGAATGTCCCTCCCTGGAAAAGCCTCGAATGAAGTCCAATTTTGATAATAAATGGATACAAAAGGATTTTATAGAGAGAATAGAAACTGACGCTGCACCAGTATGATCCCATAACGCATCAAAACTTGAAAAAAACACAAATTAAGGATGATCATTTCCAAACATTGCAATAAGGGACCAGCGGTGATAATAAGATGCTTCAGAGAGTTCCACTTGTGAAAGTGAGATAGCTGGAAACCCGTCTACCAATTCTCATTTCTTCAAATCCAAAGATTTTGGAGGAACCATAGGAAGTGGGGTCGAGGGACCGACTGAAACTCACTAGTCACTGCCAAAAACTCACCAGTCATCGCTGATCTAAGGGATGAATCTGATGGCGGAAAACCTGATCCAACTGGAAAAAAAGTATGATTATTTTGATTTGTATGTATTCATGGTCTAATGTTTTTTTCATTATTTTATATCCCTTGCTGAGATTTTTATGATCATCCCATGTTTTTGAAATGTTTTCCAGAGGACTAAAAGATGAATAGGGTCAAGGATGGGATCCAGGAAAATTCATGTTGTTTAAAACATGGAACTAGACATGCTTTTTAAAAAAATATTTTTTGAAAAAATAGACACTGATTAGAAGTGTCTACATGTAATATTCAAGTTTTTTTGTATAAGTTACGACCTTATTATCTGAATCTCTAAACCTGAAAATATCCTCAATGTGAATTATTAAATTAATTCAATATTATGTAATGTTTAAGGTTGGGTCCTTATATACCCATTCTAAGATTGAGTGGCGTGTAAACAAAGATGAAGGAATGTTTTGATTAGGATGAGGGATTTCAGTATCTCTCAATATCCCATAGCCATATAGATTTAGTAATTTTGATAGTTTGAATCCAAGATAGTACATTAATAGATTTTATATGAGGGAATAAACCTATGTAACATATTTTTTATCCTTCCATTTCATGATTATTTTTATAATTTCTTCAATATGAATAGTTTCAACTTCGTCATGGTGTTTTTTCAGATTCATCCATTTACTATAAAAAATAAATCCAATAGAGTTAAATCCATTAATATATTGGAATGAAATACTATAGAATTATATGTGAAGATGAGAACATGAGACAAGGTTTAATGATAAATGGGTGAAAATTTCACTATGTCTGAAATTTCAAATAGTTTATCATGTTTAGGTTATAGATCCTAGCTCACTACACTAAATTACTCACACCCAAACACACCTAACTAGGGTATCATACCCACTCAACTATGCCCAGCTCACTCACATAGGAATTTCACACCCATCTGTCTGTACACTATCCCTCATTTCCAACCTCCATTATCTATCACTCACACCAAATGTTAAAATAAAGTGGTTCCTATACTTATAAATTATTAGTGCTACTCTTGGGTGAAAACTAAGAGTATTATCTAAAAAATGAACCCAAATCATATTTTTGAATTAATAAGGTGTCACTCCCCCCACTTATTGGAAAGGACCACATATATCCAGTGTCCCATATCAGAATTTTTGCATTAGAAAAGGTGGAAATACATACATTGAATTAAATTTAATCCATGGCTCTATTTTGGTGCATGGTCTCTCCTTAAACCGTTATATTGAATCCCAATCAAGTTCATGCCTAAGTAAGATTTACCTCATAATTTAATCCTTCTCATATTGATCAGATACAATTCTGAGGGGGTGGTTTTTAGTTCTTGAATTTTATCAAATGAGGAATTGATATAGATGTTCAAAATATCAAATAATTTTCAATAGAATGTAGGATAATTGGCTTCACATATCTTATACCATGTTTTATGTGATCATATAAGACCATACACAAAAATTGTGTTACACACCCTATAAAACTACCATAAAACACACCATGTGAAATAACCACCTTGTATACCTTGTTTCCACCATAACATTGTGTGTACCCTGTTTGTCTCTTATCACATGCCTTCTCTTACTTTTGTATGTGTTATGTTTATTGTTGAAGAGAACTAGGTGCTCAATATAGATACCATTGGTTATCTATGTTCCTAGATTCCATTTATAATATAAGGACCCCTATCCTACCATTCAAGGAGAGAATAAATCTTAGAAACATCCTATCAGAATAATCATGCACCAGGTCCTTCCTAGATTCCCCTTTTATGTGTTTTTTAATACCTAACTAATGGGGAATGGAAGAAAAGGGGTATTTGTGTCCCTAAATTATTCAAATTATTATAACATACCACCTCTTTCAAGTATTCCCCAACACCACATCTAAGAACTATATCATCCCAATCATTTTATGCATATAATTACAAGATTTTTAGTAGAAAAAATTCATTAATTACAACCCAAATACTATGAAGTCTAATGTATTTGCAAGACTCTGTACATAAGACATCAAAAGAAACAAAACCATGGAATATTTGTTTTTATTATCCTTATTGAGCTCCTAAATCTATTTAATATCCAAAAAATACATAGTATAACATGGGTAATAAGAAAACAAATCAGCTAAAAATTCCTGTAAGGAAATACACATGATAAGGAAACATAACATGTTACCCAATGGTATAACATGATATCATAAAAGATAAGTCTCACAACTAATAAAATGAAAAGGTTACATAAAGAACATGGTATCATAATATCATAGAAACATAGGAAAGTATAAGCAAAATATAACATAACATAAGCATAAGTCAAGGCTAGCGATCTAGAAAACATCACATGGTGAATAAAGTCTCATAATGGATTAGTTTTACTCTGTATCCCATGCATAATATCACATGAGACCAAAAAACATTACCCAGTACATTAGAGTGTTATATTCGTGCACCAATCACAACATGTTTATGATTATGTGTTCCATAAAAATGAAATCCATCAAAAGTTATAGATATAAGAATTACCCATTATAAAAAATGGGTTTATAATCTAGCCTTGTGTTGTAATATAAGGATATTTCTAAAAGAATTAATATGATAAATAAACTTAATGCATATATTACACTATAAAATGAAGTAATAATTATCTTGGTATATATTTAAGAGACACATATATAGAATTTAGAATAAATCCATAACATCAAAGATTATTGTCATTGATTAAAATGTATTTAAAAGATAACATGGAATATTTCTTGAAGAAAATTCCCTTTTCACTTTGAAATCACTTATTTAAAATATAAAATAATTACAAAATATTTTAAAAAACATTAAAGATAATTATAGAAACTTTTAAATGATGTTTCAAATCATTGAGTAGTCATGGAATTGCGAGATGTTTTTCAAGCTATATAATTTAAAAAAACATTCCATTCACAATTTTTTAAAAAAAAAAAAAATAAATTATTCATAAAATGAAAAAAAAACATTACTTTTAAGAAATTTTGTAAAAAATTAAAACATGGGTAAAAATGTATTTAATAAATCATTAGATAATAGAAAAAAATTAAAATATTTTATTGGATTTATGTATATGGAATATAAAGATTTTTGCTCCAAAATATACAAGATCGGTATTACTTACAAAAAACAATCTTGATTGTTATTTACTCAATGGGAGAGGAAATAGAACTCAAACATGTAAACTAATTTCAAGAATAGAGTAGAATAAAATATATGTGGTCCATGAAAATAATTTTATATTATTTCCCCCAAAGTAACCTTTAATATAAACAATATCAAAAATAAATAAGATTATAACATAAAGATTATACAACTTTTGTAAAATTCGGATCAAATCCCCTTGGATAAATGAAAATTAATTTTAAAATAAATTACCAAGAAATATGAAGGATTTATTTTATAATATATAATATTTTCATCACATACACCATATAAAATAAATTATTTCTATAACATTAAAATATTCCTCAATGAAAGAAAATTGAGACAAAATCATTTACATCGAGTTCGACTCATCATGTACATAATTTATCATCCTAAATAATAAAATTATGTTAATTATTTAATTTATTAATAACATTCTTCAAATTTATTATTTCTTTTAATTTATTTATTACCATTTTATATTTATTTTCTTAATAAATTAACTTCACGTTTGATATTTTGATGATATTCAGTTCATATGTCAAAAATGACTTTGATAAGTTGATTATGGTTAATGAATTCATTGTTACATCATATCCAAAATATAAATCATGATATAATTATCTTTTTTATACATCAATTATAATTTTAAAACCAACCATGATATATGTTTATGAAAAATGAACTATGTTACGATCACGGAGATGGTACCTCATACGTGCGCATGAGTAACATTTCCATTTTTCAAAGATCATGACAAAAAAAATTTAAGTCCAATTTCATATTGAATAATGATCAAAGTATCATAAATAAAATTTTATATATTTATATAAAATTATATATATTATCCATGTTATGCAATTATGAAAAACAAATCATGTTGCTTCGTAGAGGTTGTAGTCCACATGTACACATGAACGACATTATCATTTTTCAGGGAATGGAAAGGTATGAAAAATATAATATATATTAATTTCCATAATTATAAATATTTCATCAATATATTATTTATATATACATTAAATCCATCATCTTAAATAGTCATGATAATCATTGGTGGGAAATGAATTACATCGGATTGTGAGGTGATAGTCCGTTATATACACAAATCATGGTTTTGTTACCCATTTGATGGAATAGGATATGGGTGTAGGTTATTACATTAAAATTATAATATATTAGAATATGGGAGATAATAATTTTGTTATATAATCATTTTAGAATAACATTTTAAGTATTATTAAGAAGAAATAAAACAAAACACTCTATTTATAATGATATCTCTTCTTCAGACAACCTCTTTATGTTTTCACTAAAGTCCTTATTATGAGGGTCTTTTAATCAAACCATGGACACTAGGATGTGGTACCAGAGGTATGGAAGGTATTTTTGTAGGTAATATATAAACCAAAATCCTTTTTAATTGCAAAGAAAAAAGTATGGGATGTGCCCTCTTATAACTTAAAACGAGTGTCATTTTGTAAAGACCCAAAACTATTCAATAATGGGAAGTAACTCTCAATTCAACTGACAAAAAAACCAATAAATAATTTATTTTAAGGAATATAAGATAAAAAACCTATAACTTTAAAAAAATAACTTTTTTAGGTATGTTATTCCCTTTACATTTTTGGTTACTCACTTTTACAATTTTAGTTTTCTCTACGTTAGCTAGTTTTTATACCTGTGTAATTTATCCTTTAAAAATAAAAGTAAAAAGAGCCTTATTATATAATTTGGCCCAAAAGATCATAAATATTGAATGTGATTTATCAAATAAAAATATTTTGTGTGTGGAATGTTAATTCTATCAAAAGCGTATGTAACGCACAAACCCTCGTTTTAACATTAATCATGGAAACAACTATTTCAATTATAAAGGGTTAATAATGTTAAAATAAATAAAAAATGACTCATAATTGCAAATTATTGATTTTTTCAACTATATTCCATTCACTTTTTCAGATATTGAATTTTTATGAATTTTCCATAAATAAATAAAACCTTATTTATTGTAAAATATAGTTAATGTCAATTTTGACCCTATTCATTTAATTTGAATTTAATAAATCAAGAAAAATATAGAATTAAAATATAAACCTTTCACACCTCCAGAGTATTTTATATTTATCTACAATTTTTGAAAAAACATTCTTCTTTCAAATTATGTTTCTTTTCATGTTTTTAAAATCATTTGTTTTATCTTCCATTAAGTTTAATAATTACTTCGTTAGTGTTGCGTAAGTATTTAAGGTAATTTTTTCATTAATAAAAAGTAGAGAAAAATTACCATGATAAAAAATAATTTATGTTTCAAACTAATATTTATAAACTAATATATTTTAATTTTATCCCTAATAGAAAATATTATAGTTATTAAAGTCAAGAAAGTGAAAAAAAATTTCTTTTCTTTACATTAAGTATTATAAAGGTAAAAATCATAGAAATATAGGGAAAAGGTCATATATGTGAGTTTTTAGTTATTGAGGATAAAATATAATCATGAAAAAAAAACTAAGTGATAGGGTTACTTTTTTTTCTTATCAAGTTATTTTTACCCTTAATTGACCCATTTTTCATATACTATGGTAACAAATATTTACAAATGTTACTATTTATAATCACTACAAATAAAAGAGACTTATTTAAAAAATTTAGAACTCCTGGTTTCAAATATTTAATCCATTTTTAAAATTTAAAACATATAATTTTCAAAATTTCATTTAATATTAAATCGTAAAAATGTGATGAAAATTGATTTTTCAGAAAAAATGAATTCTTCAAGAAATAGATGATCTTATATTAACTCTATGACTGTACATCATCATTATATGAATATAAATTAATATAAATAAATATATAATTTATTTCTTCCTTTTAAATCAATACATATTATGGGTTATTTTAATTGATTATAATGGATAAACTTTATTCACTTAAAAACCATTTTCAAAAAACTGTGTTTTTAAGCCGAAAAATAAAACTTATACCAAATCATAAAACTTTATTATTAAAATTAAATTAGTTTTATAATTATAAATAAAATGGATCATATGAAAGTTTAATAAAAAATAAAAAATATATAATATGACTTTTGAATTACTTTATTTAATAGACATAATTGACAGTATTTGAAAAATTGATAATTTTTAATATTCACAAAAAAATCAGTCATTTCGGAAAAATAAAAATATCTCAGACTAATTTTATTTTGATATAATTATTTAAAAAACAAATTTAATTATTTAAAATAATTCTTCTAAAAGGATAACAAATTAATTATAATATTTTCTCTCAAAAAAGAAAATAAAAAACATATTTGAAGAAAATGTATTCTTAAAGAATAAAATGGATTTTATAAAAAATTAATAATTATTTATTAATTATTTATCAATACATATATATTTAGTATGGAATTTATATATATTTTATAATGTAATTAATTGTATTCGCATCCACCAATTTAACAATAAGATTATAACGGCTGTATTTAAAAAATAATATTTCATAGTTTGTTTAGTCTTAGTATTATGTGTCTTATATCCTATCAAAAATTGTTTTATATTTAAAATATTGTGATTTTTCATTCTCCCCCCACAATTTTAAAATTAAATCAATAATAAAATTCTTGATATTTTAAAATACCTTTGTGGAAATCCCAAATCATGATAAATCTTAATAAAATGTCATTTTGAAAAGAGGGAAAAGGAAATACGAAGGTTATCACATAACTATGCTTCCAAATTGGAGAACATTAGTGGGAAGTGAAAGTATGGACCTAGGGAAAATTTTTAATTTCCAAATAATCATGGAGAGTGACATAGAATATTGATTATAATAAATTGAATGATCATGAGAAAGTTAAGGATGACAAAACCATAAAAAAAGAGTTACGAAAAAGAGCATCAATTCATATAGTAAATGGAGGTAATAGGATTAAAAAAATTATTTCAAGATACATTTATTAGATTTTGGAGATTATTTTACCATATTCTCTAATAAAATAGGGAAATATACATACTTTATAAGTATAATTTCATCTTTTAAACAATTTCCACCACAATCTCACATTTTGGTTCAAACAATGAATATTAAATATTGATTTTTGATGTTTGAAGCAATAAAACTAGTTTCTTACAGATCATATAATCCTAAAAAGGATAAAAATATATTCACTCTATCTTTGTACATCCACTAAAACCATGAAAATATCACAAGGTAATATAATTACTAAAATGAATAAACAATCATACTCTGAGACCCTACATTAATATCTAAAGCCTTAAAAATAACACCCAAATTTCAAATTAAGTCATTTTATAAATTACTACACTTAAAATTATTCAAAACATTTTTTATTAAGTTTTAAACCCAAAGATTTAAATTATTTTATCACATATTCATCCAAGATAAATTTAACATTTATCTTCAAATAAAATCAATCGCACTTAAAGTTTCATGTCAAAATATATCTTCCGTAATCATATCTGATAATCATTTTTAAAAAGAAATTGAATCACCATAAATCCAGAGTCAAATCACATATTATCCCAAAATTTAACACAATTCTTAGATGTTTCATAATTATTATAAACAAAACACCATTGATAAAAATAATTCTACAACATAATTCTGAAATCACAATACGTAATTACTTTCACATCAATGATTGGCATAACTTATGTCCTTACTTGGTCTATGTGTTAACCTTTATAATTGGGTGTTCACTTCGAAAATTCATAGGTTCCCCAAATTTAATACAATGGACTATAAATGGATCTCAAGGATGAAATTTATTTCTCTCCATTGAACTCCTCATTTTTCATTAGTAATTTACTGCTATATGGCCTTATTTTGTTCAGATAAATCATTTTCTTATTCCTTTTAAAAGTTCTACAGGGTGTCTCTTCCCATATTTCAGAGATGAAGAAAATTCATCCTTCTTTCCTCCATGGTATCCTCCAACCAATATTTTATTGGACTCTATACTTATCTTCTTTGGTGAGTCTGAGAGTCAGTTAAGGTACATGTTGTTAATAATATATCATGATAACTATTTAGGTATTATCACAATATCTTTCACTTTCACCATTATCCAATTTGGTTTATCATAATCACTACATTTTCCATCACATTAATCCTTAGCATGGTTCCTCCTAATTCTATCCATTGACTAAAACCCAAAATCATAGTGTGAGAAACAATAATAATAATCATGAAAAATTAGTTATAGGATTTCTCAATCATGACACATTATTACAAATCTATTAATTCTTAGGTTTAACCTAATACATACATGATCATTATCTATAAAAATACATCTTTATAGTTTATAAAGAAAGTCTGAATTAACCCAAGCATATCTCTTAAGAGTTTCAAACCAGGTTTGTAATTAGGTCATGCTCACCATGCATCAGAATGATGGTTTATATTAACTCTACCAACTCTTTTTGGGTTCATTACAACTATATTTATCTATTCCATAACTATATCCACTTATATGGTCCAAATAATAATTTATTGTAGGTAAAACCATGCAATATACAACTTACCAAAACTTTATGATGTTATCTTATACATAGAATTATCCCCATGGTTTTTACTAATATTCTTTAGTCCTAATCCAAAAAAATAATTGAATCTTTCTCTGATACCAACTATAGTAACCTGACCCTTTCACACATATTATTACATAATTTTTAAAATAGAAATATATTAATTTCAACACAAATATCATGAGGCTTTGTTCCTTTATAATACTAGGTACATAAAACATAAAAATAAACCAAAATATAATATATTTATTTTTATTCTCCTTAGTGATCTCCTATATCTATTTGTGATCTTAAAATTTCATAGGATAACCTAAGGAATAAATAAACTAAATGTGGGAGATAAAAATACTAGTAAGAGAATAAAAATGATAAATAAATATAACGTGTGAGTCAAAGGTATAACATGATACCATAAAAGAGAATTATCATTAGTAATCACAGGGAAGAATAATATAAAGAACATGGTATTATAAGACCATAGAAATATTGTAATGTGGTAGAAATATATATCATGGAATATGTATAAGTCAAGGCTAACTTCCAAGTCAACATCACAAGGTTTACAATTTCCAATAATGTATTAGGTTTACTCTCAAATCCCATAAATGATGTCTCATGAGTCCAAAAACATTACCAATGAAATGGAGTGCTATCTAGGAATACCAATCCTAAAATTTTCATGATTATGTATACCAAAAGTAAATGAATCATAATTTATAAACATAATAATTACATATGGAAAGAAATGGGTTTCATTATCTTGTCTCATGTCCTAATCAATGTACATTTAATGAAGAACACATTTGATAAATTAACTTAAGGCATGTATTACCCCATCAAATGAAGGAAGAATGATTCAGGTATATATATTTAATATATATATATCTATGTGTGTGTGTGTTATAATGAATACCTAATATCAAAAAAAATTCATTCATGAAATTTTCTTTAAAAACCACATGGAATATTTCTTAAGGAAAATATTTTTTTCACTTTAAAATCACTTCTTTAAAATATAAAAATCTCAACAATATTAGATAAAAAATTACTATAATTTAATCATGGAAACATGAACAGTAATATTCAATGAATTGAGTGGTCATTATGGTATGAAATTATATTCATACCATATAATATAAAATAAAACATTTGTTTCACACTTTTTTTAAAATAAAAAAACACACCTTGTTCGTGAAACAATGGAATGATTTCATTTAAAACATTTTAAAAAATTGTAAAAAATGGTTAAAATTTTATTTAATACTTTTTTAGATAATATTATAAACATTATTTAAAATACTTTATGGAAAATATATATGGAATATAATGATTTCAAATCAAAAATAAGATACAATATTTGTTGGTGTTTCTTTATTCAATAATTGAGGAAATAGAAACCAAACATGAAAAACACATTCATTGTGAAAGGATAATAAAATAGATATTGTTAAATAAAATAATTTTATATGATCTTCCTCATTTGAACCTTTAATATAAACAATCTCAAAAATAAAATATATTAAAATATAAATCATTTACTATATTGGTAACATTCGAATCAAATCCCCTTGGATGAAGTAGAAAAGAATTTTAAATTAAATTATCATGAATTAGGAAGGATTCTTGATTTAATATATAAAAGGGGCAGAATATACACCATCTAAAAGAAAATAATATCCTAACATAAAAAATAATCCTCGATGAAGTGAAACTGAGACGAAATCCTTTACCTCGAGTTCGAATCATCACGTACTTATTTATCTTCCTAAATAATAAACTTATGTTAACAATTTTCTTAATTAATATAATTTTATATGTTTATTATTCCTTTAATTTTATTTATTACCATATTACATTTATTTACTTAATCAACTAACTTCACATCATGAATTTTTATTACATTCGGTTCATATGTCCAAAATGACTTTAGTAGGTTGATTATTGTTAAATAAATCATGTTTACATCATCTAAACAATAATAATCATGAAATAATTATCATTTTTATACATAATGTTTACTTTTAATAACAACCATGAAATATGGCTATGAAAAAAGAACTATGTTTAAATCATGGATATGGTAGGTCGTACGTACAATTGTGTATTTTTTCAATTTTTTTACATTCATGATGGAAATAAAATAAGTTTTATTTTAAGATTATAGAATTATAATTATATAATAAATAAAATATTATTATTTTAAATACACTTATATATACCATCAATGTGATGTGGTTCTGAAAAACGAATCACATAACTTGGGGGAGGTGGTAGTCCACACATAAACACAAATGACGTTATCATTTTTCAATGAATAGAAAGGTAAGAAAATATATGATATTTTAATTTCAAATAATGATAAATATTTCATGAATACCATATATATATATATTGTAAACACATCATCATAAATAGTCATTATAGGCGATGATAAGAAATGAATTGCATCAATTCACGAGGTGGTAATCCCATGTACACACGAACAATGGTTTCATTTCCCATTTGATGCAAAAAAGAGATAGATGTAGGTTATTACATTAATATAATAACATCAAAATATATTTCATATGTTAATTTTATTATATTATGATAGTTTAATAATATTTTAAGGATGTTTAAGAAGAAATAAAACAAAATGATCGGTTAAGAACGATATCTCTTCTTTATGAAACGTCTTTATATTTTCACCAAAAGCCTTCCTATGAGGGTTTTATAATAAAAAATATCTATAGAAAATGGATATAAAATTAAATAAAATATTTGGGTAGGTATTTGATGGACCAAAATTCTTTTAAAGTCTTAATAAAAGATGATAGGACGTACCATTTATAATTGAGAATGAGTGGCATTTTTGTAAATACCAAAAACTATTAAATAATGGGAAGTCGGTCTCTAGCCAAGTGCCTAAAAAATTTATAAATAATGAATTTTATGGAATATAAGTTCAATAAAAACTGTTAACACTAAAAATGAAATATTTTTTAAACATTTTACTCCCTTTAACTTCATGGTTACTCACATTTATAATTTTAGTTTTTTCCACAATAACTAGTTTTTTAACAAGATGATTTATGATTTAATCCTACAAATAAAATGAGTCTTATTTTATAATTTTTAACCACTAATTATATATTTATAATCAATTTATAGAATATCAATCCTATATATGTGGAATATTTATTTTAACACAAATTCATGTAATGTGTAAAACCTCATTTTAACTTTAACTGTGGTAACAACTATTTCAATCGTAAAGGGTTTCAAATGTTATAAAAAAATAAAAATGTATAATAAATGAGACATGTTTTTTATTTTAAGCCATATTCCTTTCACTTATATTAGGATATGATTTTTAATACTTTTTAATCATTTAATAAAATAGTAATTGTTTTAAAATATCATCTATATAAATTTTAAAAATATTCATTTAATTTGGCTTTAAAAACATCAAAGAAAAGATTTAATTCTAATATATACCTTTCAAAAATCTATAAAATGATATATTTATCTTAAAAAATTAACAAAATTACTCATTTAAATTATAATAATTTTTTATTTTTAAAATCATATATTTTATTTTCCTTTAAATGAAATAATAACTACATCAATGTGGTATAAGCATTTGAGGTAATTATTTAGTTAATAAGAATTATAAATAAATTCAACTAATAAAAAAATAATATCTATTTTAAATTAATATTTATAAACAATTTTATTTTATTTTTTCCCCTGTCACAAAATATTATAGTTATTCAAAGTAAGAAAGTGAATTTTTTCTTTCTTTACAAAAAGTATTATAAATGTCACAATCATGGTCATATGGAAACAAATGTTCATGTATTATAAATTTATATTATTATGGATGATACATATTAATACAATAAAAATAATTCAATTTTTAGTGTTAATTGTTATTCCTTATCAAATTATTTTTACCCTTAATTAACTTATTTTAACTTTACCATTGTAACAAATATTTACTATGATTACTATTCATAATGTATAAAAATAAATTGGAATATTTATAAAATTTTGACCTCATGATTAAAAATATTTAATCTATTTTCCTATATTCAAAACACATAAGTGGAATAATTTAATTTAAAATTGAACTGGAAAACAAGACGAAAAACTATTTTTCAGAAACAAAATGATCTTATATTAACTCTATGACATGAAATAATCATTATATGAATTTAAATAAAAATTATAAATATATATATATATAATATAAATTTAATAAAAATAATTCTTTATTATGTGTTATTTTAATTAATTAAAATCGATAAAATTTATACACATAAAACAATTTTTAGAAAACTGTGTTTTTAAGCATAAAAAAAACTTATACCAAAATAATGAAATTTATTGATTAAAATGAAATTAATTAGATTATTATAAATAAAAATTTTCATATTTAACTTTAAAAAAAATTAAAAAATATATTGGCACTTTTAATTTATTGGTTTAATGGAAATAAATGGAATTATTTATAATAATAATAATTTTCATTGTCCACTAAAAAATCAATCATTTCATAAAGATCCCCAAATTTCACCCTCGGTTAATTTAGATATGTTGACTTAAAATTTTTATTTTATTTTATAAAATAACATTTTTAAAATTTCCATAAATTAATTATAGTATTTTCCCAAAAAAATAAAATAAAAAACATTTTTGTAGAAAAAGACTTTTTGAAAAATAAATTGGATTTACTAAAAATTGATTAACTATTTTCTAATAATTTATCAGTGAGTTTATATAGTGTAGTTCCATAATATATATATCAAAATTCAATTTATCTAAATCATACCCACCCATTTAAAGCTGAGGTTATAACAGTCATATTTATAAAATAATATTTCATCATTCATTTAAGCATAGTGTTATGTCATGTATGCCATCGAGAATAGTGTTCTTATTAAAATATTTGGGTGTTGTAAGAAAACATTTTACGATTTACTCCTAGGTGAATAGAGTGTGACACCACAATGCCCAATGTTTCCCTAAATGGTTGTTATAGGTGTATCCATGAAGGACCCATGCACAGTTCCCAAACACCATCATACTAAGCACCATTTTTCTTAAGAATTCGATTTATAATGGTATTCAACCATTAATTTCCCCTCCATGAATTGATCGGTTATTTAATATTGAAGAACCACCCTTTCATCTAATTGGGTTCCCATTCACACAATCCTCCCAACTATGTTTCTACTCACCCAACTCAAAAAACTAGGTACTCATTCGCCCAGGTTCTCCACTAGGGAGCACACTAAATTATTAATGCTTACCCAGAATGTATCCCACATATATTATCTTTTCTCTCAATTATTCTAATTGTTCTTTTGAATTACCCAAAATTCTTTTCTAACACTCTTTATCCTAGAACAAAAAACTATTAATTCTCATCCACCTAGACCCTATCCACTACCTCCTAATATATATGAATTGATTATACACACCAAAGTGATCCCTTGTAATCATGTAATACTAATATAATGAGAATTGGGAATCATGTAATATATCCCCCTTGGTTCTCCACCCTTATCAATAATAGCCTGAGTATATAATCAATAATATATTTCCTTGATAATGAGGACTCCCTATTTTGGAGGATCAATGGAAGCTTCGCTAGCCCAACCCTCTCGACTCATCTGACTCAACTTCTTGGGATCATCACCATCTTCACCAAACACCCAATCGATCACATAATCATCCTTCCAAGTCCTATAAATGATCCATGAACTATATAAACCTTATACCAAATAGAATACCCAACAATAATCATTTCATGATTAGTTACCAACTGATAAGATAATCCATTATGTGTTTCTCATGCATAATTACCACACAAACCATTGTTTTGTTCCTTTCACCAAGAAGTCTATTACATGTGACTTTAAATTTCTTGAAACTAGTACTAGTCATTCGAAGATAAATGATAAGACACTATGGTTTAGGATGTATGACCTTAAAAGGAACTTCTTTTGGTCCTAGTATCATGTCTATAAAAGTCACATCAGTTGGTTAAGGTTGAATGATCATAAAAGAAACATCAATTGGTATTCAATTCACGAACTTAAAAGGTTCTTCATTAATTCTTAGATTCATGAACCTAGAAGAAACAATACTTGGTCTTTGATACATAACCCTAAATGGAAATTAATTTTATTATAGCATCATGAAGATAAAATCTTTGACACTAGTTTATTTCAAATGACCTTAAAAGGTATGACATTTATCATTAATATGAAAAAATGCATGGGTTTTAATTTTCCTTATAGGGATGCAAAAAAAGGAATTCTCATGGGCTCAATCCCAACTCTACCACAACTACCACATCCCTATATGGTGATAAATCCTAGAGTGCCCAGCTTTGTGTGTTAAAACCATAGTGTAACTAACTTACAAAGGGAAAATAGAGAACCTTTGATACATATAGATGTCACATGACCTTAAAAGGTATAACTTATCTCGTTAAGAGGTACTGAACTACCCATGTTTTGATTCCCCTTATAAAGATATATAGGGAGGATTTCTCAGGGGACTTATCCTAACTCTTCCACTTCTACCACGTCCTTAGTTCGTGATAAATCCTATAGGACATAGTTGTATAGCTTAAAACTATTGTGTAACTAACTAATGAAGGAAATATAGAGAACCTCATATACATATATATTTTCAAATATTTTAATGGTGATAATCAATCTCTTTTATAATTTGGGTAACTGATACTATTACTGATAAATATTTCATGAATATAACTTAAATCGATAATTGAGTCCCATACTAGGAAATAACACCCATTATGGGATGATCCATCCACTCCTCCTCTTAGCCTCGATGGGAAATTCAAAGTGTCATTAGATCCTCTAACGACTTTCTACGTTTGAAAATTAGGTCTATATCCAAAGAAAATCATGGGCATAAACATGCAATGAAGAAGTAATGATTTTTATTTGTAAAATATATTATACCCAAATATGATGCACATATATATTAAAAAGTAAAATTTTATTATGGAAAGGTCTAGGTATTTACACAAACTAAGGAAACATCATCCCATTCAAACATTGGCTTAAGCAAGTATGAGATATCCACCAAAGTGGATTATAGAGTACCGAATGGTTTGAAATGTACATGATTGGTATGAGATGGATTTCATTACATTCATTAAATGTATGAACTTATATGAAGGTTTTAATTAGGTATACCAGTAGTGGTTCCATACTGAGTTTTATTCTCACACCCTACATGAGTATTCTGGTGCGTATACAAGTCTTATGATTAAAATGAAATCTTGGGATACTCCACTAGTACAAGTGGAGGACCTAGTAGAGCTCAATGGGATTTATAGACACATCTAAGGAAATTATCTGTATATTGGTTATGTCTTTATGTATTTTATTTTTAGTTTATCTGGAATTTTTTATGATCATCCCATTCAGTGATCTTGTTGATATGTATGGTTATATGACCCACATATACATTTTTTTATTGCATGGATATGATATTATTATAGTTTTCACTCTACTTTAGTTGTATATTATTCACTTTCATGTTATTCATGATTCATGTTTTGGTCATTATTGTTATTTATGATACTAAATGGTATAAGCTTCCCATTTGGTATGTTAAATCCTTGAAACAAGTTGAAACCCCATGGAGTACAGAGTGTGATTCCTGAGGTACAATGGTTCCCTATTTCTTGGTTCTATGTGGGATAAATGGGCTAGGTATGTTAAAATGTTCTATCGTCTCTTTGTTTTATCTATCCTACAATTTAGGATATGATATACATAGATAGTTCATTAGTAATTGGGATGAAATCTATTGTTGTTATTTTAAAACACCACCATGTTCTAAATTCCATGTTTCTAGGGAATTGGGATTGATTTTTTGGCTTTTCATTATTACAATTGAGTTTATTTTTTCCAAGTATGGTGTTCTAGATTTGTGATTTAGAATAATATCTTGGATTAGGGTGGTGAGAGGCATGCATTCATGGATCTTATTCAACTCATTCGATTCACAAGATATTTATATGATTATATTTTATTAATGATCTGATTATAAGGGTAAAAATGTTTAAAGTTTCATCAACAAATTATATAGTATTTTACAATATATGTTATTGGTGAAAATCTACATGACTAAATCATTATTACTGGTTCTTTTGTTCAGTATACGATGACTGATTATTTGAATCTATATGTATTTGATACTTTCCCCTAAGATTGGATATATTGGGCTATATTAATTGTTTAATGATATGAGGCACCTATGTTGTTGGGTGCATATGGGTAATGGGATTCATTTATTATTATAACCTTTTCTTATTTTATGAGTATATAATGATACATTTTGTTTGGAGGTAACATCATAAATGTGCTTATGGATGTGACATTGATCCTTGAGGATGGGTAGTCTATTATATACATACCTAGTGAGGATTAAAACTTTGGAGTGGGTAGTTTTATATGGGTATAACGATATACCTAATATTGAAATTATCCCTATAATGGGGATATGGAATAGAAATTTCCTTAAGATATTTGAGACTAGATAATGTGATTTACATAATGGGATTTTATTTGTGGGATAAATTGTCCAATGTATATATGGGAGAACCTAGTGTTGATGATATACGACTCAAATATTTGGTAGTTGTGAGACTTACTAAAATAAAATGACATTTTACTTATTACTGCATGAGAGGAGTTGTGATATGTGAGGGTAACCATAAAGGGAGGGGTTAGCCAAGGTATATAGATTCCTTTTAGATGATAAGAATGGATAGATGATTCACATGATGTAAATTACACACAAATTATGTGTGGTTATATTTTAATTTTGGTATGAGGGTTCCCTTGGTTATGTATGGATTGGGAAACATGATTAGTGCTTTGTTCAAAAGTTGATTGACATGATTTAGATTCATGGTCAGTTTATCAATTGTTTTATCCTAGTATTGATGAGATATGAGCCATAGTGGTGTGAGTTGAGATGTATAAAAATGTATCACCCAGGGTGTATTCCTTCTTGTGGATTACAGTTTGATTTAAAATGATGACATTTATATATCATTATAATAGAGATTCTATAATTTATCTATCTTTAAATGGGGACAAGAGTGTATGTTTTGATAATACCCATATAATAGGTGGGGTAGTGTGGTATTTTTTTAGATATGGTTTTTTGGAATATTAATTTCTTAGTAAGGATCATAATTTGACAGAATATGAATATTTTTGAATAGTAATGTTTAAAAAATATCTAAGTGATATTTTTTTATGGGAGTCACGTGACTTCATGGGTAAAGTTTGTATGACATTATTAATGTTTGATCGTTGAAAGAGATCCTTCCTAGTATATAGGATTATTTGAACTGAGATTTGTGTCATGTTTCCTTGAGACCCATATGGGGTTTAGAAATTGATAGATGCCTCTATATTTTGATGGGGTCTAGAACTCCTTTGTTATCTCTAATTTATTAGAGATTGGTGATGGGGTTCCATTGGGTTCATAATGAATGACCACTTTTGGTATCTGGTCAGGTATGAGAAACCCTATCTATAGGTGTTATACTATAGTGATCCAAACTTTTAATACATATATATTACATCTTAGTAGATAAATATTCATTAAATTACATAAAAATCAATTCCATAATCATATAGATCTAATATCTTTAAAATTTTTGATATATAGACAACTGGTTCAATAGAGAACTACATCATATCCCACTAAGTTCTTTATAAGTAGAACACTTATTATAAATATCATACATAATACATTTTTTCATAAACTAGGGAAATGAAACATAAGAAAGGGTGATCTTAGATTCTCAAAAAGGGTAAACAAGGTAGAAATTAACATATCATGAGTATAAGTGTATGAGAACATGTGAATAACATTTGAAAACTATACCTTGCATATCATATATCATAAACTTGAGTCATGGCATAAATCATTGAAGTTCATAAGACATGAATCATGATTGAAGCAAATAACATAATCCATGAGATCATAATATTTTCATAAGACGTTGATTTGGGTCATGAACCATGGAAAACAAAATCTTATGTCAAGGCTACCCACAATGACATTTATAACAAGTTAATATTTGGTTAACCACATGTGTACCTACATCAAGCTTATGATAACCTCACATGCACCTTCATTTGGGATAGGGGTACCCTCTTATGTACCCTCTCATTTTGTTCATAGGATAACCTTCCATGTTCCCCCTTGTTTCGATCTTGGGAAAACCCCTACAAATACCCCCCTTTTAGCTTAATATAACCTCTTGTGTACCCTTTTATATCATTAATCTTTAAAAATGCATTGTAGGGAGATATAAGTCACAAAAATCAAATAATCCATACATTTGGGTTCAAAAAGATCATAAAAATCAATATATATAACCCATAAAAAGAAAACCAATTTGATAAACCTTTCTTCATATCATAAACCATGCAAAAGAAACAGGTTTCATAATCATTTAATCAATTCATAATAGCATAAGCTATGGAAATAGAATAGTTTTCAGAGATATATATTCACAAAAATCATAAACCATACAGAAAAATAATAAGGTTGTTATCATTAGATCATGACCCAAGTAAAAATTGTTAAACATGAAAGGATTTCATCTCAGATGGAAAATGATTTTAAAAGACCACTTAAAACATTTCTTATGGAAAATATCATTTATATTTTGAAATAAATAATTTAAAATCCATTATTTTCCTGAATATTAATGAAAATAATTAAAAATAACCCCCTCAAATTATAAATTAATATTTATATCATTTATTGGGCATGGAAGTTGTAATTTTCATTCATGCCATACTCGTTAAAACAAGGATTCATTTCTTACATTTGGTAAAAAAAATAGTACCTCATTTAGAAATTGAAAAAAATAATACTGTTAAACCATTTTGTAAAAATTAAAACATGGATAAAATTTTCTTTCAAAAATTACTAGAGAATAGTAATAACTTTCTTAAAACATTTTTAGAAAAACATGTATATGGAAGATAAAGATTTTTGACCGAAGAGAGAAATAAAGTCGATTCTTCTTAAAAACATTCATTTAGCATCATGAGTATATACAAGAAGATAAATGAAATTAAAACATTAAATTTCTATAAATCAAAATAGGATAAGAAATATAATGATATTCTTAATAGGTAGATCATAATATTTCATCATCAAAAACTTAATCATAAAAAATACTGATAAATAATAAGATTTTAATGTAAAACCCATTCCACTTTCATAACTATAGAGTCATAAGAACCATTAAAGAAGTAAACTTAGAGAGATTATTATAAACCAAAATTTCATTATAGTGATAATAAAATATATTCACGGTAAGTATATACACCACAGAAAATAAACAAGTAGTGAATATGGAATGTGTCTCATCAAAATAACTATGATACAGAAATCCATTACGTTAAGTCTTAGCTTTGTCCATACATATTGAAACCTATAGTATAATAAATATAGGTTTATTATAAATATATTAAAAAACCATACTCATATATATCATACCATATATGATTTACGTATGAACATTTATTACCTATTTATCAAATATTCCCTGTTAAAATCAAGTTTTAGGTAATAACTTCTACTTTTTTCATGTATGTTTAGTTTTAGTATTTTTGGTCATTCTACATTGATCAAGGTTAAATAATATCCATAATGTTAAATATTACATAAATATAATATATATTTATTATATATGTATTTATATTATTTCATAAAATTTATATATAGAAAATTAATTACACCGTTCATGGAGATTATAGGTTGTATATACGCATGAATGATGCTTCCATTTTCTCGATGAATGGAATGAAAGAAGTGTAAATATTAATTAACCATTAAAAATTTATTTTTATATCATATATATAATATACATTCATTAAATATACCCTTATTACCATCTTTTAAAAAATTATATTGAAAAGTGTTACTTCACTTCATGGAGATGGTAGTCCACACATAGGCATGAGTGATGTTATCTTTTTTTAAAGGATTATAAGGTAAGAAGGTAGACTAGATATTATTATTTTTTAAGTATATTTAATTCATAAGTATCATTTATATACATTATATCTATCATTATATCCACTTGTAAGAGATGGTGGTGGAAAATGAATCATATTAATTCATGAGGTGATAACCCGCCATACACATGATCGATGGTTTTATTTCCCTTTTGATAGAATGTGAGATAGAAATATGTTATTTAATTAACATAAAAATCCTAGTATATTTTAAAAACTAGTTTTATTATATTTAAATTATTAAATCATGAATTAATGTGGTAAAATAAGAAGTAAAAAAGAAATATCTTGGGGAATATAATTACATTTTCTTTGAAAAAATATCCCCTGAATCTCTTATTAAGGACCCTTGGGTTGGTATTTTGGAAATAATATCAAATATATAACATTTATAATGATATTTGGGAGATATTTTTATATTTTTTGGTTGAGTAAAATTTCTTAATAGGTGTGGATAAGTGCATGGAGGAGGTCCCCATTTATAATTAAAGAAAAGTGACATTTTTGTAAATGCCCAAAATTATTCAATATTGGGCAGTCGCTTTCAAACAATGTGCCTAAAAAATCAAATAACATATCTGAAAGTGATTATATTTTTTAACCACAACTAAAAAAAATTAAAACACATTTTTCAAACATTTTATTCCTTTATCCACAATATTTACTCATTTATACCATTTTAGTTTTCACTATAGTAAATAGTGTCATTTTTAACCTAATTAATTTATACTTGAAGCCTAAAAATAAAATGACACTTCTTACAAAATTTTGACCTAATTTTTAAAAATATCATATTTATTTTGTAAACTAAATATCATGTTAGTGTTGAAAATTAATTTGACCACATGCACATGTAACGCACAAAACCTCATTTTAACTTTAACTATGATAATTAATTTTTTACTGTTTTCACAATTCATTATGATTAAAAATAAAATTTATCTTTATAAAGAATTTTAATTATACTTATTAAAAATATTGAATATATTTTAACAAATTCAATTCAAAAAATTTGAAAATTTTAATTTAAAATTAAATTCACAGAAGCAATGAAAAAATGGTTTTCAAAAAAATGACTTTAACATAAGTTCACACATGGTAAAACAGATTTTTAGAAATATATATATATAGTTTTTAAGCATAAAACTGGGTTTATTATTATCCCATTCATATAAAAAATTTAGATGAATGATAAAAAATTTGGTTGAATATATGAAATATAAATTTATTTTCAATAATTCACTAATAGATATTAATATAATATATTAAGATTGAAATAGTTTTCATGTATAAAAAAGTTTTTCTGAAAAAAACATTTTTTTACTCAAAAGTGATTTTTATTTTTATTTATAATTTATTGATAGAAAATGAATATATTTTATGCATATTTAAAATATAATTTTCATAACATAGTTACTATTATTCATAGTCAACAATCTAATAGCTAGGTGGTAACTTTTATACTAAATAATAATATTCTAATAGTATATCATGGTTCATTTGAACTCGATGTTTTGTGTAATGTAAGATGTCAAATAAATTAAATTTATTTGAAAAAATATATATTTCGTTAAATCTTAGGGTGTTACATTCTCCCCCACCCCCTTAATAAATTGTGCCCATACAGTTTGAACTTGTTCTTGGTGATCAATATTTTGACATTTGAAACTTCTTTTTTGAAAACACCACATCATAAAAAGTTTTAATAAAACATCCTCTGGAAAAGAGAGAAAGGTAAATATAACTTTTTTCTTGAAATAACACAATATTTGGTTTATAAATAGGATAAAATTAGTGTAAAGTGAAACTTTGGATATAGAAGATAATACTAACACACAAGGATTAATAGAGATTGATATAAAAGATATCAATGAGAAATTTGACCACCACAAAACCATAAATATTTTATGAGTTAAAAGAGAATTGATTCATTAGAAATGAAAGTAATGGGAAAAAATTTAAACTCATAATCCTTTTTCTAAATTTGAGGGAATTTTTACTATCAATATAGTTAACATGATAAAATTTTTTTTTTCTCTCTTTCAATTCCATAAGAATAATCTCATACTTTGGTTGTTCTTCAATCAATTGCAACTTCATATCTTAATCTAAGAAATGAAGATGAATTTTTTATGCCTGAATCACTAACATATCATAAGATCCATAATATAATATTTAGTCATTCCTTTTATCTCTATATATCATCCAAACGAAAATGGAAAGCATAAGTAATCCAAAATTAAAAATATTCATATGATCAAATAATAAATTAATCTCTAAAACCATTTAAAATTTCAAATAAAATCATTATATAAATGGTTATCCTTAATACCCTTCAAAAATTAAAAAAAAATAAGAATTTCACTAAATTTTCAAAATAAACATAACATTAATCCCCAAAATATCATAAAGTATTTCTTAATTATCACACACCATGTATGTGAATACCTTTGTCATGTATCCTCTTGAAAAATGGTAATCACTAAAATTACCATAAAAACACAATTATAACATACATGCTTCCTCATTCATTAAATAAAACCATGTATTACTAAATATAAAGCATAAATCTAAAAATTTTGTAAACTTTATCAATTATTACACAACCCAATTTTTCGTCAAATTGTTAATAGGTTCCAAGGTCCTCAAAACAATCCAATTTACTTTATCCATATCAATAATCACTTTATCCCAACTAAAAACCATTATCTCAACATCAGGAACATATAACGGTTTACTTTCCCTTAATCATGTGTTTTCATAAAATATCACCTTATCAATAAATCACTTTTTTAGGTCATCGATATAATTCAAAATATTATTGAACATCCTTAATAAAAATTTTATACAGAAAAAACCTTAAATATTATGTGATTCATATAAAATAATTTTGGAGTTCCAATACATAAACACTTTAATCATTAAAATTTATTATTAAACTATTAACTAGGCTTCATCATCATATTCCTTATTATCTCCTTCATTTCATATATCAGGTGCAGTCTATTCACCATCAATAGCAGATTCATTACTCATACAGTCTTTCAGATCCCCATCAGGATCTTTCCCCCTAATACAAAAAATTCCATAACTCTTAAACATTCCATATTCAAAACATTCAATCATTGATGATGCCTTAGTTAAACCATTACTATGAAACATTGTGTTAACTAAAATTTTCAACATTCCTTGGAAATTACTTACTTTGTACCCTTCTTCTCCACACATAAAACATATTCTTATTGCTTTGATACATTCCCTTAAGTTATTATTCCCACATTATTGACATATAGGAAACCAAATGTTCTTTCCTACATGGTTTGCACCACCTGTGCTACCAATGAAATATATCCATATCTTATTTGGGCAGTAAAAGTGTTAGTTAAGGTAAAATTTATTAATCATAAATCATGAAAACCAATTTGGAATAATCACAATTTCCTTCACTCTATTCATCATCACGCATGGTTTCTCATTAACAAATTTTCTATCACATTCAATGTTAACCTAGTTCCTTCTATTTCCCACCATTCTCCAACACCAAAAAACATAATGTGAGAAAAAATAACCGTAATAGGAAACCACAAAATCATGGAAATAACATATAGGATGTCTAAATCATGATACCAAAATTTCAATCTCTGAGACCTTAGGATTAACCTAGGATATTTATGGTCATTATTCAAATCCTTAATGATGGTTTATAAAGAGTTTGTGAATTTTTAAAACATATCCCCTATGAGTTTCAAACCAGGTGTGCAGCATGAGTCATTTTTATGCACTAGGTAGTGATTGATTTAATTCCCAGTGCACCTTTTTTAAAGTAATTACCCCTAGTTACAACAGTTCCAATGCCACATCCACTATTAGTATTTTCATAGGGATATAATTTCATAGAAACTACTTTATCTATCTGTTACCAAAATTCTAGGATAATTTCATATACTTAGAATTATCATTAAGCTTATCCAAATGGATATCAATAAAGTATCATCATCCTAGTTTCTAATGGTTAATTAATCCTTTCTCTAATACCAACTATATAGACCCACAATTTTTATTCATAGATATTACATCATAATGGATGAATATTCATTACATAAAATAATGATCCATGCATTATTCTTATAGGTATAGTATCTTTTAAAACTTGTATACATAAAAAATTGGTTCATAAGTGAACTACATCATCTCCCACTAAGTTCTTCACAATTAAAACCCATCTTAGACATATTATACATAATACCTTTCTTTATAACCTAGGGAATGGAAACATAATAAAGGGTGACTCATATTCTTCATAAGGGTAAAAAAAGAGATATCAATATAACATTATCATAATGTTATGGGAATGGGACAATAACATTTTAACACCATACCCAGTATATCATATATCATAAACATAAGTCATGACATTATCCATGGAAGTTTATAAGACATGAATCAAGAAGTAATCAAAGAACATAATCCATGTGAGTATAAAACGATCGTTAGAGATAGATTTTTGGAATACACATAATCATAGGAAATCTTATGTCAAGGCTACTCACAAAGATATTCATAACATGTTAGGATTGGGATAACCAACCGTGTACCTACTTCAGGATTGGGATATATTTCCATGTACCCTCTTTTGGGATTAATATAACATCTCATGTAACCTTTTTTTTTGTTTATTTAGGTAACTTTATGTATACCTTGTTTTTTAGGCATGTTATAACCTCCCATGCACCCTCCTTTTTCGGGCATGGGATAACGTCTCATGTACCCTTTGTGCTCATTCATATTTAACCAATGCATAGTAGGGAGATATAGGTCCCACCCCTCACATAATCCATACATTTTGGTGCTATAAGGTCAAAAAACAGTCATCATATCATAACCTGTGAAAAAGTGATGGGTTTTATAAACATATCATCATAGCATAACCCATATAAAAGAAATACTTTCACTACTAGAGATTTAGGTTATATCCACGGTTCTAAACTGTGGCTATAGGCCCAAAAACCATGGCTACAGGTTATAGCCACGGTTTCATAAACCATGGATGGTATTGGCGTGGTTATAGGTTGGAGCCTATAGCCATGATTCGAAACTGTGGCTATAGCCCTATAGCCACGGTTTAATCCATGGTTATAACCCTAAATCCATGGCTCTAACTGTAGCTATAGGTTCAGCCCTATATCCATGCCAATAAAGGCCACAGTTCATAGAACCGTGGCTATAAACCTATAGCCACGGTTTAAAACCGTGTCTATAGGGCTTTTTCCACGGTTTGAAACCATGGCTATAGGTTTTTCCACTGCATAAAAAACCCATCACGGTGAACCGTGCAAGTTGTTGGGAGGACACTACCAACTCCCCCCTCCCCCCACCAAAAACTCCCCCACCCTGCACCAGCACCCCCCACCCTATGCTCTTGTACAACTCCCCTGCCCCCGCCCCCCTATAACCTACAAATAACTTAAAAAAAATAATGGTTCCACAATTTCATCACAAAAATTCACTAATATAATTTCCATAATTGAGTTCTTACAACGAATCAACATAACAAAAATAACGAATTCCAAAATGTACTGGATGAAGAGATCAATCAAAAATCTCTCTTCTTGACTTCACTATCTCTCACTGCTTCACTGTCTCTCACTACTGCATCTGCAGTAGCCAAGGAGCCCGGACTTGTGATGACCTTTTATAAGGACTCCTGCCTGCAGGCTAAAGATATCATTAAACAGAAAGTCAACCTTCTCTACAAGTGCCACAAAAACACTGCATTATTATGGCTGAGGAACATCTTTTAGGATTGCGGTGTCCATCCATGTGATGCTTCACTAGTGATGGATTTAACGAGGAGCCTGTCTGAGAGGATATCCCATAGAACTCATCTGGAGCCATCATTAACACAAATTATATTTAATAATCTGTCCAACAGACCACAATTCCATGACTTCTCATCATTGCAAACATAAAATAAATAAAAACAAAGAATAAAACAATAATACTAAAATGACTACTTCGGTCATAGGGTATGTACAACATGTCATGCAGTTTAGGATCGGTTTTGTAGTATAGATTCATGCAGAAAATACATGTGTTATCTCGTATAAATTCATACAACTAGGACTAATACATGATTTGATTTGAACAAATCTGGAACATACAGAAGATAAATATAAGGCTGCATTTTAATGAGTGTTCAACATGGGAATATACATGGAATAGGGGAAACACAAACACTATAATGGAACAGAGTTAGATGGGGGATTTTCTTACAGTCCGTAGTGTGTAGTGCATTTGGGGATGACCTGTAATGAATGTGAAGCCCCAAAAACAAGGACTGTATTCTTGAAAATGGGAACATTTTCACTTATCATAGTTTTATGGATAATTTCCTATAAGTAGATCCCTACAATGGATAATTACCTTCAAATGATATCATCTGCTATGACCTTTTAGATCTAGCTCATACAATTCATGGTCAGAATATCACAATGATTAGAGTAAAAGAAAACAAAGATATGAGGGGGTTGGAAAGTTGTGAATCCAGTAGACCTGATTCTCCCTATTCACCATGGTGTATCTAATATCAAATGAGGTTCTTACATGCCAGATTGATTTATATCCTAATGAAACCCTTGAGCTATATAGTTTAATATCTTATATCTTGTACAAAGTGATGGACATTTTAAGGTCATGAATCCAGGACTGATGGTAGTTGTGCATTTTAATATCACGATTCCAAGACATGTAAAGTTATATATTTTTGTAGTTGAGCCCATGGTAGGGTACTTGGGCATTTCTAATCATGCAAGGATAAGAATCAATTGACATATAGTTCATAAAGGGGGAATTTTATGATTTTCCAATATCTATCTCATGTGCAGTGAATAGTCAATGAAATTGATAGGTGTACTGGTGTGAGAAGGAAGGAAACCTAAGGAGAATATAGCCTCAATATAAGGCCCCAACCTTAAACCTTACTTAATCTTGAGTTATTACAAGATTACACATTGAGGATCTTTTCAGGTTTAGAGTTTTAGAGAATTAGATCATGAAACTTGCATTACATTCCACATTTAAACAAAGTGGTTACATAAAAGACAGTATTCATTCTTCCCATAAACGGAAACATATTTAAAATAAAACATGGATTCTTTCTTGACACATCCTTGACACTATCATCACATCATGTACCCTTCCCTTGACCTGTGAAAAACATTTCAAAAACTTGGGATGAGCATAAAAAGCTTAGTAAGGGATATAAAAATATGGAAAGGAAACATGAGTACATGTATACATAAGAATGAAATCATACTTTACCCATAAAACATAGGCACTTTAGCATACCTTATAAAATCATGAATAAATCATAGAAATCATAAGACATAAAAGGTAACTTGAGGCATTCATAACATTCTTACGTAGGGAGTAACCCTCTTGGTTACGTTTGGAATACCCATCATAGTATATTCCCTAAATCTCTTCGGAGAAACCTTAACGTTTCACTCATTCGTGTTACCCAATGCATTGAAGAGCTATATCGGGCTCACCCGCCCTTAGTTTATCACGGAACCACCCATCTTCATAATAATTCCCAAGAACCATAACATAATTGTATCACATAAATCATGCATAAAGGAAACATAACATTTCCACATTTCAATCACAAGATATCAATACAACACATTGATATAAAAACATTATGAAAACCATTTTTGATACCAAAATAAAAGAAAAGTAAAACATGGTATTTATTTTTCTTTTAAAAAGAAGGTATGGCTTGTAGAGGAAGCCGAAACTCAAATAATGGTCACGGTGGCAGAGAAGTCGTTGTCGCCACATACGTACGACAAAAACATTCCCTTTTGTTGTTTAGTAAAAAATTCGTATAAAAAAGATTCCTTTTGAATAAATGTAAAAGTCAAAGGGGTTTATCCACCGTATAAAAGAAGGTTCTGTATAAAACAAAATATGCCTCAATGAATGGAGATTGAGACGAAGTCCCATACAAAGACGGTATCCTTGGTTTAAGGATAAATTAATTACATAATTATGTGTGACAAACTAATAAACCAAATATAAGTGGATATTAAGTGTAAAATAATCAAAGTTCATTCACACATATTCAAAGGATGATATATTCAATAACTACATGTCGAACCCAAAGAAATCGAAATTGGGTTAAGAAGTTCCCTTGACAGCCTAACGGCGTCACATCAAAAAAAGGTATCTCATCACTTGGACTTAAAATTTACATCAACAAGGATATATGAGAACATATCCCAACATAACAATATGTAAATTAAAAGACCCAACAAAAGAAGTCTTTTAAAAAGAGGAGGGTGAAAGGTTCCCTTACCGACATGGGTATCTTTCGAAACATACATCCCGTGAAAGAAGGACAATACAACATTGATGTAAATACTCATAAATGAAATAATATTACACAATGAGTAAAATAATGGTCAGTACATACACCACTCAAAGGAAATTGTGGAAAATGTATCATAAATCTCACAGGAATAAAAGTGAGATGAAAAATCCCTTACGAAAACTCGGCAGCCTAACGGCGCCACTTAAAACTTCCAAAAATGGATTGATGAGATCAAATAGGGTATCTCATCACATTACAATAAAATGTAAAGAAAGAGGAATATAAAATAACATCCCCCATCATAAAAAAGAGGATCTTAAAAGAAGTGACATAAAGGAGAGTACTTAAAGAGAAAGAAAGAGGTTAGATCTCTTACGAAAATTCGGTAGCCTAACGGCACCACTCAAAATTTCCAAAATGGATTGATGAGAGAGAATAGGGTCTCTCATCATATGAACATAAAAATTACAGTAAGATTAATATAACATAACATCCCAATCAAAAGAAATATGAGCTTAGAAGGAATGACATAAAAGAGTGTACTTAAAAAGAAAGAGAGGAGTAGGATCCCTTACCTCAAGTCCAACTTGTCTTGTTCGTTTCTTTATATTCCTGAATAATAAACTTTGGTCAATTAATAATTGCCTAAGTACCTCCTTTAGAGATTATTATTCAGTTCATATAACATATTATAATGTTATAATAATTGCATAATAATGTTAGTTCATATCAGACGTTTTTTCCAATGTTTGGTACATGAGTCAAGAATGAACTTGTTTGAAAAAAGATTGCCCATGTAGTTATAAGTAAATAATTTACAGAATAGTATTAATGATTAAAATATCATTTATATCCAGTAAATATTAATTTTATACTATTACATATCATTTTGAGATAAAAAAATGAAAAACACCGTTCATGGAGACGGTAGGCCGTACGTACTCATGAACGCTACTTTCATTTTTTGTCATATTAATGGAATTAAAAAAAATGAGAGAGATATATATATTTTATAATTCCAGAATGATATCAATAATTTATATGTAATATATTACATATATATCCATTATATATATGTACTTATAATATTACATAACATTTTGAGATAAGAAATGAAATGTATCGTTCATGGAGACGGTAAGCTGTACGTACACATGAACGCTACTTCCATTTCTATTTCATATTTAATGGAATTAAAACATAATGATATATAATAGTATTTTAATTCCAGTATGGTATCATATATAATATCATTAAATATATCCTTTATACGTACCACATATGGTATTAACGAATCAAATCACTTTGAGGGGGCGGTAGTCCGCACTTCCTTAAATGAAGATATCGCGTTTACCCATAATGGAAACTATAAAGGTATGCCATAAATGAAAAATACAGAAGCATAAGTAAAAAATAAACATATTAGATATCATATATAAATATAGTGTCATCTTAATGGTCACCTTTGAAGGTTTTAGAAGAATGTTGAACAATCATCGTTTCGGGAGGCAGAAATTCGCCATCCACGGAAACAGTATGTTCTTTAACCATTAGATGTAGGTGTGTGTAAGTGTAGATCGAATACTTCTTATAACAACATCCTAGTATATTTAATATACTGTATTTTTTACAAAATAAATTAATAAAAAGAGTTTAGGGGGTTGGAGAAGCAAAATAAAACAAAAAGACACAAGTGAAGATATTACCTTAAAATCGGGTAACTCCCTTTGGTTTGAGCTCAAAGGCTTCCTTGGGAAGACTTCTTCCCAAAGTGAGGCTTCAAGGAGTAATAGAGGGAAGTGTAGAGACACAATGGGCAGGGGTTGGCCGAGCCAAAGGCTTTGGGAGTGTGGGTAAGGAGGTAGAGGTGGGGGCCTTTTATAAGAGGAGAGGAGGGGCACTCTTGTAAAGTTACAAAATGTTACTTTATTTTCAAAAGAGTTTCGAATTTTAAAGGTCCCAAATTAATGTATTTCGAAGATAAGGTGATAAGGGCTCGAAATCAACTCATAAAATAGGTTTTGGACATGTGTAGGTATTATATATTACATTATATTTCCATTTTATTTAAATCGTTAAATAATGAGGTCAGCGCTGCATCATCATGATGTCATAAATAATTTAATTTATTTAATGTCTAAAAATTATAAAAAAAATACTATGATGTAGGAAATCTTTTTAGATTTCAAATTACTATTTATAGTCAAAAATATGACTTGTATAACCCCATTTAAAAATTGTTTTAGTAAAACATCTCATGTTTGTGTCATTTTTACTTTAACATTAAATAAAAAGATATTTATGTCATTTCCCAACCAAAGTGGCTCCATGGTGTCCCCAAGTTGACCCATGTATTTTCTTGGTCGGACATGACACATCCAATTATGGTAGGACATGTGTCTATGTCATTTCATTTTATTAAAACATTATTCTTACCATAAACTACACTAATTACCTCTAATCGCGATTAAAAACTTAATAAGTTACTATTCACCAAAAAATTATTTTTATACCATTGAACCACATTTTACTTCTTAATGACAACCATGTATGTTGTATTTTTTAAATTCAAAACACAAAGATGGAAAATTTTCATTTAAACGGAAAAATCAGTTTTTATAAGTACCACTTAGTGGTTTCACTATTCATCAAAAATTGAAGTTTTTTAGAAAAATCCCAAAAATTCACCCTAAGCTATATTTGATATTCTGAAATATAAAATGAAGTCTATTTTACAAAATTCAAAACATATAAGTCACATTAATTAATTTAATAATTAATTCCCGCTGTCAGAGCAAATAGCGTGTTTTTATGAAACAATAAGTATCAAAAGATTGACACTAGTTTAAGTCTGATTTCAAAGTGAAATTAATTCCAACGACCACTATTGGATTTAATGGTAAAAATATATTCTAATTTCACTTTAAAACCAATTATAAAGAAAATCTAATCATATAAATAAATTAGATTAAAAAGTGGTTTTGAATTAAAATACAACATTTTACACTATTTATTAAAAAAAGAACTTTATCGGAAAGATACCAAAAATTTACACAAAGTAAATTTTGATGTCCCAATTCTTAAGAAGAGTTTTATTTGGTCCAATAGAATGTATAAGAGTGAACAAAACTATATTTAATGATGGTTCGCCATCAAAAGGTGATAAGTGAACCTTTAGTGAAAACTAGGGCATATACGCCTAAAATTGAATTCTTTCCGTATTCTAAGCCTTTATCTTTTATTGGATAAATGTAAAAACATTTAAAAACATATATAATCGTATTTTAGTTATTTCTATCCATTCTCTCCAATACAATGGCTACATGTTAACTACCATTTAAAATAATATTATTTTATTATTAGAGTACAACGTAAGATTCCCAAGAAACTCGTTGTTGCGTGTTTGGTACGCCATCGAGCATAGCGTCCCCTTTAAAGTCATATTAATATTTTATTCACAAATATGTATAAATAAGAAATTGTCATATTCTTTATTTACCTGGGTTGTTACATCCTTCCCCCCTTTTGGGAATTGTGTCCTCGCAATTTTTAAAATTGAGCGTGGAAACATCCTTGAAAGTCTCACATCGGAACTAGAGTCGGTAAAACAATCACTTTAAAATAAAGGAAGATAAGTACAGAGGTCACCCGAGTTAACCCATACTAGGATTCCATGTAGAAAAACATGGAAAAGGAAGAAAAATCAAAGGGTCATGTTCTTGAGGGAGAGTGATAGTAAACATGTCTAGGAGAAAGTTAACCATAAGAGAATCACAAACTTGTGATGGGTTAAACGGTATTTGATTCCCCAGTAGGAAAAGTTAATAGACAAAATTTTTGTATTAAGTTACTTTTTATTGAGGAATTTATTCATAAGAAAACATAATCACTTATCATGCTGACTTTCAACTTTTACTAGATTCCTTAATCAAACTCATATTTTTTTCCAAAAGACGTGCATTTAGGGAGACTTGTTCGCATTAAAAGTACTATAATCAATTTCTAGAGAATCACATAATCCAAAAAAGAGAACTATATACTTCCCATGTCTTTAGACTTTGACCAAAACCAAAACTAAAATGGTTAGTACAAGATCAGATAATCTAGAAAAGAATAACCCTTTATAAAAAGAAAATCTATTCTTAATCTCCAAAATTTGTCCAACAAAACCCAAAGTTCAACGAGGACCATTTGATAAACAATTGTCCATAAAATTCTTCAAAGTAAACCAAACTAAGATTGAAACCCAAATATTTGAAGGATTTAATCACATAGTCTTCCAAGGTACAAATTAACTTTTATCTCCAAATAACATCAGTTTCTCTTAAATTCTCATATTGAAAAGTAATTAACCTAATCACATATCCTCGATGATAGGTTAATCATTTCCATAGATAACCCAAAATAAACTTACTCTTGATTCCTAAAATCATATAACTAAAAAGAATCAGTCAAACTAACCAGGGACATCACGTTGTCTAGTGGTAGGCGATAAATACCAGTCGCACTTTGGTTGTCGGTTCGATTCCCACAGCTTTGTCCGACATGACGGGTAGTCACACGGTCTGTCTGTTTTCCTTTTTCCAAAACTATATAATTCTCAAAACATTCCCCAAAACGAGATAAAATCTTCATAAATAATCGTAACATATTTTAACCTCAAGTTTATCTCATGCCTTTCATTTTCTAGCATATCAAATAATAACCCATAATTACCTCAAAAGTAAGGATCATATAAACTCTAATGGTTACCTTTATAATTATTACCTGAACTTCCACATCGATTGGTCATCTCGTACATGATGCATTACAGAACATACCAAGGTTCAAGTGGTTGATCATGACTCCTTGATAGTTGGTTTAGAACAACCACGAGTTTCCTCATTGAATCCCCCATTTTATCTAGTATCTTAATCAGAGAACCACCACAGTTTCCATCAAACCTGTTGTCTCTTTGGTGCCTGCTAGATCCATCCACTCACTAAAAACAGAAATTTCAGTGTGAGTATATAAACAAAACCATCATGTACTAATGAGGAAGATAACCACTAAGATATATTTACTTATTCACTTTATCTAATACTAGGACTCTTTCTGAAATCCTAACCATTATGGTAATGTCACTTATGCTTAAAGAATACCCTAACCTCTAAAGTTATCTAAACTGACCTCTGATACCAACTATAAGGCCCCAGCCTTAAACCTTATTTAATCTTGAGTTATTACAAGATTACACATTGAGGATCTTTTCAGGTTTAGAGTTTTAGATAATTAGATCATGAAACTTGCATTAAATTCCACATTTAAACAAAGTGGTTACATAAAAGATAGTATTCATTCTTCCCATCAACGGAAACATATTTAAAATAAAACATTGATTCTTTCTTGACACATCCTTGACACTATCATCACATCATGAACCCTTCCCTTGACCTGTGAAAAACATTTCAAAAACTTGGGATGAGCATAAAAAGCTCAGTAAGGGATATAAAAATATGGAAAGGAAACATGAGTACATGTATACATAAGAATGAAATCATAATTTACCCATAAAAAATAAACACTTTAACATACCTCATAAAATCATGAATAAATCATAGAAATCATAAGACATAAAAGGTAACTTGAGGCATTCATAACATTCTTACGTAGGGAGTAACCCTCTTGGTTACGTTTGGAATACCCATCACAGTATATTCCCAAACTCTCTTTGGAGAAACCTTAACATTTCACTCCTTCGCGTTACCCAATGCATTGGAGAGCTATATCGGGCTCACCCGCCCTTATTTTATCACAGAACCACCCGTCTTCATAATAATGCCCAAGAACCATAACATAATTGTATCACATAAAACATGCATAAAGGAAACATAACATTTCCACTTTTCAATCATAAGATATCAATACAACACATTGATATAAAAACATTATGAAAACCATTTTCGATACCAAAATAAAAGAAAAGTAAAACATGGTATTTATTTTTCTTCTAAAAAGAAGGTATGGCTTGTAGAGGAAGCTGAAACTCAAATAATGTTCACGGCGGCGGAGAAGTCGTTGTCACCGCATACGTATGAAAAAAACATTCCCTTTTTCCGTTTAGTAAACGCTTCGTATAAAAAAGATTCCTTTTGAATAAATGTAAAAGTCAAAGGGTTTTATACACCGTATAAAAGAAGGTTGTGTATAAAACAAAATATGCCTCAATGAAAGGAGATTGAGATGAAGTCCCATACAAAGACGGTATCCTTGGTTTAAGGATAAATAAATTACAGAATTATGTGTGACAAACGAATAAACCAAATATAAGTGGATATTAAGTGTAAAATAATCAAAGGTCATTCACACATATTCAAAGGATGACATATTCAATAACAACATGTTGAACCCAAAGAAATCGAAATTGGGTTAAGAAGTTCCCTTGAAAGCCTAACGACGTCACATCAAAAAAGGGTGTCTCATCACTTGGACATAAAATTTACATCAATAAGGATATATGAGAACATTTCCCAACATAACAATATGTAAATTAAAATACCCAACAAAATAAGTCTTTTAAAAAGAGGAGGGTGAAAGGTTCCCTTACCGACATGGGTATCTTTCGAAACATACGCCCCGTGAAAGAAGGACAATACAACATTGATGTAAATAATAATAAATGAAATAATATTACACAATGAATAAAATAATTTTCATTACATACACCACTAAAAGGAAATTGTGGCAAATGTAGCATAAATCTCACAGGAATAAAAGTGAGATGAAAAATCCCTTACGAAAACTCGGCAGCCTAACGACGCCACTTAAAACTTCCAAAAATGGATTGATGATATCAAATAGGGTATCTCATCACATTACAATAAAATTTATAGAAAGAGGAATATAAAAGAACATCCCCCATAATAAAAAAGAGGATCTTAAAAGAAGTGACAAAAAGGAGAGTACTTAAAGAGAAAGAGAGAGGTTAGATCTCTTACGAAAATTCAGCAGCCTAACGGCGCCACTCAAAACTTCCAAAATGGATTTATGAGAGAGAATAGGGTATCTCATCATATGAACATAAAAATTACAGTAATATTAATATAAAAGAACATCCCAATCACAAGAAATATGAGCTTAAAAGGAATGACATAAAAGAGTGTACTTAAAAAGAAAGAGAGGAGTAGGATCCCTTACCTCAAGTCCAACTTGTCTTGTTCGTTTCTTTATATTCCTGAATAATAAACTTTGGTCAATTAATAACTGTCTAAGTACCTCCTTTAGAGATTATTATTCAGTTCATATCACATATTGTAATGTTATAATAATTTTTTAATAATGTTAGTTCATATCAGACGTTTTTGTCGATGTTTGGTACATGAGTCAAGAATGAACTTGTTTGAAAAAAGATTGCCCATGTAGTTATAAGTAAATAATTTCCAGAATAGTATTAATGATTAAAATATCATATATATCCAGTAAATATTCATTTTATACTATTCCATATCATTTGGAGATAAAAAAACGAAAAGCACCGTTCATGGAGACGGTAGGCCGTACATACGCATGAACGCTACTTTCATTTTTTTGTCATATTAATGGAATTAAAACAAAATAAGAGAGATATATATATGTTATAATCCCAGAATGATATACATAATTTAGATGTAATATATTATATATATATCCATTATATATATGTACTTATAATATTACATAACATTTTGAGATAATAAATGAAATGTACCGTTCATGGAGACGGTAAGCCGTACGTACACATGAACGCTACTTCCATTTCTATTTCATATTTAATAGAATTAAAACATAATGATACATAATAGTATTTTAATTCCAGTATGTTATAATATATAATATCATTAAATATATCCTTTATACGTACCACATATGGTATTAACGAATCAAATCACTTTGAGGGGGTGGTAGTCTGCACTTCCTTAAATGAAGATATCGTGTTTACCCATAATGGAAACCATAAAGGTACCCCATAAATGAAAAATACAGAATATTAAGTAAAACATAAACATATTAGATATCATATATAAATATAGTGTCATCTTAATGGCCACCTTTTAAGGTGTTATAAGAATGTTGAACAATCATCATTTCGGGAGGCAGAAATTTGCCATCCACGGAAACAGTATGTTCTTTAACCATTAGATGTAGGTGTGTGTAAGTGTATCTCGAATCCTTCTTATAAAAACATACTAGTATATTGTAGATACTGTATTTGTTACAAAATAAATGAATAAATAGAGTTTAGGGGGTTGGAGAAGCAAAATAAAACAAAAGGACACAAGTGAAGACATTACCTTAAAATCGGGTAACTCCCTTTGGTTTGAGATCAAAGGCTTCTTTGGGAAGACTTCTGCCCAAATTGAGGCTTCAAGGAGTAAGATAGGGCAGTGGAGAGATAAAATGTGAAGGGTTTGGCCGAGACAAAGGCTTTGGGAGTGTGGGTAAGGAGGTAGAGGTGGGGGCCTTTTATAAGAGGAGAGGAGGGGCACTCTTGTAAAGTTACAAAATGTTACTTTATTTTCAAAAGTGTTTCGGATTTTAAAGGTCCCACATTGTTGTATTTCTAGGATAAGGTGATAAGGTTTCTAAATACACTCATACAATAGGTTTTTTACATGTGTAGGTCTTAGATATTACATTATCTTTCCATTTTATTTAAATCGTTAAATAATGAGGTCATCGCTGCATCATCATGATGTCATAAAAAATTTAATTTATTTAATGTCTAAAAATTATAAAAACAAATACTATGATGTAGGAAATCGTTTTATCTTTCCAATTACTATTTATAGTCAAAAATATGACTTGTATAACCCCATGTAAAAATTGTTTTAGTAAAACATTTCATGTTTGTGTCATTTTTACTTTAACATTAAATAAAAAGATATTTATGTCATTTCCCAACCCAAGTGGCTCCATGGGGTCCCCATGTTGACCCATGGATTTTCTTGGTCTTCCATTACACATAAAATGAGGATAGGACATGTGTCTAGGTCATTTCATTTTATTAAAACATTATTCTTACCATAAACTACACTAATTACCTCTAATCGCGATTAAAAACTTAATAAGTTACTATTCACCAAAAAATTATTCTTATCCCATTAAACCACATTTTACTTATTAATTACAACCATGTATGTCGGAGTTTTGAAATTAAAAACACAAAGATGGCAAAATTTCATTTCAACGGAAAAATCAGTTTTTATAAGTACCACTTAGTGGTTTCACTATTCATCAAAAATTGAAGTTTTTCAGAAAAATCCCAAAAATTCACCCTAAGCTATATTTGATATTATGAATTCAAAAATGAAGTCTATTTTACAAAATTCAAAACATATAAGTCACATTAATTAATTTAATAATTAATTCCCGTTGTCAGAGCAAATAGTGTGTTTTTATGAAACAATAAGTATCAAAAGATTGACACTAGTTTAAGTCTGATTTCAAAGTGAAATTAATTCCAATGACCACTGTTAGATTTAATGGTAAAAATATATTCTAATTTCACTTTAAAACCAATTCAAAAGATAATCTAATCATATAAATAAATTAGATTAAAAATAGGTTTTGAATTAAAATACAACATTTTACAATATTCATTAAAAAAAGAACTTTATCGGAAAGATACCAAAAAATTACACAAAGTAAATTTTGATGTCCCAATTCTTAAGAAGAGTTTTATTTGGTCCAATAGAATGTATAAGAGTGAACAAAACTATATTTAATGATGGTTCGCCATCAAAAGGCGATAAGTGAACCTTTAGTGAAAACTAGGGCATATACGCCTAAAATTGAATTCTTTCCGTATTTTAAGCCTTTATCTTTTATTGGATAAATGTAAAAACATTTAAAAACATATATAATCATATTTTAGTTATTTCTATCCATTCCCTCAAATACAACGGCTACATGTTAACTACCATTTAAAATAATATTATTTTATTATTAGAGTGCAACGTAAGATTCCCAAGAAACTCGTTGTTGCGTGTTGGGTACGCCATCGAGCATAGTGTCCCATTTAAAGTCATATTAATATTTTATTCACAAATATGGATAAATATGAAAATTTAAAATTCTTTATTTACCTGGGGCGTTACACTCAATGCAAATATGGCATGTAATATATTTTTTCTAATATAAGTATGAGGATGAAAACCTAAAATTAGCTTGTAATCCTGGACAGTAGAAACTATCTACATAGATCAAGTAGAAATTTTTAAGGGAAGGTAGGTCCTACAGAATGACTTTATGTCATGAAATTTAATTTAATTCTACTAGGAATGTATTCTATGTTGTTTTGAGTAATTTAGATAGGAATATGGATTTCTATTTTAATTCCCATCATTGACCATGGTTTGCACAGAGTTTAAAGACTTACAACTGGGACATTTTCATCTAACATGGTACATAAGTTGTGGATCCATCTAGTTGGAGTGAGAATGAATCATGTACACATTTGATGCGTCTCAAGATTCTATAACACAATCTTTAACCTCATTTATCAATTATAGTTCTAATATTTAATGAAAAAATATCCTTCAAAGGTATTCCCCAATAGTTACTGATAAGGAAAATAATTTGGATTATTTTTCATAAGTGCTTCCTCGGTCATCTTAGTCTTCAAAAGCTCAAGAAGTCAACACTACATTCAAACCCCATTTCCCAAGTAACCATCTTTCCCTCAAAATTCCAATACATTCAAACCCCTTATTTAAAATAAGATTTTATAAAATGAAACCTCTTCTAGTTTAAAAATATAACTCACACCACTAGAACTTGTTCAAACATAGTTCCACCATTGAATTATTTAATAATCTATATAGTACATGATTCCTATAAGGACAACCCAATCCCTCAAAATTTTATTCTAAGATCATACAGGTCATGAAAATTTTTGGAATATAATACTAACAGCCACACAATAACATAAAATCACTACAATACCAAAAGACTCGGTAAAGTAAAGGTCACCTGAATTTTCAGTGATCATATAATTTACCACAATCTCTTATCAACATTATCTGAATCTGCAATCCCCTCTATCGACCATAAACACAATCAAATTAACAAAAAAAAATAAAAAATAACAAAGTAACATAACTAGTACCAAAATAATTGAGTGATGCAACGATGCCAAGAACTAGACTAACAGGGTGCATTCCACTATAGAAACACACTCACACCACAAGAACTTGTTCAAATATAGTTTCAACATTTAATTATTTAATAATCTATACAGTACATGATTCTTATAAGTACAACACAATCCCTCCACATTTTATTCTAAGATCATAAAGGTCATGAAACATTTTGGAAGATAATACTAACACCCACACAATAATAAAATGTGGAGGGATTGTAATGTAATATGTCATAACACAATACCTCCACATTTTATTCCATATGTCATGGCCTTGATATAAATTAATATAAAGTAGTTTCTTCCTTCACTGTTTGTCCTTCCAAAACATTCATAGCCAAATTTTATCCCCTTAAATTCAATAACTCCAATGTATTTTTCAACCAGTCCAACTACCTATAGTTAATAATGATTCAACACATCCTTAAACTACTATCATACTTCAATACATCCCAAAAATATTATCAAAAACACTTCAATACATACAATAACTATTTTCAACAAAGATAAAAAATAAAATCTTGGTTGCAACAAGTTCTGATCCCTTACACTTTTCAAATTTAGTGAGACTTCATTATTTTCAGAGGATGGTGTTGCAAATGGTTAAGGTCAAAATTTATGATTGATGGTGAAGCTTTGGATTTCGTAGGATCCTAGTTTCAGATGATTTATTGATGGATTTCATCTGAAAGTGAGGTGTTTAGAGAAACAAGAAGCCATGACAAGAAAACAAAAAAGAATTTTTTTAGAAGCTATTATCCTAGTGAGATGGTGCATGACTTGGAAAGAGGATAAAAAAGGTATATTGACTTAAAGATATGGAATAATGATTTGAAGTAATTTATCTGGACCACGGTTCTACACATAGAATTGCGGAGGATAGAGTGTTTTTAGTAGGACTATTAGGGCTGAAAGTATTGTTCTGGTAGAGGTTATTCCTAGAAATTTTTCCAATCCCATAACTGAGGGGAGTGGTTATTTTCTATAGTGAAACTAAGATTCAAAATAATATATTTTGTTGATCAACTGGAGAAGTGTTTTTTTAATATGTATTTAGTTTGAATGGGATTCATAAAAGGGCTCCGGGTTATGGAAAAGTGTGAGAAGGGGGTGAGAACTCTTTGTTGATTAAGGATTTCTAGAATATCAGATACATAGAGTAAATATTTTGTGAAGATTGTGGTCTTGGAATCGGCAGGTGGTGTTCTTATTCCTGGTAGAGAGGTACTATGAAAATTAAAATCTCATATAGTTCCAGATTTTCTTACAAGGCTATTGTACTTTATACCTTAATCAATGATACAACACAAGAGTGCATGTATTGTTTCTTGATTTATAAGCCTATAGTGTTTCATAACCTTCTTTGAAGGAGAGATATGGTGTGGAGGATTCTGAAATATAGTAGAGATTCTTGAAGTCTAGATCTCGGAGGATTAGAGTTTAGAAGAAGTGGGAGTTTTGAAAGATCTGCTTGTGGTGTGGCTTGAAATTTGAGGAGACTAAACCTGGAACACTAGAGCAGTGTCGTGGAGCATATAATGTTCTCTTTGAGGGTAGGATCTTCCAGAGATACTCAAAGTCTAGAGTGATGGTCTTTTTTTCTCTCACCTGATGTTTTTTAGAGTTACACCTATGACCACGTTGATGATGGAAGAGAGACAACCCTATGTCATAAGTATGTTTCATTTCAAAGGGTTGGCGTTAAAGAATTTGTGTTTTGTCTTTGGTATTGTGACTTAAGAAGGGTCGCTAGAGTTTCATAATTTCCACTATGATGGGGGGATCATTGGATATATCAAAACCAGGTTAAAATATAATGGGATTAAAGGATAAATCCATGTCTTGGTTTTATTGATAAATCGACTATTATTTCAGATTATTTTAGTAGGATTTCATCAATTTGATGAGATTGGACCTTATAGAAAATGTTTTGATAGAGGTTTGTTTTGTTGGTATCATTGAACTTAGTTATATCATATAAATCTCATATTAAATAATATTAGTGGAATAATTTCAAGACTTCAGGATTCCAGAATGAGTGGGGCCATGGATACAAAACATAGTAAGACTGGTTGATAGGAGTTCAACAAATTTGGATAGATCTAGAGCCTATTTGCCTTAGAGTAAAATCTATGCAGGCATTCAGTGTTGATATTAAGAGATTTTTGGGAGATATTTGAGCCCATTAATAAGAAGGTGACAATGGGGAAATAGTTGAGACCCAAGGAGGGTTTCCTATTATATGGACTTGAAAAAAGAATCCTCTAGCATGTGGTACTTTTCAAAAAAAGATGATTTGGATAAATAAATAAGCGGATATGGTTATACAATTTGTTTTTGTTGAAAATACATAAATCATATTAAAAATCACATAAAATAAATTTTATTATGTGAGGAGAAGTTCATTTCATGGTTTTAGAGTGTTTAGAGGTGATTGGAAAATGTTTGGATTTATTTTGGAGTTTTTTTGAGTTGAGAAAATATATGGATCAGAAAATTGGCTTAAGCCCTAAATTCATAAGAGTCATTATACTCTCATCATAAGGGTCAATTTGAGCTAAATCTATAAAATCATTGAAGTCCTCACATGTGTTAGGTTTTTATAGGCAATGCATAATCTATTTCTTAAGATCAAAAATTCAGGAAAGGGAGAAGAATTCTTAATATGTGTAAGATAATTTCTATATGTTTAAGATATTCCTTTAATGTGTAACATTTTTTTTGAATACATAAGATATTTTAAGATCATATGAAAGTTTATATCTATGAGAGAATAATTGGAAAATTCCTCAAAAAAAGTATTAATTCATAATATTTTATGAATATTACATGATATGTAATATATTTCATGGGATATGTAAGATTTTTGAGATCATACGTAAGATATTTTTTCTGAGCAAAGAATTTGTAAAAGCCCTCAGCACATGATTCTTATGTAATTTTGTATATATATTATGTGATATGTAATATATTTGGGAGATTTTTTTATCAAAGAATTATATTTTCATTTGAAGATCATGAAGTTTGGGGTTTACTTCTTTGAAGGTTTTTGAACTCAGTTATCATTTGATTTCATTCAAGAAAGTATCTCTCTATGGTCAAAGAATTGGTATCTAGATTTCTTCTATAAACATGAACAACATTCATTCAAAAAACAATAAAAGGATTCCCACTTTTTATGGGAATAATTACTATTTATTGAAAGATTAAATCATGTCATACTTTTCATCAATTAGTCTGGATGTTTTGGAGGATGTTACTAATGGATTTATTCCTTATAGTGAAGATACTTCTATAACAACAGTAGATAGGAAGAATTTAGAGAACGATGGTCATGCTCAGAATTCCATTTTTTCTTCTCTTTTAAAGAAGTAATTCCTCAAGTCTATGGGGTTCAAAACCACAAAACACACTTGGTAATAATTCAAAAACATTTATGAAGTCAATGAAAAGGTTAATCAAACTAAGATTCAAGTTTGGTGATTAAAGTATGAATATATCAAGATGACTGACGACGAAACAATATTTAGCTTCTTCACTAGAGTAAATGAAATTTTGACCACCATTACTGGTTTTGGTGAGAAATTAGAGGATACTATGGTTGTTGAGAAGATACAATGTATTTTTTGAATAGGTTTGATGCAAAGGTTTCAGCACTTGAAGACCGAGACCAAAATAAACTTTCTTTGTATTATCATCATATTATTCTTATTACCTATGATATGTGAAAAAGGAGTATGTTCAAGACTAATAAAAAGGATGATAGGGAAATCTTCTTTAAATATTTGAAGAAAGTTAATATTAGGAAAAAAGATAAAGATAAATCTGGATGTTCAAATTTTAATAAAGATGTTGATGCGAATTTTGATAATCTCATGTAACTTATCTTAAAAAGTTCCTGAAGAGGAAAAGATAAATATTATGGTAAATTAATTTTAAATTGTTTCAGTTTTTGGGGTGTTAGAAATTTTTCTGCTAACTGTCTAAGATTTGAATAAGATTAAAATGAAGAGAGTGAAGATGAAGATGTTATTCCAAGAAATTACTTGATAAATAAGGCATAAAATTATTCTTTTAATGGGAAAGTTAAGAATTTATCTAAGTTTAAGATGTGAAACTATTTATCTAAGTGTGAAGATAGTGATTTTAGTAAGGATGATGAAGAGGTAGAATCATCTAGTGAAGATGGTGAAATGCTACTAACTGAAAAGGTGAATAATGAAGTATTCAAAAGTGATGACAGAAGCAATGATGAAAATGAAAAAGATATAAAAATAGAGTTCATGCTGAAAAATTAACTTAAAGAGTGTATCTTGAATATTTCTCACATAGAAATAGAGAAGAAATGTTTTAAGAACGATGGTCAATTATCTATCAAAAATGACATCATACATGCTACTTTTGCAGTCAATTATAAGGATGGTGAATTACAAAAATGATTGACCATACTTTTGACCATCATATGGACATCATCTCCAAAATGATCATCCAAACCTCTATATAATTGACCATCTTATGGATCATTTTTATAATTGACCATCCTTTTTAAAAAAAATTATAATCTATCAACAATGACATCATAAGCAGATTTCATTCCCTTAGTAACTTAATGGGAAATTTTACAAGAACATGGCATAGCTCCCATTCCAAGCGTTAAAAACATCCAAAAACCATTTTGAGGTTACTAAGAGCATGAAATATGATTTTAAATTCATAAGGAAGCATTTAAAACACTTAAGAAATTTATAACACAAAATACAAGGGAGTTCCAAAGTAACACCTACCTAAAATCAATGGCGGGTGAGCTGGAACCGTCTGAAACACATAGCCTTCAGTGGTAGATTCCCAAACAAATATGAAGATACCCATGTGAGCCCTAGAAACAAATAGAACATTAAGAATAGGACAAATCATAACTCGTACTATTTTAACAAACTAAAATCACAATGGGGAAGGAAGAAAAACACAGGGAAAAGGAGGGATAATTGAAGTAGAGGCCATACCTTGAAGAATCGGCCACGAATCACTATGAAGTCACAAAACAAATACAAGAGGAGAGGTGTTCAGAGGAGGGAGGTGTGAATGACTATGGGATCTCAGGAAGAAGGTGGGCTAGTAGTGCCAGAAGTGGAGGGTCGCGGTGAGGTTGGGGGGGAGTTGACAAAGAGGTGGGGAGATCGTGTTGGCCAGGAGGTGGGCTGGAAGTGTCGAAGCTGCGTCGTTAGGGAGGCATCGGAGCGCGTCGGTGGGGATTCATGTTGACTGCATCGGAGCCGGAGGAGGAGGATGAATCGCGGGGGAGGAGGAGGGGAGGAGGAGCAGCGAGGGAGGAGGTGGAATAATCGTGATGGGAGAGGGAGAGCGTATGCGGGAGAGGGAGCAAATATCCGATGATTTCAGGAACTGTGAGCTACATGTAGCCCTTTTCCGTGGGTACAATAATTATAATGCCATGATTTTAATACTATTATGTCAATATCACATTCTATATCCATGGATCATTTAAACTTTGGCTATAGATCCGTGGATATAAGCCATTTTTCTAGTAGTGTTTTCATAATCATTTCATCAATTCATTGTAGCATAACCTATGGAAATAGAATGGGTTTCATAAAAATATCTTCATAAAAATCATAAACCATCTATAAAAATAATAATTATGGTATCATTAGATCATATCTATGGTAAAAATTAAGAAACATCAATGTATTCCATCTTAGAGGTAAAATGATTTTAAATATCACTTATAACATTTCTTGAGGAAAATATCCTTTATAATTTAAAATAACTTATTTAAAATATAAAATATTATAAAATATTAAAAAGAACTTTTTCTTTAAAAATATCCCTAGAAACTTATAAAGTAATATTTAAATCATTGATCATTCATGACAATGGGAATTATTGTTCATGTCATACACTTTAAAACAAATAATCATTTCACATTTTCGGTAAAAAGTCAGGACTACCTCATTGTGAATATAAAAATAAGATTAATTTAAAAATATTTTATAAAAATGAAAACATGGTTAAAAATGACTTTGAAAATTCA